>JARQOD010000004.1:15494310-15542184 GCA_033576555.1 Oophaga sylvatica
GGGGTACTGATTATAGGAGCACTCTCTGAGGTACTGATTATAGGAGCACTCTCTGGGTACTGATTATAGGGAGCACTCTGGGGTACTGATTATAGGGGCACTCTCTGAGGTACTGATTATAGGGCACTCTCTGGGGTACTGATTATAGGGGCACTCTCTGAGGTACTGATTATAGGAGCACTCTCTGGGGTACTGATTATAGGAGCACTCTGGGGTACTGATTATAGGAGCACTCTCTGAGGTACTGATTATAGGAGCACTCTCTGGGTACTGATTATAGGAGCACTCTCTGAGGTACTGATTATAGGGCACTCTCTGGGGTACTGATTATAGGGGCACTCTCTGAGGTACTGATTATAGGAGCAGTCTCTGATGTACTGATTATAGGGCACTCTCTGAGGTACTGATTATAGGGCACTCTCTGGGGTACTGATTATAGGGGCACTCTCTGAGGTACTGATTATAGGAGCACTCTCTGGGGTACTGATTATAGGAGCACTCTGGGGTACTGATTATAGGAGCACTCTCTGAGGTACTGATTATAGGAGCACTCTCTGAGGTACTGATTATAGGAGCACTCTCTGGGGTACTGATTATAGGAGCACTCTCTGGGGTACTGATTATAGGAGCACTCTCTGGGGTACTGATTATAGGAGCACTCTCTGGGGTACTGATTATAGGGGCACTCTCTGGGGTACTGATTATAGGAGCAGTCTCTGGGGTACTGATTATAGGAGCACTCTCTGGGGTACTGATTATAGGGCACTCTCTGGGGTACTGATTATAGGAGCAGTCTCTGGGGTACTGATTATAGGAGCACTCTCTGGGGTACTGATTATAGGAGCACTCTCTGGGGTACTGATTATAGGAGCACTCTCTGGGGTACTGATTATAGGAGCATCTCTGGGGTACTGATTATAGGAGCACTCTCTGGGGTACTGATTATAGGAGCACTCTCTGGGGCACTGATTATAGGGGCACTCTCTGGGGTACTGATTATAGGAGCACTCTGGGGTACTGATTATAGGAGCACTCTCTGGGGTACTGATTATAGGAGCATCTCTGGGGTACTGATTATAGGAGCTCTCTGGGTACTGATTATAGGAGCACTCTCTGGGGCACTGATTATAGGAGCGTCTCTGGGGTACTGATTATAGGAGCACTCTCTGGGGTACTGATTATAGGAGCACTCTGGGGTACTGATTATAGGAGCACTCTCTGAGGTGCTGATTATAGGAGCACTCTCTGGGTACTGATTATAGGAGCACTCTCTGGTGTACTGATTATAGGAGCACTCTCTGGGGTACTGATTATAGGGGCACTCTCTGGGGTACTGATTATAGGAGCACTCTCTGGGGTACTGATTATAGGAGCAGTCTCTGGGGTACTGATTATAGGAGCACTCTCTGGGGTACTGATTATAGGAGCACTCTCTGGGGTACTGATTATAGGAGCACTCTCTGGGGTACTGATTATAGGAGCACTCTCTGGGGCACTGATTATAGGAGCACTCTCTGAGGTACTGATTATAGGAGCACTCTGAGGTACTGATTATAGGAGCACTCTCTCTGGGGTACTGATTATAGGAGCACTCTTGGGGTACTGATTATAGGGGCACTCTCTGGGGTACTGATTATAGGAGCACTCTGGGGTACTGATTATAGGAGCACTCTCTGGGGTACTGATTATAGGAGCAGTCTCTGGGGTACTGATTATAGGAGCTCTCTCTGGGGTACTGATTATAGGAGCACTCTCTGGGGCACTGATTATAGGAGCACTCTCTGGGGTACTGATTATAGGAGCACTCTCTGGGGTACTGATTATAGGAGCACTCTCTGGGGTACTGATTATAGGAGCCTCTCTGGGGTACTGATTATAGGAGCACTCTCTGGGGTACTGATTATAGGAGCACTCTGGGGTACTGATTATAGGAGCACTCTCTGGGGTACTGATTATAGGAGCACTCTCTGGGGTACTGATTATAGGAGCACTCTCTGGGGCACTGATTATAGGAGCACTCTCTGGGGTACTGATTATAGGAGCCTCTCTGGGGTACTGATTATAGGAGCAGTCTCTGGGGTACTGATTATAGGAGCACTCTCTGGGGTACTGATTATAGGAGCACTCTCTGAGGTACTGATTATAGGAGCACTCTCTGGGGTACTGATTATAGGGCACTCTCTGGGGTACTGATTATAGGAGCTCTCTCTGGGGTACTGATTATAGGAGCAGTCTCTGGGGTACTGATTATAGGAGCACTCTCTGGGGCACTGATTATAGGAGCACTCTCTGGGGTACTGATTATAGGAGCACTCTCTGGGTACTGATTATAGGAGCACTCTCTGGGGCACTGATTATAGGAGCACTCTCTGGGGTACTGATTTTAGGGGCACTCTGGGGTACTGATTATAGGAGCACTCTCTGGGGCACTGATTATAGGAGCACTCTCTGAGGTACTGATTATAGGAGCTCTCTCTGGGGTACTGATTATAGGAGCACTCTCTGGGGTACTGATTATAGGAGCACTCTCTGGGGCACTGATTATAGGAGCACTCTCTGGGGTACTGATTATAGGGGCACTCTCTGGGGCACTGATTATAGGGACACGCTGCAGTTTCTGTTGCATACACGGGGGCACTCTCTGATTGGGACACTGTATATATGGGCAATCTCTTACACGGTGGGCATAGCAGGACCCTATAGGAGGCGCTGTCCTCTGACTAATCTTGCATGCTGGGGTGACTATATAACCTGGTGCCTAATCTGCGACGCTCCTCCAGTCCAGCGTTCTGCTTTTAATCTGTCATCTGCAATGAGCGGCTGCTGAACACTCAAACCCTCCTGGGTGAGACCTCCTATTATAAGACCATGAGTCAGTGGAGGAGCGGGGCCGCTGGCATCGGTGCGCTCAGTAAATGTGTACGCGCTAATATTGTAAATATTTAACAGCCCTTTATTCAAGCCTTGGACAGTTTTTGCAAACATTCTACCAGTAGCCACCGCACATTTGGCATCGGATCCTCCGTGATCCCTGGTGTATATGGAAAATATTTAAAATAAAAACGCTCGTCGGGATCACAGCCTTTTGTTATTCGCCAAATAACTGTCCGTTACCTTTCTGCTTCTTGTATGGTTTCAGAAGACGGTGCACATTGTCCTCCTACGGGGGGGTCTCCTGGCGACTTGATGGATGGACGCTCTGTAGGAAGATCGATCTAGTGGAAGCCTAGATAGGTCCACCGGGGTCTTCTCGATAGTGTCATACTTGTGCCAAACTCTGAAGAGGAGATCATTTTGACCGTATATCCCACCCATTTACAGTGGTGTGAAAAAGTGTTTGCCCCCTTCCTGATTTCGTTTGTCACACTTAAATGTTTCTGATCACCAAACAAATGTAAGTATTAGACAAAGATGACACAAGTAATCACAAAATGCAGTTTATAAATTAAGTTCTTTATAATTAAGGGAAAAAAGAAATCCAAACCTACAGGATCCTGTGTGAAAAAGTGATTGCCCCTAAGCCCACCCACTTAAAACATAAGTTAACTGTGGTTTATCACATCTTTGGGAATCTGAGCTCAAATTCCCTCGCCACACCCAGGCCTGATTACTTCCACACATATTCTCAATCAAGAAATCACTTAAATAGGACCTGGAATGTTGAGCTCAGAATACTGAGCCCTTGGAATGTTGAGCTCGGAATGTTGAGCTGTGTATAACTCCGCCCACACCAATGATTGGGAGCTTCCTGTGTACACTGTATATTGAGAGAAAGCTGCCAATCATTGGTGGGGGCGTATTTGGACTAGAAGGCACGAGACACCTAGTCTTGTAATGATAATATCCTGCTGATAAACCACTGATTTTATGGAAACCGCAAAACACAGGCCAGTAAGTGATAAATCACTGGAATCAGGGTCTCTGCCCCTACATCACGCTGCTCTGAGATTACATATCTAAACCTGCTGACAAATTCCCATCAATGAGACCACAAGCTCTTTAATATAGAACCCAGACTTTCCATTTAGACCTCCCCCAGACCAGACCCTCCCATTTAGACTGCAGACCACCCTTTATCTGACTGTTTTTATTTATTTTTTACCAATGGCTCATCAACATGGGATAAGGAATAAAAGAAGCAACCGATGAGCAGGGAGTGGAAAAAAAAAAAGTTGCATTTTCCAACATAGATCATTTGTTCATGCATGATCAGACTGACCTACAAAAGTATGTGAACCCAAACTCACCCAGAATAAAGCCGTTATTGGAGGAGATTTTAAAGCAGCCATTTGCCTCTAGGATCTATTTCTTATGGGCTGTTCACAAATTATAATTTAACAGTCCTACCATATATATTTTTTTTTCAGCCACGGGGGCCTTCACCCATTGATCCCCCGTGATTGCGTTGCAGGGGCCAATGGGAGCCAGTGCGCATGAAAATTGTTTATCGCTCCATTTAAATGTTGTGGTCAGTGATCTACAGCAGAATCCAAAATTATTAAACGGCAGCAATTGGGTCAAGCTCCGGTCGCTGCTGTTCAGTCTGATGCCAGCTGTCAACACAACCGCACCTGCCAAGCAAGGAGCCGGATTCCACATGTTTTTTTAGCTCCAAAATTTACTTCTAAAAACGCTTCAAAAACTCATAGGAAAACTCTCTTCCAATTCGTTGTTCAGAGAAATCCACTTTGCCGTTCCTATTTTAAGCTTTTCTTTTCTTGAAGAGATTTTGAAAAAAAACTTGGTGGGGAAAAGTGCAGGATTTTTCTTTGAAGTCGACCCTGAAGGAAACTTCTCCAAACTAGACACTGTCCAAAGGCTACAAGAAAACTTTAGAAATAAAAAGATTAAAAAATGTTAGGAAACAACTTAAGGAAATGCTTCAGGAAGTCATCTCAGCTTCTCTGCTGGCAAACAAGGATTACTCTTAACAACAGGCATTGAACCGCAAGTTGCACAAACGGGAGAACACCTAGTGGGCAAGAGATTTTTTTGAGGACTGAAACAAGATAATTTGATTAAAAGAGACAAAAAATTACCTATTAAAGGAGGTTAAGTTATCTGAAAGTAGCGTGATAATTATTTTAGATGTTTCGCCCATAGCGTTGTCTGAGGGCAAATGTGACCTCCGCTTATCTCCTTCTTTTCTAAACAGCAGGATAAAATGTGATGATGTACTCCATTCAGTTCATCATGATGGGGTAACGATTTCAGGGGTTCTAAAAATTTGGGAGTGTTCTACGCACATTACAGCTCCCGGTCCTTTCTAAGCTGCCTTCAAAGAATGCAAGAGTAAAAGTCTATAGATTCCCCAGTGGTTCCCATCCGGCATTGAGCCTTTAGTGCTATACTAGTGTCAATTGGTGTATTAAAGCCAATTTCCACTTTCCCTGCCCATTTTATAGCAGATCTCTGACAGTTCTAGAAACTTCAAGGGTTCAGTCTAATTGATGTCTATGGCCTGCCCAGCCAGCCAATATCTTAATCCCTACTACAAAATCTCTGCATCTCCAAGACAAAATCCGAAGCATAAGTGCTTTCAGAATAGCGCCCTTCTATACCTAATTTGGACTTGATAATTTTTATCAATGTTTTGTCTGTTATAGGCAGATTCTACATTGTATTTGTTAGGCATCTGTCCTGGATCCATGCTTTACGTCCCTTACCCTGGTTTGTTGAACTTTCTTTCCCATGTGATGAACTTTCAAGGCCTATTTAAGACCTCCCAAGACACAAACCTGTGCCTTGGAATTAAGACTTTAGTGGTCTCTAGGACTTCTCCTAGCTGTTTGCGGCTTCTGGGATGTCTCCTGTCTGCTGCGGCTTTGTTAAGACTTTTTATATGACTTGGCTATGTGTCCGCCTGTGGCTTCCAGGACATCTCCTGTGCATTTATTAAGACTTCAGTATTGCTAAGACTCTGGCTTGCTCCATAAACCTCGACCTGCTCAGCGGTTGCCTTTGGTCTCCTGGATGTCTTCCGCCTGCCTGCATTCTCCTGGATGTCTCCCGCACCTGTGATCTCCTGGACACCTCCAACCTACTAGCAGTTTCTAGCATCCCGCATACTTGCCTGTGGTCTTTGGGACGTCTCCCACCTGTCAGCAGGTTCCAGCATCCCACATGCTTGCCTGTGGTCTCTTGGACATATCCCTCCTGCCTGTAGTTTCCTGGATGCCTTCCTCCTTCCTGCTTGCCTGTGGCCTCCTGGACATCTCCCGCCTGCCCGTGGTGTCCTGTATATTTACCGACTGCCTACGATTTCAAGCATCTCACCTTTCTGCTTGCGGTTTCAAGTCTTCCATCTGTCCATGTGCCCTTTTTCCATCTAGCTGGTTCACCAACGTGGCCTGTGTGCCCACCTAGACCTTGGGCTTAGAGGATCCACCTCACCTGGTGAGTCTAATCTGGTGGCTGTTCTCTCCATGGCACATTTTCTCTTGCCCCACAAAATATGTGTCAGTCACTGTCTCATACTTGCCTATCATCCCGGAAAAAGAGACCTACCAGATCCTTGGAGCGTTGGCAAGTCTCTCAGGCACCACTTGAACCCCTGGAAACTTGTTAGAAACAAATGTTTTCAGAAGGTTTCTTGTGCTTGATGCCGGGATGCTTCACCATTAAATGAAGCTCCAACATTCAGCTGCACTTTAGAGGAGGCATGGAGATGTCCTGACCTCAATCGTTGGTATGGTCACCAGAACAAATTTCAAGTCAATCAAATCCGAGAGGAAACAGTGATAATGTTTAGAAAGTGCTAAATTCATGCTAGATCTGGAGGTCAGTCACCTGATGTTTTGTTGTTATAGGGGAAATGCAACAGCTTCAGGTGCTGCAATGGTGCCTGATGTGATGCTGGTTACATAGAAAAACTAAAAGTCGCTTGCTCATTATCTTAGATGAGGATAAGTTTGAATAAGGTTGAAATTCTCTATAGTAAACTACAAAGTTGAGGTTTGTGTGCACATACCCTAATAGCAAAAAATAAATTTGGGTTTCCATGCCATTAACCCCAACCTTGAATTTCCACCTTATTCAAACTTATCCTAATTTTAGATAAATGCAACTTTATCATTTAAGATAACAAGCAAGCAACTTTTTTTTATTATAACGAGTATCCCGTCATGCACCATATTGCAGCACCTCAAACTGCTGCATTTCCCCTATTAAAAAAAGTCACTTGCTCGTTATCTTAAATGATAAAGTTGCATTTCCCTAAAAACAGGATAGCACAATGAGGATAAGTTTGAATAAGATGAAAATTCTCTTTATTAAACAACGAGGTAGTGGTCAATGGCATGGAAAACCAAATTTCTGTTATGCTTACAGTATGTACACACAGACTTTTTTTTGTAGGTTTTTGAGCGTAAACTCTCCAAATCCTACTCAAAACTTCAAAAGTTCTCAAAAACGTGAAGGTTCCACTCTGACAACTTTGCAAAAAGAGTCCATGTGAACATACCCTTACTCTGAGACTTTTTGAAAGCAGAATCTGAGTGGAACTTGAAAGATTTGGAAAGGTTCTGTTCCAAAATCTCCTTGGAAAACTCTGTACTCTTAGGGAATATATTAGATATGGACTTTTATCCCAGAGTAGAGTAACTACAAGGACCTGGTATGTGGTATGCCTTTTTATTACACAGACAAACCAATTATTAACATGTAATACTTAATTTCCCCTGCGGAGGAGCTGCAGGAACACAGACAACCCAATTATTAACATGTAATACTTAATTTCCCCTGCGGAGGAGCTGCAGGAACACAGACAACCCAATTATTAACATGTAATACTTAATTTCCCCTGCGGAGGAGCTGAAGGAACATGGACAACCCAATAATTAACATGTAATACTTAATTTCCCCTGCAGAGCAGCTGCAGGAACACAGAAAACCCAATTACTAACATGTAATACTTAATTTCCCCTGTGGAGGAGCTGCAGGAACATGGACAACCCAATTATTAACATGTAATACTTAATGTCCCCTGCGGAGGAGCTGCAGGAACACAGACAACCCAATTATTAACATGTAATACTTAATTTCCCCTGCGGAGGAGCTGCAGGAACATGGACAACCCAATTATTAACATGTAATACTTAATTTCCCCTGCGGAGGAGCTGCAGGAACATGGACAACCCAATTATTAACATGTAATACTTAATTTCCCCTGCGGAGGAGCTGCAGGAACACGGACAACCCAATAATTAACATGAAATACTTAATTTCCCCTGTAGAGGAGCTGCAGGAACACAGAAAACCCAATTACTAACTGGTAATACTTAATTTCCCCTGTGGAGGAGCTGCAGGAACATGGACAACCCAATTATTAACATGTAATACTTAATTTCCCCTGCGGAGGAGCTGCAGGAACATGGACAACCCAATTATTAACATGTAATACTTAATTTCCCCTGCGGAGGAGCTGCAGGAACACGGACAACCTAATAATTAACATGTAATACTTAATTTCCCCTGCGGAGGAGCTGCAGGAAACTGGAACACTTGCTGTCAGGTTCTTCAAATTGCTCCCGATATCTGGAGTCTCAGTTTATTGTTGGGACTCTTTCAGGAAAAAAGAGATTTGCCCAATGTAGAAAATGTCTACACTATAATACTTAGATATCAGACTGTACTCGCTGAGTTTACTGCAAAAATTCATAGGCCATTTATAAACGTCATTACACACCGTTGTACCTTACATGGAAAATTGGAGGTGACGGGAAAATGGAAGCCGTCCGCGACCACACAGCTCAGCTCATCTGCCAGGAAAAGCCTGTGATCTAATTTCAGCTTTGTCATGTACTTAAGAACAGCATTGTCCACTTAAAAGCACCTTATGAAGAAGATGAACAGAAGGTGGAGAAGGAGGAAAAGGAGGGGGGGGAAGATGTGAGCGCCATTAGCGTGGAAGTAAATTACTACGACTGCAAGGTATCAAGTGATGGAATGCTCCCACCAATTAATTATTTTGTTTCAGCCAGTAAATCCTTACATGGTGCGATAGTATCAACACTGCGGATGGTGGAGGATGCTATTTCTTTAAGATGTTTTTTAAAGGGGTTGTCCAAAATTAACAAAAAAAATAAAACTTGACTACCTTCTTCCAAAAACAGTGCTCTCTCTGCTTGTGCCTGGTATTGCAGACGATAAGCTGCAATACCAAACACAACCTGTAGACAGGGTTGGTGCTGGACTGTTGCAGATTTCAGCTTTCAGCAGAATCGTTACTTAATTCAGCCGCATTGTCTGATGGCTGTTTTACTAGGGATATGCAGCAACCATTATCTTCAACAACATAAAGCATTGGAATGAACGTCACATACCAACTACCTGTAACAGTTAGCACAGCGCCATCTATTGGCTAAGTAACAGAGTCCCTCAAGCATAAGCCTGCAGCTGTTGTATAGTGTAACATGGACAACTATCCAGTCTCTTGTAAACCAGGGTTTACATCTCCATGACGGTAGATTTCTTTTTCTACTTTCATTTGCCCTCATCGGCAATCATATTTTTAAGGGAACCTGACAGCTTATACATGTACCGAGCTGCTTGACGACTAGTCAGACATGTGGGTCCTCAGTGGCTTCTCCAGCCCGATGCCCTGGATTGACATGTTTCTCTTTGCACGGGTGTTTAAGGAGAGACCTCTCAGTCATCGGTGTCTTGTGCAGCTCGGACCCTGGTGGCTTTTAAAGAGAATCTGTCACAAGGTTTTTGCTATCTCATCTGACCACAGCATAATGTTGGAAAAGAGACCCTGATTCCAGCAATGTGTCACTTTGGGTGCAGCATTTGTGATACAATTAAAGTTCTTAGATGTAGCAGAGCTCAGAAAGCTAAACCCGCCCACAGCACAGCTTTCTATAGACATTGTATATAGATAGTAAGCTGCTAATCAGCGATGGGGCGTGGTCAGACCAGTGCTCCCGTGAGCAGTAGTCCAGGCAGTTATAATCTCCTGGTGATAAAGCCTTCATTGTATCGAAACAACAGCACACAGCCTAATAAGTGACACATCCCTGAAATCAGCATCTCCGCCCCTACATCATGCTGCCCTTAAGGTTACATAGTAAAAACCTGCTGACAGATTCCCTTTACATTATATTTTTTTTTGTCTGAAATGCCGAAGCATTTAAGAGTCAAACATACCTGGCTGACATCATGCAGCCAGTGCCCGATAAATGCAGCCTGTGGATCGGGCAGCATGTATCAGCTATTGGGTTCCTTTTAATGGTGTCTAGAAGACTGAATAAATATAACCTAGGATGTCAGAAGATATGCCAAATGTAATGGCACCAGGTGCACACGACCCGCTCATGGCCACAAAACAAAGAACCCTCTCCTAAGAACTAGCCTCCTTAGGTTGCAGGAGTTGTATAAATCCTGTTGCAGATTTCAGCTTTCAGCAGAATCCTGAAGACTCAAGACATTGTGATAGAATGTCCCTAGTCAAACTCTGCCTAAAGCAATAATTTTCTTATTCCAGATTATCAACGTGGAGGGTACAAGGAAAAACTGATGGAAATAGGATAACTGAGAAATCATGCCGTACAGTCTAAAGAAGCTCCCACAGTTCACACATGGCCATCTGCTGCCTGCTTAGAGGGGTTGTGTGACAGATAGAAGCTGCACTGTTGATTTAGAATCATCCAGCAACTACTGCGTTTTTTTTGTCGCTGCGACATTTGCATTAAAATGCAATAACGGGCGATCAAAAGATCGTATCTACACATAAATGGTAGCCTTAAAAACATCAGCTCCGCACACAAAAAATAAGCCCTCACCCGGACCCAGATCACGAAAAATGGAGACGCTACCGGTATCAGAAAATGGCACAATTTTTTTTTTCTATTTTTTTTAGCAAATTTTGGAATTTTTTTTCACAACTTAGATAAAAAATAACCTAGACATGTTTGGTGTCTATGAACTCGTAATGACCTGGAGAATCATAATAGCAGCTCAGTTTTAGCATTTAGTGAACCTAGCAAAAAAAAACAAACAAAAAACATGTGTGAGATTGCACTTTTTTGCAATTTCACCGCACTTGGAATCTTTTTTCCTGTTTTCGAGTACACGACGTGCTAAAACCAATGGTGTCGTTCAAAAGTACAACTCGTCCCGCAAAAAGTAAGCCCTCACATGGCCATATTGACGGAAAAATAAAAACGTTACAGCTCTGGGAAAAAGGGGAGCAAAAAACAAAAACGTTAACCAGCGGCAGACCTGACCACTGAGCTACAATTAGAATTTCGCCGATCCATTATCGTTCACAATCCTCTAAGACATCTCAAAGTCCTCGATTTAAAAAAAACAAAAAAAACAATAGAATTACTGAGGTAGAGAAAATCTCATCCGTGGCTCTTTTTAAGTGATGTTCTAAACTCCATATGCAGAAGGTCATGAAGACTATGCAAGTGTTAGAAGTCCAGAATTGTTACCCTGAAGTGGAGCATTAACAGATCGGGTTTGTTATTAGTGTGCGGGTGCCTGATACAGTAGACTCCAATAATCTAGAGTTACTTAGTTACCGTTCCACCTTGGTCCGTGTGCATTATGTTTGGATACTACCGTGAACAAATGGTCTCTTTGTCATGTTGGGCAGATCTCACGCGCATTTAATATAGACGTTCCCATTCCTCGTGCCAGGAGTTTTCAGTCATTTTATGAAGTGGTACGGCATTTGGGCTTGAATTATGGAACGATCTTGCGAATGTTCTGCTGACAGAATGGAAAATTTAAAGTCATGGCAGCGAGAACCTACTCATTTTCTAAAGGGCTTCATGTATTACAGTAAAACATACCTTGCGGCCCATAAAACTTGTCTATAGCTGTTAGCCTTTTTGAGGTTGAAAATTATTGTTGGTGGTTTACGCTTTTCCCTTCGTTTAGACTTAGGATTTCATTTCTGTTTGCATTTAGAAAAAAAAAAAAATGCCGACAGCTCGCCCCGGTACAGAATAACATGTGGACACCACACAGGTTCTGAGATCATTACGAAACCAACACCTTAACCCTTACAATAATGTTCCTTCAGCTTCTCAAAAAAGTAGACTAACATTGGTGGTGTAGATCGGTGAACAAGGACGATGAACCAAGATCTTTTGACTTTTTCTTGAGTCCTTCAACTTCCCGAGTGGAAGATATTTCCCTTCGGAAAATGAGAGATAACTCTGTGAGAAGCTAAATGGACCTAAAATAACGGCCATTTTTTTGAAAACTTCACGCCTTGACCTAAGCATGTTGAAGGAAACTAGCCCATGAAAACATAGGGAAAACCTACAAACTCTATGAAGTTGTAGCCTCAGGGTAATAACGGGTTGTTACGCTCCTGTCCTGGATCCATTCTTTTCTTCCCTCACCTTGGTCCTCTAAACTCTGTGGTGCACCAAATCAAACTTTGCAGATGGCCAGGTGTTCTCTCAAGTGATCATCTGTATATAAGGCTCACAAACACACACACCTGTGTCTTGGTATTGTGTAGCCCTGGTGTGAAGGCACACGCAGTACCCTGGAGGATGTGTGGAGAGATAGCAGTTCAATGCTCAATAAACATTCACTCCATCACACACTTAGACACACCCCTAGGATATAAAAGCTAGTGAGATGTAGCCAGCAAGGGAGTTTCAGTCAGTGACTCTGAGGAGTCAGTTTCCTGTCTTCGGACAGAGGAGGGATTCAGTGGGCAGTTCAGAAAGTGGAGTCCAGTAAAGGTGAGCCAGATCACCTCAGCCTGGTCAGAGCTGTGCCCCACTGGCAGACGGACTGAGACATCTTTTGAGAAGGAAGAGATAGTTGCAGATACTTCAGTCTCCTGTCCCAAGGACAGTGAAGGTTCAGAGACGAGCTCCTGCCTAGAGGAATACTGAGATTCTGGCAACAAGCTCTGGAAAGAAGTGAGAAGGGACTAGCCTGCATTACCTAGGAAGTGTGGAGTGCTTATGCTACAAGCGCGGACAAGGCGAAAGGCACAGTGGAAGGAATTTAGAAGTGCTTTAGGATTGAAGAAGTATCCTGCACATTGTCACCGGTCACTGGGGACCGAAGTGTCACTATAGCTTCACGCATAGTGGTAGAAAAACCAGAGGCTTACTGGACCTTAGGTAACAGAAAGCAGCCCCTGGAGTGTCGGTACGTAACTGGGGTCAGGTGGAATAGGAACTTTGAGCCTGATCAGCAAAATTAAGAACCTAGTTCCATCACTGGAAGGCTCCGACCACAAAACTGACCGGGCAGTACAGCTTGAAATAGCTGGAGTTTAAGGAGTGAACTACGCTTTATGCTGGTTGGACTCACTATTTTGAAAGTAAAGGAGGCCCCTAACTTGTTCAGCTGCTACCTCAAAGCACATCCTCCATTGGATCAGCCTCCCTGGGTCCTGCCTGAACAACTTGAAGTAAAAGGTATGGAAAGACGCTGATGTGTGAGACTGTGTTATTCAATTGCATCCCTGCACAACCCACCATAATTATCGACCTGAGGGAAAAGTCCCACCTGTAGGGGACCCGACATCTAGCTGCCTCACCATCCCCTCAGAGCTCTACAGCAGCGCTGGTACAAATTACCAGAGAACTACAGGTGGCGTCACGAACTGTATATATAACTATCCCCTGTAAATATACCCCCCAACATACGCCTGACCGCCAGGGCCACAGACCGAGCCACCGCTACCTGTGACAACCCCATAGACTTCTACGGGCTCGGCTCTGAGTACCCCATTGCCCTGGTAACCCACAATTGTGGTGCGTGGTCGAGACAAAACTTGGCGTCACGAACAGGATACGAAACTCGCAAAATTGCGAGCCCTGTGTGCCTGTGGAGGTGTTTTTGTGAAAAAGGACTGTTTGCACTTTTGGCGCCAGAAATCGCCATCTTTGTCGCCATATTCGCGCCCTCAGGCGCTGGAGAAGAAGGTGGGCGTACCTTCGTGGGCGTGTACCCCCTGTGGCGCGAAGAAAATGCCTGCCCTCTCAAAGTGCTATTACAATATGCGATCCTGCCCTACAGCAAAGGAGGTCCGCCTCCTCTTCACCTTCCCTGCGAAGAGGAGGAGACGCAAACCCCGCCTCCACGGAAGAGACCGGAAGGCTCTGAAAGAAGATGAGAGAGAGTTCTGGAACATCATGGAAGCAGGACGTGTGCAGCCGAGCAGGGAAGCGGAGGAAGGCAGGCCCCGTTCCCCAGCCAAGCTGCCACTAGAACCGGAACCATCCGTGGTCCTGCACCTGCAGCAAGCATTGCTGGAGATTAAAGAGGAGAATGCACGACTGAAAAAGATGGTCCAGCACCAACCTGGATTTGAGGAGATTGAGAGACGCCGGCGTACCCTGATGCAGCGGCGGCTGTGGGACGCGGTGTTCTCTCCTCTCGACGACCCCCCACGACTGGAGTTACCAAAACTTCTGCTGCCCAAGGCTAAGGAGCAACCGGAGGCTATCCCCAAAAGTACCGATCCTGATCCCACCGAGGAAGCGGTGGAGGCGAAGGAGGTTGAGGAGGTACCGCCAGTTCCGGAACGCCCGCCCGGCCAGGAGGCCGCAGCAGATGATCGATCCCCGGCAGGGACACCGGAAGAAACCCAGCCGTCTGTGATGGAGCAGCGACAGCAGCAGGTTAGTGCGTCCCCAATTGAGCCATTGCGCACACCTGCTTCCTGCTCTGCATCACACCAGCATTGTGCATCGGCATCGCCCCCTGCGTACACCTCCGTATCGCAATCGGCGACCCAATCTACATCGCAAACTGCGGTTAAATTTGAAGCACCGCCTGTATACTCTTCACTACCTTCTCCTACTACATCGCAACCTGCGATTCAGTCAGCATCGCAAGCAGCAGTTTACACGACGACGCGCACGGCAACTATTTCTGCATCGCGAGAGTAAGTGGCCATTACAGTAACGCAAACAGCGTCTCATAAAGCGGAAGCGCCCGGCGCGCCCCTAGAGGTTCGTACAAGAACTGTAGCGACTCAAACCCCGATAGCAGGTCACGACTTGTTGGTCATGGGATCTAAGGATCATTGTATTGTTCCAGCCCCCGGGATGGAAAGTATATTGGAAGCCTGCAAGAGAATGTGAAGAACGGTAGGACCCAGACAGGGTTTACCGCATCTGAAAAGGTGTATATAAGTTTTTATAAAAGTGAAAATAGTTTGCACCGTTGATATGAATATATAATGTTACATATTTTGCCAGAGATAGAATGCCCGGTTGGGTAAAGAGATAAAGAGTTTTTGCACTTTATTGTGATGTATATATATATGTGTCTTTTTCCTTATTGTGTCTTATAATGGACTCAGAGGCTGAGGACTGAGCCAGCCCAAAAACTGTATCCTGTATATAGTTGCACTTTGTGCATTATCTTGGTTTTACATGAAACCACCTTAACTACCTCTGAATACAAAACCCGTGTGGTGTGGCACTGAGTGAGGTCTGCATTCAGATGTCCTGCAGCCCACCCAGGACCCACGTTGAAGGTTTGGTGCGGGTCCTTCACAAGAATACTGTGTATTTATTGAATGTTTTGATGCCTTAATACCTTTTGTATTTTTCTATATTTAATGTTTTATCGCAACGTTCAAGAAATCCTTACCTCCCGGATGGGAAGAGTTAATGTTAATGCATAAACAAAATTTCTGTCTTTTGTATTTCACAGCCCGGGAGTGCTGTCTTTTACCATGGGGAATGTGTAGCCCTGGTGTGAAGGCACATGCAGTACCCTGGAGGATGTGTGGAGAGATAGCAGTTCAATGCTCAATAAACATTCACTCCATCACACACTTAGACACACCCCTAGGATATAAAAGCTAGTGAGATGTAGCCAGCAAGGGAGTTTCAGTCAGTGACTCTGAGGAGTCAGTTTCCTGTCTTCGGACAGAGGAGGGATTCAGTGGGCAGTTCAGAAAGTGGAGTCCAGTAAAGGTGAGCCAGATCACCTCAGCCTGGTCAGAGCTGTGCCCCACTGGCAGACGGACTGAGACATCTTTTGAGAAGGAAGAGATAGTTGCAGATACTTCAGTCTCCTGTCCCAAGGACAGTGAAGGTTCAGAGACGTGCTCCTGCCTAGAGAATACTGAGATTCTGGCAACAAGCTCTGGAAAGAAGTGAGAAGGGACTAGCCTGCATTACCTAGGAAGTGTGGAGTGCTTATGCTACAAGCGCGGACAAGGCGAAAGGCACAGTGGAAGGAATTTAGAAGTGCTTTAGGATTGAAGAAGTCCTGCACATTATCACCGGTCACTGGGGACCGAAGTGTCACTATAGCTTCACGCATAGTGGTAGAAAAACCAGAGGCTTACTGGACCTTAGGTAACAGAAAGCAGCCCCTGGAGTGTCGGTACGTAACTGGGGTCAGGTGGAATAGGAACTTTGAGCCTGATCAGCAAAATTAAGAACCTAGTTTCATCACAGGAAGGCTCCGACCACAAAACTGACCGGGCAGTACAGCTTGAAATAGCTGGAGTTTAAGGAGTGAACTACGCTTTATGCTGGTTGGACTCACTATTTTGAAAGTAAAGGAGGCCCCTAACTTGTTCAGCTGCTACCTCAAAGCACATCCTCCATTGGATCAGCCTCCCTGGGTCCTGCCTGAACAACTTGAAGTAAAAGGTATGGAAAGACGCTGATGTGTGAGACTGTGTTATTCAATTGCATCCCTGCACAACCCCACCATAATTATCGACCTGAGGGAAAAGTCCCACCTGTAGGGGACCCGACATCTAGCTGCCTCACCATCCCCTCAGAGCTCTACAGCAGCGCTGGTACAAATTACCAGAGAACTACAGGTGGCGTCACGAACTGTATATATAACTATCCCCTGTAAATATACCCCCCCAACATACGCCTGACTGCCAGGGCCACAGACCGAGCCACCGCTACCTGTGACAACCCCATAGACTTCTACGGGCTCGGCTCTGAGTACCCCATTGCCCTGGTAACCCACAATTGTGGTGCGTGGTCGAGACAGTATTAATACCTCAATGCTTCTAAGATTTTGAGTTGCTCTAAGCATCTTTACCTGCTTTTCTGCCAGCGGTTTCCAACATCACAGCTGCTTGTCTGTGTTCTCCTGGACGTCCCCCACCTGCCGACGGTTTCCAGAATCCCAGCTGCCTGTCCATAGTCTCCTGGATGTCTCCAGCCTGCCTATGTTTTCTAGCATGCCAGCTGCCTGCACATGTTCTGCACGATGTCTCCTGCCTGACCACGGCTTCCAGTAACTCTGCTACCTATCTGTGGTCTCCCAAACTTCAGCAGCCTGCCTGCAGCTTCCAGTAACTCTGCTACCTGTTTCCCTCATGCAACACCCGCCTGCTGCACCGACTCCCGTGGCCCATGTACCCACCTGGGCCTTGGACTTGGATTATCCATCTCACCTAGTGAGTGTAACACTGATCTTATGTTCACCAGGAAAAAGATTAACTTCACAGCCATAGTGCCGTATTTAAATTCTCTGACCAAGGCTGAGTGGCTGGTTGGTGCCTCCTTTGACATTGAACATCCAGGGCACATTACACACTAGCCTCTCTAAAAAAAAAAAAAACAATCTTGATCTGGTTCTATCTACTCAAAATATATATCTGCAAGCATGCTCACTCTCAAAATCCATATGCCTCAGTAGACTACCTAGACTTTCTTAAAGGGAATCTGTAGGCAAGTTCTTGCCATGTAATCTGAGAGCATCATGATGTAAATGCAAAGATCCTGATTCCGCGATGTGTCACTTACTGGGCTGTGTGTTGCTGTTTCAATAAAATCAGTGTTTTATCAGCAAGAGATTATCACTACAGGACTAGGTGTCTCGTGCCTCCTAGTCCAACCACGTCCCCCACGACTTATTGGCTTTTTTCTCCACCAATCAGTGGTGTGGATGGGGCTATATACACATCCCAGTATTCTGAGATCTGCAGCAGAGAAAACTGTAATTTTATCACAACTGCTGCACCCAGTAAACTAAATGGCACATCACTGGAATCAGGTTCTCCGCTCCTACGTCATGCTGCTCTTAGATTACATGGTGAATACTTGCTGATAGATTCACTTTAAGGTAGCCATACATGTTATATTTATATTGTCTGAGATCAACAATTTTTTGGATAGGACATCAATGTTAACATTCCCGGACACCGCCTTTATTCTTCTTTTGCAGGAACTCATATCTACAAAAAGTTTATTTTGGGTGGAAGCTTTGAAAATGGACATCCCCTTTAAGGATCTACGGAATTAAGAACGTTTTTCATATTATTGTACAAATTAATGAGTTTTTTTGCTCTAACATTTCCATCTCGTAATGACAGAATGGGTTTAAACACGTCTAGCGCCTCTTTGCCCGACTTCACAAACCATAATGGGTGCAATCATTGAAAAGATGAGATGTCTATTCATGTGCATTTTTTTTTTCAGAGGATGTTTAAATGGACTGTCACCAGTTAAATGGATATTTCTGCAATGTTGTCTGTTTAATTGTCATAGCTTTTTTTTTTCCTGCTTTGGCTCATGGAGACAGCTTTTGAAAACGAACTCAATTTATCTTTAGTGCACATCCAGTTAGGATATGGACAGCTATTCTGTAGGAATGATTGCTATGCCGTCGGAATGCCTGCTTCCCCTAACTTGCCTCCTATACTGAGGATCCATCTTAAACACATCACGCTCGAAATATTCGCCATAACTTGATACCGTATTTTGAGACCATAGACCGATTTCACTTTTCTGTATCGCTTGCAGAATCAAAGACTTAACCTTACGCGGATTGCCATTGTATATGATTTTGTGCCTAAGAACTTGCCTATAATTTTCTTGTTCATTCGAAATCTTGGGCAAGAACCAATTTGGACTGTACGATTAACCCATAGGACCCCCTTTTCCATGACAGCAATGTGGGTCCAAGTCCTCAATTCCCCAGGACGTTTAGTGCTCGTCTAGACTTGGTGAAGCTAGAACTTACGTGGATCGGTAGAAGGACAATGAAACGAGTAGGACAATGGAAAATCAGTGCAAATATGTACTTTGAGGTTAGTTCCGGAAGAATTGGACAAACGTTGCATTTTTGAAGCGGTTTTCTAATCATTTGGGTTTTTTTTATCGTTCTCGGGCTCAATCTGTAGGAAGATCGATCATGTGAAAGCCTAGGTAGGTCCACCAGGTTCTTCTCCACGTTATCTTGATTGCATCAGGCCATCGGGCTGCTGGTCTTCCTCTTCGCCTTGTTCTTTCTATTCTTCCCACCATGATGTCCTTCTCTGGTGATTACTCTCTTCGTCTGACGTGTCTAAAAGTAGACAAGTCATAGTTTGGTGATCCTTGTTTCGAGTGAAATGTTTGACCTGATTTGGCTCTTCTCGTCATACATGGTTTTGATAACATCTTCTCCAGCACCACATTTCAACGGCGTCAATTCTTCTTCTGTCTTGTTTCTTTTTTTTGTCCATGCCATAGTTTGCAATTTTCATACAGAACGAATACATAAAAAAATCTATGTGTGAACTTATGCATAGTCATGCAAGCCAGAGCTGAATAAAGTTTCGACAGAACTGAAAAATGGTGTCATGGAGTAGACCAGAGTGTAGAAAAATAAACCTTATGGTTATGTTATACTATAAAAAGCACAAGTATAGACAAGCAAGCTGGATTCCAACAGGTTAAGAACTACAGGAATAAGCCAAGTCAGTATCTAAGTATCTGTAAGGCACACTGCGATTTTGGTTTACCAAAGGTTGGATTCGACAAAGTCCACAAAGTAGGGATGTGAACCTGGTGCTCAGACAAATGAGTCCAGTACATTGATTTAACACATTTTTGGGTTGACTTGTTTTGTTTATAGTCATTTGCAACCTCTAACAACCTGAATTTTAGTCACTAAGGCTCCTCTGAGGCAGTGAGCCACAGAGGCTCCTCCCACGAGGAGCTATCCTGAATGGTAATATAATTGGTAGCACGGCATTGTTTCACTCAAGACCCTTTTATTTGTTACTTCACTCATGAGCTTTGTGGTTTCATACTACAATGGCAAAATTATCCTTTGAAGGTTATCTTACCTCTACATGCCACCGTATTGAAAAAAAATGTCATGCTTTCTCATGTAAAACTATATAGGTTCCATTATTCTTCCATTGTTCTAATCACCGTTCCCATTTGAAAATTTTTTTCTAAATGGATCTTGTTCAATTTTCAACTGTGATCGACTTTAGTGGTCAGTTAATCCACAGTATATACTGTATGTGTGGTGTGTGTAATAGATCATTTTCCATTAAATCTATATTTCCTCATTTTAGTACACCATACTTGTAATCCCTGATATCTAATAATTTCACCCTTCAGGCACTAACCAAAACTGTTGTGCCTTCTAATTAATCCTGAACATTGTGTGTGAAGAGATGTTGTATCACAACTTGTTTTTGTACATAACTTGCATGCGCTTGTTATTCAGATTCTTAATTGCGGTACAAAAGACACCATTAACCAAATTATTTGCTTGACTGGAGGGATAGCAGTGTGACATCTGGAAGCAACTGACCACACTATGGGTTAAGCAGCAACGTTGACAATCACTGATTGTTGCTCCCAAAATAAGAGTCACATTGAGTTAGAATAATATTGTAGAGATTTGAACACATTAGTGACTGGTTTGGGCATTTTTGAGATCCTTACTGATGCCCCATTTAGGCACATTAGCGTAAACAATACTTGCCAAGTTTTAGCGTCCAATGACTGAGCGGTTGTCGATTGTGGAACTGGAAGCTTGGTATAATCAGTCCCCTTTTCACCAGCCACTTCACCTTCACACCTTATTAGTGCCCCATAATAAAATCGCCTCCTAAAGTTATGCATAAGAACCTTACTAACTGCTCTTCCGGGAGTCTGAGAGGTGCTCAACCAACTTTTCATGCAGTCTGTGATATTGTCAATCAACTCTTCTGAGAGTATTAGAGGAAGTCATGCCAGGTCTTTTGGGAGTCTGGGAGGTAATCTACTATTACCTCAGGATGAGGCCATCAACCAACACTGCCGGGACTCTGCAAAGTCATCAACCAATCCTTCCGTGAGTCAGTGACGTTCACAACCAACTGCTCCGAGAGTCTTTGAGGTCGATAACCAACTCAGAAGTTTGTGAGGTTGTCAGTCAAGTCTTCAAGAGTTTTAAGAGGTCCCAACCAATTTTTCATGGAGTCTGGGATATTGTTCATCAATTCTTCTGGGAGTATGGAAGGTAGTCAACCAGCTCTTTTGGGAGTTTGAGAGATTATTAACTCTTCCAGAAGTCAGTGAGGTTGTCAACTAACCCTTCCAGGAATCTGTGGTGTCAACCAGCAACTTTTCAAGGGATCTGCAAGGTCATGAACCAACTCTTTCGGGAGACTGTGATGCTGACAATTCTTCCAGGAGTCTCTAAGGTTGACAACCACCTCTTCCGACAGTTTGTGAGTTTGACAACCAACTCTACCAGAGTCTTTGACGTTGACAACCAACTTTCTTGAGTCTGTGAGGTCAACAACTTCCGAAAGTCTCAGAGGTCTCCAAGACCCTCATAAATGTTTAGGCGAAACTTGGCAAGTGTGGCAGAAATCACCCCTTTGATAGTCTTTAACTGCACAATGAAAAACAGGACTTTTAGCAACTATGCATAGTGGCATCCATCAAATTTTTGAGCCATAAACTGCCAATTTCATGGGGGTATACAAATGTTTATTCTGTTGAGCTCCATTGGATGCTGATTGATGAGATATTAGAAGCATAGCTTCTAGAAAAAATATCTCTAAACTGCAGTGCCATAGCGAGGCACCGTACTGTGACCCATGAAGTACCTGTGACTCATTGAGTCCTTTTATTGCTGACTAGTCTCGCCGGTCTATGAGGGACCATAAGGGGACATAACAATTTAAGTATTAGTTATTATTTGATAAGTTTATGACAATTTTTCCATATTTATTCCACATTCATCAGCTTTTTGTAAATGTGACAAATCCTGGAGACCCCTTGTAAATTCAATGTAATTTTCATCACCCGTTCCTAATAATGAAATGCACAAATAAAATACACGTAAATAATATATAAAATATATGCACGCAGCTCCGCCATGTAAATATTTATCGGTGCCCTCACGCCGGAGAGTCTCATGAAACGCATCGTGCAGCTTCCATGTGAAAATACCGTCGATGCAGATTTATGAAGACACATTCACTTTCTCAGTTCTTCTTGAAGGAGTGCATGAATTTTGGACTAAGTATATTTGAGCTGTCACTTAGAGCCGTGTGCAGTTTGTCAGGGGCTATATTGGTGGTGGTCTCGTGAAGGCCTTAATTAGTGCAGAATGCAGACCTCTGTACTCCTGCCAGCCTGGATGGAAATGATTTTGGAAATCAGCCCAGAGAGAAGAATTTGTCATAGTGTAGAGCAGTTCCAAATGTAATAACCCAGCGAGCGGCGTAGACAAATTGTTTCTCTTAGCTGATGTGTTTGAACTGGTATTTACCTGTCTTATCTCATACTAAAACATTTAAAACCAGTACGGCATGACAACATTGTAGGATTATGACTTCATTTTGTTACCTCTCAGGGGGTGCCACATAGTAGTACCACCACTAATGACTGGCAGAAGTGACTGGTAGATTATTCTTGAGTTTTCTCTAACGCCAACACAAGAAATTCTGTCTTATTATAGAGGATTTCCGGGAGTTCTATATTGACGAATTTGTAACTCGGCAAACCCAAGAGCATAACAAATGTAAGGATTAAAAAGTGAAAAAAAAATACTTGCTCATATGGTCCGACGCAACAGCTCCCTACCTAGTCCTCTTCCGGCTCCGATCTCATCTGGCCTTCATGGCTAGCATTGGCCAGCAGAAGACTTGGCGGAGAGCTCCAGTGGCAGGACAGTTGAGCGTCGTTGTGAGTGGGATCCCCTTTTTTGGATTTTTTACCCTATCCTGGTCTTCTTCGGTCCAGGAAAATAGAGTTTGGCTGCCATTTTTCTAATTTCCCACAAAGTGAATCACAAAAATTTCTTTCTGATTCTTGCTAATCAAATTTTTCAGGAAAATTCAAGGTAAATTTAATCTACTTCAATCCAATTTGCTCATCTCTACAAGATAGACCTTTTAATATGAGATGGTGGTGGTGCCAACAGTTGGACCCTCACCAATCACCTGACTGTAGGGACCTTGGCACTTCAACCAGGGCCACAACTTCTTTGTGGTTTACCAGGCTCAGTGCCATAGTTTTGATAGTGGGTCGCTGCATCCATTTTCTCATCATTACGGCTGAGCTACAATATCAGACCCAGTCACCACCAGTGCCTGTAGATACATAGATTTAATTGATCTTCTGATCGTTGGGGGTGTCAAGAGTCTAACCCCCGACCAATCTGATGGTGATGACCTTTCTTAAGGATTAGCCATCAATAGAAAAGTCCTGGTTGACCCTTGTAACCAGTTCATGACTGGGTCATCTTCCCCCTTCCTGAGCAGGCACATTTTTGAATTTTATCATACATAAATACGTTTTATATATCTATTTTTGTTTTATTATTGCTGATATCGGGGGGAAGTAAAGAAAGAAATCAGGGATTAAGTACATACTGTTAGAAAATATTTGCTAAAACGAAACAGAAGATAGGTGCAGAGAAAAGAACATAAACAGCAGAAAGATAATCCCTAGCTGGTCTTTCACTGATTGGCTTAACGAGACTATCACCAGCAGTGCGAAAACATATAAAGCTGCATCGGAAAGGTGATAGGGCAGACAAATGAGTAAATGAAAACACTTGTTACCCTACAAAGATTGAAGCAAGGATGACAGAAACTAAACACCCTGAAAAAGTTGTATCTACTGTGGCTCGGCGGGCAGAGAAGCCGATCACAGTGCACAGGCTCAAGGGTTCAAACCAAGAGGCATGACAATATCAAAGTCACAGTATAAGAGTCAGGTCCAGTGTCACTCCACCCCGATGCATGTTTCGTCTTACTTCTTCAGGGGGCGTGAACACAAAAGACCACTAAAAAACATTTTACACTGCGTTCCAATTTACACTAAAAATATTTCTGTATATTAGACATTGTATCTTTTGTCATACGTTTATTTTATTTTAGATCTGCTTTATTTATTCATTTATCTTTTTCATTTATTCACATGTGCCCCCATAAGGTTCTTTTTAGTGCAGATTTCCACTTTAACTGGGGCTCATATATTAGCCTCAGTTACAGAGGAATTTCAGCCTCCTGCCTGCATAAAAGAGATGACTGCGACTGTTGGGAGCCAGCACATGGTAATAGATAGAGATGAGTCCGGATTTTCCTGGGAATTTCAATTTGCCAAGAAGTTATTCACCGCAAATGTAATGTCCCTCACTATTTTCTGGAGTCTCCCAGCACTAGGCATGAGATCTAAAAAAAACTACTTATACTCCCCTTACCGCTCACCTCTCCGACCCCTCCACTCCTCACCATCACCTGCTTGGTCCTTGTAGCACCTTCTCATCACTTTGATGACCACACCCAGTTGGCTAAAAGGACTGGATTTTTTTTTATGGAGAGAAGAAGGGCCATAACTCAGGATCGGAGAGGTGCAGGAACAAAAGAAAAACATCGCTGGATTCAGGAAAACGGCGGCATTTACACCAAGTGAAAAAAATTACCGTATATATATGAGCATGTGATATGGCTTCTTTAGATTAATACAACATTTTGAACCCCAAAAATCAGTACATCGGGAGGATATAGAAACACCCACAAAACACCCTTTTTGGCAGGTAAGGGATTGAGAAACAGGATTTTAAGGAATACTCCAGGTAAAAGTATGTGAAGCCTGGAGCAGGGCCTGATGGGCAGGGCTTGACACAAGGCCCCACGCCTAAGGCCCTGCATTATCAATAGAACCTTGGAATATACTTTTTTTTTTAATACTGTGATATTACATAATAATTTTAATATTATTTATCTTTTTTTTACTTTATTGCCCTTTTTAAAACTTTTCTTTTTATGTCTGAATCCCCTTTAATGTAAGAAGACGGGATCCAATCTGATGTCAGAATGATGACACCGAGATAAGCGGCACGATACGGTCACTGGTTATCTTTTACTGAGAAAGCGGGCGGTCACAGATTACATCTGCAGGAAGTCCCTGCAGATGACTGACAGGTAGCACTCAATTATTTAAAAAGAGATTTTGCAGCAACAACAGTGTGTGTGATATAGTTCTGTGTCCTAGATTCGGCAGAGCATCAAAATATACACTACAGCTGCTGCAGAACATCATAATATAACTCAGCTGCTGCAGAACATCATACTGAGCACACACCTGCTGATCATCCAGGCACTGCTAACGCACACAGCTGCAACTTTGAGTTAGTATCTCTCATCTGAACTTGCCCCGGCAAGAGAACCAGTGTCGGTGTGTAGCCCTGGTGGTAGGCACACGCAGTACCCTGGAGAGTGTATGGCGAGGCAGCGGCTTAATGCTCAATATGCATTCACTCTACACACACTAGACACACCCTTAGGGTAGTGGAGTGTACTCTAGGGAGTGGTCAAGAAGGTATGTGTAGGAGTGATTTTAGTCAGTTAGTCTAGTTCCTGTCTTCGGGCAGTAAGGACGTGGAGAGTCTGCGTCTGGACTACAGTGAGAGAGTCTGTATCTGGAGGGAGGAAGGAGTCTAGATTGCTATCTCATCAGCTTGGAAAGTGGAGTCTGGTATAGGTGTTGGAATACACCTTAGTCTGGTCAGAGCTGTGTCATCTCCTCAGCATACATTGAAGGAAAGAACAAGTTGTAACCCAGAAAGTCTTCAGCATTCCTGTCTAGAGGACGGTATCAGGTACAGTGACGTGCTCCTGCCTGTGATAACTGAGCATCTGTGGCTAACTTGATAGGAAGGAAAAGGAAAGAAGTGACTGCTCGACCCTTGGCTAGTAAGAGTGCTTATGTTACCAGCGTGGACAAGGCGAAAGGCAAGTGGATTTATAAGATTTGTGCTTAACGGATTGCAGAAGTCCAGCACGTTGTAACCGGTCACTGGGGACCGAAGAGTCGCTGTTGTTTCAGGCACAGAGACAGGAAAACCAGGAATCTACCGGACCCTAGGTCGCGGCAGACAAGCCCCTTATAGTCAGTACGTAGCTGGGGTCAGGGGGAGTGAAGACTTTGGAGTTCTGCAGGACCACGTAAGGATTCAGCTCCTTCACAGGAAGGCCCCTAACACAAAGCTGACTGGGCAGGTACAGCAAGCATTGCTGAAGATTAGAGGGAACTACGCTTCAGGCTGGTTGTCCTCGTTATATTGGAGTTAAAGGAGGCCCCTAACTTGTCCAGCTGCCGCCTCAAAATACACTCTCCGTGGATCAGCCTCCCTGGGACCTGCCTTAACATCTTGCAAGTAAAGGTATGGAAAGACGCTGACCGTGTGAGACTGTGTTCTTTATCTGCACCCGACTTCACTACTCACATAGACTTTGAGGGACCAGTCCCACCTGTAGGGGACCCGACATCTAGCTGCATCACCATCCCCTCAGAGAACTACAGCAGCGCTGGTACTAATTACCAGAATACTACAGGTGGCGTCACGAACTGTACATAATCAATCCCCTGTAAATATATCCCCAACATACGCCAGACCGCCCGGGCCACAGACCGAGCCACAGCTACCTGTGACAAGAATCCCCATAGACTTCCATGGGCTCGGCTCTGAGTACCCCATTGCCCTGGTAACCCACAATTGTGGTGGCGGGTCGACACAACAACTTGGCGTCACGAACAGGATACGAAACTCGCGAAATTGCGAGCCCTGTGTGCCTAAGGACTTGTTTTTGTGGAAAGGACTGTTTGCACTTTTGGCGCCAAAATCGCCATTTTTGTCGCCATATTCGCGCCCTCAGGCGCTGGAGAAGAAGGTGGGCGTACCTTCGTGGGCGTCTACCCCCCTGTGGCGCGAAGAAAATGCCTGCCCTCTCAAAGTGCTACTACAACATGCGGTCCTGCCCTACAGCAAAGGAGGTCCGCCTCCTCTTCACCTTCCCTGCGAGGAGGAGGAGACGCAAACCCCACCTCCACGGAAGAGACCGGATGTCTCCACAGAAAGAAAGAATCTTCTGGGACATGATGGAGGCAGGAGGTGTGCAGCCGAGCGGGGCAGCGGAGGAAGGCAGGCCCCGTGCCCCAGCCAAGCTGCCATCGGCATCGGAGACTTATGCAATCCTGCACCTGCAACAGGCGTTGTTAGAGCTTCAGGAGGAGAACGCACGCCTAAAGAAGTTTCAACCTGGACTGGAGGAGATAGAGAGACGCGATGTAACCTGCTGAAGTGGCAAATGACGAACACGGCGTCCTCTCCCCTCAACGAACCCCACGATTCCAGAAACCGAAAAGTCTGCTGCCCAAGGCGAAGGAGCAACCGGAGGCTGCCCCCGAAAGTACCGTTCCCGATCCCACTGGTGAAGCGGTGGATGCGGAGGAGGTTGAGGAGGTACAGCCAATCCCGGAACGCCCGCCCGGCCAAGAGGCCGCAGCAGATTATCGGTCCCCGGCAGGGACACCGGAGGGGTCCTGTCCGTCACTACCAGACATCGACTGGGACGACTGGGACGAAATGGCGCGCCTGGATGACGTCGCCTACACCGCCCAGTGGGACAAGAATGGCGGAGTCGTGAAAAGAAGAGGCGTCAGCAGGAAGAAGAGCAGAAAATCCAGAGGAACCGCCAGCGACAGTATGCCGAGCTGATTGCCGACAAGGAGACTGTCCGTCGCGACAAAGGTACCTTACGGGAACCGCGGCGGCGGGGGTGTGTGGCTGAGTTCCAGCTCCGGAAGGGCTGGGGCTTTATCCGTGAACCGGGCCTCTACCCAGCGGTCTTCGTCAGCAGGCGTGACGTGGAATCTCACCTGCCGCAAGGTCATCCCGGGAGGGACTTAGTGAACGGAGATATAGTCACCTATACGCGGCATTGGGGAATGAAGGGGTGGTATGCCCTGAACGTCGCCATCGTCCGCGACCCCGTCCCAGACGCAGGTATCGTCACCATTACCGCAGCGTCCCCGTACTCAGTTCAAGCAGCATCCGGCCGTGCCCCAGCATCGCCCCCTGAAAAGTCATCGCAACTAGCGACCCAAAGTTCATCGCAAGTTAGAGCCACCTCCACATCGCCACATGCGACACAGTCTCGATCGCAATCCCTAACGCGGTCCATATCGCTAACAGTAATTGAGACGCAATCGGTGTCATGTGGAGAGACTGAACCAGTTGCGCCCCTGGAGGTTCGCACCAGAACTGTCGCAACCCAGACCCTGATCGCAGCACATGATTTGCTGGTCTTGGGATCAAGGGCTCATTGCATCGTTCCAGCCCCCGGGGTGGAAAATGTAGTGGAAAAAGTATTTGCAGAAAATGAATAAATAGTAAAGAGTTGGTGAGATCCATATCGGATCTACCACAAGTAGAAAGCAGAAAGTTAAAATGTTTTTGAAAAAGTTTTGCACAGGTATTATATATAGTGAATATATATTTCTAGTTATAGAATGCCCGGCTGGGTAATTGGTAAATGATAATTGATAATTGATAGATGGTAAATGATAAGAAGTTGCACTTTGATAATGTGATTTATTATGTCTTTCTTTACAAATGGACTTTTGAGGTTAAGGACTATGCTAACCCGGAACTTTCTTGTACATAGTTGCGCTTCGGCGCCCTATCTTGGTTTTACAAAAACCATCCATAACTACCTCTGAAAAACAAAACCCGTATGGTGTGGCACTGAGTGAGGTCTGCATTTGGACGTCCTGCAGCCCACCCAGGACCCACGTTGAAGGTTTGGTGCGGGTCCTTCACAAGTATATTGTAAATTTATTTATTGAATGCCATTTGATATTTGTATTTTTCTATAAAAGTTTGTAACGTTCAAGGTGATCTCACCTCCCGGATGGGAAGATGTTATTATTATTGTTATTGCATAAACAAAATGTCTTTTGTATTTCACAGCCCGGGAGTGCTGTCGTTTACCATGGGGGAATGTGTAGCCCTGGTGGTAGGCACACGCAGTACCCTGGAGAGTGTATGGCGAGGCAGCGGCTTAATGCTCAATATGCATTCACTCTACACACACTAGACACACCCTTAGGGTAGTGGAGTGTACTCTAGGGAGTGGTCAAGAAGGTATGTGTAGGAGTGATTTTAGTCAGTTAGTCTAGTTCCTGTCTTCGGGCAGTAAGGACGTGGAGAGTCTGCGTCTGGACTACAGTGAGAGAGTCTGTATCTGGAGGGAGGAAGGAGTCTAGATTGCTATCTCATCAGCTTGGAAAGTGGAGTCTGGTATAGGTGTTGGAATACACCTTAGTCTGGTCAGAGCTGTGTCATCTCCTCAGCATACATTGAAGGAAAGAACAAGTTGTAACCCAGAAAGTCTTCAGCATTCCTGTCTAGAGGACGGTATCAGGTACAGTGACGTGCTCCTGCCTGTGATAACTGAGCATCTGTGGCTAACTTGATAGGAAGGAAAAGGAAAGAAGTGACTGCTCGACCCTTGGCTAGTAAGAGTGCTTATGTTACCAGCGTGGACAAGGCGAAAGGCAAGTGGATTTATAAGATTTGTGCTTAACGGATTGCAGAAGTCCAGCACGTTGTAACCGGTCACTGGGGACCGAAGAGTCGCTGTTGTTTCAGGCACAGAGACAGGAAAACCAGGAATCTACCGGACCCTAGGTCGCGGCAGACAAGCCCCTTATAGTCAGTACGTAGCTGGGGTCAGGGGGAGTGAAGACTTTGGAGTTCTGCAGGACCACGTAAGGATTCAGCTCCTTCACAGGAAGGCCCCTAACACAAAGCTGACTGGGCAGGTACAGCAAGCATTGCTGAAGATTAGAGGGAACTACGCTTCAGGCTGGTTGTCCTCGTTATATTGGAGTTAAAGGAGGCCCCTAACTTGTCCAGCTGCCGCCTCAAAATACACTCTCCGTGGATCAGCCTCCCTGGGACCTGCCTTAACATCTTGCAAGTAAAGGTATGGAAAGACGCTGACCGTGTGAGACTGTGTTCTTTATCTGCACCCGACTTCACTACTCACATAGACTTTGAGGGACCAGTCCCACCTGTAGGGGACCCGACATCTAGCTGCATCACCATCCCCTCAGAGAACTACAGCAGCGCTGGTACTAATTACCAGAATACTACAGGTGGCGTCACGAACTGTACATAATCAATCCCCTGTAAATATATCCCCAACATACGCCAGACCGCCCGGGCCACAGACCGAGCCACAGCTACCTGTGACAAGAATCCCCATAGACTTCCATGGGCTCGGCTCTGAGTACCCCATTGCCCTGGTAACCCACAATTGTGGTGGCGGGTCGACACAACAACTTGGCGTCACGAACAGGATACGAAACTCGCGAAATTGCGAGCCCTGTGTGCCTAAGGACTTGTTTTTGTGGAAAGGACTGTTTGCACTTTTGGCGCCAAAATCGCCATTTTTGTCGCCATATTCGCGCCCTCAGGCGCTGGAGAAGAAGGTGGGCGTACCTTCGTGGGCGTCTACCCCCCTGTGGCGCGAAGAAAATGCCTGCCCTCTCAAAGTGCTACTACAACATGCGGTCCTGCCCTACAGCAAAGGAGGTCCGCCTCCTCTTCACCTTCCCTGCGAGGAGGAGGAGACGCAAACCCCACCTCCACGGAAGAGACCGGATGTCTCCACAGAAAGAAAGAATCTTCTGGGACATGATGGAGGCAGGAGGTGTGCAGCCGAGCGGGGCAGCGGAGGAAGGCAGGCCCCGTGCCCCAGCCAAGCTGCCATCGGCATCGGAGACTTATGCAATCCTGCACCTGCAACAGGCGTTGTTAGAGCTTCAGGAGGAGAACGCACGCCTAAAGAAGTTTCAACCTGGACTGGAGGAGATAGAGAGACGCCGATGTAACCTGCTGAAGTGGCAAATGACGAACACGGCGTCCTCTCCCCTCAACGAACCCCCACGATTCCAGAAACCGAAAAGTCTGCTGCCCAAGGCGAAGGAGCAACCGGAGGCTGCCCCCGAAAGTACCGTTCCCGATCCCACTGGTGAAGCGGTGGATGCGGAGGAGGTTGAGGAGGTACAGCCAATCCCGGAACGCCCGCCCGGCCAAGAGGCCGCAGCAGATTATCGGTCCCCGGCAGGGACACCGGAGGGGTCCTGTCCGTCACTACCAGACATCGACTGGGACGACTGGGACGAAATGGCGCGCCTGGATGACGTCGCCTACACCGCCCAGTGGGAACAAGAATGGCGGAGTCGTGAAAAGAAGAGGCGTCAGCAGGAAGAAGAGCAGAAAATCCAGAGGAACCGCCAGCGACAGTATGCCGAGCTGATTGCCGACAAGGAGACTGTCCGTCGCGACAAAGGTACCTTACGGGAACCGCGGCGGCGGGGGTGTGTGGCTGAGTTCCAGCTCCGGAAGGGCTGGGGCTTTATCCGTGAACCGGGCCTCTACCCAGCGGTCTTCGTCAGCAGGCGTGACGTGGAATCTCACCTGCCGCAAGGTCATCCCGGGAGGGACTTAGTGAACGGAGATATAGTCACCTATACGCGGCATTGGGGAATGAAGGGGTGGTATGCCCTGAACGTCGCCATCGTCCGCGACCCCGTCCCAGACGCAGGTATCGTCACCATTACCGCAGCGTCCCCGTACTCAGTTCAAGCAGCATCCGGCCGTGCCCCAGCATCGCCCCCTGAAAAGTCATCGCAACTAGCGACCCAAAGTTCATCGCAAGTTAGAGCCACCTCCACATCGCCACATGCGACACAGTCTCGATCGCAATCCCTAACGCGGTCCATATCGCTAACAGTAATTGAGACGCAATCGGTGTCATGTGGAGAGACTGAACCAGTTGCGCCCCTGGAGGTTCGCACCAGAACTGTCGCAACCCAGACCCTGATCGCAGCACATGATTTGCTGGTCTTGGGATCAAGGGCTCATTGCATCGTTCCAGCCCCCGGGGTGGAAAATGTAGTGGAAAAAGTATTTGCAGAAAATGAATAAATAGTAAAGAGTTGGTGAGATCCATATCGGATCTACCACAAGTAGAAAGCAGAAAGTTAAAATGTTTTTGAAAAAGTTTTGCACAGGTATTATATATAGTGAATATATATTTCTAGTTATAGAATGCCCGGCTGGGTAATTGGTAAATGATAATTGATAATTGATAGATGGTAAATGATAAGAAGTTGCACTTTGATAATGTGATTTATTATGTCTTTCTTTACAAATGGACTTTTGAGGTTAAGGACTATGCTAACCCGGAACTTTCTTGTACATAGTTGCGCTTCGGCGCCCTATCTTGGTTTTACAAAAACCATCCATAACTACCTCTGAAAAACAAAACCCGTATGGTGTGGCACTGAGTGAGGTCTGCATTTGGACGTCCTGCAGCCCACCCAGGACCCACGTTGAAGGTTTGGTGCGGGTCCTTCACAAGTATATTGTAAATTTATTTATTGAATGCCATTTGATATTTGTATTTTTCTATAAAAGTTTGTAACGTTCAAGGTGATCTCACCTCCCGGATGGGAAGATGTTATTATTATTGTTATTGCATAAACAAAATGTCTTTTGTATTTCACAGCCCGGGAGTGCTGTCGTTTACCATGGGGGAATGTGTAGCCCTGGTGGTAGGCACACGCAGTACCCTGGAGAGTGTATGGCGAGGCAGCGGCTTAATGCTCAATATGCATTCACTCTACACACACTAGACACACCCTTAGGGTAGTGGAGTGTACTCTAGGGAGTGGTCAAGAAGGTATGTGTAGGAGTGATTTTAGTCAGTTAGTCTAGTTCCTGTCTTCGGGCAGTAAGGACGTGGAGAGTCTGCGTCTGGACTACAGTGAGAGAGTCTGTATCTGGAGGGAGGAAGGAGTCTAGATTGCTATCTCATCAGCTTGGAAAGTGGAGTCTGGTATAGGTGTTGGAATACACCTTAGTCTGGTCAGAGCTGTGTCATCTCCTCAGCATACATTGAAGGAAAGAACAAGTTGTAACCCAGAAAGTCTTCAGCATTCCTGTCTAGAGGACGGTATCAGGTACAGTGACGTGCTCCTGCCTGTGATAACTGAGCATCTGTGGCTAACTTGATAGGAAGGAAAAGGAAAGAAGTGACTGCTCGACCCTTGGCTAGTAAGAGTGCTTATGTTACCAGCGTGGACAAGGCGAAAGGCAAGTGGATTTATAAGATTTGTGCTTAACGGATTGCAGAAGTCCAGCACGTTGTAACCGGTCACTGGGGACCGAAGAGTCGCTGTTGTTTCAGGCACAGAGACAGGAAAACCAGGAATCTACCGGACCCTAGGTCGCGGCAGACAAGCCCCTTATAGTCAGTACGTAGCTGGGGTCAGGGGGAGTGAAGACTTTGGAGTTCTGCAGGACCACGTAAGGATTCAGCTCCTTCACAGGAAGGCCCCTAACACAAAGCTGACTGGGCAGGTACAGCAAGCATTGCTGAAGATTAGAGGGAACTACGCTTCAGGCTGGTTGTCCTCGTTATATTGGAGTTAAAGGAGGCCCCTAACTTGTCCAGCTGCCGCCTCAAAATACACTCTCCGTGGATCAGCCTCCCTGGGACCTGCCTTAACATCTTGCAAGTAAAGGTATGGAAAGACGCTGACCGTGTGAGACTGTGTTCTTTATCTGCACCCGACTTCACTACTCACATAGACTTTGAGGGACCAGTCCCACCTGTAGGGGACCCGACATCTAGCTGCATCACCATCCCCTCAGAGAACTACAGCAGCGCTGGTACTAATTACCAGAATACTACAGGTGGCGTCACGAACTGTACATAATCAATCCCCTGTAAATATATCCCCAACATACGCCAGACCGCCCGGGCCACAGACCGAGCCACAGCTACCTGTGACAAGAATCCCCATAGACTTCCATGGGCTCGGCTCTGAGTACCCCATTGCCCTGGTAACCCACAATTGTGGTGGCGGGTCGACACATCGGCAACAGAGTGCACTGTCAGTGCACTTTGTAAGGAGATAACCCAGAGAGCAGGGAAAACTGAGACTAACCTTTCCCCCTAAAGTAATGTTGGTTTTTTGGGGGCCGGTCTCTGCTCTTTCTGATCAGTTTTTTCCTTACAAAGCACACTGACAGTGCACTCTCTTGCCGACTCGTCACTTCTTATTAGAGCTGGCAAGAGAGTGCACTGTCACTATGCATTGAAAAGGAATATTGCACAGGGAAAGGGAGCTTGTGCTGCGCATGTGTCATAATTGACAACCAGCACAGCTCCTGAAACGAATGTCAGTGATGACTCTTAGTTTCAGGGTGGGGACCGTGACCTCTGCAACCTGATGATGTCTTGTTTGAATATTCTAGAATCTGGGGATACTCAAACAAAGTGTCATCAAACATGAAGTTGATAAAAAAAATTAAAAAATGAAGCAGAGTAGAGAGGGAACGGTAGGGAATTTGTAAAGAAAGTATATTGGAAAAGCAATTAGATTATTAGATCAGGCGTAGGACAACATATATGACCTTCAACATGGACATGGGAAAGGTAGACAGATACAGTATAAGTGGCTGTGGGAACTCTTGAAAATACCAGAGTAGCCCAAGTGACCGAAAGGGCTACAAAATCCATCCTGCAGAGTAAGGAGTCACCAGCTAAATGCCGACATGGAATAGAGAAATGTACATGATTGTATAATGCATTTTTTTTGTTTAATTTTCAGAAATCTGCAATCAATACCCAATAGAACTCCATAGATTTTTCCTTCACTCGATTACCTTTTTATCTGGTGGAAACTTTCCTAAAGACTCAGAGACGTGCGTGACCTAATGAGACACTGTGCACAAGACCAACTTTGATCAGCGATGAAGTCCATGTCAGATCTGTGAACTAGGGATCACGTTGAGATACCTTCATGTCTGCATTATGGCTTCAGAAGAGGCTTAGAAAACATGGACATAAAGGTCTTTGGTTAATTTGGTTGCATGGACTGATGAAGTGGAACTTATGGTGCTTGAAGCTAGAGAACACAGCAATGGAAGACAACCTGAATTGTAAAGTCAGAGATTTGACCTAGTAGGATAATTTTAAAAGACTGAGATCAACCAACGTTCAACCATCTACTGGTGACAAAGAAACCATCAGGTCAGTGATCATTTTGATTAAACAGAAGGAGACTATTACCAGATGATGGCACACTAAATGTATGGGAAATCCCTTAATAAGTGCCATCTGGTCAGGACTAAAGTGGGGAGCCCATCGTTAATAGATCAAAGAGAGGAAGTGTGATGTGACCATCACAAGAACAACGAAATCGGGCATTTAGAAAAAATTACAAAATCTTTATTGAAACATATATACACATATTAAAGTACAAGTGAGAGGTAAAAAACAGTGCTGGACAAATGAACCACAAGGACAAATGCAAGTCCGGTAAGGAAAGGGAGTTGTACTGGCCCAGGCAATTACATGGTAAATAACTGTGTGATAAAATCACGACATAATGTCAATATTATGAATGGTACTACCACCCGCATACAAATAAATCACCTGTGTAAAAAGATGATCACAAATGGCTGATAGCCCATATAAGAGGATACAGAGTGTGGCCCTAACACGAATTGTACGTACTCCAAAAGGAGAAGTGATTGCCCCTGACGAAGGCAATCGTGCCGAAACGCACGTCGGGGCAGACGTGCAGACCCAGGCTCGCACCCGTTATCATTGGAGAGAGGTAATAGTACCTTAATGACACTGGTCAGTTTGAGTATGTAGTTCAGAAACTCATTTGTGCACCCTCTCTATTGCTTTACCTAAGGGATATATATGCACACTTGTATGCAATTAGACAACCCCTTTGTAAGCACCTGTGTTGATTTAATTTTACCCAAGATCATGGTATATTTTGATGAATTTGTGACCCTATAAATTTGGTGAGGGGATCTGACATTTTTGTCAGTTCTATTTTTAATCACCTCTCCTTTTGGAGTACGTACAATTCGTGTTAGGGCCACACTCTGTATCCTCTTATATGGGCTATCAGCCATTTGTGATCATCTTTTTACACAGGTGATTTATTTGTATGCGGGTGGTAGTACCATTCAAAATATTGACATTATGTCGTGATTTTATCACACAGTTATTTACCATGTAATTGCCTGGGCCAGTACAACTCCCTTTCCTTACCGGACTTGTATTTGTCCTTGTGGTTCATTTGTCCAGCACTGTTTTTTACCTCTCACTTGTACTTTAATATGTGTATATATGTTTCAATAAAGATTTTGTAATTTTTTCTAAATGCCCGATTTCGTTGTTCTTGTGACAGTGATCATTTTGGAATGATCAAGTCAATGTCCGATTGGTGAACTAGGAATGATGTTGAGATACCTTCATGTCTGAACTGTGGCTTCAGAAAAGGATTAGAAAATGTGGACATAAAGGTCCTTGTATTTTGATTACTTTACTGAAGGAGGGTTGTACAACATGGACTGATGTGGTGGAACTTATAATGCTTGGACCTAGAGAACATGACACTAGGACATTACCTGAATCGTAAAGTCAGAGACTTGACTAATAGGATGATATCATAAGACTGTCATCACTCAACGTTCAACCACTCACTGATGACAAAGAAACCATCGGTTCGATGATCACTTTGGAACAATCAAGTCAATGTCATATCTAGGTCTGCAATGTGGCTTCATTAGAAAACATGGAGATAAAGATCCTTGTCTCTTGGTTACTTTCCTGAAGAAGGGTTGGACAACGTGAACTGATGTGGTGGAACTTATGGAGCTTGAAAATAGAGGACATGATGATGGGATACAACCTGAAGCACAAATGTTGGCCTTCTGAGACACTTCCAGGTAGGATAATTTTTTTTATTTATACATGTTGTGACAAGGCAGTAGGTTTGCAAATAATATGTGTTTTAACTAACCACAAATTTGTATGCGGAGAGAGTTGACCAAAGTGGACAACATCTTTAAAAATGGATGACCATTTTAGAGATTCTTAGCCCATAGACTCAGGAATTTACAAAATAACAAACTGAGCTTGTATTCACCCTCCCAGGGTCCAGCTCCTTTCCCCACTGTTGTGGTCCCTTTTGTCTTCTCAGAGTTTTGCCCTGCTTATATAGACAGGACGTCACCGCTGCAGTCAACCAACAAAGACAACAGTAGGAGTGAGAAACAGTGATGGATGCCACGAAAGTGAGTAAAAACTCAGTCCTTGAGCATATGGGTTAATAATCTTTTAAATAAAACAACCCCTTAATGAAGTTGACTACTTTGGACAATCACTTTTAAGGTGCCCACCTAAGAGAGCAGTCAACTCACTCCATGACTTTGCCATACACATGCGCTCAGCCAACCCAAGTATGATTTATCTATCAGGATCGGGTGTTCTAATCAATCTTGACCGATACTTCTCTTACTGATACCAACAGTTGGGTGTTGGAAGGTCCCATAGTTTTTAGATTACCATTAATTTAATATGTATGGAGGGTCTTTAGTTAGAAAAATCTCTTGGAAATATAGCGATCACAAGGGAAAGCTGGAGGCGTGGAGGTGTTCAGAGTGGACAACTCCTTTAAGTAGTCGACATCGAAGAGTATGGTTTTTGAGTAGTTGCGATTTTAAGACTGAAGTCCTTCTCTAAAGATGGAGATCAGGGAAATCTATGCTCTATGCGGATTTGAGCACGACATTCCTCGATCAATACAGATTACCGTACATCCTACAGGGCAGAGACATCAAGGAGGACCTTGTGACACCACCAGTGGTGTTACCGACTGCTTGGACAATCTCTGTCTTCACTACGTTTTCTCTAACTAGTAGTCATCTGATGTTCCATGGCCGACGTATACATTTGCTGTAGAACTTTTTAGTCTTGGTATATATTATATATATATATATATATATATATTGCAAGTTTCTGCTGTTCTGTGATTTTTATTTTTAGACCGTACCCTCATATTTTAGACTGAACTCATCAATATAGTCTACCAATAAACTCTATGTGACCATGCACTTCCTCACTAAATGGTGAAATGTAAAGTGGAGCGTGGAGCATGCAGTCTGTGGGTGTGTGTATGCAAAACAGCAGGGGTGTACATAGAAATTGTAGGGCTCCATAGCTGAAGTCCCCACCTAAAAAAAAATAAAAAAAAGAGAAGAAAAATGAAAATTCAGCTGGGTCACAGAAGAGCATATCTCACAACTTTGCAGCCCTTACAAAGTAATCTTTCCCCTTTTGAAGTTTTGAAGCCCTTTAGTGTTCCCACGCGCTAATATACCCTCTCATGGCCCCCCATAAAGTAGGATGCCAACCAAAATGCCCCAAACACAGTAAAATACCACTCAATAACCCCGACATAGCCCTCCTCACTGTATGATGACTCTTTATAAAGTATACTGGTCCTCCATACAGTATAGTGACCCTTCATACCCTCCACACAGTATGATTACCCCCACACAACCCTCCACAGAGTATGATGACACCTACACAACCCTCCACACAGTATGATTACCCCCACACAACCTTCCACACAGTATGATGACTCCCACACAACCCTCCACACATTATGACGACCCCCACACAACACTCCACACAGTATGATGACCCCCACACAACACTCCACACAGTATGATGACTCCCACACAACCCTCCACACAGTATGACGACCCCCACACAACACTCCACACAGTATGATGACCCCCACTCAATCCTCCACACAGTATGATTACCCCCCACACAACTCTGTACAGTATGATGACCCTCACACAATCCTGCACACAGTATGCTGACCCCCACACAATACTCCACACAGTATGATGACCCTCACACAATCCTGCACACAGTATGATGACCCCCACACAATACTCCACACAGTATGATGACTCCCACACAACCCTCCACACAGTATGATGACCCCCACACAACACTCCACACAGTATGATGACCCCCACACAACACTCCACACATTATGACGACCCCCACACAACATTCCACACAGTATAATGACCCCCACACAACACTCCACACAGTATGATGACCCCCACACAACCCCCCACACAGTATGATTACCCCCACACAACCCTCCACACAGTATGATTGCCCCCACACAACCCTCCACACAGTATGATTACCCCCACACAACCCTCCACACAGTATGATTACCCCCACACAACCCTCCACACAGTATGATTACCCCCACACAATCCTGCACACTGAACATTGAACCACATACAGTATATTGGCCCTAACTAGCCGTTCCAAACAGTATAATGGCCACTCTCAAAGGCCATCATGGTGCAGAACAAGATATAATGGAGGTCTATCTATCCTCCTCAGCGCTGAGCACCACTTTTGTCTTGGATGCAATGATGGCCAGAGATTGGTCTTGAGACCACATGGACAACTTTTCCTTCTTGGTGTTGCAAATAACACCCAGATTCCACTTTATTCATACATTTCCAGGAGGAATAATAGTACATTTTTTGACAACGCTACATTTTGTTTTTGTTGCTTTTATTAAATTTTTTTTTTTTGTTTTATTTCTTTTTATCTCAAATTGTGTTTTAAATGCTCTTCCGCTATGTTCACACATTTTGTTATTATTTAAAATTGTTTTTTTTTAGCGATCTTAGGGCTTAGGCTATGTTCACACATTGCATTTTGGCAGCACTTTTTTTTTCTGCCTTTTTCTCTTTACCTCAAATTATTTTTTTTAATGCTCATAAGCTGCAATTACTGAACACCACCTAAGTAAAAGAGCGGCACTGTTTGTTTAAAAAGAGAAAAAAAACTAATATTTTTTTTATCTCAAATTGTGTTTTTAAATGCTCTTCTTCTATGTTCACACATTGCGCTTTTTTTCTGCATTTTACTTTTGCAGCTTTTTTTCTGCATTTTTTTTTATACTTTATCTCAAATTATTTTTGAAATGCTTGCAACTTGCAATTACCAGACACCGTCTAAGTTAAAAGGTGGCGCTGTTTGTTTAAGAAGAAGGGTAAAAAACAACTTTTTTTTTTATATTTTATTTCAAATTGTGTTTTAAATGCTCTTTGGCATTGCGCTTTTACGGCCCATTTTTCTGCATTTTTTTTTCGTTTGTGGCTCTTTTTTTTTTTCCGCATTTTTTTTTCTTTATCTCAAATTTATTTTTTAAATGCTCGTAAGCTGCAGTTACCAGACACCACCTAAGTAAAAGGGTGGCGCTGTTTGTTTAAAAAAAAAAAATAAAAAATTTTAATATTATATTAAAATATGTTATATTCACACATTGCGTTTTTGCAGCGTTTTTTTTCAGCATTTTTTTTTCTTTTGTCTCAAATTATTTTTGAAATAGAATGTCAATAGATCTATCGTGTTCAGTCACCTCCCTGACACCAGACAAGGTTATTAAGGTGAGAAGACGCCTGCAAAAAATAAACAAAAAAACAGCAAAGTATACTGTATATCAGATTACAAGGGCGAGATTCGCCGATAGAGACTTCCTGAATGTCGTCCTCCGGAATGTAAAAAAAAAAAAAAAGAAAAATACAAAGGTTAAATCAGGTAAAGAAAAGGTGCTAGATGCCACGAGGTGAGCACAAAGAATCTGGGGCAGAATCTGAGCGTTTGTCATGCGGCCCACCCTGAGATCTCTTCCCTTTTTCTGACATATGTCATGTAGTGGTTAATGGGGCAGAAAATCAGTGTTCCTTAAAGTGCTCTCTCTGTAATCAACATCCTTTGAGAGATTAGGTTACCCCTTTTTCTATGCATTCCCACGGAGGCTGCCAGAGAAAGAGACATTGAATGTGCTGGAACGGATTCATACGAATTAGCTCCTGTATGGACGGGCTCCACCTCTGGATCATTAGAAATTGCAAAACCTCAGGGGGTCCAAAAACGAGACAGGTGTTAAGTTTCACGCCTATTATATCGGTATCATAAGAAATAATCACGTCCTATTAAAAAAAAAAAAAAGTTTTCTTTTAAAGCCCAATTCACATGAGTCATTTTGATCAGTTTTTCATCAGTATTTTTATCTCCAAAAACACAGAGCAGGTGTCAATCTTACAACTTATAGTTTTATATGCCTTTGTTCACACGTTGCATTTTTGCCCCCTTTTTTTTTTTGTCTGCAGGCAATACCTGATCTCTTGGCAGAACATGTTTTGCTGCGTTTTTGTTGATAAAGTTTAGTGTCCCACAAAAAAAAAAAAAAACATGATGCAACTTCCTTAGTTTTTTTTTTCAGCAAAACCTGAAACCTGCGGGTTTTTTTTGCTGCGTTTTTGCACTTTTGGCGCTTTTTACTGCAGTTTGAAAAAACGCAGCAGTTTTCCAAAGAAAAAAAAAACAATGTATGTGCATGAGATTTCTGAAATCTCATAGCTTTTGCTGGTATTGTAAAACGCAGCTTAAAATTTGCATAAAAAAGCAGCAAAAACTCAACATGTGAACATAGCCCAAGTTCCAACCAAGCACTAACCAAATACTGACATCTGAATAAACACTAAAATGTAGGTTTACTTATAAATAAAATAAAAAAAAAAATCCACTAGCCATATAAAATCATTACAGCCACCTAAAACCCCGGCCAAGAGTGCAAGACCAAGTTCGGATGAAAGCAAAACAAGGTCCGAGAATGAACCATGATTTCCAGAGTGATCTCAAACTCAACAGTCTCATAGTCTGTTCTGAAGTTGTGGTCCGTATTCGGACCTTGTTATACAGATGTCTTAAAGGGATTGTTTGGTGTAAAAAAGAAAAAAAATGAATCGCAAATCTACAGCATTGGGGCATCCAACATGCTGCTCCATTCATTCCTTATGGGGCTGCTGCTCAGCTTTTTCTGACAGCCCCATATGAATGGATCATCATTGGGGCAACAACATGCTGCTCCATTCATTCCTTATGGGGCTGCTGCTCAGCTTTTTCTGACAGCCCCATATGAAAGAGTCGGCATTGGGGCATCCAACATGCTGCTCCATTCTGTAATGGAGATAAAAGTGCCCTCTTGGGGACTAAAATTCCCTGTTCTGCCATTCATTTCTGGGACAGGAGAGGCGACACTGTACTAGGTGCAGCAGCAAGCGTGTCACAGGCCGTGTACAAAAACTAGCTCACGACAGGAGGAAAAGATCACTTTTTGTTTTGGGTCTGCCTCTGCCACATCTGCAGAAAACGGGAAGCAATGCAGTAACTGCAACAGAATACACAGAGCTAAGAAGAAGAATTGCGGGCACGTAATGCTTGATATTTTATTATTCAGAAGCCTATTACACATAGCAGCGACATCATATACATGATTAAAGGTAATATTAACCTCTAGGGAAACTATGGTTTTACTGGAGATTCACTTAAAAGGGAATATGGCTGCAGATTTTTGCTATGAAATCTGACAGCAGCATGATGTAGGGGCAGAGACCATGATTCCAGCAATGTGTCACTTAGATTAGTGGATGCAGCAGTTGTGATAGAATCACAGTTTTTTCTGTAGCAGAGCTCAGAATGCTGTGTATAACCCGCCCCCACACCACTGATTGGCAGATTTTTGTGTACATTGTATAGTAACAGAAACGTGCTAATCAGTGGTTGGACCAGGAGGCACGAGACACCTAGTCCTGTAGTGATAATCTCCTATTGATAAAACACTGATTTTATTGAAACAGCAAAACACAGCCTAGTAAGTGACACATCGCTGAAATCCGGCTTTCTGCTCCTATGGCATACTGCTCTCAGATTACATAGCAAAAACCTGCTGACCAATTCCATTTAGGACTTAAGACTTAACCCAAGATCAATACTAACCACCTATCGACAGGATAGGTAATATTTTTCATATTGTGCGGAAAGGGGGGGAGGTCTGATATTTGGAACCACCAGCCATCACAAAAATGGGGCCCTGATTGAACGAATGGTAAATTTAAGCTCAGGTTGTGGATCTATTCATCCTGAATTGGACGGGCAGAGATAGCCGAGTGCTGCAGTCAGCTATGAACAAATAGAAAACGTATAGCGCAGCAGTGGCCAACCCGCGCCTCAATCTCACAGGGTACTTTGAGGCATGGTCGGACCTCCTGGAAATAGAGACTTAGATTTTGGGACGAAGAGATTACCGGGGACTTTAAAACTAAACTAATATCATAAATATTGAAACTTCAAGATTTCTCTTTCTCTTTCTTAACCGGAGGTGGAGACGATGCTATAAATTGATTTCTGCACCGTAGTCTGACCGTGACTGTAGTCTGGACCTCCCCCGAGCAACTTTTTTTTTTTTTTTTCTCCATCTCTTACTAGTAGGAACAAACAAAGGTATGTTATAGATATGTTTATGTGTCGACCCGCCACCACAATTGTGGATTACCAGGGCAATGGGGTACTCAGAGCCGAGCCCGTAGAAGTCTATGGGGATTGTCACAGGTAGCTGTGGCTCGGTCTGTGGCCCTGGCGGTCTGGCGTATGTTGGGGGAATATTTACAGGGGATAGATTTATATACAGTTCGTGACGCCACCTGTAGTATTCTGGTAATTTGTACCAGCGCTGCTATAGATCTCTGAGGGGATGGTGATGCAGCTAGATGTCGGGTCCCCTACAGGTGGGACTCTTCCCTCAGGTCGGTAGTTAGGTAGGGATTGTGCAGGCATGCAATAATAACTCAGTCTCACACCGTCAGCGTCTTTCCATACCTTTACTTGCAAGATGGTAAGGCAGGTCCCAGGGAGGCTGATGGGGTTGATGGAGGATGAGCTTTGAGGCAACGGTTAAGCAAGTTAGGGGCCTCCTTTACTGTCCAATAATGATGAGTACAACCAGCTTGCAGCATAGTTCCCTCAATAACTCCAGCTTTCCAAAGCTGTTCTGCCCAGTCAGATTTGTGGTGAAGCCTTCCAATTGATGAAACTAGGTTCTTGCTTTTGTCTGCGCTTGACTCAAAGTCCCTATTCCACCTGACTCCGGTTACGTACTGACTATATGGGGCTGTTTGCCGCGACCTAGGGTCCGGTAAATCCCTGGTTTTCTTACCACTATGCTTGAAGCTAATAGTGATCCTTCGGTCCCCAGTGACCGGTAGCAATGTGCAGGACTTTTCCAAGCCAAAAGCACTTTTCCAATAATCTTCCTTCCACTTTGCCCTTCGATTTGCTCGACTCTTAATAGATAGTTCAGTCTGTCTTCCAGTGGGGCACAGCTCTGACTAGGCTGAGGTGAACTAGACCACCTGTACTAGCCTCCACTTTCTGAACTGCTGACAGGCTCAAAACTGGACACGTCTACTCTGTCCAAGGACAGGAAACTGACTGACTAAAATCACTCCCTTCCACACCCCTGCTGGGTGTGTCAGAAGTGTACATGATGTATGAAGAGCCCTTAACTGTTACCTCTCCACTCATCCTCCTGGTATTGTGTACCAGGGCTACACATTCCCCCATGGTAAACGACAGCACTCCCGGGCTGTAAAATATAAAAGAGACATTTTGTTTATGCATGAAAACATTAACAATAACATTAATTCGTCCCATCCGGGAGGTGAGGATATCTTGAACGTTGCAAACAATAACATTATAGAGAAATACAAATATTAAATAGCATTCAATAAATATACAGTATTCTTGTGAAGGACCCGCACCAAACCTTCAAAGTGGGTCCTGGGTGGGCTGCAGGACATCCAAATGCAGACCTCACTCAGTGCCACACCACACGGGTTTTTGGTTCAGAGGTAAGTCAAGGTTTCATGTGAAACCATTAAAAAGGCACTTTAGTGCAACTATTTACAGGATACAGTTTTTGGGCTGGCTCAGTCCTCAGCCTCTGAGTCCATTGTTAAATGAAGACATAATAGGGAAAACACATTTATATATATAGACTTTTTACAATATTCACATCAATTCGTTATAATCACTGCTGATATCTAATGGGTAACTTCCCTTTGGTGGTTCGCTCTGATCTACGTGGTGTAGCCTCAGGTATATCAAGTTGCGATCTGTCTGCACTGCGTAACGGCAAACTATAGAACTGCCTCAATCTTTCTATGGATCTGGCAAGCGTACTGATGGCTGGGCGGTGTGAGTCAGCTTCACCAGGGGATCCCATAGTATGGGGCGCTGCTTCTGATGATCCATCTTGAGATTCCACAGGTTGAGGTGTTGCTGGAATGGGTAACTCCTGAGCGGGCTCAACTGGCACCACAGGCACAACTGGAGGTAGAACTTCCTCTTGTGGCTGATAAAACTGCAACACTGGAATTATCACAGCATCTCCCAGTCTAGGCCAATCCGCAGGAAAATCTCCCAGATCGGTGTGTATGACCTCTTCCTTTCTTTCTCCTTGATTGAGGGCAGGGTTCTTTTCACAACGCTTTAAGGGTTCTGGACACAATTTCAAATGGTCTCTGGACACAGTGGTTGTTGTTCTTCCTCCGTCCTTACTGACGACACAAACTTTTCTGTTGTCATATTTAGAATCTTGTATGACGTAGGGTTTTTGCTCCCACTGGTTATCCAATTTGTGCATCTTCCTTTTTCTTTTTAATACTACCTCTCCAGGCATCAAAGGCTTGGCAGGAGCATTTCTGTTGTAAACATCTTCCTGTTTCTCCCGTGCCTTATTGAGACTTTCCCTCTACACAGATTTGCACTCTTCTGTACTGCTCTTGCCGATTGATGTCCCAGTTTTCAACGGCGTCGTCTGCCTCCGGTTCTACACTCAAGTTCTAGATCCATTGGTAGTCTTCCGGGCCTTGCTCTCATAAGATAGGCTGGATTTGCAGTTAGTTGGCTTACAGGTATATGGTTATACAAATCAACCAAATCAGGTAGTAAATCCGGCCATCGATTCCTGTCTTCCAACGGTATGGAGCTCAACAAGTCAAGGACAATATGGTTCATTTTTTCGCAAAGCCCGTTGGTTTGAGGGTGATATGGTTGTTCTTATTTTCTTGCACCCGTACATGTGACAGAATTCCTTGAATAAATCAGCTTCGAAAGCAGGTCCCTGATCGGTTAATACTTGCTCCGGATACCCATGCGGTCTGCAGAAGCTGCTTGAAAGGTTTTCGCGGCCGTCACTGCGGTCTGGTCCTTAACTGGAACAACCACCAGAAATCTGGAGTAATGGTCACCATGGTCAAGGCGTATGAGTATCCAGATCTACTTGGCGACAATTTTGACATGGTCCAGGGCCACAATCTCCAAGGGACGAGTCGTCGGATAGGTTGCAGGGGTGCCTTCTGACTACCGTAGTCCTTTCTTCTGAGACCACAGGGTCCACAATTCCGACACCACCTCTCGATGGAGCTGCGCATCCCTACCCAGTAGAACCGGCATCTCAAAGGGTCTCCAGCTTTCTCCAGCCAAAGTGTCCTGTTTGATCGTGGTACGCTTCCAACACCATTGGGATGTCTGCCTTGGGGACCACTATTTGCCAGACCATTTCATGGGTTCTGGGGTTGACGTATCTCCTGCACAAACTTCTCACGGTATAGGAACAACCTGCTTTTCTCGTTCCACAGGGCTTTGCTGACATAGGTGCTTCCTTTTCCAAAGAGGAGCCTTCTGTTTTAACAACTCCCTTTATGCGGCTGACCACTGGATCACTGTCCTGAGTCTCTTTCCAGCTGTGATGGGGTAAAGGATTTAATGTTGCACCATACTGCTTTCTGTGGACTCGATGCTCGTGGACTACCCATTTCGATGGAACGCAGGTAGCTCAATTTCTTCCAGGTCATCCGATTCTTCTTCCGTATCAGAGTCATGCGGCCTTCGGGACAACGCATCAGCATTAGCATTCTTTCGACCTGCCCGGTACTTGATAGTAAACTGGTAATTGGACAACCGAGCATCCAACGCTGCTCCATGGCGCCCAGCTTGGCGGTTTCCAGGTGCGTTAACGGGTTGTTGTCTGTGTACGCCGTGAACTTATTGGGAGGCCAGATAGTGCTTAAATCTTTCAGTAATGGCCAGACCAACGCCAGAAACTCAACTTGAAGCTGCTATAATTTTCCGGATTTCTCTCAGTTGGCCTGAGTTTTCTGCTGGCATATGCGATGACTTTTTCTTGGCCATTCTGCTTCTGACTGAGACTGCTCCAAACCTTCATTACGGGCGCGGTGTACAACAGGAACGGTTGGCTGTAATCAGGATAGGTTAAGATTCTCATCACTGTAAAGGGTCTCTTTCAATCTTTTGGAATGCTTCAGCCTGTTCTTTACCCAATTAAAGGGAGGGTTTCTGCTCTTTAAGGATTGTCTACCAGGAGGTCCTGTAAAGGAGCTGCCTTCTTCGTGTAATCTTTCACGAATCTCCTGTAGTAACCCGTTTAGTCCCAGGAACTGTCGCACTTCCTTAAAGTTCTTCGGCTCCGCCACTTCTGGATGGCAGTGACTTTCTCGGGTCCGGCGCTACTCCTTCCGAACTGACGATGTGCCCCAAGTATTGTACTTCTGTTTGAGTAGAATGGCATTTTGAGGGTTTTTAATTTCATCCCGTACCTGGACAGGGACTCAAACACTTCTGCCAGGTGCTTCAAGATGGCCTCATAGTCTGGGAATACACGATAAACGTCGTCTAGGTTATAGCAGCACGGTTTCAAAATTGAGATTTCCCAGACAATTTTCCATCACTCTCTGAAATGTTCCCGGGGCACTACTGAGCCCAAACGGCATTCTGTCGAACTCACAGAGCCCATTGGGGTGGTGAAGCCGTTTTCTCACGATCCTCCTCAGCCACAGCCACTTGCCAGTAACCCTAGTCAGATCGAGGGTAGAAAAGTAGTTAGCCCTTTTCAGAGCAGCTAAAGATTCCTCTATAGTGGTTAAGGGTATGATCCTTGTGTGTTTTGCGGTTCACCTGCCTGTAATCCACACACATTCTCATACTACCATTTTCTTTTTTAACCAGAACTAGAGGGGCTGCCCAGG
>JARQOD010000004.1:15542284-15588152 GCA_033576555.1 Oophaga sylvatica
GACGATGCTATAAATTGATTTCTGCACCGTAGTCTGACCGTGACTGTAGTCTGGACCTCCCCCGAGCAACTTTTTTTTTTTTTTTTCTCCATCTCTTACTAGTAGGAACAAACAAAGGTATGTTATAGATATGTTTATGTGTCGACCCGCCACCACAATTGTGGATTACCAGGGCAATGGGGTACTCAGAGCCGAGCCCGTAGAAGTCTATGGGGATTGTCACAGGTAGCTGTGGCTCGGTCTGTGGCCCTGGCGGTCTGGCGTATGTTGGGGGAATATTTACAGGGGATAGATTTATATACAGTTCGTGACGCCACCTGTAGTATTCTGGTAATTTGTACCAGCGCTGCTATAGATCTCTGAGGGGATGGTGATGCAGCTAGATGTCGGGTCCCCTACAGGTGGGACTCTTCCCTCAGGTCGGTAGTTAGGTAGGGATTGTGCAGGCATGCAATAATAACTCAGTCTCACACCGTCAGCGTCTTTCCATACCTTTACTTGCAAGATGGTAAGGCAGGTCCCAGGGAGGCTGATGGGGTTGATGGAGGATGAGCTTTGAGGCAACGGTTAAGCAAGTTAGGGGCCTCCTTTACTGTCCAATAATGATGAGTACAACCAGCTTGCAGCGTAGTTCCCTCAATAACTCCAGCTTTCCAAAGCTGTTCTGCCCAGTCAGATTTGTGGTGAAGCCTTCCAATTGATGAAACTAGGTTCTTGCTTTTGTCTGCGCTTGACTCAAAGTCCCTATTCCACCTGACTCCGGTTACGTACTGACTATATGGGGCTGTTTGCCGCGACCTAGGGTCCGGTAAATCCCTGGTTTTCTTACCACTATGCTTGAAGCTAATAGTGATCCTTCGGTCCCCAGTGACCGGTAGCAATGTGCAGGACTTTTCCAAGCCAAAAGCACTTTTCCAATAATCTTCCTTCCACTTTGCCCTTCGATTTGCTCGACTCTTAATAGATAGTTCAGTCTGTCTTCCAGTGGGGCACAGCTCTGACTAGGCTGAGGTGAACTAGACCACCTGTACTAGCCTCCACTTTCTGAACTGCTGACAGGCTCAAAACTGGACACGTCTACTCTGTCCAAGGACAGGAAACTGACTGACTAAAATCACTCCCTTCCACACCCCTGCTGGGTGTGTCAGAAGTGTACATGATGTATGAAGAGCCCTTAACTGTTACCTCTCCACTCATCCTCCTGGTATTGTGTACCAGGGCTACACATTCCCCCATGGTAAACGACAGCACTCCCGGGCTGTAAAATATAAAAGAGACATTTTGTTTATGCATGAAAACATTAACAATAACATTAATTCGTCCCATCCGGGAGGTGAGGATATCTTGAACGTTGCAAACAATAACATTATAGAGAAATACAAATATTAAATAGCATTCAATAAATATACAGTATTCTTGTGAAGGACCCGCACCAAACCTTCAAAGTGGGTCCTGGGTGGGCTGCAGGACATCCAAATGCAGACCTCACTCAGTGCCACACCACACGGGTTTTTGGTTCAGAGGTAAGTCAAGGTTTCATGTGAAACCATTAAAAAGGCACTTTAGTGCAACTATTTACAGGATACAGTTTTTGGGCTGGCTCAGTCCTCAGCCTCTGAGTCCATTGTTAAATGAAGACATAATAGGGAAAACACATTATATATATATAGACTTTTTACAATATTCACATCAATTCGTTATAATCACTGCTGATATCTAATGGGTAACTTCCCTTTGGTGGTTCGCTCTGATCTACGTGGTGTAGCCTCAGGTATATCAAGTTGCGATCTGTCTGCACTGCGTAACGGCAAACTATAGAACTGCCTCAATCTTTCTATGGATCTGGCAAGCGTACTGATGGCTGGGCGGTGTGAGTCAGCTTCACCAGGGGATCCCATAGTATGGGGCGCTGCTTCTGATGATCCATCTTGAGATTCCACAGGTTGAGGTGTTGCTGGAATGGGTAACTCCTGAGCGGGCTCAACTGGCACCACAGGCACAACTGGAGGTAGAACTTCCTCTTGTGGCTGATAAAACTGCAACACTGGAATTATCACAGCATCTCCCAGTCTAGGCCAATCCGCAGGAAAATCTCCCAGATCGGTGTGTATGACCTCTTCCTTTCTTTCTCCTTGATTGAGGGCAGGGTTCTTTTCACAACGCTTTAAGGGTTCTGGACACAATTTCAAATGGTCTCTGGACACAGTGGTTGTTGTTCTTCCTCCGTCCTTACTGACGACACAAACTTTTCTGTTGTCATATTTAGAATCTTGTATGACGTAGGGTTTTGCTCCCACTGGTTATCCAATTTGTGCATCTTCCTTTTTCTTTTTAATACTACCTCTCCAGGCATCAAAGGCTTGGCAGGAGCATTTCTGTTGTAAACATCTTCCTGTTTCTCCCGTGCCTTATTGAGACTTTCCTCTACACAGATTTGCACTCTTCTGTACTGCTCTTGCCGATTGATGTCCCAGTTTTCAACGGCGTCGTCTGCCTCCGGTTCTACCACTCCAAGTTCTAGATCCATTGGTAGTCTTCCGGGCCTTGCTCTCATAAGATAGGCTGGAGTGCAGTTAGTTGAGCTTACAGGTATATGGTTATACAAATCAACCAAATCAGGTAGTAAATCCGGCCATCGATTCCTGTCTTCCAACGGTATGGAGCTCAACAAGTCAAGGACAATATGGTTCATTTTTTCGCAAAGACCGTTGGTTTGAGGGTGATATGGTGTTGTTCTTATTTTCTTGCACCCGTACATGTGACAGAATTCCTTGAATAAATCAGCTTCGAAAGCAGGTCCCTGATCGGTTAATACTTGCTCCGGATACCCATGCGGTCTGCAGAAGCTTGCTTGAAAGGTTTTCGCGGCCGTCACTGCGGTCTGGTCCTTAACTGGAACAACCACCAGAAATCTGGAGTAATGGTCCACCATGGTCAAGGCGTATGAGTATCCAGATCTACTTGGCGACAATTTGACATGGTCCAGGGCCACAATCTCCAAGGGACGAGTCGTCCGGATAGGTTGCAGGGGTGCCTTCTGACTACCGTAGTCCTTTCTTCTGAGACCACAGGGTCCACAATTCCGACACCACCTCTCGATGGAGCTGCGCATCCCTACCCAGTAGAACCGGCATCTCAACAGGGTCTCCAGCTTTCTCCAGCCAAAGTGTCCTGCTTGATCGTGGTACGCTTCCAACACCATTGGGATGTCTGCCTTGGGGACCACTATTTGCCAGACCATTTCATGGGTTCTGGGGTTGACGTATCTCCTGCACAACTTCTCACGGTATAGGAACAACCTGCTTTTCTCGTTCCACAGGAGCTTTGCTGACATAGGTGCTTCCTTTTCCAAAGAGGAGCCTTCCTGTTTTAACAACTCCTTGATGCGGCTGACCACTGGATCACTGTCCTGAGTCTCTTTCCAGCTGTGATGGGGTAAAGGATTTAATGTTGCACCATACTGCTTTCTGTGGACTCGATGCTCGTGGACTACCCCATTTCGATGGAACGCAGGTAGCTCAATTTCTTCCAGGTCATCCGATTCTTCTTCCGTATCAGAGTCATGCGGCCTTCGGGACAACGCATCAGCATTAGCATTCTTTCGACCTGCCCGGTACTTGATAGTAAACTGGTAATTGGACAACCGAGCCATCCAACGCTGCTCCATGGCGCCCAGCTTGGCGGTTTCCAGGTGCGTTAACGGGTTGTTGTCTGTGTACGCCGTGAACTTATTGGAGGCCAGATAGTGCTTAAATCTTTCAGTAATGGCCCAGACCAACGCCAGAAACTCCAACTTGAAGCTGCTATAATTTTCCGGATTTCTCTCAGTTGGCCTGAGTTTTCTGCTGGCATATGCGATGACTTTTTCTTGGCCATTCTGCTTCTGACTGAGAACTGCTCCCAAACCTTCATTACTGGCGTCGGTGTACAACAGGAACGGTTGGCTGTAATCAGGATAGGTTAAGATCTCATCACCTGTAAGGATCTCTTTCATCTTTTGGAATGCTTCAGCCTGTTCTTTACCCCAATTAAAGGGAGGGTTTCTGCTCTTTAAGGATTGTCCTACCAGGAGGTCCTGTAAAGGAGCTGCCTTCTTCGTGTAATCTTTCACGAATCTCCTGTAGTAACCCGTTAGTCCCAGGAACTGTCGCACTTCCTTAAAGTTCTTCGGCTCCGGCCACTTCTGGATGGCAGTGACTTTCTCTGGGTCCGGCGCTACTCCTTCCGAACTGACGATGTGCCCCAAGTATTGTACCTTCTGTTTGAGTAGATGGCATTTTGAGGGTTTTAATTTCATCCCGTACCTGGACAGGGACTCAAACACTTCTGCCAGGTGCTTCAGATGGTCCTCATATGTCTTGGAATACACGATAACGTCGTCTAGGTATAGCAGCACGGTTTCAAAATTGAGATGTCCCAGACAATTTTCCATCACTCTCTGAAATGTTCCTGGGGCACTACTGAGCCCAAACGGCATTCTGTCGAACTCACAGAGCCCCATTGGGGTGGTGAAAGCCGTTTTCTCACGATCCTCCTCAGCCACAGCCACTTGCCAGTAACCACTAGTCAGATCGAGGGTAGAAAAGTAGTTAGCCGTTTTCAGAGCAGCTAATGATTCCTCTATACGTGGTAACGGGTATGCATCCTTGTGTGTTATGCGGTTCACCTGCCTGTAATCCACACACATTCTCATACTACCATCTTTCTTTTTAACCAGAACTAGAGGGGCTGCCCAGGGGCTACAACTATCCCTTATCACCCCAGCTTTCTTCATATCATTCAACATTTCTTTAGCCTTCTGATAATGAGCTGGAGGTATGGGCCTATACCGCTCTTTGATGGGAGGATGACTGCCTGTAGGGATATGATGTTGTACTCCCTTAATTGTCCCAAAATCAAGTGGATTCTTGCTAAACACTTGGGCGTACTCTTGCACCACCCGTAATACCCCTTGCTTCTGGTGAGCGGGAGTGGTGTCCGTCCCAACATGGAGTTGCTGACACCATTCCGCCACCTGAGTTGCTGGGTCATTGTCCTCCGCTATTTGACAGGAGTCTAAGGACTCAGCCGGGAGAATAGAATTATTATCAACAGCATGAAGTTTAGCAATGGTTGCATAACGGGGTAAATTTACCTCATCATCTCCCCAATTGAGAAGCCGTACCGGTACTCTTGCATTCACCACTTCTACTACTCCTCTAGCAGTCATAAGTGTAGGTCTATGTTCTGAATGGTGGGGTTCTACTACAGCTTGGTAATTCTGTCCTCTCAGACCTATGGCCGCCCTGCACCAAATGATCATTTCACTCATTGGGGTATCACAATAGGATCCGAGTCAGTGACCCGTACATTACCAATTTCGCCGTCGGTAAGCTTCGCTTGCTGCTGACACACCAGGGCCCGGATCTCTCTTGGATTACTCCTCTCTGCCTTGGTCGGGCAATCTCAGCGAGCTGTTGGAGCAAGAACACAACTTCTCCCAAACAATTACCGATAATGTTAGTACCCAAAATTATATTTAAACCGTTCTCCTCATTTACAGTCTTTACTATCAGAAGCCCTTGGTCTTTCAACTCCTCTCTGCCCACCTTTACATCTACACATTTTGTTCCGAGTACTTCTACAGGAAGACCATTAGAAGCATACACAGTAAAGTCAAGGCTCGGAGGTTTAAGACTGTCCATTGACCAGTACTTGGTATATAGAGCATCAGGTATTAGGGTCACCTGGGACCCAGTGTCTAACAATGCTGGAACAGCAATACCATCTAGAATAATAGACAGGTAGGGTCGCCCGCCCACATACCTGCGGTTCCAGTCTAGGGGGCCTGACGGGTATTCTCCTGGGTGTTGGCCCTTGGACCCAGGTTCTGCCCGTTTAAAGGACACTGTGGAGACAGATGACCTTTCCGGTTGCAGCGATAACAGATGATCTCTCGACGAGGAGGGTGTTGATCAGAGGTTGCTCCTGGGGGTGGCGTTGTCCTCCTCCGGGGGGGCGACGTCTTCTTTCTTCTCCGGTGCATCCACGGAACGTCTTCTGGGCAGTCAGCTAACAAGATCTTTCCTTCCTCCTCTTTCCGCAGCTGCAGGGCACTCATTACAGCAGCCAGATTTTTAGTCAGCTGGCGCACCTCTGAGCGCAGACAGTCCAATTCACTAGGAGGTGTCACCTGCGCTTTGGCTTCAGCCACTAGCGGGGAAAAGGGGGTTACTGCCGGTTCCGGAGTGACTTCAGCCTGATGATGTTGGGTTGCCACCTCGGGTTTGCCCAGGGGCCGCAGCCCTTTTATTGCCATGTCCTTTAGGGCATCAAAGGTAGCATCCGGATGATCTAAGGACCACCAATTTACAGTTCTGCGTTCCTCTGGGGATCTCAATCCCTGTATAAATTGTTCTTTCAGCATTCTATTCTCGTCGATAGCATTTAAATTGTTAATTTGCTTGAGGGCTCTCAGGGCTCCTTGTAGTCGGCAAGCATAGTCCCGGATGCTGTCACCTGGCTGTTGTGAACAGTGATAGAAGGCCATCCGGAGATCCGTTTCTGTGCGGTCTTCAAATATGGCATGCAGCTTAAGGAAGATCGCAGGTACCGACTCCTGATCAACGGTATCCCAAGTCTCCACTTCCCTCTCAGCAGCGCCAGTTAGCTGCCCTATTAGCACAGCAGCTTTTTGTCTCTCAGGCATGGAGTACATTTCTAGGATGCTGCATAACTTCCGCTTGAAGCCTGCTAATGTGCCTGGCCCACCGCTGTATTGGGGAAGCCATTTCGCCCCAGGCATATATGGGAGCGTTAGTGGCATGATCGGGACTACCGGACTGTGTGCAGGGCCTGCGCCCCCATCTTGCGCTACAATACCAGACGGTGCGGGATTGGGGCCTCCGGCCGGGGCCGCACTGTCAGCCGGTTGTTGTGACATCTTAGCGCCCCCTTGGTTAAACGGAGCCTACCGGTTTCAGACGCTGCTATTTCACAGGCACCGCAGTGGGAACAGGACCTTCGTCGCAGGCGCTCTGATGTCAGAGCGTTCACTTCCTGTTGCAGGACCTGCCGATGAGTCAGAGCCAGGGGCGTGTTCAAGACTCTGCGCGCTCTTTCAGGTACGCCCACCTTCTTCTCCAGCGCCTTAGGGCGCGAATCTGGCGGCAAATATGGCGGTATTTGGCGCCAAACAACAGCAACAGTCTTTTTCACCAAAACACTCCACAGGCACACAGGGCTCGCAATGCTGCAAGTTTCGTATCCTGTTCGTGACGCCAAATTTTTTGTGTCGACCCGCCACCACAATTGTGGATTACCAGGGCAATGGGGTACTCAGAGCCGAGCCCGTAGAAGTCTATGGGGATTGTCACAGGTAGCTGTGGCTCGGTCTGTGGCCCTGGCGGTCTGGCGTATATTGGGGGAATATTTACAGGGGATAGATATATTTACAGTTCGTGACGCCACCTGTAGTATTCTGGTAATTTGTACCAGCGCTGCTATAGATCTCTGAGGGGATGGTGAGGCAGCTAGATGTCGGGTCCCCTACAGGTGGGACTCTTCCCTCAGGTCGGTAGTTAGGTAGGGATTGTGCAGGCATGCAATAATAACTCAGTCTCACACCGGTCAGCGTCTTTCCATACCTTTACTTGCAAGATGATAAGGCAGGTCCCAGGGAGGCTGATGGGGTTGATGGAGGATGAGCTTTGAGGCAACGGTTAAGCAAGTTAGGGGCCTCCTTTACTGTCCAATAATGATGAGTACAACCAGCTTGCAGCGTAGTTCCCTCAATAACTCCAGCTTTCCAAAGCTGTTCTGCCCAGTCAGATTTGTGGTGAAGCCTTCCAATTGATGAAACTAGGTTCTTGCTTTTGTCTGCGCTTGACTCAAAGTCCCTATTCCACCTGACTCCGGTTACGTACTGACTATATGGGGCTGTTTGCCGCGACCTAGGGTCCGGTAAATCCCTGGTTTTCTTACCACTATGCTTGAAGCTAATAGTGATCCTTCGGTCCCCAGTGACCGGTAGCAATGTGCAGGACTTTTCCAAGCCAAAAGCACTTTTCCAATAATCTTCCTTCCACTTTGCCCTTCGATTTGCTCGACTCTTAATAGATAGTTCAGTCTGTCTTCCAGTGGGGCACAGCTCTGACTAGGCTGAGGTGAACTAGACCACCTGTACTAGCCTCCACTTTCTGAACTGCTGACAGGCTCAAAACTGGACACGTCTACTCTGTCCAAGGACAGGAAACTGACTGACTAAAATCACTCCCTTCCACACCCCTGCTGGGTGTGTCAGAAGTGTACATGATGTATGAAGAGCCCTTAACTGTTACCTCTCCACTCATCCTCCTGGTATTGTGTACCAGGGCTACACATTTAGTTTTAGGCCTCATTCAGAATCGGACTGCACTCAGATGACACCTGAGTGTGGTCCTATTTAAGAGATAGAGAATTTTTTTTTTTTTTCCCGTGCAAGAAAAACTGATGAAACTCAGAAAATACGCCAATGAAACTCTGAAAAAAACTGAGATCATCAGTGATTTTTGTCATATATGAAAAAAAAACGGATGTGTGAATGAAGGCTTAGGTTTTACCAAGTAGTTTTAACATAAGTTCTAATATCTTGGAAATTTAGGTGTAAGGCCGGGATCACACATGCGAGGAATACGGCCGAGTCTTGCATGTTAATTCCCGAGCGTGCGGCCACATAGCAATATATGGAGCCGCACGCTCCGCTCCCCTGGCCGGCGTCAGTGTCGGGAATTAACATGCGAGACTCAGACGTATTCCTCGCATGTGTGATCCCGGCCTAAATTAAAAAATCTAAACCTTTTTTTTTTAAATTTACTCAATTAAAAAGGTCAATTTAAATAAATTAAAGGAACATTCATTACTTGAACATATGTGCTGTAAATCCATGAAAACCTCCATCTCTCTAATTGATTCCAGATTGAGCTTTATTATAAAATGTTTAAAGCTTACTTGGTTAAAATGTTAATTTTGCTTTTGCCTATAGTTATAGTCAGTCAAAACATTAAAGGGGTTGTCCAGTACTAGAATATTGCCACCCTATCCTTACGGTAGGATTTGTGAAGATCTGACACCTTGCATCTCCACCGATCCGCTGTTACCAGGTTCTACCGCCTCTGGAAGTTCATGATTCAATACAATCAATATTTTATCAGCAGGAAATTATCACTAGAGGACTAGATGTCTTGTACCTACTGGTCCATCCCCTCCCCCACTACTGATTGGCAGCTTTCTGTGTACACTGTATATTGACAGAAAGCTGCCAATCAGTGGTGTAGGCGGGGTTATACAAAGCTCTGCAGATCTGCAGCAGAAAAAACTGTGATTGTATTAAAATGATAGCAAGCAGCCCAATAAGTAAAACATCACTGGAATCAGGGTTACTGCCCGTACATCATGCTGCTCTCAGATTACATCACAAAAACCTGCTGACCGATTCCCTTTAAACACTTTTAGGTAGTTCTGAGGGTCGAATCCCTAGTTTTGACCTCCATCTTTTAACAAGAATAAAATACCCTTGTCACTCTGAAGGACTTGGCACATCATTGCATTACATGGATAGCCCAGTGTGTAATGCTTGTAGCAGTAGATTGCAGGAAGTAGCTAGTAGGTACTAGAAAGTAGGTTAGTAGGTAGTAGGAAGTAGAAAGTAGGTAGTAGGTAATAGGAAGTAGATAGTAGAGAGTAGGTACTAGGAAGTAGAAAGTAGGTAGTAGAAAATAGGAAGTAGGTAGTAGGTACTAGGAAGTAGGTAGTAGGTACTAGGAAGTAGGTAGTAGGTACTAGGAAGTAGGTAGTAGAAAGTAGGTAATGGGAAGTAGAAAGTATGTTGTAGATACTAGGAAGTAGGTAGTAGAAAGAAGGTAGTAGGTACTAGGAAGTAAGTAGTAGAAAGTAGGTAATGGGAAGTAGAAAGTAGGTAATAGGAAGTAGAAAGTAGGTAGTAGGTACTAGGAAGTAGGTAGTAGAAAGAAGGTAGTAGGTACTAGGAAGTAGGTAGTAGAAAGTAGGTAATGGGAAGAAGAAAGTAGGAAGTAGGTAATAGGAAGTGGAAAGTAGGAAGTAGAAAGTAGGTAGTAGGAAGTAGAAAGTAGGTAATAGGAAGTTTGTAGTGCTCTGTTCCAACTGCCATGAACAACCAGTATGGCCATCGAACCAGAGTACTGCAAATCAAGGCTACAACATTAAGATTGCCCTACAAAGGAAAGTCGTTCAAATCTGTGGTTGACAATGGAATCGGAAAAATTTGTACAGTGGGGAATGTCTTGACTGATTTTAACATGTCCAACCATTTTATTTCGATAAGAAATAGGAAAAATCCAAAAGTGGCCTTTTCCCTTCTCCTTATTAAAAATGCATTGATGGTTGTCCAAGCCTAGGCTAGTGTGCATGTATCTGGGAGGACCTGGGAGCTGAAAAACTTTTGGCAAACCACCGTATTGGTTGTTTGGGCAACTTTAGAATGAGTGTACGGTGAATTTTTGAGTCTCCGTGCTGCTTCCTTGCAGGAGGGTTTTTTTTTTTTTTTTTTCGATCAGTTGCAACACTCAGATTGTTTGCAGAGACAAAGTGTGAGCTCTAGAGGAAGCCGCTCACAAAATCAACTCGATCTAAGTGGTATAACAGGAAGTTTCACGCTGATATCAATTCCAAGAATTACGAGCGTTCTGACAAGAAAGTGCTGCTTTTGTTTCCTCAATAACAAGTAATTGGTGAACTCGGTATTCGCTGAGGAAGCCCCCGGTCAAGTGTTATTTATGAAGTTGTTTTGGTAAATAAAAATCTATTTATCTCCATCATTTGTCAATGTAGTCCAAACTCTAGAGTGTTCTCATTGAGCCGGCCACTTCTCGACCACCCGCTCCTGGAATCCTAGACTAATGGAACCTCTGTTGAATTCAAAGTTTTGTCTAACTACATACATCCTCCGTAGTGACCCCTAAAGAGTGGACCATCTCGTACACGGATGGGCCAAGTCCACCATAGATGGAGCTAGAGGCCTAACCACCTAACATGGACTATTTATAATACCAGGGTCTTCTTACGCGTCAGAAGGAACTTTGGTCTCTTTCAGTGGCCACCTCTCCAGGGTCTTCCTGTTACATCTTAAAATTAAAGGTTTCTACTTTGTGATTAACTTATTGTCTCACAAGTAGAAATTTCCAAAGTGTTCCTCAGCTAGGACACCAAGCAACCGACTGTAATCTATGGGGATACTTGGCATTACATCACCACTGGAAAAATAAAGTAGAACATAATAACCATTCACATCAGTGAATTGTCTTTGTTGATCTTCAATAGCAAGAGATTCTCTTAAAGATACTCTTGGGATGTCCTCCAACCTAGGCCCCTTCCAGTAATAATGTCCCCATCCTGTTCCTCTTTGGTTAATAATGTCTCACATCCTGGACCCCTTCCAGTAAGAACGTTCCCAATCCTGGACCACTTCTAGTGATAATGTTCAACATCCTTGGCTCCCTCCTGCTATAATGTCTTCCATCTTGAGCCCCTGTGTATAGTAATATCCCCATCCTGAGCTCCTCCCTGTAGTAATATCCCCATCCTGGCACCTTCCTGATATAATATCCTCCATCCTGACCCCTTCCGGTAATAATGTCCCCATCCTGTGCCCCTTACTGGTATAACATTCCCCATCCTGGGCCTTCTTCAATAATAATTTCCTCAATCCTGGTCTGATGTCCCCATCATGCCTCTTTCCAGTAATATATGTCCTCCATCCTGGGCCCCTAATGTCCCCAATCCTTGGCCCCTTACTGGCACAATTTCCTCCATCCTTGACCCTTTCCAGTAATAATGTCCTCCATCGTGGTTCAATTTCCCCATTCTGGCCCCTTCCTGGTATAATGTCCCTTCCCTGTAATAATGTACTCCTCCTAGGCGCATCCTGTAATATGTTCAATGTTCTTCTCTAACATATTAAAAAAAAAATGAGATTTTTCTTACCTTCCCCCACTCTCAATACGCACCTTGTCCTCCTCTGTAGCAGCTGATTTCAGCATGCCTGCTATAGGTGACACATGACGACACTGCCATGTGCAGCCTGTGAATGGAACACCAACGTCATCTGCCGGCCTCTGATTGGCCAGCGGCATGTATTACAATGCCAGGACCCGGCAGGGTGAAATAGGCGCTGGAGATGGCGGGGTCCCCTCCTGCAATGACTTGGTCATGGTCACATCCTCTGCGACCACGAACGTTACGTGCCTGCCCCCTTTAATTCATGTTTTGTGGTCGAAAGGTGGGTTTCGGCTAGCGATGAGCAGATCGATTCCCGGACTCCGGTCAGTGGCACTGTGAATTGATTCCCTCTTCTCTAGTGCCACCTGTATAACACATCGGCTCTCTTGGCTGGTACACCTAACCTTGGGTTGCATTGAGATATTTTCACTGATAAATTCCAAAATAATCAGTTAGTTAGTTTGTCTTTACACCCAACACTCCATTATAAGGTAAATGTTGAGTCATTTCATTCATTCATCTAGTAACAGTCTCAATGATATCGTTTACAGTTGTGGAAGAAACCGAAACCTGGTTTGCGAAAGTCTAAACCTTTATTGGAGGGGTTGTCCAGAATTTAAAAAAAGAAATAAAAATATGGCTGACTTTTTCCAAAAAATAGCTCCACCCTTGTTTACAGGTCAGGTCTGGTATTGCAGCTCATCGTAATTGACTTGAATGGTTTAGAGCCACAACACCGCACAAAAACGTTAGCTGGTGGCTCTGTTTTGAGAAGAGGGCACATTCAGAGGAGCATACATGGTCCATGTGCCGACGTTGTGTGCCAAAGACCTCATACGCACAGTGCATGGACCCATTTTAACCAGTGAGTCAGTGCGCATCATCAATTTTAATTTTCCCAAACGATTCAATGGTCTGCGTGGTAAAAAATGCAGCGTACGCTACTTTGGTCTATTTTATGGACCATAATAATGCATTCAAAGAAAGCCAGTTCAGGCACCAATTTGCAGACAAGCACACAGAGGTGAGTACGGAGTCAGGTGCATCCACAAATTGCCTTCACAGCCATGTAGATCTCGCTAATAGCGGCAGAACACGCGGCTACTTTGGGGGGGGAATGGGTTGTGGTACCGGTTTCCCCCCCGCCCGGCATCTCACTTTCAATTATGTCTGCATCTTAGATGCAGATACAGTTGAAAGCAATAATGAAGGAAGGAGCCGTCGGCTCCCTCCTCCATCATTTTCTCTGTGCTTCTGCGCTCTGACATTGTGCCCGTTGTGTGGAGCTTCAGAGACCAAAGCAGTGGGGGAATGGGGAGGGTTAGTAGTTTTCTTTTAAAAAAATTAAAATAATGTATGAGCACATTGTACTCATTGGTGGGATATGTTGGGCCATTATACATTATACTGTCTAGTAGGCTATGTGGGGTGCCATCAGGGCCGGCTCCAGGTTTTTATGGGCCCCGGGCAAAAGAGCCTCAGTGGGCCCCTTTAACACAGACCACGATTCATGATGCACAGATACAGCAGAGAAATATAGGTGCAGTACAATGCCAAATACTTCACTTCTTCCATTACATGAGTGATATCTATTGTAAATTGTACAATAGCTCAAAAACCGCCAAATCCTCACAGCGCACAGAGCAGACTGGACAATACAGTCCTCCATACAATATCATGGGCACCACAGTCTCCCCCTCATCACCCATATAATACCCCATGCAGGATGTCACCCCCCATATAATGCTCCATACAGAATACTGGACCCAAAATAATGCTCCATACAGAATACTGGACCCAATATAATGCTCCATACAGGATACTGGTCCCCATATAATTCTCCATACAAAATATGGAGCTCTCCTCTGCGCTGTACTGCGTTCTGCACTGTTACGGCTCAGGAAAGGGCGCTGTGGAAAGACTCCCCATTATCATCATGATTGTCTCCCCATCATCATCATTGTCTCCTTATCATCATCATTGCCTCCCCATCATCATCATGGCCTCCCCATTATCATCAATGCCTGCCCATCATCATCATCTCCTCCCCATCATCATCTTCTCCCCATCATCAATGCCTGCCCATTATCATCAATGCCTGCCCATTATCATCATCTTCTCCCCATCATCATCAATGCCTCCCCATTATCAGCAATGCCTGCCCATCATCATCTCCTCCCCATCATCATCAATGCCTGCCCATCATCATCTTCTCCCCATCATCAATGCCTGCCCATTATCATCAATGCCTGCCCATTATCATCATCTTCTCCCCATCATCATCAATGCCTCCCCATTATCAGCAATGCCTGCCCATCATGATCATCATCTCCTCCCCATCATCATCAATGCCTGCCCATCATCATCTTCTCCCCATCATCAATGCCTGCCCATTATCATCAATGCCTGCCCATTATCATCATCTTCTCCCCATCATCATCAATGCCTCCCCATTATCAGCAATGCCTGCCCATCATCATCTTCTCCCCATCATCAATGCCTGCCCATTATCATCAATGCCTGCCCATTATCATCATCTTCTCCCCATCATCATCATCAATGCCTCCCCATTATCAGCAATGCCTGCCCATCATCACACACAGACAGCACACAAGCACTCTCTCACATACATACACACACACATACACACACACACATACATACACACACAAAGCACCGCACTACATACACACAGACACACACAGAGACACACACACGTCTTACCTGTCCGGCGTCCCCGCGCTCTCTGCCACAGCCGGCCGCTGAATGATGATGTCATTCAGCGGCGCTGCTGTGAGAGGAAGCGCCGGCGCCCCCTGGAGCCCGGAGCTGCGGCAGCGGAGGCACGGGAGAGGTAAGTATTGTGCCAGCTGATGCCGGGGCCCTGAGCAAGCGGGGGGGGCCCAGTGGCGGCGTGACACCGCTCTCCTCCGCTAACGGGCGCGGGGGTGCCAGACTGCGAGTGGGCCCCCCCGCCTGCTTAGGGCCCCGGCACTTGCCCGGGTGTGCCGGGTGCTGACGCCGGCCCTGGGTGCCATTATACTGCTTGGAGGGCTATGTGGAGACCACTATACTGTTTGGAGGGCTATGTGGGGCCATTATACTGTTTGGAGGGTTATGTGAGGCCATTATACTATTTGGAGGGCTATGTTGAGGCTATTATACTGTATGGAGGGCTATGTGGAGGCCACTATACTGTATGGAGGTCTATGTGGGGGACCATTTATATTGTTTGGAGGGTTATGTGGGTGCCATTATACTGTTTGGAGGGCTATGTGGGGCCACATATTTACTATTTGGAGGGCTATGTGGGGCCATTATACTATTTGAAGGGCTATGTTGAGGCTATTATACTGTATGTAGGGCTATGTGGAGGCCACTATACTGTATGGAGGGCTATGTGGGGGCCATTATACTGTTTGGAGGGCTATGTGGGGCCAGTATACTATTTGGAGGGCTATGTGGGGCCATTATACTATTTGGAGGGCTATGTTGAGGCTATTATACTGTATGGAGGGCTATGTGGAGGCCACTATACTGTGTGGAGGGCTATGTGGGGGACCATTATACTCTATGTAGGGCTATGTGGAGGCAACCATACTGTATGGAGAGCTATGTGGAGGCCACTATACTGTATGGAGGGCTATGTGGGGAACCATTATACTGTTTGGAGGGTTATGTGGGGACCATTATATTATTTGGAGGGTTATGTGGGGGCCATTATATTGTTTGGAGGGCTATGTGGGGGCCAGTATACTGTTTGGAGGGCTATGTGGAGGCCACTATACTGTATGGAGGGCTATGTGGGGAACCATTATACTGTTTGAAGGGTTATGTGGGGGCCATTATATTGTTTGGAGGGCTATGTGGGGGCCATTATACTGTTTAGAGGGCTATGTTGAGGCTATTATACTGTATGGAGGGCTATGTGGAGGCCATTATACTGTATGGAGGGCTATGTGGGGGACCATTATACTTTTTGGAGGGTTATGTGGGGCAGTTATACTGATTGGAGGGTTATGTGGGGGCAGTTATACTGTTTGGGGGGTTATGTGGGGGGCAGTTATACTGATTGGAGGGCTATGTGAGGTTCTTTTTTATTTACATCAATTACTGATCACAATAAATAAAGCATTCATTATATTGTATAGATCATAGCAATTACAGGGATGCAAATTACTTGTGATGTTTATTTAAAAATGTTTATTAAAAATGTGCTTTTTAATTGTTTTTATGCAGTTTTATGGTACTAACTTTATGGCAAGAAAAACATCTCTTCCTTTTCAGATAATTTTTCTTTTTTTACCTAATTTCTCTTTTTACCTATTGGTATGTAAGGAGATCGAATGTGGAAAAAATTTGGCTTCAAAGATCCCATAAAAACGAGTTTTTTTATGTAAATATTAAAAATGACTAAGGACCCTGTGGTCTGAAATGCATCTGCCTGGCTATTTCTCCTCCACCATGGGATTGTGACATTTATGCTTTTGTCTCTCATTTTTAATATTTACATAAAAAACTCCAGTTTTAATGGTATCTTTGAAGCCGTATTTTTCCACAATCAATTTGTATTTCTGGTGCACTGCTGGTCTTCTGGCCTTTGGTTTCTTCTGTGTGTGCTGACTTCTTTTCATTTTTTATAACTTATCTAAAGATATAGTACATCTGTATATATCAGTACACTGTACCTGTAAAGAAGAATACTATTGAAGTTTTTAAAAATAAAGAAAAAATAAGGCTATGTTCACACGTTGGGTTTTTGATGCATTTTTTAATGCACATTTTAAGCTGCTTTTTACTGTACTAACACAGGCTATGAGATTTCAGAAATCTTATGCACATACATTGGTTTTTTTTTTTCCTTTACTGAGTTGGAAAACGTGCTGTGTTTTTGCAAATTGCAGTACGTCACTTCTTTCAGCATTTTTGTAGCACGTTTTCACTCTTAGGTAAGTGCAAAAACTCAACAAAAAACACAAGTATTAGATTTTTTTGGGTGCAAAAATGCAACGTGTGAACATAGCTTTATCCTATCATAGACAAGAGTCCATCCTGTGACTCACTGTTAGGCCGGGATCACACATGAGAGAAACACGGCCGAGTCTCGCATGTTATTTCCCGGCACTGCCGCCGGCCTTGGGAGCGTGCGGTTCCATGTATTGCTATGTGGCCGCACGCTCCACTCCCGAGTGCTGGTGGCAGTGCCGGGTATCAACATGTGAGACTCGGCCGTATTCCTCGCATGTGTTATCCCGGCCTTAGGCAGGTTTAACTGTTTTGTTTTCTTTTCTTTCAAATTTTAATGTAGACTTTTATTACTTTTTTTTTTTAGATATTTTTCAATCCCATTACAGAAATGCTATTTTATGACTTTACTCCAAATTTCCCTGGTTGCACAGGTTCCCAAATGTTAAAGTGGCGCGCTATTTACTGCAGAGACCGAAGGACGGACTTCTATTACATTGCTTGGAAGAAGACCTGCTACAAGGTCGAACGCGGCCAGTTTTTGCTCTTATTTTATTTCCACTGCTCTTCTGATTATTTCGGTTTTTTGGGGTGTTTTTGACACTCCTTGTTGGCAGAGACCATAAAAAGCCCATATCTCCGGAACCATATGGCAGATTTACCCCCCCAAAAAAAATATGGAATACTCAGTGGAGCAAGAAAAAAAAACCAGCAGGACAAAAGTGACCAGATTTTAGCTAACAGGGCCTCTGCCCTATGTTGACCACCATTGGAAGGTGTGTTGACGATCATTTAAAGGTTATTGGTAGACATGCGCAAATTGATTCAAAGCAAATCCGATTTGCTCCAATTTTTTGGCAAATTGATTCGGCACTCCAGTTTATTTTCATGGTGGGGAAGGTGTAAAAAAAAAGAGCTTCTGGAGCTGATTAGACTTCACTTGACATCAAGGTGTCACGTAAGTCATCTAGTTAGCCTTGGAGGCACTGAAGAGTAAAGACTGCAGAGAAGAAGACCTGAGTCTGAAGGAGGAAACCAGTGGAGAAATGGGTGGAGAGCTTCTGCGACTGGGACAGGTGAGGATGTTTTTTAATTTTTTTTAACCCTCTGTTCTTCTTGCTTCAACATCATAGCTTGTACAGTGGCTTACAAAAGTATTCAGCTTCCTTGACATTTTTCATGTTTTGCTACCTCACAACCTGGAATTTCACTGTTTTCTTTTTTATTTTGAGGGTTTGCATCAGTTGATGGAAAGAACATGCCTACAACTGCGAACATTTGTTTTTCTTTTTATTGTGAAGTAAGCATCAAATGGGACACAATAACTGAAAGCTTCAGTGTGCATAACTATTCATGACCCCCCCCTAAAGTCAGTACTTTGTAGAGCCTCCTTTCTTCAAGTCTGACCACACGTTCTCAATTAGATTAAGGTCTGGGCTTTGACTAGTCCACTCCAAAATATTTACTCATTTCCCCTAAAACCACTCTAAAGTTGCTTTAACAGTATGCTTTGGGTCATTGTCTTGCTGGAAGGTGAACCTCTGTCCCAGTCTCAAATAACTGACAGACTGAAACAGGTTTTGCTCAAGAATATCCCTGTATTTCGCATCATTCATCTTCCATTTCCCCTGTCCCTGCTGCCGAAAAACATTCGCACAGCATGATGCTGTCACCACCATGTTTTACTGTGGGGATCGTGTTCTTAGGATGATAAGCTGTGTTGGTTTGGCACCAGATATAGCATTTACCTTGGTGACTAAAAAGTAAAATTTTCTTCCTCCATACATTTTGGCAACTCAAAACAAGCCTTACAATTTTTTGTGTTAAGTAAAGGCTTTTTTCCCCACTCATTCATAAAGCCTCCTTTATGGAGTGTATGGCTTATTGTGGTCGTATAGGCCGATACGAAAGTCTCTGCTTGGAAACTTTGCAGCTCATTCAGGGCTACCTTTGGTCTCTCTGCTTCCTCTCTAATTAATGACCTCCTCGCCCGACTGAGAGTTTTGGTGGGTGGCCCTCTCTTGGCAGGTTTGTTGTGGCACCATGTTATTTCCTTTTGATGATAATGGATTTGATGGTGCTCCGGGAATCATCAGAGATTGGGATATTTTTTATTATCCAACACTGACTTGTTCTTCTCAACACCTTTGTCCCTGACTTGTTTGGAGATCGCCTTGATCTTCATGGTGTTGTTTGGCGATCTCCTTGGTCTTCATGGTGTTGTTTGGAGATCTCCTCTGTCTTCATGGTGGTGTTTGGAGATCTTCTTGGTCCTCATGGTGTTGTTTGGAGATCTCCTTGGTCTTCATGGTGTTTGGAGATCTCCTCGGTCTTCATGGTGGTGTTTGGAGATCTCCTTTGTCTTCATGATGTTGTTTGGAGATCTCCTTTGTCTTCATGATGTTGTTTGGAGATCTACTTGGTCTTCATGGTGTTGTTTGGAGATCTCTTTGGTCTTCATGGTGTTGTTTGGAGATCTCTTTGGTATTCATGGTGTTGTTTGGAGATTTCCTTGGTCTTCATGGTGTTGTTTGGAGATCTCTTTGGTATTCATGGTGTTGTTTGGAGATGTCTTTGGTCTTCATGGTGTTGTTTGGAGATCTCTTTGGTCTTCATGGTGTTGTTTGGAGATCTCCTTGGTATTCATGGTGTTGTTTGGAGATCTCCTTGGTCTTCATGGTGTTGTTTGGAGATCTCTTTGGTATTCATGGTGTTGTTTGGAGATGTCTTTGGTCTTCATGGTGTTGTTTGGAGATCTCTTTGGTATTCATGGTGTTGTTTGGAGATCTTTTTGGTATTCATGGTGTTGTTTGGAGATCTCCTTGGTCTTCATGGTGTTGTTTGGTTAGTGGTGCCTCCTGCTTAATGGTGTTGCAGCCTCTGTGGTCTTTCAGAAAAGGTAAAGTGTATATACAGACAGACCATGTGACACTTAGTACGTCCTCCTGTGTGCAATCTATCACTAAGCATGTGACTTATGAAGGTAATTGCTTGCACCAAAATGTTTAGGGGCTTCATAGCAAAAGGAATGAATATAGATGCACATGCCAATTTTTAGTTGTTTGATCCCATAAATTTAATTTCTGCCTATATTTTTAACATTTCGCTTCACCAACTTACACTATTTAGTGCTGATGCATCTCACACAAATCGGATTACAGAAATATTTAAACACAGGTTGTAATGTAACAGAATAGGTAAAAAAAAGCGAAGGGGGTGAATACTTTTGCAAGCCACTGTAATACAAGCAATTAGGACATTCGATTCACATCGAATAAATTTGTTGTGAATCAAGTTCTGCAGCCAAATTCTAATTATGACAGATTTGCTCATTTCTACTTGCTAGGGTTCAGGAGAAGGACCACCAGAAGCTTCTGTCCACCGTTAGACCTCAATTACCTCACGTAGACTTTTTACTGAGACAAAGGAGATGACTGGTAAATCGATTTACTAAAATGACTTTTCAGCTTCCCAGAGAACAGAAAAACTGAGAATTGAATCAAATCTAAACCGAGACGACGGCAGATATAGGTTGTGCTTCTGGGGGATTTCCAGCCGAACAAATTAGTACAGAACATCGATAATATTGAAAGTTCTCCTATTACATATTATTTAACTATTTGTAGAACCTATCTTCACATTTAAAAACTTATGGTACATGTAAAGTCCAAAATGTCTCCTGACATGCCATATAACCATGCCCATACCAGTACTGTAAATTTAGGATAGGTCAATATCTCCACTCACTTAAAGGTAACGTCTTTATTTATTTTTTTATTAAATTAGGTCTAAAATTCCTTATCTGTTCATTTCTTAATATATCAGAATAGGAATCGGAAACTCTGTTTACCTGATAGAGAGCGACTATTCGTCTACATTTGCCATAGAGTTAAGATATGAAGTTTTGGCTGCCTTCAGCTACCACCAGAGGGAGCTTATGAGCATACGGCATACTCTGCATACATTATACTCAATTCCTAGCAAGCTTCCTCTAGTGGTGGCTGAAGGAATGTTCTCTTTGGTCTTAGACTATGGAAATCTGTAAAAAAAATGTAACAACTGAGCAAGCTACAAGAGATTAACTTACATTTTTTTTTGCTCAGATGATAACTTAATGGGACACAGATTACAATATTTACTCAGGACATATCTCATTTTTTAAAGGGGTTGGTTCACAATAAAAAATGTTTATATCAATTATTAGGCATTTATGTAATTAAGGACGGTCTTCTACTACAAACCCACCAATTTTTTGAATCAGAGCATTGAGTTGCTATAAAAGAGTGCTACTGCCATAGCAGATTTGGCCCATCTATGCATTACCTGGACAGTCTGTCAATAAAGATGGGCCAGGGTCCTCAGTGTTGTAAAGCTGTTGTCCTGTTGTCCATTTTCAGATGTGTTCATGGTATGATTATATTGAAGTTACTAATATACTTTTATTTTCAAGGACACCTCGATCTACAGCTACTTTTGGGGTTGGTCCAGGTTCTAGCAGCTATATTTGCAGCCACATACTCAACAGAGGAGGGACTTTCCTGTATTGGGATGTCATCCTAGCTGTGTGTGAAGGAGGCTGGCTTTATAACCAGGCCAGCCCCCTTCTCTCTATGGCTCCAAAGTGATGTAGAAAGGGGCTTGCTTAGCTATTAAAATGGGCATTCAGTCATTGCCCCTAACATGCAGCTCTGCTGGCCATTTTCTGACACCAGAAACTCCTATGTTGAGCACAAATAATTTAGAGTGGAGTTGCTAAGAACCAGGACCTTGAAGGCTCACCTGGTGAGGTGGATCCTTCAAGGCCAAGGTCAGGATGAGCACACTGGTGTCGATGAAGTGGCCAGGTGAGGCTTGGGGGAGACCGGTGACAGATGTACTGTAGACCTCAGTCAGACAGGAGACTGGGAACAGGTAGCTGATGTATCAGAAGCCGCAGGCAGACAGGAGACGTCCTGGAGACTACAGACAGGTAGCAGAGGTACTGCAGACAGGTGGTAGAGGTACTGTAAGCTGTGGGTAGACATGAGATGTTCTGGAGACTGCAGGCAGGTAGCAGAAGTACTGCAGACAGGTAGCAGAGATTTTGGAAATCGCAGGCAGGCAGGAGACGTACTGGATGTATAGGCCCGAGGAGATAATCACATGGGAGCACAGATCCGGGCCAGCTGCAAAGCCTGATGTGGAGCACAGCAGTATCCAGAGTACTGGGGTATGGGGCGCAAAGCCCGGATCCAGGACAGGTCTGCGAGAGGACCAAGGCTGTTTGCGTTAGATGATGACTTCTTTCAAAATGAAATAACTTCTAGAAAGTGGGCAGTTTGAATAAGAGCTAACTCCCTGAGACGTCCCTTTAATTTCCAGTTAATATAAAATCTTGAGATATTTTCCACTGTGAGGTCAAAGATTTGTGCCCTCGTCTAGTGTCCAGTCCAGTCCTCTGCCCTGGTACTACTGCTACGGTGGACTGGACACTAGACGAGGGATGAATTTATCCTTTTTGCTCCTAAAAAAATATTTCTATTAATTTGGGTGATGGCTATAATGACCACTTTTCCAGTTTCGGGAATGAATAACCTGACAATATATTTATTAAAATCCCATCACCGATTGCCCTGTATACCAGAATTTAGATTTGCCATTCAGAAGCCTGCGGGAGCTGGTGGCCGATCCCGTGTTCACAATCCTTTGTAGATGCCGGTCGGGACTCTGTAATCCACCTTAACAATAAAACCCCATAGATCAATTTGCTGCCTGTCCGTGGCCTGGACTGAAGAGTAACAGTACGCCTGACAACCAAATAAAAAACATTCTTCGTTAAACCGTGCAACCCCCGGATCCCAGCATCACATCACGTATGTTTTCAAGTGATGAAATTGAGAAATACAGTTTCACATTGTGTGAAATGTTTTCCATACCAAGAGTCTTCTTTTATTTCACTGTTCCCAGGGCCTACCTGCCAAACGCGCAGGCTCCCTGCTAAGCTTTGCATGTGTTTACCGTGAAATGTATGGGAACGTAAAATAAAACATGATACACGGTTGTACACTCTGATCACCCGCACAATGGTCCCAGACATACAGATCTGTCAGGGGCAATGGCTAAAACTGTAAGGGAGTCTTTTACATCTCAATATGTTTACGGAAAAAAAATAGTCTTTTTGTTTTATTTTGCTTTTTTTATGACTTTTTTTTTTTAAATCTTGAAATTTAAAAAAGGCCAAAAATTTTCCGGTGACGGAATTTCTTATGCGTCAACCAATAGGAAAATCAGAAAATCATTTTATATAATTTAAGATAAATTATTTGGGAATTTTTTGCCTTATTTTTAACCAATAGGAATAGGATTCATTTCAGTTTCTTAATCTATACTAGTAAAATTAGTCCTCTGAAGGCTAGAATTGCAATGGTTGGCCAAAAATTGAAATTTTCCAAAAAAGTCAGAATCCTTCAAGGGGCCCCAATAATGGGTCTAAGGCCGGTGTTACACTTGCGTGTGTGATGCGAGAAACTTGCGCATCAACACCCGACACTGCCGCCGGCACTCGGACCAGAGCATGCGGCTGCATGTATTTCTATGCAGCCGTACAGTCCGGTCGGAGTGCCGGGTGTTGATGCGAGAGACTCGCGCAAGTTTCTCGCATCACACACGCAAGTGTGACACCGGCCTAAAACTTAAAACAGATGACAACCTAATTTGGAAGTGACTATAGAGCTAATTACTTGTCACAAGGGTCTATTTTTATGGAATAGTTGGCAGGTAACCTTCTGGATTGTTTTGATGACTTGTTCTGTGTTCAACAGCAGCAACAAAAATTAGGATACAATGACTTGTGAATGTGTTCAGTTCTAGAAGGTGGATGGTCCTCAGAATGATCTTCTCCGATGGACCCAAGGATCCCCAGTCTTATACTGATAAACCATTCTGCCTTTATTAATAAAACTGTTTCATATTTCACAAAGGTTCCTCTTATTGAGGAACAGTTGCCATTTTTTAAGTCCTGAAAGTTTCATCAATAAACCTAAATCCAGTATTGTGCCACGTGTGGCTGAAATTAAGAGGTAGGCTTTAGAGGTAAAATTTGCAATTAAAATTGTGCTTTGTATTCTTGTAGTGTGAGCAGAAGTTAGTTACTTAGTTGGCTCTTATGGGGTAAAACTAATGAAATTAATGTTGGGTTATAGATAAGCCTTCTGCTAGAGAAGTAACTAGATGTTCCTTCCTTACCAAGTGTAACCATAAAGTCAGCCTAACTCTACTAGTTCCAACCTATCCTCAGCCCTAACACTCTCCTTAGCCCTAGCTCTCTACTTAGCCCTAGCACTCTCCTCAGCCCTAGCACTCTACTCAGCCCTAGCACTCTCCTCAGCCCTAGCACTCTCCTCAGCCCTAGCACTCTCCTTAGCCTAGCACTCTCCTTAGCCCTAGCACTCTCCTCAGCCCTAGCACTCTCCTCAGCCCTAGCACTCTCCGCAGCCCTAGCACTCTCCGCAGCCCTAGCACTCTCATTAGCCCTAGCACTCTCCTCAGCCCTAGCACTCTCCTCAGCCCTAGCACTCTCCTTAGCCCTAGCACTCTCCTCAGCCCTAACACTCTCCTCAGCCCTAACCTTATCCTCAACCCTAACCCTATCCTCAGCTTTGATCCTATCCTAACCCCTAACACTATTGTATCCCTAACTCTATCATCAGCCTAAACCTTATTCTCAACTCTATCCTCTATCCCTAACCCTGTTGTAGCCCTAACACTATTCTCAGCCCTCATTCTATCCTCAGCCCCAGATCTATCCTCAACCATAGCCCTATCTTCAGCCCTAGCCCTATCCTCAGCCCTAGCTCTATCTTCAGCCCTAGCCCTATCCTCAGCCCTAGCTCTATCCTCAGCCCTAGCCCCATCTTCAGCCCTAGCCCTATCCTCAGCCCTAGCCCTATCCTCAGCCCTGGCCCTTACCCTGTCCTCAGATTCCTTCAAAATTAGTCTTAGATTCATTTTGGTGCTCTAGTTCTATATTTATACTTTGGCCAATGCAGAGCGTAGGCGTTTCAGATGGCACCCAACATTCACGAGTCTTCTACCCTGCTGCCTTCTACAGTGTTTTAAATTGTCCTCCAAATAAAATTGTGCAATAAAGACAACAGTTATTTAAATATTAATAATGTACATTTTTATTGAAGTGAATAATACAAAAATATATATATATTATAAATAGTGTTTTAAATTGGTTAACACAAATTTAGGGGTAAATTCAAGGCATTTTTTTATTTGCATTATAAAAAGTCTATATACTTTAGTCTAATTTTAAAACAAATGATTAATAGTGAAATAATGAAGTAGATTATGCTAATTTGATATACCATTTTATTCAAGTCGAGGTTTACTCTTAAATCCTTGAATATTTCAGGATTTTTTTTTTTATTGAGTTAGACAATGCTAAATTGACATCCGTCATTGCTTTATGAATAGAGACAAAATGCAATCTTTTTATTCTCAGAACCATACTCCACGGTCTGTAGATTTTCATGAAACTGCTGTATAAAAATATCTGTTGAGCAGGTGTGGAAAATACGGCCATTATGAAGGATCTCAACTTGAAAACGGGGTTTTTCAAAATGAAGCAGTACATTCGAAAAAAAAAAAATCTGAAACCATGAGAACGACTAGTTCGTACATAATTCATGAAATAATACTGAGAATGAAATATTTACAAATTATTGTGTGGTTGAAATGTTAAAAAAAAAAACGTAAAAGGTGATAAATTGTACAAAAACAGTAATAAAATGAGAATAAATGTACAAAATATTAAAACTATAGTTTCATACATTGCTATAAATGTGCAGCGTACATACATTGCAAAACTTTACATTTAACAAGTTTTTAATATTTTTTTACATTAGAATTAACATTACTTTTGATAGGAATCAAATATATATTTAAAATATTAAATAAAGTTTCACTTTTTAGAATTTGTAGAATAATGTTGACGTTAGATTTATGGTAGTTTTTGATTTTTAAAAAAATAAATTAAAATTATTACATTTTTGTATTTGTCGGGTCTTTTTTGTTTTCTTATTAAATATTTGATCACATCATTTCCACAGTTGTAAAAGAAGAAAAAATATTCAATTTTGTCTTGTTCATGAATTCATTTATTGGGTAAAAGGAAAGTCAGAAAATTTAATTTAATTTTTTTTTTTTAGTATTTACGGTGAAACCTCTTTAAGGTGATCACACAAAATTGCCTTAAAAAGTGCTTGGTCTTGTCAAAAAAGATGACCAATGTACATAATGCATGGTAGAACTCAAAACGTCTGGATATGAGGTTGGTCTTCTCAAAAAAGTTTTTTTTTGCCACTAGTTCTAATATTAGACTCCTAATTCCTGTTGGCCACATGGATATTAGCAGCGAAAGACTTACACATACCCTACTACATTATATAGAACTACTTAAAGTAACTCCTCCTCTTCCTCGTCCTCTTCCTCCTTCTCCTCTTCCTCCTCCTCTTCCTCCCATCAAAGTTTTTATCCTCTTAATGTACTGCAGTCATCATATCATACAGCACTGTGTACTTACAATTGCTCATTTTGCCTTTCTACCCAGCTAATTTTTCTCTTTTCTATTAGGTCTATGACATGATTAAAAACTGATGAGCTGACTCCTTCTAAGCTCTATGTAGAGACAGGAGGTCAATTTTCCCTGCACGAGTCATGAGTCCCTGCAAAAGTCTATGGCAGGGACATGAGGGAGCAGCGGAGTCAAAAGGTGAAGAGGGGAATGATTCATGCAGGGATAAGAGACTTCCTGTTTCTACATAGAGCAGAGAAAAGAGAAGAATTATCGGGTAGAAAGATAAAGTGAGCAATTGTAAGTACACAGTGATGTATAACATGATAACTGCAATATATTAAGAGGATAAAACTGATGGGAGAAGGAGTGCTTATTTAATAAGCATGCTCTCATCAAGGCAAGGGTGCAGAGATGGGGAAGGAGGTGAGCTGTGACATTTATTGTGAGTGTGTGAGTGGTGGATCCTGTGTTATTTACTGTATATATAGATGTTATCAGTCATTGTACAGGAGGAGGAGGTGAGCTGTGACATCACGTATTGTGAATGGTGGATCCTGTGTTATCTACTGTATATAGAGATGTTATCAGTCATTGTACAGGAGGAGGAGGTGAGCTGTGACATCACCTATTGTGAATGGTGGATCCTGTGTTATCTACTGTATATATGTCTCGACCACGCACCACAATTGTGGGTTACCAGAGCAATGGGGTACTCAGAGCCGAGCCCATGGAAGTCTATGGGGTTGTCACAGGTAGCGCTGGCTCGGTCTGTGGCCCTGGCGGTCAGGCGTATGTTGGGGGGAATATTTACAGGGGATAGGTATATATACAGTTCGTGACGCCACCTGTAGTTCTCTGATCACTAGACCAGCGCTGCTGTAGATCTCTGAGGGGATGGTGAGGCAGCTAGATGTCGGGTCCCCTACAGGTGGGACTCTTCCCTCAGGTCGATAGTTATGGTGGGGTTCTGCAGGGATGCAATCAAATAACTCAGTCTCACACATAGAAGCTTCTTCCCATACCTTTTACTTGTCAGATGATAAGGCAGGTCCCAGGGAGGCTGGTCGGGTGGAGGATGTGCTTTGAGATAACAGCTGAACAGGTTATGGGCCTCCTTTCTTTCCAAAATGATGAGTTCAACCAGCATAAAGCTTAGTTCCCTCCAAGAACTCCAGCTTCTTCAAAGCTGTACTGCCGGTCAGTGTTGTGGTCGGATAGAAAATGAACTCGGCACTCAACTTTAGTATAGTGAGAATAAAGATTTTTATTCACAGTAGTAACACGAAACGTTTCGGTCCTATATCATGGACCTTCATCAGTCACAGATACTACTGGGAAGGGGGTTGATCCACATAGGGAAGAAAGAAAGGGCTGGATATAGCCTGTATTGGTGGGGTGAGATGAGGAAGAGGACAATGCCTCTATTGCACTAGTAACCTGTTGTGAAGGAGTCCGGCAGTGAGGATAGGTCTCTGCATTGGACGCGGTGTCCACCGCTAGTCTGAGTGGCACTCAGACTAGCGGTGGACACCGCGTCCAATGCAGAGACCTATCCTCACTGCCGGACTCCTTCACAACAGGTTACTAGTGCAATAGAGGCATTGTCCTCTTCCTCATCTCACCCCACCAATACAGGCTATATCCAGCCCTTTCTTTCTTCCCTATGTGGATCAACCCCCTTCCCAGTAGTATCTGTGACTGATGAAGGTCCATGATATAGGACCGAAACGTTTCGTGTTACTACTGTGAATAAAAATCTTTATTCTCACTATACTAAAGTTGAGTGCCGAGTTCATTTTCTATTAGATACGGTGTGGGAACCTACTCTGGCACCTTCTTGGTTGTGCACACGGTTATTTTTTCACAGTTTTGTGGTCGGAGTCTTCCTTTGAGAGAGCTGGGTTCCTAATGTGGTCCTGCAGTGACTCAAAGTTCCCACTCTCCCTGACCCCAGTTACGTACCGACACTCCAAGGGCTGCTTTCTGCTACCTAAGGTCCAGTAAGCCTCTGGTTTTTCTATCACTTATGCCTGGAGCTATAGTGACGCTTCGGTCCCCAGTGACCGGTGACAATGTGCAGGATAATCCAATCCTAAGGCACTTCTAAATTCCTTCCACTGCGCCTTTCGCCCTGTCCGCGCTTGTAGCATAAGCACTCCACACTTCCAAAGGCTATGCAGACTAGTCCCTTCTTTCTTCTTCCCAGAGCTTGCTAACAGGTGCTCAGTAATCTTCTAGTTCAGGAGCACGTCTCTGAACTCCACTGTCCTTGGGACAGGAGACTGAAGGTCCTGATGCTCACTCCTCTCTCTTCCTGAACAGAATTCACACTGGTGAGATGACCCACTCAGGAGCCACCCAGGCTAGACTGACCTCCTCCCTCCAAGTCCAGACTAGACTGACTGACTGGCTAGATCTGACTAGCTATTTATATCCTATGGGTGTGTCTAAGTGTGTGATGGAGTGAATGTTTATTGAGCATTAAACTGTTACCTCTCCACATATCCTCCAGGGTACTGCGTGTGCCTTCACACCAGGGCTACACATTCCCCCATGGTAAAATACAGCACTCCCGGGCTGTGAAACACAAGAAGACATTTTGTTTTTCATAAACAATAAACATTAACTCTTCCCATCCGGGAGGTAAGGATTTCTTGAACGTTGCATTAAAACATATAGAAAAATACAAAATACTAAATAGACATTTTCATAGAAATAAATGACAATATTCTTGTGAAGGACCCGCACCAAACCTTCAACGTGGGTCCTGGGTGGGCTGCAGGACATCTGAATGCAGACCTCACTCAGTGCCACACCACACGGGTTTTATGTTCAGAGGTAGGTGTGGTGGTTTCATGTAAAACCAATATAATGCACCTTAGTGCAACTATTTACAGGATACAGTTTTTGGGCTGGCTCAGTCCTCAGCCACGCAGTCCATTATAAGACACATTATATCAAATTCTATTTACTCAAAATTCTTTAACTTTTTCAAATTTTCATCTTGTACCCAGCCGGGTATTCTACTCATTATAGTAAAACTATGTAAACATTATGCATAACCACAAAGTGCAAAACAGCAAATATTCCTTTTATCAAAACTTTCTACATTTTCTTTGTTGCGGTAAACCCTGTCTGGGTCCTACCGTTCTTCACATTTTCTTGCAGGCTTCCATTATACTTTCCATCCCGGGGACTGGAACAATACGATGATCCTTAGATCCCATGACCAACAAGTCGTGACCTGCTATCAGGGTTTGGGTCGCTACAGTCCTTGTGCGAACCACTAGGGGCGCGCCGGGCGCTTCCGCTTTGTGAGACGCTGTCTGCGTCACTGTAATAGCCACTTTCTCTCGCGATGCAGAAATAGTCGCCGTGCGCGACGTTGTGTAGACTGCTGATTGCGATGTGGAATGGGTCGCAGGTTGCGATGTAGTAGGAGGACAAGGTAGTGAAGAGTACGCAGGGGGCGCTTCCAACTGTGATATACTCTCCTGGGGCGATGCCGGGGCACGGCCTGATGCAGCGGTAGATTGCGACTGGGATGCGCTGGCATTGGTGACGTTACCTGCGTCAGGGACGGGGTCACGGACGATTGTGACATTAAGGGCATACCATCCCTTCATACCCCAGTGCCGTGTGTAGTTGACTATGTCTCCATTAACTAGGTCCCTCCCGGGATGGCCGATGGGCAGGTGGGATTCTACGTCCCTGCGACTGACAAAGACCCCTGGGTAGAGGCCCGATTCTCTAATGAAGCCCCAGCCCTTCCGGAGCTGGAACTCTGTCACACACCCTGCCGCCGCGGTTCCCTTAGAGTACCTTTTTCTCGACGGACACTTTCCTTGTCCGCGATCAGCTGCTCGTACTGCCGCTGCCGGTTCCGCTGCGCTTCCCGCTCTTCCTCCTGCCGGCGTCGCTGTTCCTCTTCGCAACGCTGCCACTCACGTTCCCACTGGGCGGTGTAGGCGACGTCATCCAGGCGCGCCATCTCATCCCAGTCGACGTCTGGTAATGATGGACAGGACCCCTCCGGTGTCCCTGCCGGGGATCGATCATCTGCTGCGGCCTCCTGGCCGGGCGGGCGTTCCGGAACTGGCGGTACCTCCTCAACCTCCTTCGCTTCCACCGCTTCCTCGGTAGGTTCAGGGTCGGTCCTTTTGGGGGTAGCCTCCGGTTGCTCCTTAGCCTTGGGCAGCAGAAGTTTTGGTAACTCGAACCGTGGGGGGTCGTCGAGGGGAGAGAACACCGCGTCCCACAGCCGCCGCTGCATCTGGGTACGCCGGCGTCTCTCGATCTCCTCCTTGCCAGGTTGTTGCAAAACCATCTTCTTCAATCTGGCATTTTCCTCTTTAATCTCCAGCAATGCTTGCTGCAGGTGCAGGACCACGGATGGTTCCGGTTCTAGTGGCAGCTTGGCTGGGGAACGGGGCCTGCCTTCCACCGCTTCCCTGCTCGGCTGCACACGTCCTGCTTCCATGATGTTCCAGAACAGACTCCCATCTTCTTTCAGAACAGTCCCGTCTCTTCCGTGGAGGCGGGGTTTTCGTCTCCTCCTCTTCGCAGGGAAGGTGAAGAGGAGGCGGACCTCCTTCGCTGTAGGGCAGGATCGCATATTGTAATAGCACTTTGAGAGGGCAGGCATTCTCTTCGCGCCACAGGGGGGCACACGCCCACGAATCCACGCCCACCTTCTTCTCCAGCGCCTGAGGGCGCGAATTTGGCGGCAAAATGGCGGATTTTAGCGCCAAAAATAGCAAACAGTCCTTTTTCACAAAAACACCTCCACAGGCACACAGGGCTCGCAATTTTGCGAGTTTCGCATCCTGTTCGTGACGCCAAGTTTGTCTCGACCACGCACCACAATTGTGGGTTACCAGAGCAATGGGGTACTCAGAGCCGAGCCCATGGAAGTCTATGGGGTTGTCACAGGTAGCGCTGGCTCGGTCTGTGGCCCTGGCGGTCAGGCATATGTTGGGGGGAATATTTACAGGGGATAGGTATATATACAGTTCGTGACGCCACCTGTAGTTCTCTGATCACTAAGACCAGCGCTGCTGTAGATCTCTGAGGGGATGGTGAGGCAGCTAGATGTCGGGTCCCCTACAGGTGGGACTCTTCCCTCAGGTCGATAGTTATGGTGGGGTTCTGCAGGGATGCAATCAAATAACTCAGTCTCACACATAGAAGCTTCTTCCCATACCTTTTACTTGTCAGATGATAAGGCAGGTCCCAGGGAGGCTGGTCGGGTGGAGGATGTGCTTTGAGATAACAGCTGAACAGGTTATGGGCCTCCTTTCTTTCCAAAATGATGAGTTCAACCAGCATAAAGCTTAGTTCCCTCCAAGAACTCCAGCTTCTTCAAAGCTGTACTGCCCGGTCAGTTTTGTGGTCGGAGTCTTCCTTTGAGAGAGCTGGGTTCCTAATGTGGTCCTGCAGTGACTCAAAGTTCCCACTCTCCCTGACCCAGTTACGTACCGACACTCCAAGGGCTGCTTTCTGTAACCTAAGGTCCAGTAAGCCTCTGGTTTTTCTATCACTATGCCTGGAGCTATAGTGACGCTTCGGTCCCCAGTGACCGGTGACAATGTGCAGGATAATCCAATCCTAAGGCACTTCTAAATTCCTTCCACTGCGCCTTTCGCCCTGTCCGCGCTTGTAGCATAAGCACTCCACACTTCCAAAGGCTATGCAGACTAGTCCCTTCTTTCTTCTTCCCAGAGCTTGCTAACAGGTGCTCAGTAATCTTCTAGTTCAGGAGCACGTCTCTGAACTCCACTGTCCTTGGGACAGGAGACTGAAGGTCCTGATGCTCACTCCTCTCTCTTCCTGAACAGAATTCACACTGGTGAGATGACCCACTCAGGAGCCACCCGGGCTAGACTGACCTCCTCCCTCCAAGTCCAGACTAGACTGACTGCCTGGCTGGCTAGATCTGACTAGCTATATATATCCTATGGGTGTGTCTAAGTGTGTGATGGAGTGAATGTTTATTGAGCATTAAACTGTTACCTCTCCACATATCCTCCAGGGTACTGCGTGTGCCTTCACACCAGGGCTACACACATAGAGGTGTTATCAGTCATTGTACAGGAGGAGGAGGTGAGCTGTGACATCACCTATTGTGAATGGTGGATCCTGTGTTATCTACTGTATATAGAGATGTTATCAGTCATTGTACAGGAGGAGGAGGTGAGCTGTGACATCACCTATTGTGAATGGTGGATCCTGTGTTATCTACTGTATATAGAGGTGTTATCAGTCATTGTACAGGAGGAGGAGGTGAGCTGTGACATCACCTATTGTGAATGGTGGATCCTGTGTTATCTACTGTATATAGAGGTGTTATCAGTCATTGTACAGGAGAAGGAGGTGAGCTGTGATATCACCTATTGTGAATGGTGGATCCTGTGTTATCTACTGTATATAGAGGTGTTATCAGTCATTGTACAGGAGGAGGAGGTGAGCTGTGACATCACCTATTGTGAATGGTGGATCCTGTGTTATCTACTGTGTATAGAGGTGTTATCAGTCATTGTACAGGAGGAGGAGGTGAGCTGTGATATCACCTATTGTGAATGGTGGATCCTGTGTTATCTACTGTATATAGAGGTGTTATCAGTCATTGTACAGGAGGAGGAGGTGAGCTGTGATATCACCTATTGTGAATTGAGGATCCTGTGTTATCTACTGTATATAGAGGTGTTATCAGTCATTGTACAGGAGGAGGAGGTGAGCTGTGATATCACCTATTGTGAATGGAGGATCCTGTGTTATCTACTGTATATAGAGGTGTTATCAGTCATTGTACAGGAGGAGAAGGTGAGCTGTGACATCACCTATTGTGAATGGTGGATCCTGTGTTATCTACTGTATATAGAGATGTTATCAGTCATTGTACAGGAGGAGGAGGTGATCTGTGATATCACCTATTGTGAATGGTGGATCCTGTGTTATCTACTGTATATAGAGGTGTTATCAGTCATTGTACAGGAGGAGGAGGTGAGCTGTGACATCACCTATTGTGAATGGTGAATCCTGTGTTATCTACTGTATATAGAGGTGTTATCAGTCATTGTACAGGAGGAGGAGGTGAGCTGTGATATCATCTATTGTGAATGGTGGATCCTGTGATATCTACTGTATATAGAGGTGTTATCAGTCATTGTACAGGAGGAGGAGGTGAGCTGTGACATCACCTATTGTGAATGGTGGATCCTGTGTTATCTACAGTATATAGAGGTGTTATCAGTCATTGTACAGGAGGAGGAGGTGAGCTGTGACATCACCTATTGTGAATGGTGGATCCTGTGTTATCTACTGTATATAGAGGTGTTATCAGTCATTGTACAGGAGGAGGAGGTGAGCTGTGATATCATCTATTGTGAATGGTGGATCCTGTGATATCTACTGTATATAGAGGTGTTATCAGTCATTGTACAGGAGGAGGAGGTGAGCTGTGATATCACCTATTGTGAATGGTGAATCCTGTGTTATCTACTGTATATAGAGGTGTTATCAGTCATTGTACAGGAGGAGGAGGTGAGCTGTGACATCACCTATTGTGAATGGTGGATCCTGTGTTATCTACTGTATATAGAGGTGTTATCAGTCATTGTACAGGAGGAGGAGGTGAGCTGTGATATCATCTATTGTGAATGGTGGATCCTGTGATATCTACTGTATATAGAGGTGTTATCAGTCATTGTACAGGAGGAGGAGGTGAGCTGTGACATCACCTATTGTGAATGGTGAATCCTGTGTTATCTACTGTATATAGAGGTGTTATCAGTCATTGTAAAGGAGGAGGAGGTGAGCTGTGATATCATCTATTGTGAATGGTGGATCCTGTGATATCTACTGTATATAGAGGTGTTATCAGTCATTGTACAGGAGGAGGAGGTGAGCTGTGACATCACCTATTGTGAATGGTGGATCCTGTGCTATCTACTGTATATAGAGGTGTTATCAGTCATTGTACAGGAGGAGGAGGTGAGCTGTGACATCACCTATTGTGAATGGTGGATCCTGTGTTATCTACTGTATATAGAGGTGTTATCAGTCATTGTACAGGAGGGGGAGGTGAGCTGTGACATCACCTATTGTGAATGGTGGATCCTGTGTTATCTACTGTATATAGAGGTGTTATCAGTCATTGTACAGGAGGAGGAGGTGAGCTGTGATATCATCTATTGTGAATGGTGGATCCTGTGATATCTACTGTATATAGAGGTGTTATCAGTCATTGTACAGGAGGAGGAGGTGAGCTGTGACATCACCTATTGTGAATGGTGAATCCTGTGTTATCTACTGTATATAGAGGTGTTATCAGTCATTGTACAGGAGGAGGAGGTGAGCTGTGACATCATCTATTGTGAATGGTGGATCCTGTGTTATCTACTGTATATAGAGGTGTTATCAGTCATTGTACAGGAGGAGGTGAGCTGTGATATCATCTATTGTGAATGGTGGATCCTGTGATATCTACTGTATATAGAGGTGTTATCAGTCATTGTACAGGAGGAGGAGGTGAGCTGTGACATCACCTATTGTGAATGGTGGATCCTGTGTTATCTAATGTATATAGAGGTGTTATCAGTCATTGTACAGGAGGAGGAGGTGAGCTGTGATATCATCTATTGTGAATGGTGGATCCTGTGATATCTACTGTATATAGAGGTGTTATCAGTCATTGTACAGGAGGAGGAGGTGAGCTGTGACATCATCTATTGTGAATGGTGGATCCTGTGTTATCTACTGTATATAGAGGTGTTATCAGTCATTGTACAGGAGGAGGAGGTGAGCTGTGACATCACCTATAGTGAATGGTGGATCCTGTGTTATCTACTGTATATAGAGGTGTTATCAGTCATTGTTCAGGAGGAGGAGGTGAGCTGTGATATTATCTATTGTGAATGGTGGATCCTGTGTTATCTACTGTATATAGAGGTGTTATCAGTCATTGTACAGGAGGAGGAGGTGAGCTGTGATATTATCTATTGTGAATGGTGGATCCTGTGTTATCTACTGTATATAGAGGTGTTATCAGTCATTGTACAGGAGGAGGAGGTGAGCTGTGACATCATCTATTGTGAATGGTGGATCCTGTGTTATCTACTGTATATAGAGGTGTTATCAGTCATTGTTCAGGAGGAGGAGGTGAGCTGTGATATTATCTATTGTGAATGGTGGATCCTGTGTTATCTACTGTATATAGAGGTGTTATCAGTCATTGTACAGGAGGAGGAGGTGAGCTGTGATATTATCTATTGTGAATGGAGGATCCTGTGTTATCTACTGTATATAGAGGTGTTATCAGTCATTGTACAGGAGGAGGAGGTGAGCTGTGACATCATCTATTGTGAATGGTGGATCCTGTGATATCTACTGTATATAGAGGTGTTATCAGTCATTGTACAGTCATGGCCAAAAGTTTTGAGAATGACACAAATATTAATTTTTACAAAGTCTACTGCTTCACTTTTTCTAATGGCAATTTGCATATACTCCAGAATGTTATAAAGAGTTATCAGCTTAACAGCAATTACTTGCAAAGTCAATATTTGGCTAGAAAATTACCTTTATTCACCAAAACACATTTCAACATCATTGCAGCCCTGCCTTAAAAGGACCAGCTAACCTCTTTTCAGTGATTGCTCCATTAACACAGGTGTGGGTGTTGATGAGGACATGGCTGGAGATCAATCTGTCATGATTAAGTAAGAATGACACCACTGGACACTTTAAAAGGAGGCTGGTGCTTGGCATCATTGTTTCTCTTCTGTTAACCATGGTTATCTCTAAAGAAACATGTGCAGTCATCATTGCAATGCACAAAAATGGCCTAACAGGGAAGAGTATCGCAGCTACAAAGATTGCACCTCAGTCAACAATCTATCGCATCATCAAGAACTTCAAGGAGAGAGGTTCCATTGTTGCCAAAAAGGCTTTAGGGCGCCCAAGAAAGACCAGCAAGCGCCAGGACCGTCTCTTAAAAGTGTTTCAGCTACAGGATCGGGCTACCAGCAGTGCAGAGCTTGCTCAGGAATGGCAGCAGGCAGGTGTGAGTGCATCTGCACGCACTGTGAGGCGGTGTGTCGACCCGCCACCACAATTGTGGATTACCAGGGCAATGGGGTACTCAGAGCCGAGCCCGTAGAAGTCTATGGGGATTTTGTCACAGGTAGCTGTGGCTCGGTCTGTGGCCCTGGCGGTCTGGCGTATGTTGGGGATATATTTACAGGGGATTGATTTATATACAGTTCGTGACGCCACCTGTAGTATTCTGGTAATTAGTACCAGCGCTGCTGTAGATCTCTGAGGGGATGGTGAGGCAGCTAGATGTCGGGTCCCCTACAGGTGGGACTGGTCCCTCAAAGTCTATGGGATTTGTGAAGTCGGGTGCAGATAAAGAACACAGTCTCACACGGTCAGCGTCTTTCCATACCTTTACTTGTAAGATGTTCAAGCAGGTCCCAGGGAGGCTGATCCAAGGAGAGTGTATCTTGAGACAGCAGCTGGACAAGTTAGGGGCCTCCTTTACTTCCAATACAACGAGTACAACCAGCCTGAAGCGTAGTTCCCTCAAAATCTCCAGCTAATCTATAGCTGTACCTGCCCAGTCAGCTTTGTGTTAGGGGCCTTCCTGTGAAGGAGCTGAATTCTTATTTTGTCCTGCAGAAACTCCAAAGTCTTCACTCCCCCTGACCCCAGTTACGTACTGACTATAAGGGGCTGTCTGCCGCGACCTAGGGTCCGGTAGATTCCTGGTTTTCTTATCACTGTGCTTGAAACAACAGTGACCCTTCGGTCCCCAGTGACCGGGTGCAATGTGCTGGACTTCTTCAATCCGTAAGCACTAATCCAATAAATCCACTTTGCCTTTCGCCTTGTCCACGCTGGTAACATAAGCACTCAAACTAGCCAAGGGTCGAGCAGTCACTTCTTTCTTTTCCTTCCTTCAAAGTTAGCTACAGATGCTCAGTTATCAACAGGCAGGAGCACGTCTCTGAACCTGATACCGTCCTTTAGACAGGGATGCTGAAGGCTTTCTGTACTAAAACTTCTCCTTTCCTTCAGTGTATGCTGAGGAGGTGATACAGCTCTGACTAGACTAAGGTGAATTCAAACACCTATACCAGACTCCACGATATGAACTGATGATAAAGCAGGCTAGACTCCTTCCTCCCTCCAGACGTCTTCTCTCTCTGAAGTCTAGACACTCACTCCACACGTCCTCACTGTCCGAAGACAGGAACTAGACTCACTAAATCACTCTAACACATACCTTGACCACTCCTCAAGAGTAAACTCCACTACCTAAGGGTGTGTCTAGTATATGTTGAGTGAATGAATATTTAGCATTAAACTGCTGTCTCGCCATACACTCTCCAGGGTACTGCGTGTGCCTAACACCAGGGCTACACATTCCCCATGGTAAAAGACAGCACTCCCGGGCTGTAAAATACAAAAGAGACATTTTGTTTATGCAATAAACATCAAACAATAACTTCTTCCCATCCGGGAGGTGAGAATATCTTGAACGTTGCGAACATTATAGAAAAATACAAATATTAAATAGCATTCAATAAATATACAAGATACTTGTGAAGGACCCGCACCAAACCTTCAACGTAGGTCCTGGGTGGGCTGCAGGATGTCCAATTGCAGACCTCACTCAGTGCCACACCACACGGGTTTTTGGTTCAGAGGTAGTTGTGACTGGTTTATGTAAAACCAAGAGAAAGCACCGAAGCGCAACTATTTACAAGTAAGTTCTGGGTTAGCATAGTCCTTAACCTCCAAGTCCAATGTAAAACCTAAGACATATTATATAATATCACATAATACGAAAGTGCAACTTTTCTGGTTACTGTTTATCATTTACCATTTACCCAGCCGGGCATTCTACAGTAGAAATATATATATTCACTATATAAATTGTGCAAAACTTTACAAAACATTTCAAACTTTTTACTTTTGGTAGACCCGATATGGATCTCACCAATTCTTCACTATCTTATTCATTTTCTGCAAATACACTTTCCACTACTTTTTCCACCCGGGGGCTGGAACAACGCAATGGGCCCTAGATCCCAAGACTAGCAAATCATGTGCTGCGATCAGGGTCTGGGTCGCCACAGTTCTGGTGCGAACCTCTAAGGGCGCAACGGGTACACTCTCTCCACATGACACGATTGCGTCTCAATCACAGTTAGCGATATGAACCGCGTCAGGGATTGCGATTGCGACTGGGTCGCATGTTGCGATGTAGCGGTGGCTTTAATTTGCGATGAACTCTGGGTCGCTAGTTGCGATGACTTTGCAGGGGGCGATGCTGGGGCACGGCCGGATGCTGCTTGAGCTGGAGACAGGGACGCGGCGGTAATGGTGACGGTACCTGCGTCTGGGACGGGGTCACGGACGACGGTGACGTTAAGGGCATACCATCCCTTCATTCCCCAGTGCCGCGTATATGTGACGATATCTCCATTTGCTAAGTCCCTCCCGGGATGGCCTTGCGGCAGGTGAGATTCTACGTCACGCCTGCCGACGAAGACCGCTGGGTAGAGGCCTGGTTCACGGATAAAGCCCCAGCCCTTCCGGAGCTGGAACTCAGTCACACACCCCTGCCGCCGCGGTTCCCTCAGGGTACCTTTATCTCTCCGGACACTTTCTTTGTCTGCGATCAGCTCAGCATATTGTCGCTGACGGTTCCTCTGAGTTTCCCGCTCTTCCTCCTGCTGGCGTTTCTTCTTCTCCTCACGACTCTGCCATTCCTGTTCCCACTGGGCGGTATAGGCGACGTCATCCAAGCGCGCCATTTCGTCCCAGTCCACATCTGGTAGTGACGGACAGGACCCCTCCGGTGTCCCTGCCGGGGACCGATCATCTGCTGCGGCCTCTTGGCCGGGCGGGCGTTCCGGGATTGGCTGTACCTCCTCAACCTCCTTCGCTTCCACCGCTTCACCGGTGGGATCGGGATCGGTACTTTCGGGGGCAGCCTCCGGTTGCTCCTTCGCCTTGGGCAGCAGACTCTTCGGTATCTGGAATCGTGGGGGGTCGTTGAGGGGAGAGGACGCTGTGTTCCACAGTCGCCACTGCATCAGGTTACATCGGCGTCTCTTAATCTCCTCCAGTCCAGTTTGGTGCTGGACCATCTTCTTTAGGCGTGCATTTTCTTCTCTTATCTCTAGCAACGCCTGTTGCAGGTGCAGGATCACAGAAGACTCCTGTGATGGTGGCAGCTTGGCTGGGGCACGGGGCCTGCCTTCCTCCGCTTCCCAGCTCGGCTGCACACGTCCTGCCTCCATGATGTTCCAGAAGATTCTCTTTTCTTTCTGCGGAGACATCCGGTCTCTTCCGTGGAGGTGGGGTTTGCGTCTCTTCCTCCTCGCAGGGAAGGTGAAGAGGAGGCGGACCTCCTTTGCTGTAGGGCAGGACCGCATGTTGTAATAGCACTTTGAGAGGGCAGGCATTTTCTTCGCGCCACTGGGGGTAGACGCCCACGAAGGTACGCCCACCTTCTTCTCCAGCGCCTGAGGGCGCGAATATGGCGACAAAAATGGCGATTTTGGCGCCAAAAGTGCAAACAGTCCTTTTTCACAAAAACAGTTCCTTAGGCACACAGGGATCGCAATTCCGCGAGTTTTGCATCCTGTTCGTGACGCCAAGTTGTGTCGACCCGCCACCACAATTGTGGATTACCAGGGCAATGGGGTACTCAGAGCCGAGCCCATGGAAGTCTATGGGGATTTTGTCACAGGTAGCTGTGGCTCGGTCTGTGGCCCTGGCGGTCTGGCGTATGTTGGGGATATATTTACAGGGGATTGATTTATATACAGTTCGTGACGCCACCTGTAGTATTCTGGTAATTAGTACCAGCGCTGCTGTAGATCTCTGAGGGGATGGTGAGGCAGCTAGATGTCGGGTCCCTACAGGTGGGACTGGTCCCTCAAAGTCTATGGGATTTGTGAAGTCGGGTGCAGATAAAGAACACAGTCTCACACGGTCAGCGTCTTTCCATACCTTTACTTGTAAGATGTTCAAGCAGGTCCCAGGGAGGCTGATCCAAGGAGAGTGTATCTTGAGACAGCAGCTGGACAAGTTAGGGGCCTCCTTTACTTCCAATACAACGAGTACAACCAGCCTGAAGCGTAGTTCCCTCAAAATCTCCAGCTAATCTATAGCTGTACCTGCCCAGTCAGCTTTGTGTTAGGGGCCTTCCTGTGAAGGAGCTGAATTCTTATTTTGTCCTGCAGAAACTCCAAAGTCTTCACTCCCCCTGACCCCAGTTACGTACTGACTATAAGGGGCTGTCTGCCGCGACCTAGGGTCCGGTAGATTCCTGGTTTTCTTATCACTGTGCTTGAAACAACAGTGACCCTTCGGTCCCCAGTGACCGGGTGCAATGTGCTGGACTTCTTCAATCCGTAAGCACTAATCCAATAAATCCACTTTGCCTTTCGCCTTGTCCACGCTGGTAACATAAGCACTCAAACTAGCCAAGGGTCGAGCAGTCACTTCTTTCTTTTCCTTCCTTCAAAGTTAGCTACAGATGCTCAGTTATCAACAGGCAGGAGCACGTCTCTGAACCTTACACCGTCCTTTAGACAGGGATGCTGAAGGCTTTCTGTACTAAACTTCTTCTTTCCTTCCAGTGTATTCTGATGAGGTGATACAGCTCTGACTAGACTAAGGTGAATTCAAACACCTATACCAGACTCCACGATATGAACTGATGATAGAGCTGGCTAGACTCCTTCCTCCCTCCAGACGTCTTCTCTCTCTGAAGTCTAGACACTCACTCCACACGTCCTCACTGTCCGAAGACAGGAACTAGACTCACTAAATCACTCTAACACATACCTTGACCACTCCCTCAAGAGTAAACTCCACTACCTAAGGGTGTGTCTAGTATATGTCGAGTGAATGAATATTTAGCATTAAACTGCTGTCTCGCCATACACTCTCCAGGGTACTGCGTGTGCCTAACACCAGGGCTACACAGCGGAGACTCTTGGAGCAAGGCCTGGTCTCAAGGAGGGCAGCAAAGAAGCCACTTCTCTCCAGAATAAACATCATGGACAGACTGATATTCTGCAAAAGGTACAGGCAGTGGACTGCTGAGGACTGGGGTAAAGTTATTTTCTCTGATGAATCCCCTTTTCGATTGTTTGGGACATCAGGAAAACGCCTCATTCGGAGAAGAAAAGGTGAGCGCTACCACCAGTCTTGTCTCATGCCAACTGTTAAGCATCCTGAAACCATTCATGTGTGGGGTTGCTTCTCAGCCAAGGGAATCGGCTCTCTCACAGTCTTGCCTAAAAACACAGCCATGAATAAAGAATGGTACCAGAATGTCCTCCAAGAGCAACTTCTCCCAACCCTCCAAGAGCAGTTTGGCGATCAACAATGCCTTTTCCAGCATGATGGAGCACCTTGCCTTAAAGCAAAGGTGATAACTAAATGGCTCAGGGAACAAAACATAGAGATTTTGGGTCCATGGCCTGGAAACTCCCCAGATCTAATCCCATTGAGAACTTGTGGTCAATCATCAAGAGACGGGTGGACAAACAAAAACCTAAAAATTCTGACAAAATTAAAGCATTGATTGTGCAAGAATGGACTGCTATCAGTCAAGATTTGGTCCAGAAGTTGATTGAGAGCATGCCAGGAGAATTGCAGAGGTCCTGAAGAAGAAGGGTCAACACTGCAAATATTGACTTGCTGCATTAACTCATTCTAACTGTCAATATAAGCTTTTGTTACTCATATGTTTACAATTATATTTCTGTCTGTGATAAAAACATCTGTCAAACACACATAAAATCCAGAGGGCAGCAGATCAAGTGAAAATATAATATTTGTGTCATTCTCAAAACTTTTGGCCATGACTGTACAGGAGGAGGAGGTGAGCTGTGATATCACCTATTGTGAATGGTGGATATGTGTTATCTACTGTATATAGAGGTGTTATCAGTCATTATCAGGAGGAGGAGGTGAGCTGTGACATCTCTATTGTGAATGGTGGATCCTATATTATCTACTGTATATAGAGGTGTTATCAGTCATTGTACAGGAGGGGGAGGGGAGCTGTGACATCACCTATTGTGAAAGGTGGATCCTGTGTTATCTACTGTATATAGAGGTGTTATCAGTCATTTGTACAGGAGGAGGAGGTGAGCTGTGATATCATCTATTGTGAATGGTGGATCCTGTGATATCTACTGTATATAGAGGTGTTATCAGTCATTGTACAGGAGGAGGAGGTGAGCTGGACATCACCTATTGTGAATGGGAATCCTGTGTTATCTACTGTATATAGAGGTGTTATCAGTCATTATAAAGGAGGAGGAGGTGAGCTGTGATATCATCTATTGTGAATGGTGGATCCTGTGATTTCTACTGTATATAGAGGTGTTATCAGTCAATGTACAGGAGGAGAGGTGAGCTGTGACATATCTATTGTGAATTGGTGGATCCTGTGTTATCTACTGTATATAGAGGTGTTATCAGTCATTGTACAGGAGGAGGTGAGCTGTGATATCATCTATTGTGAATGGTGGATCCTGTGATATCTACTGTATATAGAGGTGTTATCAGTCATTGTACAGGAGGAGGAGGTGAGCTGTGACATCACCTATTGTGAATGGTGGATCCTGTGTTATCTAATGTATATAGAGGTGTTTTTCAGTCATTGTACAGGAGGAGGAGGTGAGCTGTGATATCATCTATTGTGAATGGTGGATCCTGTGATATCTACTGTATATAGAGGTGTTATCAGTCATTGTACAGGAGGAGGAGGTGAGCTGTGACATCTCATTGTGAATGGTGGATCCCGTGTTATCTACTGTATATAGAGGTGTTATCAGTCATTGTACAAGAGGAGGAGGTGAGCTGTGATATTATCTATTGTGAATGGTGGATCATGTGTTATCTACTGTATATAGAGGTGTTATCAGTCATTGTACAGGAGGAGGAGGTGAGCTGTGACGTCATCTATTGTGAATGGTGGATATGTGTTATCTACTGTATATAGAGGTGTTATCAGTCATTGTACAGGAGGAGGAGGTGAGCTGTGACGTCATCTATTGTGAATGGTGGATCCTGTGTTATCTACTGTATATAGAGGTGTTTCAGTCATTGTACAGGAGGGGGAGGTGAGCTGTGACATCACCTATTGTGAATGGTGGATCCTGTGTTATCTACTGTATATAGAGATGTTATCAGTCATTGTACAGGAGGGGGAGGTGAGCTGTGACATCACCTATTGTGAATGGTGAATCCTGTGTTATCTACTGTATTAGAGGTGTTTATCAGTCATTGTAAAGGAGGAGGAGGTGAGCTGTGATATTATCTATTGTGAATGGTGGATCCTGTGATATCTACTGTATATAGAGGTGTTTATCAGTCATTGTACAGGAGGAGGAGGTGAGCTGTGACATCATCTATTGTGAATGGTGGATCCTGTGTTATTACTGTATATAGAGGTGTTTTTCAGTCATTGTACAGGAGGAGGTGGCTGTGATTTTCATCTATTGTGAATGGTGGATCTGTGTTATCTACTGTATATAGAGGTGTTATCAGTCATTGTACAGGAGGAGGAGGTGAGCTGTGACATCACCTATTGGAATGGTGGATCCGTGATATCTACTGTAAATAGAGGTGTTATCAGTCATTGTACAGGAGGAGGAGGTGAGCTGTGACATCACCTATTGTGAATGGTGGATCCTGTGTTATCTAATGTATATAGAGGTGTTATCAGTCATTGTACAGGAGGAGGAGGTGAGCTGTGATATCATCTATTGTGAATGGTGGATCCTGTGATATCTAAGTATATAGAGGTGTTATCAGTCATTGTACAGGAGGAGGAGGTGAGCTGTGACATTTATCTATTGTGAATGGTGGATCCTGTGTTATCTACTGTATATAGAGGTGTTATCAGTCATTGTACAAGAGGAGGAGGTTTAGCTGTGATATTATCTATTGTGAATGGTGGATCATGTGTTATCTACTGTATATAGAGGTGTTATCATCATTGTACAGGAGGAGGAGGTGAGCTGTGACGTTTATCTATTGTGAAGGTGGATCATGTGTTATCTACTGTAATAGAGGTGTTATCAGTTTATTGTACGGAGGAGGAGGTGAGCTGTGACGTCATCTATTGTGAATGGTGGATCCTGTGTTTATCTACGTATATAGAGGTGTTATCAGTCATTGTACAGGAGGGGGAGGTGAGCTGTGGACATCACCTATTGTGAATGGTGGATCCTGTGTTATCTACTGTATATAGAGTTTTATCAGTCATTGTACAGGAGGAGGAGGTGAGCTGTGACTTCATCTATTGTGATGGTAGATCCTGTGTTATCTACTGTATATACAGATGGTTATCAGTCATTGTACAGGAGAGGAGGTGATCTGTGACATCACCTATTGTGAATGGTGGATCCTGTGTATCTACTGTATATGAGTGTTATCAGTCATTGTACAGGAGGGGAGGTGAGCTGTGATTATCACCTATTGTGAATGGTGGATCCTGTTTATTATGTAATAGAGAGTTTTCATCATTGTACAGGAGGGGAGGTGGCTTGATATCACCTATTGTGAATGTGGTCCTATATATTTTCTTATATAGGGTGTTATCAGCATTGTCAAGGGGGAGGTGAGCTGTGCATCACCTATTGTGAATGGTGGATCCTGGTTATCTATGTTATAGAGGTGTTACATCATTGTACAGAGGAGAAGGTGAGCTGGACATCACCTATTGTGAATGGGGATCCTGTGTTATTACTGTATTAGATTGTTAGCAGTCATTGACGGAGGAGGAGGTGACTTGATACACCTATTGGAATGATGGATCCGTGTTATTACTGATTAGAGATGTTATCAGTCATTGTAAGGAGGAGGAGGGACTGTGACATCACTATTGTGAAGGTAGATCCGTGTTATTACTGTATTTTACGATGTATCATCATTGTACGGAGGAGGAGGTGGATCTGTGACATCACCTATTGTGAATGGGGATCCGGTGTTATCTCTGTTATAGGGTGTTATCAGCATTGTACAGGAGGAGACGAGTGTGAAACACCTATTCTGAATGGTTGGATCCTGTGTTATCTATGTATTGAGGTGTTATCTTCATTATAAGGAGGAGGAGGTGGTGGATATCACCTATTGTGAATGGTGGATCCTGTGTTATTGCTGATATAGAGGTGTTATCAGTCTTGTACAGGAGGAGGAGGTGAGCTGTGACATACCTTTGGAATGGTGAATCCTGTGTTTTACTGTATATAGAGGTGTTATCAGTATTGTAAGGAGGGGGGTGACTGTGATATCTCTTTGTTG
>JARQOD010000004.1:15588252-15674581 GCA_033576555.1 Oophaga sylvatica
TTGTAGCTGGATTTTTACTGAATGGGGTATCGTTTGTGATCCTTTTTTGAATATACCTGCCATGTGCAATAATCTATCTATCCTTGGAAGCTATATACCTGTTGCTCCGTTTATGTATGCATATTCTTTGAGGTGATACTAATAGTCTATATTGGATCCTCTGTATACTATTCATCAGAACCCCAGTACTCTATTTAGGCTTTTTCTTTTTGCATTCTGTTGTCCCTATGTGTGTGTGTGTATATATATATATATATATATATATTATATATATACATATACTTATTATATTGTTATGTGATCTTTTAATAATTTTTGAATAAATTTGATGATTTTATGGTAGCAAACTTCCTATTTTCCTTTTTTTTTATTTGTTTATCCTGGGAAGTACCACTACACTAGGCAATATATCTCTATGTGATTTCTATTGTTAAAACATTAAGTGTGGATCACTTTTATAGTTTCCTCATACATACAATGCTGTTACCGCCATATTGTAATTGGGGATAGAGCAATTGTGTATAATTCAACACTTACTGTTTACAAAAAGTTGAGTCACTGTGTACATACATTACATTACTGATCCTGAGTTACATCCTGTATTATACTCCAGAGCTGCACTCACTATTCTGCTGGTGCGGTCACTGTGTACATACATTACATTACTGATCCTGAGTTATATCCTGTATTATACTCCAGAGCTGCACTCACTATTCTGCTGGTGCAGTCACTGTGTACATACATTACATTACTGATCCTGAGTTACATCCTGTATTATACTCCAGAGCTGCACTCACTATTCTGCTGGTGCAGTCACTGTGTACATACATTACATTACTGATCCTGAGTTACATCCTGTATTATACTCCAGAGCTGCACTCACTATTCTGCTGGTGCAGTCACTGTGTACATACATTACATTACTGATCCTGAGTTACATCCTGTATTATACTCCAGAGCTGCACTCACTATTCTGCTGGTGCAGTCACTGTGTACATACATTACATTACTGATCCTGAATTACATCCTGTATTATACTCCAGAGCTGCACTAACTATTCTGCTGGTGCAGTCACTGTGTACATACATTACATTACTGATCCTGAGTTACATCCTGTATTATACCCAGAGCTGCACTCACTATTCTGCTGGTGCAGTCACTGTGTACATACATTAATTACTGATCCTGAGTTACATCCTGTATTATACTCCAGAGCTGCACTCACTATTCTGCTGGTGCAGTCACTGTGTACATACATTACATTGCTGATCCTGAGTTACATCCTGTATTATACTCCAGAGCTGCACTCACTATTCTGCTGGTGCAGTCACTGTGTACATACAATTACATTACTGATCCTGAGTTACATCCTGTATTATACTCCAGAGCTGCACTCACTATTCTGCTGGTGCAGTCACTGTGTACATACATTACATTACTGATCCTGAGTTACATCCTGTATTATACTCCAGAGCTGGCATCACTATTCTGCTGGTGCAGTCACTGTGTACATACATTACATTACTGATCCTGAGTTACATCCTGTATTATACCCAGAGCTGCATCACTATTCTGCTGGTGCAGTCACTGTGTACATACATTACATTACTGATCCTGAGTTACATCCTGTATTATACCCCAGAGCTGCACCCCTATTCTGCTGGTGCAGTCACTGTGTACATACATTACTAGATCCTGAGTTACATCCTGTATTATACTCCAGAGCTGCACTCACTATTCTGCTGGTGCAGTCACTGTGTACATACATTACATTACTGATCCAGAGTTACATCCTGTATTATACCCCAGAGCTGCACTCACTATTCTGCTGGTGCAGTCACTGTGTACATACATTACATTACTGATCCTGAGTTACATCCTGTATTATACTCCAGAGCTGCACTCACTATTCTGCTGGTGCAGTCACTGTGTACATAATTACATTACTGATCCTGAGTTACCTCCTGTATTATCTCCAGAGCTGCACTCACTATTCTGCTGGTGCAGTTCACTGTGTACATACATTACTGATCCTGAGTTACATCGTATTATTCTCCAGAGCTGCACTCACTATTCTGCTGGTGCAGTCACTGTGTACATACATTACATTACTGATCCTGAGTTACATCCTGTATTATCTCCAGAGCTGCACTCACTATTCTGCTGGTGCAGTCACTGTCTACATTACATTACTGATCCTGAGTTACATCCTGTATTATCCCAGAGCTGCACTCCTATTCTGCTGGTGCAGTCACTGTGTACATACATTACATTACTGATCCTGAGTTACATCCTGTATTATACCCAGAGCTGCACTCACTATTCTGCTGGTGCAGTCACTGTGTACATACATTACTGATCCTGAGTTACATCCTGTATTATACCCCAAAGCTGCACTCACTATTTTGCTGGTGCAGTCACTGTGTACATACATTACATTACTGATCCTGAGTTACATCCTGTTTTATACTCCAGAGCTGCACTCACTATTCTGCAGGTGCAGTCACTGTGTTCATACATTACATTACTGATCCTGCACTGATCCTGAGTTACATCCTGTATTATACTCCAGAGCTGCACTCACTATTCTGCTGGTGCAGTCACTGTGTACATACATTACATTACTGATCCTGAGTTACATCCTGTATTATACCCCAGAGCTGCACTCACTATTCTGCTGGTGCAGTCACTGTGTACATACATTACATTACTGATCCTGAGTTACATCCTGTATTATACTCCAGAGCTGCACTCACTATTCTGCTGGTGGAGTCATTGTGTAAATACATTACATTACTTATCTTGTAGTGATCCTGAGTTACATCCTGTATTATACCCCAGAGCTGCACTCACTATTCTGCTTGAGAGTCCCCAAAGTCATACTCTCCTCAAGATCGAAATTGCAACACCAAGAAGGAAAAGTCGTTGATTATGGAAATCACAGGATGGATAGACGAGTTATCGGTTGGCAAATGATGAAAAACATTGAAACATTTTCAAAGCATCTCGATTTATTCATTCTGGAGTATGAGCCATGTGCAGAAATCCCGGCACTTACAGGCTCGGCTTCTACTGATGAGCTTATTAATGGTTGGGCCATGCTTAATGCACTTAGGCAAATTATCAAGATCCGCTGCTGGCAGCTACCTGTGTAATCACCGACCAATGAGGTCACAGATGTGCTCGCTGGGAGACAAGTCCAGAGATGGTGCAGGACATGGGAGCACGTTAAGGCCACATGCGGACTGGTGTTGAGTGTGGTTGTTGTTGAACAGCTTGTGGGACCCTAGAGAAATGGCCGGACCACTGTTTCCACCACCAATCACTGTAAAACTGAGCTGTTACTGTACCTTCAAGGCTTAATCTAACAATTTTGGTAGCTCGACTATCTAATGTATATCAGAGCTGGTGACCTCTCCATCGGATTTTCAGGGAGGCATGTTTCATTTCTGCATGCCCTATCCTTCGTTCTCTCGGGACATGTCACTGCTACAGGTGCCTGGTAGTGATTTATTTGGCTCTGTACTTCGTGCATGTTTATGGATGAGGTGGGAGAAGTAACTGGCTGTTGGCTAAAGCTCATAATGAGCCTACATTTTAGATGGGTTGTCCACAGCTGATCAACCTGTTAAAGAATCGTTCTTCCCGGTGAATTCCGCTATGGACAAGTAATGTTCATGAGATGACAACATCATATATAGCAGTTTGGGGTTACAGGTTGTCACAAAGTTTGGATGGATGAGGTGGGTAGCACCAACATTGTTGGTCTACTGCCACCATTACTGGGATGTGAACTGTTCTAAACAAGGGGGTTAGAGAAATAACCTGAGTAAAGGTAATAAAGTCATGGTGGCCCTCCCACCACAAGTGACAGGTCCGTGATAATTCATGGTGTGGGTGGTATGGAGGGGTCATAGCTAGGGTTATAGTGGGCAGTCCAGGAATGAGGTTTGACACGAACGTTCCTTTTCTCGGTTCTGTTGTCTCTCACTTTTCATCAGATTCGCCTGGTATATGTATATTTCCCGGAGCCCCAGAGGAGCGGCTCATCCATCGCACATGGAATTTATCACTTGCTGCAGATGCAGAAAGAACAAATTGCATAAGATAATCATCATGTTAATCGCAAAGTACAAAAACTTCTGGCCAGTTGGACAATGTGCTAATATTCGATCAGTCCAGGAAAGTTATAGAACCTTCTGTACGGAGCAGACAACCGTTATGGGCGGAAGTGCAGGGGCGGACACGCCAAAGTGACCCATGGGTTGGAAGGTATCGTCACCAAGAAGGCAGCCATTCGTCTGTTGTAAGGGGGTCATCTAGGATTTTGCTTATATTTTTTTCTTATGAGGCTAAGATCTTACAGGCAAGAAGTTGCTGCTCTGCCACCGACGCCGATCTCTGCCGTCTCCGACTTCTCCTGTTGGCAATTCTACTGCTTCTTTTGCCCTTATCTGGTTTCAGGTGTCATTTTCATAATTCCAACACCTGTTACTTGCCACAGGTGAGTTTGAACGAGCATCACATGCTTGAAATAAAGTTAGGAAAGGTGCTAACAATTTTGTCCTGCCCATTTTTGTGTGAAATTATGTCCAATTTTCCTTGTTTTCTTTTTTTTTTGTGTTGTTCCAATAGACACAAAGGAAATAATCGTGTGAATAACAAAACGGTTAATCGCATTAATTTTCTGGCATAATTTAAAGGGTGCCAACACTTTCGGCCATGACTGTATCCTTTTTACACAGGGTAATATGTTGCCAAGAACCATTCTTTTGATGCCGGCATAAATATCATCTCACTTGACGAACAAGTGCTTGCTCGCTCATCCGGTGAAAGCTTGTTCTCTCGGGACAGGTCACTGCTACAGGTGCCTGGTAGTGATTTATTTGGCTCTGTACATTGTGCATGTTTATGGATGAGGTGGGAGAAGTAACTGGCTGTTGGCTAAAGCTCATAATGAGCCTACATTTTAGATGGGTTGTCCCCAGCTGATCAACCTGTTAAAGAATCGTTCTTCCCGGTGACCGATAGTCTGGAAGGATCATTTCTACAAATACTCATACGCTGATAATTGGCTTATCTACACGAGTCCATACAGTGCCAGGCATTGATTTTACTTTTTCATTCAACTTCTACCATGGAAACCATCAGCAAGTTGCTGTTGACAGATCTTGATTTGAAATAATTATGTTTTGTTTTAATTTTTAATTTAATTACCACAATAAAATGATCGCCGGTCGAAAGGATAGGGGATAACTTGTTGATCGTTGGGGGAACAACCATTAGGACCCCTGCTTACTCCTGACTCTTCTTGTGATCACCACTAGGGGGAGCACACAAGATCATTACATACTAATGGCTGCCAGAATGTTAGGTTTTCTTTCCAAGGATTTGCAGCTCTGTATAAGAAAAACGGAGCATCGTCCAATATCAAGATATATTGAGAAATGATTCGGGAAAGAATCTGGAATCTAAAAATGTAATGTGGTAGTAAAAGATGGACAATCCCTTTAAGGACTTAAAATGTATATATAAATGACTGTTTCTGAAGTTATGTAGATACCACAAACCAGGACCTAAAAATGGCCTCCAACTCTGACTCCTGGTCCAGATGTACAGTAGCTGCCCAGTAACCGTATACGCCAGGCAGTAACCTAATGAAGGAGATATTAACACCCGCTGCTCTAAGCTATGGATGGAAAGTGCAGAGTCCTCCGAAGGGAGAAGCGGCTCATCAGAAGGACAATCAATGTCCTCTGAAGCCCTTGAAGATGGCCATTTGAGATCGGCCGCACATGTCAGGGGACAGATGGCAGCTTGACTTATCCTCTAATTTGGAAGTGAATAACTTCCACTGATGACACCAAGACCAACATCTGGACCACCTGCCGTCACACCCCGCAAGTCCAACCCTAGTCCGACGTCTACCACAATGGATTTCTTCACTTTATTCTGGTTCATATTATTAATAATGTAAATACATTGCATTACTTGTACTGATCCGGAGTTACAGGCTGTGCTACAGTCTGAAGCTGCATTCAGCATTCTGCAGGACTCACAGCAAAAATCTCCTTGTTTGTTAATTAAAGTAAGAGAAGGTAACTGCACCCTGCGTGATAGTAGCAGAACTGTGCCAAATATATCTGCTGACCCCCGTACATTATGGCAAATAATGTCATGTGTACAATGATTTCACCAGCAGAATAGTGAGTGCAGCTCTGGAGTAATACAGTATGTAACTCAGGATCAGTAATGTAATGTATGTACACAGTGACTGCACTCGGCAGAATAGTGAGTGCAGCTCTGGAGTATAATACAGGATGTGAACTCAGGATCATAATGTAATGTATACTAGTGACTGCACAGCAAATATGGGCAGCTCGAGTTAAGAGAACTCAGGATCATAATGTAGTACACAGTGACTACAGCAATAGTGAGTGCAGCTCTGGAGTATAATACAGGATGTGACCAGATCATAGTATGATGTCACGTGATGCACAGATGAATATGAGTGCACTTGAGTATACAATGTAACTAGATCTAAGTAATGTATGCACAGGACTGCCAGCAGAATAGTGAGTGCAGCTCAGGAGTATAATACAGGAGGTAACTCAGGATCAGTAATGTAATGTATGTACACAGTGACTGCACCAGCAGAATAGTGAGTGCAGCTCTGGAGTATAATACAGCATGTAACTCAGGATCAGTAATGTAATGTATGTACACAGTGACTGCACCAGCAGAATAGTGAGTGCAGCTCTGGAGTATAATACAGTATGTAACTCAGGATCAGTAATGTAATGTATGTGCACAGTGACTGCACCAGCAGAATAGTGAGTGCAGCTCTGGAGTATAATACAGGATGTAACTCAGGATCAGTAATGTAATGTATGTGCACAGTGACTGCACCAGCAGAATAGTGAGTGCAGCTCTGGAGTATAATACAGGAGGTAACTCAGGATCAGTAATGTAATGTATGTACACAGTGTCACGCTGTATAGCAGATATATATATATGTGATGTCAGTAATCTATATCAAAAGGGCAACATACTATATAACATGCGCATAGATATATGATAACATAGAATTACCTGACAGAATGTCCAGTGGGTCAATACGGAATCCGTTATACGCTGTCTCCGGCTAGAGGGTGACCGGGGTCTATGCTGACCCTAAACTGGGGTCCTAACTAATCCCTCTACCTGGAGGTACTGTTAAAGGTACAGAGGTCCAGGCCACCAGCGTAAACCCTGTCTCCTATCAATCCCTGCCAACTGTAATCTAGTCCTAAGAAGGACCCTGATTACCACCAAAGGGAATGAACAGGTAACGGTTAATGAACAGAAAGACATACAAGAAAGACAAGAAATAAAGTAAATAAAGTCTTACATACAACACTCACACACAGTAGGAACACCTAAGGTCTCAGAGATAAACTATAAGCTGTAAGAGTAAAAACAACTAAGGAACTCTTAGCTTAAGTATTCTCAGAACCGATCCAGTCTGCTAGACTACATGAATGCTTTCACCGGCATCTAACAAGCAGACTGGCAGGTATATGAAGGAATCTAATTAGAACATAATCAAAAGCAGCCGGGCGAGGCTGGACCTAGTCTTAGCAAAGAGCTAGGTAAAATTAACTCCCTCATTACCAAACACAAAGAAACAGCAACTCAGCTGTGAGAAGTCAGAGTGTGTAATCGCGACGATCCTCGTGGCGATACACCCATGACAGTACCCCCCCCCTCTACGAGGGGACTCCGGACCCTCAGGGCCAGGTCTGCCCGGGTGAGTTGTGTGAAAGGTCTGAACCAATCGATCTGCGTTAACATCAGACGCAGGGACCCACGTCCTCCGCAGGACCATACCCCCTCCAATGAACCAAGTACTGAAGGGATCAGCGACTGAGACGTGAGTCAATGATTTTCGACCCATGAAATTCCACGTTATCATTGACCACCACTGAAGGAGGAGGTAGAGGTGACGGTATGACTGGTGCCACATACTTTTTAAGTAATGACTTGTGAAACACATTATGAATTTTAAACGTAGGAGGGAGGTCCAGACGAAATGCCACAGGATTAATTATGGAACTGATCCTGTACGGCCCGATGAATCTGGGACCCAACCTCCAGGAGGAAACTTTAAGTTTTATATTCCTGGTAGACAACCAAACCAGATCGTTCACCTTCAGATCTAGACCAGAAACTCTCCCCCTATCAGCCATCCGTTTGTAACGGTTCCCCGTAACCTTCAGTCTTAACCGATCTGGAAACTATCAGTCTCCGTGGAAGTCCCCCAGGGGCGTCCCCCTGAGCCCCCAATACCTCCCCCTCAAGCTCAGAGCATACAGCTGACACTACAACTCCCTCCTGAGGAATAGGAACCGGATCATCCGTCTTCCCGGCCCCTGGGAAAGTACGAGATAAGGCATCAGGAAGCAACTTTATTGAGCAGTCATATGCGCGATGAGGAGGTAACTCTTTACACCCCTCCTCTGAGAACATCTCCCCAAAGTCCTCCAGAAAAGGAGACAAAGTCCTAGGCACAACCGCACCGATGACCGTGCTCATGCAGTTATTCCTGCAAAATTCACCCCACTGGCTTATCTTTCCGGATTGCCAATCAATCACTGGGTTATGTTTAGCCAACCAAGGAAGTCCCAACACAATAGGAGTGGGTAGACCCTCCAACACATAACAAGACAATTGCTCTTTATGTATTGCCCCTACTCGAAGATCTATGTTATGAACAGCTTGTACCAAGCTACCTTGACCAAGAGGTCTAGAATCAATAGAGAGTATAGGGACCGGTTTGGCCAATACACTCAGTTGCATACCATGCACCTGGGCAAACCGAGCGTCCACCAGATTAGCCCCGGACCCACTATCAAGAAAAACAGAAATCCTCTCAGTTCTAGTACCAATCACCACCTCCGCAGGCACGAGAAACTGAGAGGGATTTGGGGACGAAATACACACTCCCAGGTTAACTCCTTTGCTCAAAGAGGCCCGGGATGGACACCCCCCAACAAAATGTCCCTCTCTCCCGCAAAAGAAACACCTTCTAGTCTTGCGGTGCACCGCCGATTCCCTCCTACAAAAAGATGTCCCTCCCAACTGCATGGGTTCCTCAGAACAGACCAGGGGAACCTCAGTATAAGGGACTTTAGTAGTAGGTGGAGTCATCACGGGAGGCGGAGTTACCTCGCGTCTTCCCCGAATTCGTCTATCAATGCGAATAGCGAGGGCCATAGCAGCCTCCAGTGATGGAGGAGAATCATACTGAGCCAACACATCTTTTAATTTGTCAGACAACCCTTGACAAAACTGGCTCCTAAGAGCTGGGTCATTCCACTGAGTATCTGTTGCCCATCTACGGAACTCAGAAGAATATTCCTCCGCTGGACGATTTCCTTGCCGTATTTTACGTAACTTTGTTTCAGCAAGGGAAACTCGATCCGGATCATCATATACCAGACCCAGGGCAGTAAAAAAATTGATCCACTGACTGGAGATCTGGGGAGCCTGGAGGAATAGAGAACGCCCAAGATTGAGGGTCCCCTTGTAGGAGTGAGATAACAATTCCCACCCTCTGCTCTTCACTCCCAGATGACCGAGGCCGCAGCCGAAAGTACAATTTACATGCCTCCCGGAAGGTAAAAAATTTGTCCCACCCACCAGTGAACCTGTCCGGGAGAGCAACCTTAGGTTCAGATCTGGTTTGCTCCGGGGGGGACAAAACCTTGGACTTAATGTCTGCAAACTCCATGGACAACCCCTGCAACTGCCGGGCCAGCTGGGCTACTGGATCCATGACAGCTGGGGAGAATCTTTAGTATGGGCCGGTGAAAATGTCACGCTGTATAGCAGATATATATATATGTGATGTCAGTAATCTATATCAAAAGGGCAACATACAATATAACATGCGCATAGATATATGATAACATAGAATTACCTGACAGAATGTCCAGTGGGTCAATACGGAATCCGTTATACGCTGTCTCCGGCTAGAGGGTGACCGGGGTCTATGCTGACCCTAAACTGGGGTCCTAACTAATCCCTCTACCTGGAGGTACTGTTAAAGGTACAGAGGTCCAGGCCACCAGCGTAAACCCTGTCTCCTATCAATCCCTGCCAACTGTAATCTAGTCCTAAGAAGGACCCTGATTACCACCAAAGGGAATGAACAGGTAACGGTTAATGAACAGAAAGACATACAAGAAAGACAAGAAATAAAGTAAATAAAGTCTTACATACAACACTCACACACAGTAGGAACACCTAAGGTCTCAGAGATAAACTATAAGCTATAAGAGTAAAAACAACTAAGGAACTCTTAGCTTAAGTATTCTCAGAACCGATCCAGTCTGCTAGACTACATAAAGGCTTTCACCGGCATCTAACAAGCAGACTGGCAGGTATATGAAGGAATCTAATTAGAACATAATCAAAAGCAGCCGGGCGAGGCTGGACCTAGTCTTAGCAAAGAGCTAGGTAAAATTAACTCCCTCATTACCAAACACAAAGAAACAGCAACTCAGCTGTGAGAAGTCAGAGTGTGTAATCGCGACGATCCTCGTGGCGATACACCCATGACACACAGTGACTGCACCAGCAGAATAGTGAGTGCAGCTCTGGAGTATAATACAGGATGTAACTCAGGATCAGTAATGTAATGTATGTACACAGTGACTGCACCAGCAGAATAATGAGTGCAGCTCTGGAGTATAATACAGGATGTAACTCAGGATCAGTAATGTAATGTATGTACACAGTGACTGCACCAGCAGAATAATGAGTGCAGCTCTGGAGTATAATACAGGATGTAACTCAGGATCAGTAATGTAATGTATGTACACAGTGACTGCACCAGCAGAATAGTGAGTGCAGCTCTGGGGTATAATACAGGATGTAACTCAGGATCAGTAATGTAATGTATGTACACAGTAACTGCACCTGCAGAATAGTGAGTGCAGCTCTGGAGTATAATACAGGATGTAACTCAGGATCAGTAATGTAATGTATGTACACAGTGACTGCACCAGCAGAATAGTGAGTGCAGCTCTGGGGTATAATACAGGATGTAACTCAGGATCAGTAATGTAATGTATGTACACAGTGACTGCACCAGCAGAATAGTGAGTGCAGCTCTGGAGTATAATACAGGATGTAACTCAGGATCAGTAATGTAATGTATGTACACAGTGACTGCACCAGCAGAATAGTGAGTGCAGCTCTGGGGTATAATACAGGATGTAACTCAGGATCAGTAATGTAATGTATGTACACAGTGAGTGCACCAGCAGAATAGTGAGTGCAGCTCTGGAGTATAATACAGGATGTAATCAGGATCAGTAATGTATGTACACAGTGACTGCACCAGCAGAATAGTGAGTGCAGCTCTGGGGTATAATACAGGATGTAACTCAGGATCAGTAATGTAATGTATGTACACAGTGACTGCACCAGCAGAATAGTGAGTGCAGCTCTGGAGTATAATACAGGATGTAACTCAGGATCAGTAATGTAATGTTATGTACACAGTGACTGCACCAGCAGAATAATGAGTGCAGCTCTGGAGTATAATACAGGATGTAACTCAGGATCAGTAATGTAATGTATGTACACAGTGACTGCACCAGCAGAATAGTGAGTGCAGCTCTGGGGTATAATACAGGATGTAACTCAGGATCAGTAATGTAATGTATGTACACAGTAACTGCACCTGCAGAATAGTGAGTGCAGCTCTGGAGTATAATACAGGATGTAACTCAGGATCAGTAATGTAATGTATGTACACAGTGACTGCACCAGCAGAATAGTGAGTGCAGCTCTGGGGTATAATACAGGATGTAACTCAGGATCAGTAATGTAATGTATGTACACAGTGACTGCACCAGCAGAATAGTGAGTGCAGCTCTGGAGTATAATACAGGATGTAACTCAGGATCAGTAATGTAATGTATGTACACAGTGACTGCACCAGCAGAATAGTGAGTGCAGCTCTGGGGTATAATACAGGATGTAACTCAGGATCAGTAATGTAATGTATGTACACAGTGAGTGCACCAGCAGAATAGTGAGTGCAGCTCTGGAGTATAATACAGGATGTAACTCAGGATCAGTAATGTATGTACACAGTGACTGCACCAGCAGAATAGTGAGTGCAGCTCTGGGGTATAATACAGGATGTAACTCAGGATCAGTAATGTAATGTATGTACACAGTGACTGCACCAGCAGAATAGTGAGTGCAGCTCTGGAGTATAATACAGGATGTAACTCAGGATCAGTAATGTAATGTATGTACACAGTGACTGCACCAGCAGAATAGTGAGTGCAGCTCTGGGGTATAATACAGGATGTAACTCAGGATCAGTAATGTAATGTATGTACACAGTGAGTGCACCAGCAGAATAGTGAGTGCAGCTCTGGAGTATAATACAGGATGTAACTCAGGATCAGTAATGTATGTACACAGTGACTGCACCAGCAGAATAGTGAGTGCAGCTCTGGGGTATAATACAGGATGTAACTCAGGATCAGTAATGTAATGTATGTACACAGTGACTGCACCTGTAGAATAGTGAGTGCAGCTCTGGAGTATAATACAGGATGTAACTCAGGATCAGTAATGTAATGTATGTACACAGTGACTGCACCAGCAGAATAGTGAGTGCAGCTCTGGAGTATAATACAGGATGTAACTCAGGATCAGTAATGTATGTACACAGTGACTGCACCAGCAGAATAGTGAGTGCAGCTCTGGAGTATAAAACAGGATGTATCTCAGGATCAGTAATGTAATGTATGTACACAGTGACTGCACCAGCAGAATAGTGAGTGCAGCTCTGGAGTATAATACAGGATGTAACTCGGGATCAGTAATGTAATGTATGTACACAGTGACTGCACCAGCAGAATAGTGAGTGCAGCTCTGGAGTATAATACAGGATGTAACTCAGGATCAGTAATGTATGTACACAGTGACTGCACCAGCAGAATAGTGAGTGCAGCTCTGGGGTATAATACAGGAGGTAACTCAGGATCAGTAATGTCATGTATGTACACAGTGACTGCACCAGCAGAATAGTGAGTGCAGCTCTGGAGTATAATGCAGGATGTAACTCAGGATCAGTAATGTATGTACACAGTGACTGCACGAGCAGAATAGTGAGTGCAGCTCTGGAGTATAATACAGGAGGTAACTCAGGATCAGTAATGTAATGTATGTACACAGTGACTGCACCAGCAGAATAGTGAGTGCAGCTCTGGAGTATAATACAGGATGTAACTCAGGATCAGTAATGTAATGTATGTACACAGTGACTGCACCAGCAGAATAGTGAGTGCAGCTCTGGAGTATAATACAGGATGTATCTCAGGATCAGTAATGTAATGTATGTACACAGTGACTGCACCAGCATAATAGTGAGTGCAGCTCTGGAGTATAATACAGGATGTAACTCAGGATCAGTAATGTAATGTATGTACACAGTGACTGCACCAGCAGAATAGTGAGTGCAGCTCTGGAGTATAATACAGGATGTAACTCAGGATCAGTAATGTAATGTATGTACACAGTGACTACACCAGCAGAATAGTGAGTGCAGCTCTGGTGTATAATACAGGATGTAACTCAGGATCAGTAATTGTCACGCTGTCTAATGATATGTATACAATGTCAGTAAACTATTAATACAGGAACAACACTCTATACAACAACTAGTATAGCAACATAAGCATGTAAGTATAGAATAGATTTACCTGACACGATCTCTGCTGAACTCAGGGTTAATCTTGAGGACTTGATGAGCTGAAACAGGAAAGAGGTGGACCGGGATCTAACCTGACCCTAAACTGGGGTCCTAACTAATCCCTCACCTTGGAGGTACTGATAATGGTTCAGAGGTCCAAGTCTCCAACCTAACCCTGTCTCCTATCAGACCCTGAACCCTGTAATCAGTCCTAAGAAGGATCCTGACTACCACCAAAGGGATATGGGCTGATCTCAGCTAAATACACAGATTAGACATATAAGACAGACAGGATAACACTCGCTTGCATACACACTCAAACACCAAAGGAACATAAATGGTCTGGGAAATAAACTCTAACCAAGTTGAGCTTAGAACAACTAAGGAGCTCACAACTAAAGTCTATACAGATTCATTCCTATCTGTGGTCTGCATGAAGGTTTCACTGGCAACTCCCCAAGCAGACAACCAGGAATTTAAAGGAAACCAATCAACAAATAATCAATTGCAGCCGGGAGAAACTGCACCCAGTCCCAGCACCGAGCACAGACAGAATTAACTCCCTAGCTGCTAAACACAAAGAAACAGCAGATCAGCTGTGAGAAGTCAAAATGTGCAACCGCGACGATCTTCGTGGCAATGCACACATGACAGTACCCCCCCTTCTACGAGGGGCCTCCGGACCCTCAGGGCCAGGCCTGCCCGGGTGAGTTCTGTGGAAGGTCCGAACCAAACGATCTGCGTTAACATCAGACGCAGGGACCCACGTCCTCTCCTCTGGACCATACCCCTTCCAATGCACCAAGTACTGAAGGGACCTGCGATTCAGACGCGAGTCAATGATCTTTGATACTTGAAATTCCAAGTTACCATTGACCAACACTGGAGGAGGAGGTAGAGGTGACGGTATGACTGGTGCCACATACCTTTTAAGTAATGACTTGTGGAACACATTATGAATTTTAAACGTAGGAGGGAGGTCCAGACGAAATGCCACAGGATTAATTATGGAACTGATCCTGTACGGCCCGATGAATCTGGGACCCAGTTTCCAGGAGGGCACCTTAAGTTTTATATTCCTGGTAGACAACCATACCAGATCGTTCACATTCAGATCTGGACCAGAAACTCTCCTCCTATCAGCCATACGTTTGTAACGGTTCCCCATCGCACTCAGATTATTCAATACACCTCTCCACACAGAAGCAAGTGACGACGAGAAACGCTCCTCCTCAGGAACCCCAGAAGGGCCCCCCCCATTGAAAGTACAAAACTGGGGATGGAAACCATATGCCCCAAAAAACGGGGACTTACCAGTGGACTCGCTCCGCCTGTTGTTAAGAGCGAACTCTGCCAGAGGCAAGAAAGAAGACCAGTCCTCTTGGTTCTCTGAGACAAAACACCGGAGATATGTCTCTAAGCTCTGATTCAGACGCTCTGTCTGACCATTGGTCTGCGGATGAAAAGCCGAGGAAAATGACAATTGCATCCCCTGACGTAAACAAAATGCCCTCCAAAATTTGGACACAAACTGAGACCCCCTATCTGACACCACATCAGAAGGCAACCCATGAAGTCTAACGATCTCCCTAATGAACACCTGCGCCAGAGTTTTAGCATTAGGGAGTGCAGGAAGAGCAACGAAATGTGCCATCTTACTGAACCTGTCAACAACCACCAGTATGACAGTATTCCCTGACGACGGAGGAAGGTCCGTAATGAAGTCCATAGATAAATGAGTCTATGGACGCTCCGGAAGTTTCAAGGGTAAAAGGGTCCCAACGGACGGGTATGAGGGGTTTTAGAGCGAGCACACACCCCACATGACGCGACAAAAGTTATAACATCTTTATTAGCATTAGGCCACCAAAACCGGCGAGAAAGGAGATCTAAAGTAGCCTTACTCCCTGGATGTCCTGCTAGAGCAGAATTATGATGTGCCTCAATAACCTTTTGTCTCAACAGATTTGGGACAAACAGTCTCCCTAGAGGTCCTGCAGGGGCGTCCCCCTGAGCCTCTAACACCTCCTCCTCAAGCTCAGAAAATACAGCCGACACTACCACCCCCTCCTGAAGGATAGGACTCGGGTCATCCGTTTTCCCGGCCCTGGGAAACTGCGAGACAAGGCATCAGCCTTTACATTCTTAGACCCCGGGCGATAAGTGACGACAAAATTAAACCTGGTAAAAACAACGACCATCGAGCTTGTCTGGAATTCAGACGCTTAGCGGATTCCAAATACAACAGGTTCTTGTGATCAGTAATAACGGTAACCGGGTGGACTGCCCCCTCCAAAAAGTGACGCCATTCTTCAAAAGCTAACTTAATGGCCAAAAGTTCCCTATTGCCGATATCATAATTCCTTTCGGCGGACGACAATTTCTTAGAAAAGAAAGCGCACGGATGCCATTTACCAGGGGACGGACCCTGGGACAATATAGCACCCACCCCTACGTCAGACGCATCCACCTCCACAATGAACGGCTGAGATGCATCTGGTTGGATGAGAACGGGTGCCGAAGCAAAACATTTCTTCAAAGAGGAAAAGGCTTGGCAAGCTTTGTCCGACCATTTAGAAAAATCCGTCCCTTTTCTTGTCATGTCAGTGAGAGGTTTGACGACAGATGAGAAATTACAAATAAATTTCCGGTAGTAGTTAGCAAACCCCAAAAAACGCTGCAGAGCCTTAAGATCCCCTGGCTGATCCCATTCAAGCACTGCTCTCACCTTTTCAGGGTCCATACAGAAACCGGAGGCTGACACCAAAAAACCCAAAAACTGAAGTTCCTGTACGGCAAATACACACTTTTCCAGTTTGGCGTATAGTTTATTGTCTCGCAAGATCTGCAACACCTGTCTCACATGCTCCTGATGAGACACAAGATCTGGCGAGTAAATTAAAATGTCGTCCAAATATACAACCACAAACAGCCCCACAAGGTGATGAAAAATGTCATTAACAAAATGTTGGAATACTGCTGGTGCAGTAGTCAGACCAAAAGGCATGACAAGGTTTTCATAATGTCCCTCCGGCGTGTTAAACGCCGTTTTCCACTCATCCCCCTCTTTTATCCTAATCAGATTATACGCCCCCCTGAGATCCAATTTAGAGAACCATTTGGCGCCAACAATTTGATTGAAGAGATGAGGAATAAGAGGGAGTGGATACGGATCTCGAACAGTAATCCGATTAAGTTTGCGGAAATCCAAGCAAGGGCGTAGGCCTCCATCTTTCTTCTTCACAAAGAAGAACCCCGCGGCTACTGGGGAAGATGAAGGTCTAATATGCCCTTTGGCCAGACTTTCAGAAATATAATCTTTCATAGCCTGCCTCTCAGGACCAGAAAGATTATACAACCTAGCTTTAGGCAACTTAGCATCAGGAAGGAGATTAATAGAGCAGTGATACACGCGATGAGGAGGCAACTCCTGACACCCCTCCTCAGAGAAAACATCCCCAAAATCCTCCAAAAAAGGAGGCAATGTACTAGGCACGACCGCACTGATGACTGTGTTCATGCAGTTGCTTTTGCAAAACTCACCCCATTGGCTTATTTCTCTGGACTGCCAATTAATCACAGGGTTATGTTTAACCAACCAAGGAAGTCCCAACACAATGGGAGTAGGTAGACCCTCCAACACATAACAAGATAATTGTTCCCTATGTATTGCCCCTACCCGAAGGTCAATGTTATGAACCTCATGAACAAAGCTACCTTGGCCGAGAGGCCTGGCGTCAATGGAGAATATAGGGATCGGTTTGACCAATACACTCAGATGCATACCTTGAGCCTGAGCAAACTGAGCGTCAACCAGATTAGCCCCGGAACCACTATCAAGAAGAACAGACAATCTCTCCACTCTCGTACCAACTACCACCTCCACTGGTACAAGGAACTGAGAAGAACTGGCGGATGAAATACATACTCCCAGGTTGTCGTCCACCACACAACCTGGGACTAACAGTTTTCCGGCGACTTTTGGCTCAACAAGGCACGGGATGGACATTCTCCAACAAAATGTCCCTCTTTCCCGCAGAAAAAACATCTTCTAGTCCTGCGGCGTACCGCCAATCCCCTCCTACGAAATGATGTCCCTCCCAACTGCATAGGCTCATCCGAACAGACAAGGGGAACCTCAACATAAGGGACTTTAGTGGTAGGTGGAGAAACAAACAGGGAGTGGGGTTACCTCACCCCTCTCCCGAAGCCGTCTATCAGTACGGATAGCTAAGGCCATAGCAGCCTCCAGTGAATGAGGAGACTCATACTGAGCCAAAACGTCTTTTAATTTATCAGAAAGCCCATGACAAAACTGGCTCCTAAGAGCTGGGTCATTCCACTGAGTATCTGTGGCCCATCTACGAAACTCAGAAGCAAATTCCTCTGCAGGACGATCTCCCTGCTGTATCTTACGTAATTTTGTCTCAGCAAGAGAGACCCGATCTGGGTCATCATATACCAATCCCAGGGCAGTAAAAAATTGATCTACAGACAGTAGAGCCGGGGATCCCGGAGGAAGGGAAAATGGCCAGGATTGAGGGTCCCCTTGCAGAAGTGAGATAACAATTCCACTCTCTGCTCATCACTCCCTGATGATCGAGGCCGAAGCCGAAATACAATTTACATGCCTCCCGGAAGGTGAAAAATTTGTCTCGCCCACCAGTGAACCTGTCCGGGAGAGCTACTTTAGGTTCAACTCTGGTTTGCTCCAGGGGAGACAAAACTTTGGACTTAATGTCCGTCAGCTCCATGGATAATCCCTGCAACTGCAGAGCCAGCTGGGCTACTGGATCCATGGTAACTGGAGATAATTTTTATGGCCAGTGAAAATGTCACGCTGTCTAATGATATGTATACAATGTCAGTAAACTATTAATACAGGAACAACACTCTATACAACAACTAGTATAGCAACATCAGCATGTAAGTATAGAATAGATTTACCTGACACGATATCTGCTGAACTCAGGGTTAATCTTGAGGACTTGATGAGCTGAAACAGGAAAGAGGTGGACCGGGATCTAACCTGACCCTAAACTGGGGTCCTAACTAATCCCTCACCTTGGAGGTACTGATAATGGTTCAGAGGTCCAAGTCTCCAACCTAACCCTGTCTCCTATCAGACCCTGAACCCTGTAATCAGTCCTAAGAAGGATCCTGACTACCACCAAAGAGATATGGGCTGATCTCAGCTAAATACACAGATTAGACATATAAGACAGACAGGATAACACTCGCTTGCATACACACTCAAACACCAAAGGAACATAAATGGTCTGGGAAATAAACTCTAACCAAGTTGAGCTTAGAACAACTAAGGAGCTCACAACTAAAGTCTATACAGATTCATTCCTATCTGTGGTCTGCATGAAGGTTTCACTGGCAACTCCCCAAGCAGACAACCAGGAATTTAAAGGAAACCAATCAACAAATAATCAATTGCAGCCGGGAGAAACTGCACCCAGTCCCAGCACCGAGCACAGACAGAATTAACTCCCTAGCTGCCAAACACAAAGAAACAGCAGATCAGCTGTGAGAAGTCAAAATGTGCAACCGCGACGATCTTCGTTGCAATGCACACATGACAGTAATGTAATGTATGTACACAGTGACTGCTCCAGCAGAATAGTGAGTGCAGCTCTGGATTATAATACAGGAGGTAACTCAGGATCAGTAATGTAATGTATGTACACAGTGACTGCACCAGCAGAATAGTGAGTGCAGCTCTGGAGTATAATACAGGATGTAACTCAGGATCAGTAATGTAATGTATGTACACAGTGACTGCACCAGCAGAATAGTGAGTGCAGCTCTGGAGTATAATACAGGAGGTAACTCAGGATCAGTAATGTAATGTATGTACACAGTGACTGCACCAGCAGAATAATGAGTGCAGCTCTGGAGTATAATACAGGATGTAACTCAGGATCAGTAATGTAATGTATGTACACAGTGACTGCACCAGCAGAATAGTGAGTGCAGCTCTGGGGTATAATACAGGATGTAACTCAGGATCAGTAATGTAATGTATGTACACAGTGACTGCACCAGCAGAATAGTGAGTGCAGCTCTGGAGTATAATACAGGATGTAACTCAGGATCGGTAATGTAATGTACAGTCATGGCCAAAAGTTTTGAGAATGACACAAATATTAATTTTTACAAAGTCTACTGCTTCACTTTTTCTAATGGCAATTTGCATATACTCCAGAATGTTATAAAGAGTGATCAGCTTAACTGCAATTACTTGCAAAGTCAATATTTGGCTAGAAAATGAACTTTATCCCCCAAAACACATTTCAACATCATTGCAGCCCTGCCTTAAAAGGACCAGCTAACCTCTTTTCAGTGATTGCTCCATTAACACAGGTGTGGGTGTTGATGAGGACATGGCTATAGATCAATCTGTCATGATTAAGTAAGAATGACACCACTGGACACTTTAAAAGGAGGCTGGTGCTTGGCATCATTGTTTCTCTTCTGTTAACCATGGTTATCTCTAAAGAAACATGTGCAGTCATCATTGCAATGCACAAAAATGGCATAACAGGGAAGAGTATCGCAGCTAGAAAGATTGCACCTCAGTCAACAATCTATCGCATCATCAAGAACTTCAAGGAGAGAGGTTCCATTGTTGCCAAAAAGGCTTCAGGGCGCCCAAGAAAGACCAGCAAGCGCCAGGACCGTCTTTTAAAAGTGTTTCAGCTGCGGGATCGGGCTACCAGCAGTGCAGAGCTTGCTCAGGAATGGCAGCAGGCAGGTGTGAGTGCATCTGCACGCAATGTGAGGCGGAGACTCTTGGAGCAAGGCCTGGTCTCAAGGAGGGCAGCAAAGAAGCCACTTCTCTCCAGAAAAAACATCATGGACAGACTGATATTCTGCAAAAGGTACAGGCAGTGGACTGCTGAGGACTGGGTAAAGTTATTTTCTCTGATGAATCCCTTTTCGATTGTTTGGGACATCAGGAAAACGCCTCATTCGGAGAAGACAAGGTGAGCGCTACCACCAGTCTTGTCTCATGCCAACTGTTAAGCATCCTGAAACCATTCATGTGTGGGGTTGCTTCTCAGCCAAGGGAATCGGCTCTCTCACAGTCTTGCCTAAAAACACAGCCATGAATAAAGAATGGTACCAGAATGTCCTCCAAGAGCAACTTCTCCCAACCCTCCAAGAGCAGTTTGGTGATCAACAATGCCTTTTCCAGCATGATGGAGCACCTTGCCATAAAGCAAAGGTGATAACTAAATGGCTCAGGGAATAAAACATAGAGATTTTGGGTCCATGGCCTGGAAACTCCCCAGATCTTAATCCCATTGAGAACTTGTGGTCAATCGTCAAGAGACGGGTGGACAAACAAAAACCTAAAAATTCTGACAAAATGAAAGCATTGATTGTGCAAGAATGGACTGCTATCAGTCAGGATTTGGTCCAGAAGTTGATTGAGAGCATGCCAGGGAGAATTGCAGAGGTCCTGAAGAAGAAGGGTCAACACTGCAAATATTGACTTGCTGCATTAACTCATTCTATCTGTCAATATAAGCTTTTGTTACTCATATGTTTGCAATTATTATATTTCTGTCTGTGATAAAAACAACTGTCAAACACACATAAAAACCAGAGGGCAGCAGATCATGTGAAAATATAATATTTGTGTCATTCTCAAAACTTTTGGCCATGACTGTATGTACACAGTGACTGCACCAGCAGAATAGTGAGTGCAGCTCTGGAGTATAATACAGGATGTATCTCAGGATCAGTAATGTAATGTATGTACACAGTGACTGCACCAGCAGAATAGTGAGTGCAGCTCTGGAGTATAATACAGGATGTAACTCGGGATCAGTAATGTAATGTATGTACACAGTGACTGCACCAGCAGAATAGTGAGTGCAGCTCTGGAGTATAATACAGGATGTAACTCAGGATCAGTAATGTATGTACACAGTGACTGCACCAGCAGAATCGTGAGTGCAGCTCTGGGGTATAATACAGGAGGTAACTCAGGATCAGTAATGTCATGTATGTACACAGTGACTGCACCAGCAGAATAGTGAGTGCAGCTCTGGAGTATAATACAGGATGTAACTTAGGATCAGTAATGTAATGTATGTACACAGTGACTGCACCAGCAGAATAGTGAGTGCAGCTCTGGAGTATAATACAGGATGTAACTCAGGATCAGTAATGTATGTACACAGTGACTGCACCAGCAGAATAGTGAGTGCAGCTCTGGGGTATAATACAGGAGGTAACTCAGGATCAGTAATGTAATGTATGTACACAGTGACTGCACCAGCAGAATAGTGAGTGCAGCTCTGGAGTATAATACAGGATGTAACTCAGGATCAGTAATGTAATGTATGTACACAGTGACTGCACCAGCAGAATAGTGAGTGTAGCTCTGGAGTATAATACAGGATGTATCTCAGGATCAGTAATGTAATGTATGTACACAGTGACTGCACCAGCAGAATAGTGAGTGCAGCTCTGGAGTATAATACAGGATGTAACTCAGGATCAGTAATGTAATGTATGTACACAGTGACTGCACCAGCAGAATAGTGAGTGCAGCTCTGGAGTATAATACAGGATGTAACTCAGGATCAGTAATGTAATGTATGTACACAGTGACTACACCAGCAGAATAGTGAGTGCAGCTCTGGTGTATAATACAGGATGTAACTCAGGATCAGTAATGTAATGTATGTACACAGTGACTGCTCCAGCAGAATAGTGAGTGCAGCTCTGGATTATAATACAGGAGGTAACTCAGGATCAGTAATGTAATGTATGTACACAGTGACTGCACCAGCAGAATAGTGAGTGCAGCTCTGGAGTATAATGCAGGATGTAACTCAGGATCAGTAATGTAATGTTTGTACACAGTGACTGCACCAACAGAATAGTGAGTGCAGCTCTGGAGTATAATACAGGATGTAACTCAGGATCAGTAATGTAATGTATGTACTCAGTGACTGCACCAGCAGAATAGTGAGTGCAGCTCTGGAGTATAATACAGGATGTAACTCAGGATCAGTAATGTATGTACACAGTGACTGCACCAGCAGAATAGTGAGTGCAGCTCTGGAGTATAATAAAGGATGTAACTCAGGATCAGTAATGTATGTACACAGTGACTGCACCAGCAGAATAGTGAGTGCAGCTCTGGGGTATAATACAGGAGGTAACTCAGGATCAGTAATGTAATGTATGTACACAGTGACTGCACCAGCAGAATAGTGAATGCAGCTCTGGAGTATAATACAGGATGTAACTCAGGATCAGTAATGTATGTACACAGTGACTGCTCCAGCAGAATAGTGAGTGCAGCTCTGGATTATAATACAGGAGGTAACTCAGGATCAGTAATGTAATGTATGTACACAGTGACTGCACCAGCAGAATAGTGAGTGCAGCTCTGGAGTATAATGCAGGATGTAACTCAGGATCAGTAATGTAATGTTTGTACACAGTGACTGCACCAACAGAATAGTGAGTGCAGCTCTGGAGTATAATACAGGATGTAACTCAGGATCAGTAATGTAATGTATGTACTCAGTGACTGCACCAGCAGAATAGTGAGTGCAGCTCTGGAGTATAATACAGGATGTATCTCAGGATCAGTAATGTAATGTATGTACACAGTGACTGCACCAGCAGAATAGTGAGTGCAGCTCTGGAGTATAATACAGGATGTAACTCAGGATCAGTAATGTAATGTATGTACACAGTGACTGCACCAGCAGAATAGTGAGTGCAGCTCTGGAGTATAATACAGGATGTAACTCAGGATCAGTAATGTAATGTATGTACACAGTGACTGCTCCAGCAGAATAGTGAGTGCAGCTCTGGATTATAATACAGGAGGTAACTCAGGATCAGTAATGTAATGTATGTACACAGTGACTGCACCAGCAGAATAGTGAGTGCAGCTCTGGAGTATAATGCAGGATGTAACTCAGGATCAGTAATGTAATGTTTGTACACAGTGACTGCACCAACAGAATAGTGAGTGCAGCTCTGGAGTATGAGTCGCACAGCCAGAGCTTTGGGGTACTCGGCACCGAGCCCGTTGATTTCTATGGGGAATGTCACGGGTAGCACAGCTCGGTCCGTGCCCTGGGCGCTCACTGTAATGTGGGATATTTACAGGTGACTTGAATGATGATATGGGGATTCGTGACGCCACTTGTGGTATCTGGTCAGGATGACCAGCGCTGCTATGCAGATCCACTGGAGGGTTAATATTGTGCAGCTAGATGTTAAGCCTTCCACAAGTAAGGCTGAGTTCTCCTCCAGGGCAGATAGATGTGCAGGGGTGCAGGACAGACTGGGACCCGGCAGACAGGAGTAATAAGGGAGACACACACATAAGTCACTTTAGCACACACATCCCCTTTGGAGGAAGCTATAAAGCGAAACGCGCGTCGGGGTGTCCAACCGCTTCTCAGGTATATTTTGAACCTAAATTAGCACTGTGAACCTCCTTTTGGAGATTTATCCATTTATGTAGCTTTACACTCTGTAGCACCATTATAACTTAGTGCAATATACTGTGTTTTGGAGACTCATTTATGTAGATTGACATCTTGTATTTATTTTTGTTGCACCAGCATTTTATTAGTAATACATTTGCTAATCTACCTGCATTGAGTATTTACTTTTTCTGAGTTCTCCATTCATTCATCTCATTTTGAGAAAATACTATATTTGCATTTATTATAGCTATCTGTGGAATACTCTTTTTCTAAGCAATTATCCTGTTTTGAGTGCGGTTTTTTTTGTATTGTTGTCTCCACTTTTTAAAATTCTACTGTCTTTTTGCATTATTGCTACAATATGTATTTTCTACAATAAAGTTCCAATTTTTTATGGCATGATATGCTTCCCGTATAATACAGGAGGTAACTCAGGATCAGTAATGTAATGTATGTACACAGTGACTGCACCAGCAGAATAGTGAGTGCAGCTCTGGAGTATAATACAGGATGTAACTCAGGATCAGTAATGTATGTACACAGTGACTGCACCAGCAGAATAGTGAGTGCAGCTCTGGGGTATAATACAGGATGTAACTCAGGATCAGTAATGTAATGTATGTACACAGTGACTGCACCAGCAGAATAGTGAGTGCAGCTCTGGAGTATAATACAGGATGTAACTCAGGATCAGTAATGTAATGTATGTACACAGTGACTGCACCAACAGAATAGTGAGTGCAGCTCTGGAGTATAATACAGGATGTAACTCAGGATCAGTAATGTATGTACACAGTGACTGCACCAGCAGAATAGTGAGTGCAGCTCTGGAGTATAATACAGGATGTAACTCAGGATCAGTAATGTAATGTATGTACACAGTGACTACACCAGCAGAATAGTGAGTGCAGCTCTGGAGTATAATACAGGATGTAACTCAGGATCAGTAATGTAATGTATGTACACAGTGACTGCACCAGCAGAATAGTGAGTGCAGCTCTGGAGTATAATACAGGATGTAACTCAGGATCAGTAATGTAATGTATGTACACAGTGACTGCACCAGCAGAATAGTGAGTGCAGCTCTGGAGTATAATACAGGATGTAACTCAGGATCAGTAATGTAATGTATGTACACAGTGACTGCACCAGCAGAATAGTGAGTGCAGCTCTGGAGTATAATACAGGATGTAACTCAGGATCAGTAATGTAATGTATGTACACAGTGACTGCACCAGCAGAATAGTGAGTGCAGCTCTGGGGTATAATACAGGATGTAACTCAGGATCAGTAATGTAATGTATGTACACAGTGACTGCACCAGCAGAATAGTGAGTGCAGCTCTGGAGTATAATACAGGATGTAACTCAGGATCAGTAATGTAATGTATGTACACCGTGACTGCACCAGCAGAATAGTGAGTGCAGCTCTGGAGTATAATACAGGATGTAACTTAGCTTGGATGGATGGGGTGCTGACAGTCGGACCCCCTCTCCACCAATATATTAACCCGAAAACATAAATCACATTTTGCAGCTTTGATACCTATATCCGGCCGTACACGTACACACTTTTAAGAGATAACACCGTTCGATCGATCCTCATACAGTGGCTGAAGCCGTGCGGGTCTTCAAAAGAATTAGGTCATCCGGATTGACAGAGACAAGTCTCAGAGATTTGGGGATGTAAGCAATGATAAACTGCCAAGACCATGAGCTCAGGGACGGTAGACAAGGACAGTTATTTCAGTGAAACTCTCTGTTCTACTGCAGCTGGAAATTGGAAGTAAGTTTTAATCTGGAGCAGATTATTCCCTAACGCCGACTAAACATCGCCCTATCACAAATTACCTGCAGTACAGCCAGAAATACTTTTTCCAATCTGTAAATTAGCTTTGTTCTGCTGATGTAGCAAAGCTGAACACAATAGCGCCACACACTGTATAGTGGCCATTCAGGGTTACTGCAGCTCGGCTCCTATTGAAGTGAATGTGATCTGAGCTGCAGTACCCAAGACAGGTTAGGTGTTGAACCACCATCACCAAATTTACATTGTTGACATATCTCAGGGGTAGGTCATCAATATCTGAGGTCTATTTTCCTCCTCAACTTGCTTTGAGACCCTCTTTAATAATTAGAGCTGAGACTATCGTTGACTCCAGCAGAAAGTAACCTTGTCCGTTAAAAGTTGTGGACAATTTTGGCTAGCAAAAAAAAATGTTGACATATGTTGGTGCAATTTTATTAACCAAGTTTCATGCTGCAATCTTCGTTTCTTCATCCATTTTCAGACTCTCCAATCCAAGTTTCAGATTTTTCTCTTTTGGGAGTGTCTCTCCCTGTAATATAGGCTGGATGTGAGCTCTATGTGTATTGACATATTTCCTCTTTAGGTTTTTTCCTCCTTTTTTACAGCCTTTTTTCTCTGCCCTCCCTGAGACTGGAGATCCTTTCTTTCCTTCCCACGCTTAAATAATAATAATAATAATAATCTTTATTTATATAATAATAATCTTTATAAAATCCTATTCTCTGCTGCTATCTCAAACACTGAGAGAAGGGAGGTGAGAGCAGAGCGAGCTGGCAGGATCTCTGATGGTTTTGTAACAATTTTGCAGATTGTTCAGCTAGATAAGAGCTTACAGACATCTACAGCATCAAAATTATGCCTCCATTTTTCACCCCTCTAAGACTCCAGGATGCAAGAATCCACCTGGAATTGTGTAACGCTGGTATTGTCTGTACTTTGTTTTCCAGCGTTACTTTGCATGTTTTTTTTGCATTAACCCTTTTGCTCCTTTCCCCCTAACCAGCTGGGATACTGTTGTCTGTTACCTATGGATGCTGCTCAGTTCCCGGCTCTGCTGCGTACCTGTACTTGCGTGAGTGGCTCCGCTGCTTTGCATGACCGCCCGCATGTGCGGTTCCTGACTTGCTGTGAAAGCCATCCGTAGCTTGCGAAGTCCTCTGCAGTGGTGCATGACTTACTGCGTGGTTGGCAGCAGCCATTGTTGGGTTCCCTCTGTGTTGTGCTGTCTGGCTCTGCATAGGGGGCGCGGCCCACACCTGTCCTGCTTTTATGTGGATTGGGTGTTTACTAGAATTACTGCTCCAGCCTATCGCTGTGAAGCAGCTCATATATAAAGTTCCCCAGCCCTAGTGGGCGTTGCCAGAGCTTCGCATTGAATCCACACTGAATCCCTGAACCTAGCCGTATGTGGTTGTGTGTTCAGCTCCTGCTCTGAAGTTGATCAGCTCTGGAGAGCTGATTCCCTGTTCCTGCTGTGTCTTGTTCCCTGATCCTGGATCAAACCCGGTACCTGAATGTCTGAATTGTGTCTTGTGTTTCCGCCTATGCTGGGGGCTGATTACCCAGATCGCCGTTCCTGGAGGCTGTATATCCAGGCCTGTTCCTGCTGTGTCTAATTACCTGAACCCCTGATCTTGGATCGCATCCTGTACCTGACTTTCTGAACTGTGTCCTCTGTGTTATGTTCCTGAAATCCTGCTGTGTCCAGAACCCTGTGCCAGTGACTGTGAATCCTTGCTATATAACCTGAGTTCATCTTGGAAGGAGGAGTCCGGTGTGTGCTGAGTTTCTGTTACTCTGTGCTCAGCCTCTGTGCAATCCCCGGCCAGCTCCCGTTGAGCCTGGCGGGGCTTGCACCAGACCGCTGGGGTTCCTTTTCAGGTCGCTGCCAGATGTCCGGATCCTATGCCTGATGTCCGATGTCCGACGACCACTTCCAGATGTCCGGATCCTATCCTTCCTGCCTGATGTCCGGATCCTGCCGATCATTGCCAGATGTCCGGAGCTTGCTGATCGGTGCCAGATGTCCGGAGTCCGAGGCCTGTGTTCCAGTCCGTGTTCCTGTGATTCAATCCATGTTCCTGTCCGTGTTCCTGACTCCCTGAGACCCAGTCCGTGTTCCTGTCTGTGTTCCTGACTCTCTGAGATCCAATCCGTGTTCCTGTGCAGTCTAACTCTGTTTCAGCCATCAGCTCCTGATTCCAGTTACCTGTCTGTTACCTGTCGGCTTGCCTGTGTGCCATCTGTCTGCAGTTCCTTCCAGAGGTTCGGACGTCATCTGCAGAGATCCCCGGCTCTTGCCTGCTCACCTAGGAGCGATCATCTGCCATCCGACTGCAGCTCCATCCGGAAGTTCGGACATCATCTGCAGAGATCCCCGGCTCTTGCCTGCTCACCTGGGAGCGATCATCTGCCATCCGACTGCAGCCTACCTGGAGGCTCCACCATATCAGGTCGTATATACCTGCCTGTTCTAGAGACTGCCTGGTCACTTGCTGTGACAACCTGCCTGTCCAGAGACTGCCTGGTCACTTGTCGTGACAACCTGCCTGTCCCAGAGACTGCCCTGGTCACTTTCCGTGACAACCTGCCTGTCCCAGAGACTGCCTGGTCACTTGCCGTGACAACCTGCCTGCCCTGGTCACTTGCCGTGACAACCTGCCTGCCCTGGTCACTTGCCGTGACAACCTGCCTGCCCTGGTCACTTGCCGTGACAACCTGCCTGCCTGGTCACTTGCCGTGACAACCTGCCTGCCTGGTCACTTGCCGTGACAACCTGCCTGCCTGGTCACTTGCCGTGACAACCTGCCTGCCCTGGTCACTTGCCGTGACAACCTGTCTGTCCCAGAGACTGCCTTGGTCACTTGCCGTGACAACCTGCCTGTCCTGCCGGTTCCTCCTTGGTCTACCCTGTGATGACGTCTGTCCTGGGTCGGTGTCTGATGTTCTCCTGCTGAGCCTGTGCTACGCCTGAGGCCTGAGAGAGAGGCCGTCCTAGTATGCCCGTGCCAGATGACCCTGGACTTCATCAACCCGTGATGACCCCGCCATCGTCTGACGTTCGTCCTGGGCCGGTGTCTGATGTTCTCCTGCTGAGCCTGTGCTACGCCCGAGGCCTGAGTGTGGCCATACTAGTATGCCCGTGCCAGATGATTCTGGACTTCATCAACCCGTGATGACCCCGCCATCGTCTGAAGTCTGTCTGAGGTCGGTGTCTGATGTTCTCCTGCTGAGCCTGTGCTACGCCTAAGGCCTGAGAGAGAGGCCGTCCAAGTATGCCTGTGCCAGATAACCCTGGACTGCATCTACCCGTGATGTCCTCCAGCACTCGTCTGTGATCCTGAGTTGTGTACCCTTCTCTGATGTGCGGAATCGGGAGCCCGGTCTTATGTTATGTTTATTTACTTTGTTTCTTTAAGTAAACTTTATGTTTCTTCTTACCTGAAGTTGTGCGGTGTTGTCTAGTCCTGCAGGTCGCCACCTTGCCCACATGCTCAGCTGCCACGGATCCCGGTCGCTGCCCTTCCCTAGTCCGGGCAGGCCCGGGCCTCCCTCCGTGGTCCAGTGGGTCCACATTCTCTTACCATCTGGGACCCATGCCTCACGTCGTCGTGGACTGGCGGCGTGGGAGCATTGGCTAGCTAGGCAAGCTATGCCATGTCCCGACGCCCCACAGCCGTGGGAAGCGTTACAGAAAGCTCTGGCCATGGACTCCGCTGAGCATGTGCGGTCTGCAGGACTTTCTCCAAGCTCCACCTGATGTGCGAACTAGACTACTTGGTCCCCACAGGGTAAGTGGACTAGATGGCTCGATTCCCCGCTTGGTCAGCGGTTCGGACTTTTCGAGCTATTAACTCTGCTGCCATATTGTGAACTATGGGACTTACCGCCAAACCCAAGTGAATTTTTCTGGGGAATTTTTTTTTACTTGGGTCTTCAGAAGAGGGGGCCTGAGGAGGGGGATACTGTAACGCTGGTATTGTCTGTACTTTGTTTTCCAGCGTTACTTTGCATGTTTTTTTGCATTAACCCTTTTGCTCCTTTCCCCCTAACCAGCTGGGATACTGTTGTCTGTTACCTATGGATGCTGCTCAGTTCCCGGCTCTGCTGCGTACCTGTACTTGCGTGAGTGGCTCCGCTGCTTTGCATGACCGCCCGCATGTGCGGTTCCTGACTTGCTGTGAAAGCCATCCGTAGCTTGCGAAGTCCTCTGCAGTGGTGCATGACTTACTGCGTGGTTGGCAGCAGCCATTGTTGGGTTCCCTCTGTGTTGTGCTGTCTGGCTCTGCATAGGGGGCGCGGCCCACACCTGTCCTGCTTTTATGTGGATTGGGTGTTTACTAGAATTACTGCTCCAGCCTATCGCTGTGAAGCAGCTCATATATAAAGTTCCCCAGCCCTAGTGGGCGTTGCCAGAGCTTCGCATTGAATCCACACTGAATCCCTGAACCTAGCCGTATGTGGTTGTGTGTTCAGCTCCTGCTCTGAAGTTGATCAGCTCTGGAGAGCTGATTCCCTGTTCCTGCTGTGTCTTGTTCCCTGATCCTGGATCAAACCCGGTACCTGAATGTCTGAATTGTGTCTTGTGTTTCCGCCTATGCTGGGGGCTGATTACCCAGATCGCCGTTCCTGGAGGCTGTATATCCAGGCCTGTTCCTGCTGTGTCTAATTACCTGAACCCCTGATCTTGGATCGCATCCTGTACCTGACTTTCTGAACTGTGTCCTCTGTGTTATGTTCCTGAAATCCTGCTGTGTCCAGAACCCTGTGCCAGTGACTGTGAATCCTTGCTATATAACCTGAGTTCATCTTGGAAGGAGGAGTCCGGTGTGTGCTGAGTTTCTGTTACTCTGTGCTCAGCCTCTGTGCAATCCCCGGCCAGCTCCCGTTGAGCCTGGCGGGGCTTGCACCAGACCGCTGGGGTTCCTTTTCAGGTCGCTGCCAGATGTCCGGATCCTATGCCTGATGTCCGATGTCCGACGACCACTTCCAGATGTCCGGATCCTATCCTTCCTGCCTGATGTCCGGATCCTGCCGATCATTGCCAGATGTCCGGAGCTTGCTGATCGGTGCCAGATGTCCGGAGTCCGAGGCCTGTGTTCCAGTCCGTGTTCCTGTGATTCAATCCATGTTCCTGTCCGTGTTCCTGACTCCCTGAGACCCAGTCCGTGTTCCTGTCTGTGTTCCTGACTCTCTGAGATCCAATCCGTGTTCCTGTGCAGTCTAACTCTGTTTCAGCCATCAGCTCCTGATTCCAGTTACCTGTCTGTTACCTGTCGGCTTGCCTGTGTGCCATCTGTCTGCAGTTCCTTCCAGAGGTTCGGACGTCATCTGCAGAGATCCCCGGCTCTTGCCTGCTCACCTAGGAGCGATCATCTGCCATCCGACTGCAGCTCCATCCGGAAGTTCGGACATCATCTGCAGAGATCCCCGGCTCTTGCCTGCTCACCTGGGAGCGATCATCTGCCATCCGACTGCAGCCTACCTGGAGGCTCCACCATATCAGGTCGTATATACCTGCCTGTTCTAGAGACTGCCTGGTCACTTGCTGTGACAACCTGCCTGTCCAGAGACTGCCTGGTCACTTGTCGTGACAACCTGCCTGTCCCAGAGACTGCCTGGTCACTTCCGTGACAACCTGCCTGTCCCAGAGACTGCCTGGTCACTTGCCGTGACAACCTGCCTGTCCCGGACTGCTGGTCACTTGCCGTGACAACCTGCCTGCCCTGGTCACTTGCCGTGACAACCTGCCTGCCCTGGTCACTTGCCGTGACAACCTGCCTGCCTGGTCACTTGCCGTGACAACCTGCCTGCCTGGTCACTTGCCGTGACAACCTGCCTGCCTGGTCACTTGCCGTGACAACCTGCCTGCCCTGGTCACTTGCCGTGACAACCTGTCTGTCCCAGAGACTGCCTTGGTCACTTGCCGTGACAACCTGCCTGTCCTGCCGGTTCCTCCTTGGTCTACCCTGTGATGACGTCTGTCCTGGGTCGGTGTCTGATGTTCTCCTGCTGAGCCTGTGCTACGCCTGAGGCCTGAGAGAGAGGCCGTCCTAGTATGCCCGTGCCAGATGACCCTGGACTTCATCAAACCCGTGATGACCCCGCCATCGTCTGACGTTCGTCCTGGGCCGGTGTCTGATGTTCTCCTGCTGAGCCTGTGCTACGCCCGAGGCCTGAGTGTGGCCATACTAGTATGCCCGTGCCAGATGATTCTGGACTTCATCAACCCGTGATGACCCCGCCATCGTCTGAAGTCTGTCTGAGGTCGGTGTCTGATGTTCTCCTGCTGAGCCTGTGCTACGCCTAAGGCCTGAGAGAGAGGCCGTCCAAGTATGTCTGTGCCAGATAACCCTGGACTGCATCTACCCGTGATGTCCTCCAGCACTCGTCTGTGATCCTGAGTTGTGTACCCTTCTCTGATGTGCGGAATCGGGAGCCCGGTCTTATGTTATGTTTATTTACTTTGTTTCTTTAAGTAAACTTTATGTTTCTTCTTACCTGAAGTTGTGCGGTGTTGTCTAGTCCTGCAGGTCGCCACCTTGCCCACATGCTCAGCTGCCACGGATCCCGGTCGCTGCCCTTCCCTAGTCCGGGCAGGCCCGGGCCTCCCTCCGTGGTCCAGTGGGTCCACATTCTCTTACCATCTGGGACCCATGCCTCACGTCGTCGTGGACTGGCGGCGTGGGAGCATTGGCTAGCTAGGCAAGCTATGCCATGTCCCGACGCCCCACAGCCGTGGGAAGCGTTACAGTAAGCTCTGGCCATGGACTCCGCTGAGCATGTGCGGTCTGCAGGACTTTCTCCAAGCTCCACCTGATGTGCGAACTAGACTACTTGGTCCCCACAGGGTAAGTGGACTAGATGGCTCGATTCCCCGCTTGGTCAGCGGTTCGGACTTTTCGAGCTATTAACTCTGCTGCCATATTGTGAACTATGGGACTTACCGCCAAACCCAAGTGAATTTTTCTGGGGAATTTTTTTTTACTTGGGTCTTCAGAAGAGGGGGCCTGAGGAGGGGGATACTGTAACGCTGGTATTGTCTGTACTTTGTTTTCCAGCGTTACTTTGCATGTTTTTTTTGCATTAACCCTTTTGCTCCTTTCCCCCTAACCAGCTGGGATACTGTTGTCTGTTACCTATGGATGCTGCTCAGTTCCCGGCTCTGCTGCGTACCTGTACTTGCGTGAGTGGCTCCGCTGCTTTGCATGACCGCCCGCATGTGCGGTTCCTGACTTGCTGTGAAAGCCATCCGTAGCTTGCGAAGTCCTCTGCAGTGGTGCATGACTTACTGCGTGGTTGGCAGCAGCCATTGTTGGGTTCCCTCTGTGTTGTGCTGTCTGGCTCTGCATAGGGGGCGCGGCCCACACCTGTCCTGCTTTTATGTGGATTGGGTGTTTACTAGAATTACTGCTCCAGCCTATCGCTGTGAAGCAGCTCATATATAAAGTTCCCAGCCCTAGTGGGCGTTGCCAGAGCTTCGCATTGAATCCACACTGAATCCCTGAACCTAGCCGTATGTGGTTGTGTGTTCAGCTCCTGCTCTGAAGTTGATCAGCTCTGGAGAGCTGATTCCCTGTTCCTGCTGTGTCTTGTTCCCTGATCCTGGATCAAACCCGGTACCTGAATGTCTGAATTGTGTCTTGTGTTTCCGCCTATGCTGGGGGCTGATTACCCAGATCGCCGTTCCTGGAGGCTGTATATCCAGGCCTGTTCCTGCTGTGTCTAATTACCTGAACCCCTGATCTTGGATCGCATCCTGTACCTGACTTTCTGAACTGTGTCCTCTGTGTTATGTTCCTGAAATCCTGCTGTGTCCAGAACCCTGTGCCAGTGACTGTGAATCCTTGCTATATAACCTGAGTTCATCTTGGAAGGAGGAGTCCGGTGTGTGCTGAGTTTCTGTTACTCTGTGCTCAGCCTCTGTGCAATCCCCGGCCAGCTCCCGTTGAGCCTGGCGGGGCTTGCACCAGACCGCTGGGGTTCCTTTTCAGGTCGCTGCCAGATGTCCGGATCCTATGCCTGATGTCCGATGTCCGACGACCACTTCCAGATGTCCGGATCCTATCCTTCCTGCCTGATGTCCGGATCCTGCCGATCATTGCCAGATGTCCGGAGCTTGCTGATCGGTGCCAGATGTCCGGAGTCCGAGGCCTGTGTTCCAGTCCGTGTTCCTGTGATTCAATCCATGTTCCTGTCCGTGTTCCTGACTCCCTGAGACCCAGTCCGTGTTCCTGTCTGTGTTCCTGACTCTCTGAGATCCAATCCGTGTTCCTGTGCAGTCTAACTCTGTTTCAGCCATCAGCTCCTGATTCCAGTTACCTGTCTGTTACCTGTCGGCTTGCCTGTGTGCCATCTGTCTGCAGTTCCTTCCAGAGGTTCGGACGTCATCTGCAGAGATCCCCGGCTCTTGCCTGCTCACCTAGGAGCGATCATCTGCCATCCGACTGCAGCTCCATCCGGAAGTTCGGACATCATCTGCAGAGATCCCCGGCTCTTGCCTGCTCACCTGGGAGCGATCATCTGCCATCCGACTGCAGCCTACCTGGAGGCTCCACCATATCAGGTCGTATATACCTGCCTGTTCTAGAGACTGCCTGGTCACTTGCTGTGACAACCTGCCTGTCCAGAGACTGCCTGGTCACTTGTCGTGACAACCTGCCTGTCCCAGAGACTGCCTGGTCACTTGCCGTGACAACCTGCCTGTCCCAGAGACTGCCCTGGTCACTTTCCGTGACAACCTGCCTGTCCCAGAGACTGCTTGGTCACTTGCCGTGACAACCTGCCTGCCCTGGTCACTTGCCGTGACAACCTGCCTGCCCTGGTCACTTGCCGTGACAACCTGCCTGCCCTGGTCACTTGCCGTGACAACCTGCCTGCCCTGGTCACTTGCCGTGACAACCTGCCTGCCTGGTCACTTGCCGTGACAACCTGCCTGCCCTGGTCACTTGCCGTGACAACCTGTCTGTCCCAGAGACTGCCTTGGTCACTTGCCGTGACAACCTGCCTGTCCTGCCGGTTCCTCCTTGGTCTACCCTGTGATGACGTCTGTCCTGGGTCGGTGTCTGATGTTCTCCTGCTGAGCCTGTGCTACGCCTGAGGCCTGAGAGAGAGGCCGTCCTAGTATGCCGTGCCAGATGACCCTGGACTTCATCAACCCGTGATGACCCCGCCATCGTCTGACGTTCGTCCTGGGCCGGTGTCTGATGTTCTCCTGCTGAGCCTGTGCTACGCCCGAGGCCTGAGTGTGGCCATACTAGTATGCCCGTGCCAGATGATTCTGGACTTCATCAACCCGTGATGACCCCGCCATCGTCTGAAGTCTGTCTGAGGTCGGTGTCTGATGTTCTCCTGCTGAGCCTGTGCTACGCCTAAGGCCTGAGAGAGAGGCCGTCCAAGTATGTCTGTGCCAGATAACCCTGGACTGCATCTACCCGTGATGTCCTCCAGCACTCGTCTGTGATCCTGAGTTGTGTACCCTTCTCTGATGTGCGGAATCGGGAGCCCGGTCTTATGTTATGTTTATTTACTTTGTTTCTTTAAGTAAACTTTATGTTTCTTCTTACCTGAAGTTGTGCGGTGTTGTCTAGTCCTGCAGGTCGCCACCTTGCCCACATGCTCAGCTGCCACGGATCCCGGTCGCTGCCCTTCCCTAGTCCGGGCAGGCCCGGGCCTCCCTCCGTGGTCCAGTGGGTCCACATTCTCTTACCATCTGGGACCCATGCCTCACGTCGTCGTGGACTGGCGGCGTGGGAGCATTGGCTAGCTAGGCAAGCTATGCCATGTCCCGACGCCCCACAGCCGTGGGAAGCGTTACAAATTGCTTATTCAGGGGATTTTAGGCAGTCCAGAAGTCCAGTCGGTCTCTTCTTTTTTCAGGACTTTCCTTAAGATTTGGCAAGCATTAGTTAAAGGGTGAACTATCCTTTAAATATTTTTTGATATTTCATAATCCAGGTTTATTTGAGTGAACAATATGAAGAGGCAGAAGTACCCCCCGTGGATTCTACCCATGTGAGAAAAATGAAATTTGCAGCAGAAAAATCCACAGCAATATCTGCTTGCTCCAGAATGGCCTATGTAGTGTGGACCTTCCCGAACCTTTTGTGAAATGGGAGGAGCTGTAGGGCACCCAGTAACTAAGATGACGTTGTCTAAAATGGACTATCCCTTTATTATATTGCACATCCCTAGGATAGACATAGACAGCACTGGCCATCCACTAAGACCAGTATATGGGCCTCATGCTCTCAAATCGTTCACTATAGGACATCCTATTATGTCTCTAACCATCCATCAGTGATTGATTTGTTTGAACTTATATGAATGGTCGACTATGTAAAACATATCTCATAGAAAGTTAGGCTCACTGATGAGTTAGATCCTCCAAGGCCCGGTTGAGTACAGGGGCAATGGGCCATGCTGAAAACGGGTAGGAGAGATACTGGAAGTTGCAGGCAGACGGGTAACTGAGGTGCTGGAAGTCACAGACACACAGGTAGCTGAAGTACTGGATGCCGCAGGCAGCCAGGAGATGTTCTGGAGACCACAGACCAGGAACTGTGCACAGACAAACTGAAAGGTTCAATTAATATCAAGACACAGGTGTGTGTGTTTTGGTAGGCCTTATATAGACCCATGCAGGTAATCACACAGGCCATCTGCAAAGCCCAACGTGGAGCAGGGTGAGTGAAGCAAAACCTGGATCTGGGAAAGGTGCGTAACATAGAAGTGGTCAATGGCACTTTTCTCAAAATACTCATAAAAGGGGACCTGTCAAAACCTGATTAAAGGGTCTCCACTTTTTCTGCGAGCTTGTGTTGTTATTGAATTGGCATAAATTGGTAACCAACCAGTGGCTCTTTCAGGAGAAGCTGAGAGTTGGACAACTGGAAAGTATGAGGTTGGAGATTACGGTTTAAAGGAATCTTGGTCTTTAGACTACCCAATGCCTAGGGACATGGTCACTGAACCTCATCCGGCAATCTGCAAAACCTGACGTGGAGCACAACAGAGGGCAGCGGACCAAGATGAAGGGAGCAGAGCCCGGGATGCCCAGGACAGGTGTGTCACACTCCTCCATCATAATATTCCCAAGATTGCGGTCTACTTTTGATGACAGATTGAGCAACGAATTATGAAAATTAGGATGGGTCACAGAAGCTCCATCTTTCCCCAGATGCCAGCTAGAAGACTCCAGCCCATTTTCCATTTTAAGTTATTTTTCTATCTTTGGCCCATGGGTCCCTTAAGCCTTTTATTGTATAAGCTCCAGGAGTATCTCGCCCACTTGCTGGCTGTAGGTTACTTCATGTCTGCTAGCTGTTGGAAAAAAGACTCCAGAAATGTGTTTCCATCCATCTACGCATATACACGGAATAAAAAGTAAGAATTATTTAATCATTCCAAGACAATTTGCTCCTAACTTGAGAAATTCTGTTCTTTTTCCAAGTACCGAAACCTGAAATGCTATTATGGGTAAAGAAAAAAAAATACTTAGGAAAACCTAAATTATGCGCCTGTATTTCAGACAATGGGATCATTTCTCACTTGCGAGTCGATGCCTGTCTGGGCGCAGTGAAAAATGGAGCAATGAGCGAATGTCTTCTCAAATGTCAAAACAGAATAAAAGAAATCCCAGTTTAACACTATAAAAATAAAGTTTATCACTGGGAAAAGACAATCTATCCTCCACAAATAGGGGGCAAAATACATCACGAACCACAGAAAATAAAACAACTGTAGTTGGGGGGGGCGCTATTGCATTATTTTCTATGTAAAAAAAAGTCCCATGGTCATGGTAAGAAGTGGTACTACATATAACAAGTTTTTATGCGATTTTCTAACTTTCTTTCCCTTTTATATTGTTTTTGTATTCATGTGTAATGTAAAATAAAAAACTTTGAGGGTAATAGTCACCGATCTGACACAAATGCATAAATGGTTATGACATTAATGATTGACGATACTAGCCACCATGGACGTAGAGTCTCTCTATTCCAACATTCCTCATGAGGATGGAATCACAGCATGTAAATATTTCCTTCAAAAGAACAATCTGGCCACAGAACCAACACTGCAATTCATCAGGTTTGTGCTTCATCACAACTATTTTTCTTTTGGGAACAATTTATACCAACAGTGCATGGGCAGTGCCATGGGAAGCAAAATGTCCCCACAATATGCCAACCTATTTATGGCGAAACTGGAGGAGGAGTTCTTGTCATCTTGCCCTATTAAACCTCTTGCATACTTCCGCTACATTGATGATCTGCTAATAATCTGGACAGGCTCAAAAGATGATCTGCTCACCTTCCACAATAACTTCAACAAATACCACCCAACCATCAAGCTCACCCTCAACTTTTCAAAGTCTCAAATACATTTTCTGGACTTGACCATATACATCAAGGACAACGCCATACAAACATCAATTTACCATAAGCCCACAGGACGTCCAGCATACCTTAGATGGAACAGCTTTCATCCAAGACACACAAAAAAATCCATCATCTACAGTCAAGCTCTGAGATATATTCGGATCTGTTCAGACAGTAAAGACAGGGAACTACAGCTGCTATCTCTGAGGAATACATTCCTACAACAAGGATACCATCCACTGGTAATAGATGAACAGATCCACAGGGCTACAAGAATCCCAAGAAGCAACCTCCTGGATTACAAACTGAGAGAGGACAACAACAGGGTACCTCTTGTGGTCACATACAACCCCCACATGAGCATCCTAAGGAAAATTGGTGCTGATCTCCAACCCATATTCCACAGGGACCACAAATTGAAAGACATATTCCCAGAACTACCACTCCTCTCCTACAAACAGCCCCCTAACTTAAGGAATCTCCTTGTCAGAAGTGTCCTCTTGTCACCATCAGTGACTGGCACATTCCCATGTAACAACAAAAAATGCAAAACTTGTACCCACATATTACCAACAAATACAGTCCGTGTACCAAACACAAATCAGGACTATAAGGTCATGGGTTCCTTTTCATGTACGTCCTCCAATGTGGTGTACATGATACAATGCACAAGGTGCCCTGGAGCTATCTATATTGGGGAAACCATGGAAAAACTACAAACAAGGATGAATCTACACAGACATACGATCAGGAATGAAATGGACACGCCTGTGGGAAAACATTTCTCTGGAACTGGACATTGTATGACAGACTTAAAAGTCTTAATACTAAAAGGTCATTTTAAGGATGACAGGGAGAGAAAAATATGGGAATTCAAACTTATTAGGATGTTCAATACTTTGACACTAGGACTCAACTTAACACCTGGTTTTATGACTCATTACATAGACACAGTTCACACCTTCACCAGAAGGACTCCAGATAGTAACACATTCCCACCAGCTCTCCATTTGTAAGATAATGCTAATTAGATTTCCTTTGAAGGCATCACACCTCCCAGGTCTTGAACAAATTTCCTACTATAGTAAGCATCTGATGTGTCTTTCTTATTATTTCAAATGTAATCTTGCCTGAAGAAGGAGCCTCTGCGCTCTGAAAGCTTGCGAACATATAATTTTCTGGTTAGCCAATAAAGGTATCACCTTAAGAATGCTCTTGTCATAATTGGACGGAAAAGTATTCACATCGATTTTTCTGGCTAACACGGTACCACAATATAATTTATTATTATTGTACGACATTAATGATTAAAACTCTATTACCTCTATTATTGAGAGGGGTAGATAAAAGTTGAGTGTTCAAAATTGGGGCTTTGTTGAAGACCTGAATGAAAGATGACAGCTTGGACTGGAATTGTAAAAAATAACCTTCTGTAATGGGGCAGTTGTAGAAATGCAGGGGACAAGGAACCTGGGCCCCTGAACTGCCCCTAAAGCTAAGGGAGGACCTGTCTTTCCTTAACTTGGGAGTATGCTTAATGGTAGCAAGGCCCAAGTCCCCGACCTGTCCCTGTCTCCTGTTTAGCCCTGAGCTAAACCCACCAACTCCCTCCCCTGGAAGTGAGACAGGGAATAATGTGAATAACACCCAAAAACAACCAAAAGGAAAGACAGACACTTAAGGGTTAAACAACTAAACAATAACACTTAGCTCTCTCTGCTGTTAGCTCCGCACAGCAGAGTACGGCACCAAAATAGGGGAATAGTGGAAGCACCACTGCGCTCAGCAGCTCCTGGCTCCAGCATGGTTGGTTTCAAGAGAAGCAATATCACCAACACCAGCTGACAACTCAGGTGACCTTATAAAGGAAGTGGGAGTGGTCCCACCTACTCCTGACAAGCAATTAAACATGCAATTCACCCAGCGGCCACCGGGGGCAAAGACAGGGATTAACCCCACTGGCCAGACAGAAACATGGTTTCAACATGCAGAGAGAGCCATGCCACAGATCCAAATGTGGATCGTGACACCTTCATTTTTTTTCATGAATCAATAGTACATATGAAAATGATAAACTTTGTAATATATTTTATCAGATAAATCTGTTTCTTTCTCTTCCTGGACAGATCTTTCACTCTCAAGATGTTCAATTCATGGGTAAAATCTGTCTTCAGAGAATACAGACTTTCCCATTGCTGAAATAAGAAATATTGGTACTCATAAAGTTCTACAGAATTTGCATCAGAATGTCAGTTTCTGCCTCTAGTTCCTCCCTAGAATGTCAGTCAGCCTCTAGCTCCTCCCTAGAATGTCTGTGTCTGCCTCTAGCTCCTCCCTAGAATGTCTGTGTCTGTCTCTAGCTCCTCGCTAGAATGTCTGCCTCTAGCTCCTCCCTAGAATGTCTGTGTCTGTCTCTAGCTCCTCCCTAGAATGTCTGTGTCTGCCTCTGGCTCCTCCCTAGAATGTCTGTATCTGCCTCTAGCTCCTCCCTAAAATGTCTGTGTCTGCCTCTAGCTCCTCCCTAGAATGTCTGTCTGCCTCTAGCTCCTCCCTAGAATGTCTGTGTCTGCCTCTAGCTCCTCACTAGAATGTCTGCCTCTGCCTCTAGCTCCTCACTAGAATGTCTGTGTCTGTCTCTAGCTCCTCGCTAGAATGTCTGTGTCTGCCTCTGGCTCCTCTCTAGAATGTCTGTGTCTGCCTCTGGCTCCTCCCTAGAATGTCTGTGTCTACCTCTAGCTCCTCACTAGAATGTCTGCCTCTGCCTCTAGCTCCTCACTAGAATGTCTGTGTCTGTCTCTAGTTCCTCCCTAGAATGTCTGTGTCTGCCTCTAGCTCCTCCCTAGAATGTCTGTGTCTGCCTCTGGCTCCTCCCTAGAATGTCTGTGTCTGCCTCTAACTCCTCCCTAGAATGTCTGTGTCTGCCTCTAGCTCCTCACTAGAATGTCTGCCTCTGGCTCTAGCTCCTCACTAGAATGTCTGTGTCCGTCTCTAGCTCCTCCCTAGAATGTCTGTGTCTGCCTCTAGCTCCTCCCTAGAATGTCTGTCCGCCTCTAGCTCCTCCCTAGAATGTCTGTGTCTGCCTCTAGCTCCTCACTAGAATGTCTGTGTCTGCCTCTAGCTCCTCCCTAGAATGTCTGTGTCTGCCTCTAGCTCCTCACTAGAATGTCTGTGTCTGTCTCTAGCGCCTCCCTAGAATGTTTGTGTCTGCATCTAGCTTCTCTCTTGCCATAGAAATTTATAAGCACCAACTGTCATCTCCTGTTTCAGTAATTGGGAAATCTGTCTTCACTGAAAACAGATTTTACCCCTGAATTGAGAGTGAAAGCTCAGTCCAGGAGGAGAAAGAAGCAGATTTCTCCAATAAGATATATTACAAAGTTTCTCATTTTCATATGTATTATTGATTTATGATAGAAATATTAAAACAATAGTTTCTCTTTCAGTATCTTGATGGTTTATTTGTTAGAGGGAACCTTTCAACTTGCAAATTCTATAAACAGAATGTTGTGAAGCTGAACAGATTGTAGATTTGTGGAAATCAGTATAATTTGTATTCATTAAAATTAATTTTGGGTTAAATAGTCAGTGGGTGGCCTTAATGAATGATATACATTTATCTCTATAACATGATATATAAATTGTTGATTGCCCAGAAAAAATTTTTCCAAGTTAAAAAATAAAATAAAAAATTCAGGATTCCAATATTACGGAACAGGAGTTATAGTGTGCGTAAATATTTAGAATTTTTGGATTTTGTTTTTACGATTTAATTGTAAATTAAAATGACCTTGCATCATGATTTTCCAGGTCAGTATGACCATGGTGATCCATAGACTGCCCCACTTCCTCTAAAGATACAAAGACCCACCACCACTTCCTGTAAAGATACAAAGATAACCAATTCTTGTAGAGATACAAAGACCCAACATTCCTGTAAAGACACAGACACACCCTTACTTCCTTAGAGATCAAAAAACCACCTTCCTGTAAATCACAGACAAACCCTCACTTTTCTTAGCGATCAAAAGACCCACCACCACTTCTTGTAGAGATACAAAGACCCAACACTTCCTGTAAAGACACAGACACACCCTTACTTCCTTAGAGATAGAAAAACCCACCCTTACTTCTATAAAGACACAGACACACCCTCACTTCCTTAGAGAAGGAAACCCTCGTAAAGCAAGACACCTCTTCTTAGAGATAAAACCCTTCCTCCTGTAAGCACAGACAACCCTCACTTTTTAGGAAAAAACCACCTCATCCTATCTTCCCTTAGAGATAGAAAGACCCTCCCTTACTTCCTGTAAAGACACAGACACACCCTCACTTCCTTTAGTTAAGGAAAAACGCACCCTTCCTGTTAAGGCACAGACACACCCTCACTTCCTTAGAGATCAAAAGACCACCACCACTTCTTATAGAGATACAAAGATCCAACACTTCTGTAAAGACAGACACACCCTCACTTCCCTTAGAAATAGAAAGACCCACCCTTACTTCCTGTAAAGACACAGACACACCCTCACTTCCTTAGAGATGAAAAACCCACCCTTCCTGTAAGACACAGACAAACCCTCACTTCCCTTAGGATCAAAAGACCCCACCACTTCTTGTAGAGATACAAAGACCAACACTTCCTGTAAAGACACAGACACACCCTTACTTCCCTTAGAGATAGAAAGACCCACCCTTACTTCCTATAAAGACACAGACACACCCTCACTTCCCTTAGAGAGGAAAAACCCACTCTGTAAACACAGACAACCTCACTTCTTAGAATAAAAGACCCACCCTTCTGTAAAGACCAACACTATCCTAGATCGAAACCCACTTCCCTTAAGATAGAAACCCTACTTTTCTTAGACAAGACCCACCCACTCTTACGATTGGGAACAACACTTCTGTAAAGCAACAGACAACCTACTTCCCTTAGATAGAAACCCCCTTACTTCCTTAAAGAACAGACACACCCTCACTTCTTAGAGGGGAAAAACGCACCCTTCCTGTAAAGGCAAAGACATATCCTATCTTCCCTTAGAGATAGAAAGACCCTCCCTTACTTCCTATAAAGACACAGACACACCCTCACTTCCTTTAGTTAAGGGAAAAACGCACCCTTCCTGTTAAGGCACAGACACACCCTCACTTCCCTTAGAGATCAAAAGACCCACCACCACTTCTTGTAGAGATACAAAGATCCAACACTTCCTGTAAAGACAGACACACCCTCACTTCCCTTAGAAATAGAAAGACCCACCCTCACTTCTCTTAGAGATAGAAAAACCCACCCTTCCTGTAAAGACACAGACAAACCCTCACTTCCCTTATAGATGAAAAGACCCACCACCACTTCTTGTAGAGATACAAAGACCCAACACTTCCTGTAAAGACACAGACACACCCTTACTTCCCTTAGAGATATAAAGACCCTCCCTTACTTCCTATAAAGATGCAGACACACCCTCACTTCCCTTAAAGAAGGGAAAAACCCACACTTCCTGTAAAGGCAGAGACACACCCTCACTTCCCTTAGAGATAGAAAGACCCTCCCTTACTTCTTATAAATACACAGACACACCCTCACTTCCCTTAGAGAAGGGAAAAACCCACCCTTCCTGTAAAGGCACAGACACACCCTCACTTCCCTCAGAGATCAAAAGACCCACCACCACTTCTTGTAGAGATACAAAGATCCAACACTTCCTTTAAGGACAGACACACCTTCATTTCTCTTAGAGATAGAAAGACCCACCCTTCCTGTAAAGACTCAAAGATACACCGCCAATTTATGTAGCGATACAAAGACCCACCCCACTTACTGTAAGCATACGAAGATCTTCTCCCACACCCTGTAGATACAAAAACCCACCCCCACTTCCTTTAGTGATATAAAAACCCACCCCTACTTTCTATAACGACACAAAGACATACACCTACTTCTTGTAGAGATACAAAGGCTCACCCCCACTTCCTATAGAGACATAAAGACCCTCCCACTTCCTGTAGAGATACAATGACACACCCACTTCCTGTAGAGATACAATGACACACCCACTTCCTGTAGAGATACAATGACACACCCACTTCCTGTAATCCTCAGCTTCTCTGCTACTAGAGACAGATTGCACTTGACCACAGGCAGAGGACAACAAGTTACACAGGAGGGAGATAAATAATAGCTGACACTTTGGAGTGATGTCTTGGGTGAGACAAGACAACATCATTTATTAAATAAAATGATTGGCATATTGTCTATTATTTCTGTTTAAATACAGATTTATGCAGATTGCCTAATTGCTAGTTTAATATAAATATTAAGTAAAAAAAAGATGAGACTGTCTATATTATCCAATGAAAAAAAAAATGTAATTTGCTTTAAGACAATAAGTAATTTTTTACTTTACACTTGTGGTTATTTTAATATCCTTACCTCATATTTTAATGCTTGTCGAGGCTCCAGGCCAATTCCAAGCACTTTTTTTTTTTCTTTTTACGATGTAGTTTTTTCAAGAAAAAATGGCTTTTTAACAAATTGTTTTGGCTGCCTGAGCCTGGGGTTACATTGAGTGTCTGGGCAGAGTAAAATACTGCGGAGATCCCTTTTTTGCATCACGTATTTTATATCTTTTGTATTCGGAATTCCTTGGTTTAGATGGATTTCATTAGATAAATTTGGTATACGATGCAGAAGATTAATAGCTGTGGCAGAATTACATTTTATAGGCCAGATATGTGGCCCTTGATTTCTTAAAGGGGCCACATGTTGTATTAAAAAAAATATGAAAGGAACAAAACCATTGAGGCTAAATGACCCACCACTTCAATCTGCAAGTGACTATCCAGAATATCAAAAATTATTCTCTATCAAGACTCGTTTCCTTTGCTGGTTAAGACCATGTAGATTCATTGAACATTGCTGTTACCACTGATTGATAGTTTTAAGGTTGTCCATTGAGTTCACACTATAACCTAACATGTTGATCCTGAGGAAGTCAAAAGCCCCATGAGGCAGATGGTAATTGCCCTATATTAGGGGAAAAATCCTCTCCGACTCCATACTTGTCAGTGAGACTAGTTCGCGTCAGAGTCTAGTAATCTGTAATATATCAAGAAAGGCAACCAGGCTCTCCTTGAACTTTTTTTTAGTATATTTACCATTACAACATGTTGTGGCAGAGAGTGCCATAATCTCACTACTTGTATAGTAAAGAATCCATAGTCTCATTGTTCATGTAGCAAACAAGCCATAGTCTCACTGCTCTTACATTAAAGAATCCATAGTCTCACTGCTCGCGCAGTATAGAATCCATAGTCTCACTGCTCGCACCGTAAAGAATCCATAGTCTCACTGCTCTTACAGTAAATAATCCATAGCATCACTGCTCGTACAGTAAAGAATCCATAGTCTCACTGCTCGCGCAGTATAGAATCCATAGTCTCACTGCTCTACAGTAAATAATCCATAGCCTCACTGCTCGTACAGTATAGAATCCATAGTCTCACTGCTCTACAGTAAATAATCCATAGCCTCACTGCTCATACAGTAAAGAATCCATAGTCTTCTCTACAGTAAATAATCCATAGCCTCACTGCTCATACAGTAAAGAATCCATAGTCTCACTGCTTGTAAAGAATCCATAGTCTCACTGCTCATACAGTAAAGAATCCATAGTCTTACTGCTCTTACAGTAAGGACTCTATAGTGTCACTGCTCTTACAGTAAAGAATCCATAGTCTCACTGCTTGTAAAGAATCCATAGTCTCACTGCTTGTAAAGAATCCATAGTCTCACTGCTCTTACAGTAAATAATCCATAGCCTCACTGCTCGTACAGTAATGAATCCATAGTCTCACTGCTTGTAAAGAATCTATAGTCTCACTGCTCGTACAGTAAAGAATCCATAGTCTCACTGCTCTTACAGTAAAGAATCCATAGTCTCACTGCTCTTACAGTAAAGAATCCATAGTCTCACTGCCCTTACAGTAAAGAATCCATAGTCTCACTGCTCTTACAGTAAGGACTATAGTTTCACTGCTCTTACAGTAAGGACTCTATAGTCTCACTGCTCTTACAGTAAGGAATCCATAGTCTCGCTGCTCGTAAAGTAAAGAATCCATAATCTCACTGCTCACACATTAAAGAATCGATGACTGCGTTGGTTAAACTTTCCTTCCTCTAGACGTAAAGGATGCCCCCTTGTCACCATTGCAAACCGAGGTGTGAAAAGGTCATAATACAGATCTCTGCAATGTCCCCTCATATATTTGTACATTGTAATCGCTTTAAGCCTTAATTTTTCAAAACTGAATAACCTCAAATTTGATAACTCATCCTCGTATTGCAGTCCCCCATTCCCTTAAAGAAGCTTTCCTCCTCCTCCTTTCTCCTCTTCCTCCTCCTCCTCCTTCTCCTCCCATCAAAGTTTTTTCCTCTTAATATATTGCAATTGAACCGCCCGCCAGGGCCGTGGGGTACTCGGCACCGAGCCCGTTGATGTCTATGGGGAATGTCACGGTAGCTGCAGCTCGGTCCGTGGCCCTGGGCGCTCACTGAAAAGGGATATTTACAGGGGATTAAATGTTCGTGTAGTTTGTCGTGATGCCACATGTAGTACCTGGTCAGAGTGACCAGCGCTGCTGTGCAGGTCCTCTGGAAGGGATGGTGTTGTGCAGCTAGATGATGAGTCTTCTACAGGTAAGACTGTATCCTTCCAGGGCAGTTAGATGTAAAGTAAAAGCAATGGTGCAGAGTGATGTAGCAGAGTGGAGTGTGCGACGGAGTAATAATGCAGGAAACAGTTCTTATGCAGTTTCAAGGGTTTACTCACAGTCTGTTGAGCTCAATACAGATGCCAGCCGGGCACTGTGTCCTTCCAGTGAGTAGTCCAGTAACCCTCAGGTAAATTGGTCACACTTCCTAAGACTCCCTTTTATGTTCCTTTCCGGCTTCTTGTGCTATACTCCTTACTTCTCTCTGCACCTCCCTACCACAGAGCCCTCAGACGAGGTAGTATTGGATCCTTTCAGTTTACAGGTACGACCCGATGTCCCGGTGCACTGCTCTCCTCTTCACGGAGACCGGAACACCGTCGGATGCCTGGACGTACTTGATCCCTAGCTGCCTCCGGATGGGATTATGGTAGCTAGTGGCTCTTGGAGAGTCCCACTAGACGCGGTGTTACTAGTGGCGATGAACAGACCCACTAGTCTAGGAACCGTTTCCCGTAGTTTGCCTGGTCCTTCCTTCTTTAGGATGGGGGCACAGCTTCAATTGCTGTCTCAGCCCAGGACCCCTTCGCTCTCTTCAGCACGGCTCCCTGAGGTAAACTTCAGAGGAGCTGCAGGCCAGCCCAGTACCCACGCTGGCTGCCTGACTCGAAACTGAACTCTAATCTAACACGCTGCAGCCTAATGCTGCAACTGACTCCACCCACCCAACTCTACACCCTTTACTAACCAGCCTGAAGCTCAGCACTGGCATGATGTGTGTGGATGCGGTGATGGAGTCAATGGGGTGCTTCCTCCTTACCTGAGAGTCAGGTGTCACACCTCTGGGTGCGATGCAACATCTCTGTGGCGACTGGACCCTCAGGGCGCCACATTCCCCCCTGGTTAAACACAGCACTCCCGGGCTGTAATAGAGTAAAGATGTTACATAAGAAACATACAAAAAATTTTATAATGCATAAACTTTTCAACGCATCATCCCTTTATGGGAGGCACTTCAGATTAAACGTTGCAAGAAAACACTTTTAATATTTACTTCAAAGTTCAAGTAAACATATACTTGTGGAGGACCCGCTCCAAACCTCCAACGGTGGTCCTGGGTGGGCTGCAAGACTTTTCTGGATCTCTGTAGCAGACCTCACTTTCGGCCACACCAAACTGGTTTTAAACTTCTGAGGTAATTAAGTGAAACCAAGATGAGGCACCGAAGTGCTAACTATATACAAGGACAGTTTTTGGGCTGGCAGAGTCCTCAGCCACACAGTTCAGATACAAAAACATATGTAAAAATACTATTGATCAAAGCATGAAATCACACAGAAAACTATTTACAGTTAATAGAACCTATCCGGGTAATTCATTTACTTAGCTGGGGCAACACCTGGTGGCTGTGCACGCACAGGGCCGTTCCTGTCCATGGGCACAGTGCCTAGCACCAGGGTCATTGACTCCACCGCTGGTGTCCGTATGACTGGTGCACACTGGGCTGGTGGGGGTATCAGGGGTTCCAGCAGGGTGTCAGCATCTGCAGCAGGGATATCATCGCTGGTTACCTGAAGAGCCGGTTCACTCCGGTCCTCTAGGCCGCAGGGCCGGTCTTCCTCCTTCATCTCTGCCGGGGGACAGATTTCCTCTGCTACAGGTACGGTGTCTGGTTCCGGGGTGGACCGGCGTTCTGGTCCGGGTGAGGCCTCCGCAGCCTCCTCTCCTGTCGCCGTGTCCTCGGCGGGGTCAGGTATGGCTCCTTCCGGATCAGCCTTCTGCCAGATTTCAGCCACTAGCTCAGGTGATGGCGCGGGTGTCAGTCGCGCGCTCTGGGCAGGGAGCGATTGGTTCTGCTGCAGCCGCAGCTTTAGAGCCCGACAGCTTTGCTCCACTTCATCGCTGGGGAGGGTGATCTCCTTCATTCCCTCCCTTGACAGCTCACAACCGGCAGCCATTCTTTTCCGGTCACCCATCCCTTCTTCATCCGGGGGGTCCCGTTCTTTGGTACAGGGGTGGGGTTTCCTTTTCCTCCTCTTCACTCCCTTTGGGATCAGGAGGCGGACTTCCCTTGCTGATGGACGTGTCCGGTTAGGGCAGTCACATTTAGGGTAGGCGGGCATTATTTCCGCGCCACAGGGGGGGGCACGCCCACGAATACACGCCCCTCTTCTTCACCAGCGACTCATGGCGCGAATATGGCGGCAAAATGGCGCCAAAAGTCACAAAAACTGCACACAGTCTTTTTGCACAAAAACAGTCCACTTAGGCACACAGGACTCACATATAGTGAGCTTCTTATCCTGTTCGTGACGCCAAAGATGAGTCGCACGTACAGGGCTTGGGGTACTCGGCACCGAGCCCGTTGATGTCTATGGGGAATGTCACGGTAGCTGCAGCTCGGTCCGTGGCCCTGGGCGCTCACTGAAAAGGGGATATTTACAGGGGATTAAATGTTCTTGTAGTTTGTCGTGACGCCACCTGTAGTACCTGGTCAGGGTGACCAGCGCTGCTGTGCAGGTCCTCTGGAAGGGATGGTGTTGTGCAGCTAGGTGATGAGTCTTCTACAGGTAAGACTGTGTCCTCCCAGGGCAGGTAGATGAAAGGGAAAGCAATAGTGCAGGAGAGATGTAGCAGAGTGGAGTGTGCGACGGAGTAATAATGCAGGAAACAGTTCTTGTGCAATTTCAAGGGTTTACTCACAGTCTGTTGTACACACAGATTCCAGCCGGGCACTGTGTCCTTCCAGTGAGTAGTCCAGTAACCCTCAGGTAAATTGGTCACACTTCCAAAGACTCCCTTTTATGTTCCTTTCCGGCTTCTTGTGCTATACTCCTTACTTCTCTCTGCACCTCCCTACCACAGAGCCCTCAGACGAGGTAGTATTGGATCCTTTCAGTTTACAGGTACGACCCGATGCCCCGGTGCACGGCTCTCCTCTTCACGGAGACTGGAACCATGTCGGATGCCTGGACGTACTTGATCCCTAGCCGACTTGCGAGAATTTCTCGCAGGCTTGCAAAACTGACATATAATGGATCCAAAAGAATAGTATTTAAATCACAAAAGAAAAAATAGATATATACACATAGAACACATATATATATATATATATATATATATATATACATGTAATTGTGACATGTATATATATATATATATATATATATATTTATAGTTCCTAGACTTCTACATACTGTAATAGCCGCTAATTCAATTGCCGGCTTTTGTGAAATCACAGAAGCCGACATGAAATGATACATTGTTTAGACACAGTTAACCATGTCATTTCCTGTATTTTGATATATGGTTTGAACTTACAATTACATAAGTGTATGTGTGCAAAATTTCAGACATGTAGGGGTTAATTAAAGGTGTAAATTCGTTGAAAAAAAATGCGTGGGCTCCCGCTGTATTTTCTCCACCAGACAGACAAAGCAAGCGAGTGGGGGCAGATAATAATAGCCTAGGGAGGGTACATTTTTTTTGTGCCCCCCCTGGCTACTAACATCTGCCCCCAGACACCCCAGAAAGGGCAAATCTCTAATTAGATTTGCCCTTTCTGGCACTTTGCCCGTCTATTCCCATTGCCCTGTAGCGGTGGCGAATGGGTTAATAAGGGGTTAAAGCCACCTTGCAATTGAAAGGTCACTTTAAGCCAGGTTAATAATTGAGAGCTGTCAATTAGACAACTATCAATTATTAATCCTATTGTATGAAAGAAAAATCAAACACACACAGTTTAATAAAAAAGAAGTTTAATGAAATAATCACACAGTTTTTGACCATATTTTATTTTCCTGCTAAAACCATTTCCTGTAATAAAAATAAAATAAAAAAGCAAAATTATTCTTACCAATCCGATGTACAGTCAGGTCCCACGGTGTAATCCATCAGAAAGGGTTAACAGGTTACAGCTAGCAGGCAGCTAATGCTGTCTCCTAGCTGTAACACCCCGAATGAATAACTTCCTCTCCCAGCGAAAGGAGAGGAAGAGATGAATGAATGAAGCTTAATTGATTTATTGCCACTTTCACTTCAGTGACCTGACCTAAGGTGAAAGTGGGACACAATCAATTAAGCTTCATTCATTAATCACATCCTCTCCTGTCGGCAGGAGATAAGCTCATTCATTCAGGAGCTATCAGCTGAGCACTCAGCATTAGTTGCGCTGCTTAGCTGATTGCTAGTTAACCCTTTGTGAAGGATTACATCGTGGGACATGACAGATCGCCAGATAGGTAAGAATAATGTTGTTTTATTATTTTATATTTATTTTAGGAGATCAAGGGCTTCGCACGGATTAAGAGTAAAATAAAAGATGGTCAAAAAAATGTGTTTTTATTTAATTAAAATTATTTATTCTTAAAGTGTGTGTGTTTTTTTATTTACTTCAATAGGATTAATAATTGATAGTTGTCTAATTGACAGCTCTCAATTATTAACCTGGCTTACAGTCACCTTTCAATTGCAAGGTGGCTTTAACCCCTTATTAACCCATTCGCCACCGCTACAGGGCAATGGGAATAGACGGGCAAAGTGCCAGAAAGGGCAAATCTAATTAGAGATTTGCCCTTTCTGGGGTGTCTGGGGTCAGATGTTAGTAGCCAGGGGGGGCACAAAAAAATGTACCCTCCCTAGGCTATTATTATCTGCCCCCACTCGCTTGCTTTGTCTGTCTGGTGGAGAAAATACAGCGGGAGCCCACACATTTTTTTTCAACGAATTTACACCTTTAATTAACCCCTACATGTCTGAAATTTTGCACACATACACTTATGTAATTGTAAGTTCAAACCATATATCAAAATACAGGAAATGACATGGTTAACTGTGTCTAAACAATGTATCATTTCATGTCGGCTTCTGTGATTTCACAAAAGCCGGCAATTGAATTAGCGGCTATTACAGTATGTAGAAGTGTTAAGAACTATAAATATATGTATATATATATGTCACAATGACATATATATATATATAATATATATATATATATATATTGTGAGACAGTGAGAGTATGTGTGTTGAATGGGGTGTACATTTCACCTAGATACTTTGCTGACTGGTATAAGGGAAATGTATGGCTTTGTAAACCTAGTGGTAGAGAAAGGTCACTACACCTTACATTCAGTACACACTTGCAGCTCAGGCCTGAAACCACTCAGCTGTTAATTAGGAGACCAGAAGTAGGTGTCTGCGAACACAGACAGAGAGCTCGCTTAGTCTGGACAAGGAGTCCAGGCACAAGAAGGAGTCTCCAGGAGTATGAGCTGTCTCAGTCTGGGTGCTCGATGTACCCCGGACACAGGAGTAGTCTCTGTGAGAATCCATGCGGATAGCTGCTGAATAGGAGGGGAGCTCTCTCAAGTCTGGACGTTGGATATGCCTTCAGACACAAGGAGGAGACTCTGTGAAACTCCATGCTGGTAACTACTGAACATATGTGTTGTTTTGGGGACAGGCTGTTAGAGTCTGGACCCGGATAGAGAGGGAAATCTATCTAAGTGTAGTAAGTGGCTGGACAAGCCCAGGGCTTATGTTTATGATTTGGTTTTGATTATGTTCTGTTTGCTGTGGACTTTAATAAAACTGGTTGCGGCCAGTTTTTACCAGAACTGCTGTCTGTGAATGAACTGTTTCCGTGCCACTCCGTCTACCCGGACGGCGATCCCAGAGCTATATCCCTGAAAAGCTTACAATTGGTGCTGGAATGTGCGTGCAGCACAGTGGCTTAGAGACAGCAATAAAGGAGAGAAGTCTGTTGAAGCAGCAGCAGAGAAAAAAAAAAAGTGTGTCAGCAAAAACGTCTGATTGGAGCAGTCTTAAAGAGACAGTAGCCCTAATAGACTTTGCAAAGAAAAAAAAAAAAAAAGTGTGTCAATAAAGGAGAAAGGTCTGTTGGAGCAGTCTTAAAGAGACAGTGGCCCTAATAGAGTTTGCAGAGAAAAAAAAAAAAAAAAAAAAGTGTCTGCACAGCAAGGCTGAATTTTCTGTGGAAAAGACTGTGGAGTGTGTATGTCTTGAGTGAAGACTGCCGTTGTTGAGACAGAGAAGTCTGACAGCATGGATGACAGCATGGAGGCGCTGTTTGAACAAATGGCGCAAGTTAATGTGCAACATAAGACTGCCGTGGTTGAGACAGATAAGTCCGGCAGTATGGAGGAGCTCGTTGAGTACCTGGTCCAGGCCCAGCGGAGCATGCAGCAGAGCATGGAGCGGCAGCGCCTGCAGCACCAGCAGCGCATGCAGCAGGCCCAGCAGCAATTCCTGCAGCAGCAGCAGGAGAATAACCGGTTGTTTTTTGAGCAGGTTGCAGCACTACAAAAGACTTGCAGCGCATCGTCCCAAAGTAATGTTGCAAAGTCACCTGCATTGTCCGCTGTAAAGAAGGCGGTAAGACGGTCCCTGAAAAAGATGACACCTCGTGACGATGTGGAGGTATATCTCACTAGGTTTGAGGGACTGGCAGAGAAGGAGAATCTGCCCCTATCTGAATGGGCCATGATGGTCGCACCCTATCTGATTGGAGAACCCCAAAGGGCCTATGCTGACCTGAGCGAGCAGGACAGCCAAGACTATGCCAAGCTGAAAGCGGAGATTCTTACCCAGCCCGTGCCAGGGGAGTTCATGACTGGAGATGCAGTTGGGAGTCTGCAGTCAGCAAACCTGATTATGGAGTTGAAAAGGTGATAGTGGACCGCTACACCCAAGCACGTCCTCCTGAGGTAGAGCCAGAGGTCGGACAAGGAGACCACCAGGACGCCAATCGTCTGGTCAGCCTGATGGAGAGGGCCTTCGCCACCAAAGACTGCCTCCGTGACCAGCCGTCTGAGAGGTCATCACTTCAGAGTTCCTGGACGCCGAACTCTCCCGGTAAGAGCGTTCCAGCTGTTGGGGTCGTGTGGGTGGGAGAGTGTGATGGACAGTGTTGGAGATGTCGTGAAATTGCAGCCAACTGTCCAATAGAGGGGGAGCCTATGTGTTGTGATGTTGGTGGATCCCTCTCTCCCTGCGCAGAGCCTGTGTGTGTGTCCACCTCAGCCGAAGAGACTGGACCACAGGGGTCCCCGGTGGTTGTAAATGACTGCCCAGCACAGGCCCTCTTGGACTCAGAGAGTCCAGTGACTTCCGTATGGGACAGCCTGATTGATAGGGACTTTATCCCTGATAAACACCTGAGTGTGGTGTGCGTCCATGGAGACACCAAAGTCTACCCAGAGACTGTCGTGGACTTGATCCCCAAACGCGGGGAGGTTTCATGTGAAGTGGGGGTAGTGAAGAACCTGGTGCCCCCGTCATATTGGGTAATGACTTTCCCCGGTCTAAGGATCTCTGGGGGAAAAATGTTTCTGATGGACAGTGTGATGAAGCTCCTATTGAGGGTGCGCAGTCCCGAGGGGCGGAACACAATGCTAGTGGGCCGTTAAACTTATGTGATAATGATGATGATGATAATGATAATGATGATGATGATCATGATAATGATGATGACCATGATAATGATGCTGATGCTGATAATGATAATGATGATGATCATGATAGTGATGATGATACTGATCATAATCATGATAATGATATTGATAATAACTGTGATAGTGATGAAATTCCTTTGCAGGTGATGTTGGGAGACGAGGATGGTGGTTCTCGGGAACCGAGTGTCCCTGACTTACCTGTGTCCTGTGACAATTTTGAGAGTGAGCAGTGGCGAGACCCCTCTCTTAAAACGGTCCAGGAAAATATAAATGTTCTAAATGAGGTTTCCCAAGAGCCTGACTCTGAGGAGAGGTTTCCTCATGTTGCCATAAACACTCACCTGTTGTATAGGGACACTGAAGTCCAGGGAGAGGTCGTGAGCCAGCTCCTAGTACCTGAGCTATATGGAAGTATAGTGCTGGGGTTGTCACATAGTCACATACTTGAGGGACCACCTGAGGGAAACCAGGGACCAGATGGTGAAGTTAATGTTGTGGATGACATGTTAACTAAGGTTCCAGATCAAGATGTTGAATGATGAGAATGGAATAAAAGGTGTATAACCCTGACAGTGAGCAGGATGTGAATGAAATGAATTGTATAACCCTGACAGTGAGCAGGATGTGAATGAAAATGAAGTGTATAACCCTGAAAGTGAGCCAGATGTGGCTGAGAAAAAGGGGTCAGACAGGGATAGTGGTAGTGATAGTGAATCATCTGATGACAATCAAGCAACCAGTGCAAATGAGGAAGGCATGGTAGCAGAGGAGGTTGAGAGTCCTATGAGGAAGGCTGATGCTGACCTTGCAGTCGGACAGAAGATGGCATCTGAAGATGTTTTACAGTTGGCTGGTTCCCTGGCAAAGACTAAGGTGAAAGGAGGAGAGCTGAGCTTTAAAGGCAGGACTCTGAAACTGAACACAGCCCAAGTAGATGCTGTTGGAAATGTGAAGTTACCAAGGTATGGTGTGGATCTGTATCGTGCCAAGGACTCTGAGGGAGATGCTGCAGAGGTGGAAAAAGCCATAGAAGTGGTAGTCACCAAGCCAGATGCCTCATCAGAAGCTGAGGTCTCACGTGAAGCTGTGAGGAACAAGACTGAAGATATGGGGACTGACTCTGTCCAGGAATCTGTTTCTGCTGAAGACAGCGGCGTGGACGGGTTGCGGTTCGGATCAGTAGCTGCAACTCGTGAAGCTCAGGCTGGAAGTTCGGCGCCCGGAGCCCCAGCGGTGTTGCCGAGTGACACCAAGGATCTGGATAAGTCACAAGATGAGATTTTAAGACATCAGGCTGGCGTTGGTGAGCTCAAGCGCACTTTCATGGAGTCTACATCGGAGCCACGTCCCAACAAATGGGAAAAGCGATGTGTCACTCCGTTGCCGCTGCAGACACACGGGAGCTCAGATGGGATGCAGAACGTGGTGGAAGAGAAGAATCCGGCGGGTTCTGAGTATACAGATGCAGCTATCAAGGAGAACTTGAAAGCTGGAATAAATGGAGATATTGGAGACCATAATGATGTGACTGAAGAGGTAGAATGTAAGACTGACGGTAGGGCTTCTGAGCATGTTCTACCAGAAGAGCCTGAAGAAGGGGCCGAAGACATAAAGGACGTCCAACAGGTACCAGATGAATTGATTACTTCTCAGAAAAAACTCCAAACTGTGATGAAGGAGTGTGATGAAAGCCATGAGCATCTTCGTGAGAAAGTCAATGAATTAAAAGGAAGAATACAGGGAATCTCTTCGTTGCAAGAGCAAATGCTGCTCAATAAGTCTAAGGCTCTATATAAGAATGCTGTTGTCACGGTAGAACATTACAATTCAGCTGGAGACTTAGCGGATGAATTATGTGTACTGCAAAAGAAAAACGATCTGCTCCTTCTACAGTCCCAATCATTTGAACAGAGTAGCTTAAAATGGTCAGAGACCATGGCAGAGGAGCTTAAGGTCTGTGAAATAGACTTTATGAGTCAACCGATATTCAAGAAAATAGATGTGCTAAAGAGGGTTCAAGGGGAACTAGAGAAAAGTAAAAAAAAACCCTATACCTTCTGTGATAGTTGGTGACATATGGTCAGTGCACCAAGGACAGGAGGTACGTGAGTTTCTGAGGAAGAGTCAGCAGAAGTGTTCTGATGTGCCGGGTCGTACTTCTCTGGCCAGGCACTATATCGAAACTGAGCCCGGCCCTAAGGTCAAGATGAAACCGTGCAGGATACCCGAGGCCCGCAGAGAGCATAGGCCTGGGAGGGTACAGGGTAGTGCGGATGCTTCAGATGAAGAGAAAGCTGATGTTGGCTATGGCTCAGGTGAAGATACAGATGACAGTAGTGAAGATGAAGCTGATGAAGGCCATGACTGGTCCAGAGTTCACTGTCTCTTTTGGATTGTTGACCAGCCCTCCGGTCTGGATGACCAGCCCTCCGGTCTGAAGAAGAGGGGGGGGATATGTGAGACAGTGAGAGTATGTGTGTTGAATGGGGTGTACATTTCACCTAGATACTTTGCTGACTGGTATAAGGGAAATGTATGGCTTTGTAAACCTAGTGGTAGAGAAAGGTCACTACACCTTACATTCAGTACACACTTGCAGCTCAGGCCTGAAACCACTCAGCTGTTAATTAGGAGACCAGAAGTAGGTGTCTGCGAACACAGACAGAGAGCTCGCTTAGTCTGGACAAGGAGTCCAGGCACAAGAAGGAGTCTCCAGGAGTATGAGCTGTCTCAGTCTGGGTGCTCGATGTACTCCGGACACAGGAGTAGTCTCTGTGAGAATCCATGCGGATAGCTGCTGAATAGGAGGGAGCTCTCTCAAGTCTGGACGTTGGATATGCCTTCAGACACAAGGAGGAGACTCTGTGAAACTCCATGCTGGTAACTACTGAACATATGTGTTGTTTTGGGGACAGGCTGTTAGAGTCTGGACCCGAATAGAGAGGGAAATCTATCTAAGTGTAGTAAGTGGCTGGACAAGCCCAGGGCTTATGTTTATGATTTGGTTTTGATTATGTTCTGTTTGCTGTGGACTTTAATAAAGCTGGTTGCGGCCAGTTTTTACCAGAACTGCTGTCTGTGAATGAACTGTTTCCGTGCCACTCCGTCTACCCGGACGGCGATCCCAGAGCTATATCCCCTGAAAAGCTTACAATATATATATATGTATTCTATGTGTGTATATCTATTCTTTCTAGTCTTTATTAAAGCTGTCAGTGTGATTTTACAGTATAGCCGGGATGAATTGCCGGCTTTTCTAAAGGACACCGATGCGATTTAATCGCAAGTCACACGTGCGGTCCGTTTGTAATCCGATTTTTCATCGCTCCCATAGACTTGCATTGGCGATAGTCGACCCACAATCGGTGACAGTGGCAGCATGCTGCGATTGCACTCGGACGTTTAAAACGGACCACAAAAAATCTGATACTGGGAGCTGCTCCATAGATTAACATAGGGCAGACTGCAATGCGATATTTCATCGTATTGCAGTCGTCCGATTCTGTCGCCAGTGTGACGCCGGCCTAATAAAAAAAATCCGCATGACCAAACCCTTTAATAAAACCACACCCCTTAAAGGGGTTGTCCACTACTAGGACAACCCCTTCTTGAACTAAATTTTTGGCCCGATAAGATAAAAACTATACTCGCCTCCCGTGCCGACGCCGTTCCAACGGTATCATCACTCGAGGTCTCGTGCCGAGCTACGACACTGGCACCCAATTAGTGCTGGCGTCATTATCTCCACCTTTTGTCGAATTGATCTTGAAGAGGAAGTCTGAGATCAGCTGCAGCCCGGACTTCCTCTTCCTGTTCAATCCGTACGAAGGCGGGGACAGTGACGCCAGCGCTGATTGGGCGGCGAGCATCACGTGTCACAACACCGCCCAAGAGCTCCAGGACCGTGAGCGCTGACACTTGAGGAACAGCGCCGCGTGGGAGGTGAGTAAACTTATTATTTCATCGGGGCCAAATATTTAGTCCAAAAAGGGGTTGTCCTATTAGTAGACAACCCCTTCAAAGCTCGAAGCTTCGCCCCTTTATATCCTCAATGATTTTGGAGAGGAAAAAAATGCAACTTTAGAAGAAAAACAGAGTTGGCATGTTTATTGGGCATGACGTCATCGGGTTTTTTAGGATCATCGTTCAGGGGGGACATCATGGGCATTTCTGGTGCGTTCCTCATCTGATAAGTGCCCGGTTACTTAGCCGGCGGGTATTTGACTGGACCGGAGGTGGTTTGGAATTTGCCCTGTGACTGTAGTTGGCAGCCGGGTATAAATGCCGCAGTGTTTGTGCTAATTCGTTTTTGGTGACAGTTTCTTGGGTGTGGTACAGGAGGATATTCTGCCGCCGCCGCGAAGCATTATGTAAATAAAAATGAAATTAATCTCCTTTAATACAGACCTTAAACACTGTGGCAGCCGAGGCTGAGTTTGCAGGAATATTTAGCAAAATGGAACATTCTCCGGGTTTCATACCAAGGAGAGAGATTAAGGGCAGTTAATCATACCCTATTGTAACTTCTTATTTATTCTTGTAATTAAGTGGGTATTACTGGAAATGATTAGCACCTTAGTTTCGTGTCAAAGTGTCAAGCTTTTTTTTTTTTTTTTGTTGGCCGGGCAGTACAGCTATGGAATAAGCTGGATTGCAGATTATCGCTATGCAGTTTGGACTCACCTATTAAGTAAGAGCCTTAACCTTAGCGTTTCCCGAATGTGCATTCTCACCGACCACTCCGGACCTGTGAAACTCACAAGTGAAGTATGAAAGATTCCCTTGTGTAATGTTCATTATTCACCGCATCACATGATCAGGACCACTCACTTGAATATCATCCTCCCCTAACATCCTGGGAAGACCCTTACAGCAGCGCTGGTACAATTGACCAGAAACCACAGGTGGCGTCACAAACTATTCCAAATCCCCTGTAAATATCCCCCATTGCATGACCGCCAGGGCCACGGACCGAGTCCCGCTGCCAGTGACAACTCCCATAGACTTTCATGGGCTCGGTGCCGAGTACCCCATAGTCCTGGTATCCACACATGTGGTGCGCATCATCTAATTTCTGGCGATCACGAACAGGATGCGAAACTTGCAAAATTGTGAGTCCTGTGTGCCTATTGAACTGTTTTGTGAAAAAGACTGTTTGCTATTTTTGGCGCCATATACCGCCATTTTTGCCACCATATTCGCGCCCTGAGGCGCTGGTGAAGAAGGTGGGAGTGCATTCGTGGGCGTGTACCCCCCCTGTGGCGTGAAAGTTATGGCCGCCCTCTCAAAATGCTATGATAATGTGCGATCCTGCCCCACTGCAAGAGAGATCCGCCTTCTCTTCCTCCTCTATGTCATGGAGAAGGTGGATGCGGTGCTGGAAGATGTGGCCCGCCACCGCAAAGGAATGAAGGAGATTGAGAAACGCTGGCGTGCCCTGAAACAGCGGCTGCTGTGGGACGCCATGCTCCCCCCTCCAGGAACGGGACCGTTACCTGTGATCCCTGCGCTACCACCGCCGGAGGCTGAAGAGACACCGGAGGCCAGTTGTGGAGAAGCTGAGCCCGACTCCCCTGATGATGTGACGGGAGATGAACCGGTACACCAGCCTGGCCTGGAGGCCGCAGCGGAATGCAGTTCCTCGGTAGGGACACCGGAGGAGACCCAACTGTCAGCGATAGAAAACGACTGGGAGCAGCGACAGCAGCAGGTTAGTGCGTTCCCAACACTGCGCACCTGCTTACTCGAATCGCAACCCAGCGCATCTGTGTCGCACAGCCGTCACCCACACGCACGCTCTGCATCGCAACCTGCATCGCAATCTGCATACAACCTGCATCACAACTGCATCGCAAACTGCACGCAATGTCGCAAGTTACTGCGGCATCTTCAGCAACGCCACTGGCATCATACTTAAGAGAAGTACCCGATGGGACCTTAGTGGATCACATGAGAACTGTGGCCACTCAAACGCTGATAGCAGGCCATGACTTGTTTGTTATGCGTTCAAAAGAACACCGCGTCGTTCCAGCCCCAGGAGTGGAAGACGTCATTGAGATCTGCAAAAGAAAAGAAGACCAGTAGGACCCAGACAGGGTTTACTGCGACTGAAAAATGTAAAAAGTTGGAAGAAGTTTGGCAGAATTGCACTTTATTGTCTTTTACTGATATGTATGAAAATGTTACATAGCTTACATATTTAAAATAGAATACCCCAGTTGGGTAAAGTGAAGTATTAATGTGATTACTTGAAATGTTTTCTCTCATGCATGGACTGCGTGGCTGTGGACTGTGCCAGCCCAAGAACTTGTATTGTAAATAGTTGCACTACGGTGCCTTATCTTGGTTTTACATGAAACCTAACTACCTAATTACCTCTGAAGAAAAACCCGTATGGTGGGCCTAGAGTGAGGTCTGCAATGAAGTCCTGCAGCCCACCCAGGACCCACGTGGGAGGTTTTTGGTGCGGGTCCTCCACAAGTATCTTGTATTTATGAAAATGTTTTGATGCTTTGATACTTTTGTATTTTTCTAATGTACAAATTGTAACGTTCAAGAAATCCTCACCTCCCGGATGGGATGAGTTTAAATGTTGTTGTTATATGCAAAACAAAAATGTTTTCTTTTTCTCTTTTACAGCCCGGGAGTGCTGTGTTTAACCAAGGGGGGATGTGTGGCCCAGCTATGTCAGGCACACATAATCCAGGAGAATGCACAGGAAGGAAACCGTTCAAGCTTGATATTCATTCACGTCACTCACACTTTCAGACACACCCATCAGGGGTATAAAAGGTAGTGACACGTAGCAGTCAAGGTTCAGTTTTCATTCAAGTCTGGAGGGAGAGGAGAGGAGTTCAGTTCAGCTTCCTGTCTGAGTACAGGGTAGTTCAGTGTCAGTCCAGTCTGGACTCGGAGGATACTGAGAGCTGTCCAGTGAGCTCTGGAGAAAGCTGGCATTCACATCAAAGCTACAAGTGCTTATGTTAAGAGCGCGAGCAGGGCGAAGGGCACAGTGGAGAAGACAGAGAGAAGTGCTTTAGGTATTGGATTACCTGCACTAAATAACCGGACACCGGGGTCCGAAGCGTTGCTAGAGTTTCAAGCCTAGTAACAAGATAACCGGAGGCTATCTGGACTACAGGTCGCAGAGAGCAGTCCTAAGCGCCAATACGTAAACGGAGTCAGGGGGAACAAGGACTTTTAGCTAGGCCAAGCATAGAAGGACTTAGTTCTCTCAACATCTGATAATCAGAGACATAGAAGGCTCCACCACAATGTTGGCCGGGCAGTACAGCTATGGAATAAGCTGGAGATTGCAGAGTTAACTTCGCTTTATGCAAGTTTGGACTCACCTATATATGAAGTAAAGGAGGCCTCTAACCTGCTCAGCGGTTTCCCGAATGTGCATTCTCCACCCCGACCAGCTCCCCGGGACCTGCCTGAAACATCTACAAGTAAAAGGTATGGAAAGAGATTGCCTTGCGTGAGACTGTTTCATTTATTGCACCCTGCATCACCACCATAGACTTCCAGGGACCAGTCTCACCTGTGGGAGACTTATCATCCAGCTGCCCCATAACATCCCCTGGGAAGACCCTTACAGCAGCGCTGGTACAATTGACCAGAAACCACAGGTGGCGTCACAAACTATTCCAAATCCCCTGTAAATATCCCCCATTGCATGACCGCCAGGGCCACGGACCGAGTCCCGCTGCCAGTGACAACTCCCATAGACTTTCATGGGCTCGGTGCCGAGTACCCCATAGTCCTGGTATCCACACATGTGGTGCGCGTCAGTATGTCAGCAGACTCACTTGTAGTGATGTAGCAGAGCCCAGTGGCATAGCAGAGCTGGGTATGTCAGGAGACTCACTTGTAGTGATGTAGCAGAGCCCAGTGGCACAGCAGGGCTGGGTATGTCAGGAGACTCACTTGTAGTGATGTAGCAGGGCCCAGTGGCACAGCAGGGCTGGGTATGTCAGGAGACTCACTTGTAGTGATGTAGCAGGGCCCAGTGGCACAGCATGGCAGGGTATGTCAGCAGACTCACTTGTAGTGATGTAGCAGAGCCCAGTGGCATAGCAGAGCTAGGTATGTCAGGAGACTCACTTGTAGTGATGTAGCAGAGCCCAGTGGCATAGCAGAGCTGGGTATGTCAGGAGACTCACTTGTATTGCTGTAGTAGAGCCCAGTGACATAGAAGAGCTGGGTATGTCAGGAGACTCACTTGTATTGCTGTAGTAGAGCCCAGTGACATAGAAGAGCTGGGTATGTCAGGAGACTCACTTGTAGTGATGTAGCAGAGCCCAGTGGCATAGCAGAGCTGGGTATGTCAGGAGACTCACTTGTAGTTGCTGTAGCAGAGCCCAGGGGCAAAGCAGGCTGGGTATGTCAGGAGACTCACTTGTAGTGATGTAGCAGGGCCCAGTGGCACAGCAGGCTGGGTATGTCAGGAGACTCACTTGTAGTGATGTAGCAGGCCCAGTGGCACAGCATGGCAGGTATTCTACAGCAGACTCACTTGTATTGATGTAGCAGAGCCCAGTGCTAATGCAGAGCTAGGATTGTCTAGGAGACTCACTTGTAGTGAGTAGCAGAGCCCAGTGGCATAGCAGAGCTGGTATGTCAGGAGACTCACTTGTATTGCTGTAGTAGAGCCCAGTGACATAGAAGAGCTGGGTATGTCAGGAGACTCACTTGTATTGCTGTAGTAGAGCCCAGTGACATAGAAGAGCTGGGTATGTCAGGAGACTCACTTGTAGTGATGTAGCAGAGCTCAGTGGCACAACGGAAAGAATATGGAACCAGTACTTCATCTTACAAAGACTTTCTCACAGACAACTCTTTTGTTTTATTGCATCCAACATTGTAATCAGCCAATCACGGCTAATGTGGCTTGAATCCCTAGTCTTTCTAGCGCTGCCACTCTTGTGCGACCCGCTGGTAACGGAAGTGCTGACACTGTCCATCTTCCACCTGACTACTGTAGCCAATCACTGTCTGCAGCGTTGACAATAGCTCATACAACATTTAACCGGTGGTGGGGACAATAGAGGGTAATTAAATATTCCATATTTCATAACATTTCCTATTTTAGGACCAATATAATATAACCCAGGGCAACACCTCTATGTCTCAGATTAAAATTCAGTTTTCTCTAATTTATATCAATTAGGGGGTGTGATTCAGACCTAGAGACATAAAAATAAGTGCTAAAATTCTTGGTGCCTATAGCCACCACTAGGGGGAGCCAACTGGTCAATAATAAAACTGTACTCGGTAAACTCTTAAGCTCCCCCTAGTGGTGGCTGTAGGCATTAAGAATTACATGATTGAACTATATTTTTATGATTTGGAGCTTTGTATCAGAAAAACGATTCTCTGAGCACTTTAAAGAGATATAAAAAAAAAAATCAGCACAGACCTTTGGATCTATAATAAGGACAAGTTGAGTGTTTACAAAAAGAATACATCTGCCCAGGCTTGAATGTTCTTTGAACATTGGGATGGGATGTTGTGTACATTTCTCATCTCCTGTGTTTGACTACTGTATATGTGAATTTTTGTAGGTCGGGAACTGCTGACATAGATATTTATAGATGATTGCCCTAATTAATGATCACAGGGAATTACCCGGCCAATAATTCCCACACTCCCGTTCACAGAGCTGCCGGGGCATCTCAGGCCAGGTAATGCTCCTTCATGGAGAGATTATTCCGACTAGAGGCTAAATGCCGTTTAATTAGTCTTTAACACTAACAGCTGTTGGCAGCTGCTCTTGATTTAGATTTCTGGAAATTCCTAGACTATTAATTGCCAACAAAAAAGAGCAGTCAGGAAAATATTGTCTTTTACGTGAAAATGTTAAGTAGACTGGAAAGGACGCTGTTGCTTTAAGCCGCGTTCAGATAAACTTTATGAATCGATAATCAGGCTGGATGTTTTTATTAGGTTTTTTTTTAATGTTTATTTTTTTGTGATGTAAATTTTGGTAGACTTTTTATAAGGTGTCTGTTCTTTCAGACAACTTTATCTTATTTGATAGATAAAGTGATTTGCAAATTGTCTATTTATCACAGTATGTAAAAACTATGTTGTTTTCATCCCGGAAAGATCACGCCAAAGTGTCTCCTGTAGATCTAAATTGCTGTCCCCTGCATGTTGTCTCTAGCAGAGAGATACTGAGACTGATTACAGGAAGTGGGGGCGGGTCTTTCTCGCTCTACAGGAAGTGGGGCGGGTCTTTCTCGCTCTACAGGAAGTGGGGGCGGGTCTTTCTCACTCTACAGGAAGTGGGGGCGGGTCTTTCTCACTCTACAGGAAGTGGGATGAGGATTTTTCTCTAAAGGAAGTGGAGGCAGAGTTTTGTGTCTCTACAGGAAGTGGTTATGGGTCTCTGTCTCTCTACAGGAAGTAGATATGGGTCTTTGTCTCTCTTCAGGAAGTGAGGTGGGATTTTGCCTCTACAGGAAGTGGAAGTGGGTCTTTGTCTCGCTACAGGAAATGATGGTGGGTCTTTGTCTTTTCAAAGGAAACAGGCGGGTTTTTGTCTTACTACAGGAAATGGGGTGTGCTTTTGTTTCTTTACAGGAAGTTGGGACACATCTTTTGTCTCTCTACAGTTAATGGAGTGGGTCTTTGTCTCCCTGCTTCTGTACTCCTGTTTATTTAACTGCATACAAGTATAACAGAGAGATGGGCTTTCTGTGCAAATATAAACCCCAACTGCCACCGCTACAGGGCAAGTGGGAAGAGCCGGGCAAAGCGCCAGAATTGGCGCATCTAATAGATGCGCCTTTTCTGGGCAGCTGCAGGCTGCTATTTTTAGGGTGGGGGTCCAATATCTATGGCTCCTTACCAGCCTGAGAATACCAGGCCCCAACTGTCTGCTTTAGCAAGGCTGGTTATCAAAATTCGGGGGGACCCCATGTCATTTTTTAAATTATTTATTTAAATAATTAAAAGAATCAGAGTGGAGAGACCCCTCTATTCTTGATAACCAGCCTTGCCAAAGCTGATAGCTGAGGGTTGCAGTCCACAGCTGTGAGTTTTGTCTGGCTGGTTATCAAAAATACAGGGGAACCCATGCCGTTTTTTTTAAATTATTTATTTAGAGCGCAGTAGCCGACTGATGAATACTCCCATCAGGGGCTCATGCTCTCACTGTTATTAGTGGCAGCAGGCATCATTGGTGTTGGCTGATGGGACTACTGCACCCATCAGCCGACACCAATGATCAGAAGTAAACATTATACCTCCGATTACAGCTGAGGACTCACGCTGTCATTTGACAGCGTGGGAACCGCGGCTGACTGACCGACTGTGATGATTTTACCACCAATCAGAAGCTGTGTTTGCGGCAACATGAACATGACAGCGTGGCAAACACCCGTTGTTTGGGGGGGCTGAACCCGAACAGTAAAAGGGACTTCCTGGTGAAGTCCATGTTCGGTGTCCATGCCCGAACAGTAGGTGTTCGGTACGGACGCCAAACTTTACTGTTTGGGTTCGCCCATCTCTAGTCCCTGGTTATTGTAAAACAATGGAAATTGTGTGGGGAGTGTTCATTTAAATAAAGTATTTGTTGTGTGTTATTCTTTTATCCCCTGAATTTAGCTATGGGGTGTTTGATAGACACCTCTCCATTTCTAACACCAAGGCTTCATGTCAGCTGTGTGTTTGGACTATTCACAGCTGACATCAACCCCAACTACCATTACTCAGATTGCCACTGCACCAGGGCTGTGGGAGAGAGCCGGGAAATTCACCAGAATTGGATTATCTAATGTGATGTGCCACTTCTGGGGTTTGCTGCAGTATTTTTAGACTGGGAAGGGCCCAATACGCAGGGACCTTCCAAACCTGATAACATCAGCTCTCCCCTGTCTGCTTTATCTGCTGGTTACCAAAAGTTGGGAGGGGACCCCATGTTTTTTTATCATCTCTTTATTTATTAGGTTAGTAGATGTACAGTAAGCTATGCACACAAGGCACTAATTATATATCTCACAGATATCTATCTATATTTTGTCTATCTTTCTATTATTGTCACGAAGTGACTGTCCTGGTGTGACGCGACCCGACGGTTGGTCGGTCACCGGACGGCAAAACAAGCAAGGGAACACCGGGGAAACTTTAACAAAGGTGGGCCCTGCGATAAGGAACAAGGGAAATGGACACCACCTGCACTCACCTAAGTCTGTGCCCTGATCTCCCTATCGTCCCTATACGGGTTCTTTCACCCCGTCGCCAAGCAGGATACCTTAAACCCTCACAAGCCCTGTGCTAATCCCTAGGTAGGGAGCAGGCCGGTGAGAGCAGTAGTCACACTACTGCACTAATGAAACACAAAGGGAAGGAACAAACAACAAAGGGTAAAGGCAACAAAAACACCACACTTAGCTTTCTGCTGTAAGGCTAAGTGCACACGTTCAGGAATGTTTGCAGAATATTCCTGAGAAAAACCGGACTTTTTTTCGCTGCAAAAACGTGCGGTTTTTTGCGCGGATTTTGCGGGTTTTTTTTGCGCGGATTTGACGCGTTTTTACCGTGATTTTTTCCTGAACTTTCTAGGTCAATAATATAGCGGGAAAAATGCTAGAAATCCGCAAATTAATGGACATGTTGCTAGATTTTCCGCGATGCGTTTTTTTCGCGGAAAAAAAACGCACCATGTGCACAAAAATTGCGGAATTCATTCTAAATAATAGGATGCTTAATTCATGCGTTTTTGACGCGTTTTTTCCGCGAAAAACGCGAAAAAACGCAAATAATCCTGACGGTGCACTTAGCTTAAAGCTCCACACCGCAGGATAAAGCCACCAGAATAGGTAATAGCTGAAGCACAACTGCACTCAGCAAGCTCCTTCTCCTGCTTGGTTGGTCTCCAGAAGGACCTGTATCACCAACAGTCAGCTGATGTATCAGGTGACCTTTTAAAGGATAGTGGGAGTGGTCACCACCTGCCTCAGCAAACTCAACAGCAATGGAATTACATCAGCGGCCACCGGGGAAAAAAAACTGACATTAACCCCCAATGGCCTGAAAGGAAAAAAAGTTTTAAGAAGAAAAGCAAAATCTGCCACAGATCCAAAAATGGATCGTGACAATTATCTATTTATCTATATTATTTTTGCACATCGTTACCGCATAAAAATCTGTCATTTCTATTCTGCATTCCATTCCAGTATGTCTCACATGGATGGTGCACAGGGGCTGCCAACAGAAAACCACACAGATAGTAAAAACGGACCATCTCTTGCATTCATTTTTTTAAGCTGACATGCGAAGAGGCCTTGAGAGAGTTAAAGAGGAAATATGAAATTGCATTAGGTATGATAACTATTACTCAGGAAAATGTTTGCCTCCCCTACCTGCTTTGACTAGTCATATCATTTGTATTCCCAGCAGAGGGCAGCAGAGAGCATATAAGAAAGCTCCTATTGTTTGAAATCTTTGCTCCATCAGAAGTTCTGATTGGTGAGAACTTAAAGTGTGACCGCTATCTTAATTTTTATTTTATAAATCAATAGTACACATGAAAATAATCAATTTTGTAATATAACTTATCAGAGGAATCCGCTTCTTTCTCCTCCTGGACTGATCATTCACTCTCAATTCAGGGGTAAATTCTGTATTCAGTGAAGACACATTTTCCCATTACTAAGATAGTAGATGACAGTTGGTGCTTATAAGGTTCCATGGAGAGGGGAGGAGCTAGAAGAAGACAGACATTCTAGGGAGGAGCCATAGGCAGAGACATTCTAGGGAGGAGCTAGAGGCAAACACAGACATTCTAGGGAGGAGCTAGAGGCAGGCACAGACATTCTAGGGAGGAGCCAGAGGCAGACACAGACATTCTAGGGAGGAAATAGAGGCAGATACAGACATTCTAGGGAGGAGCTAGAAGCAGACACAGCTATTCTAGGGAGGAGCCAGAGGCAGACACAGACATTCTAGGAGGAGCTAGAGGCAGACACAGACATTCTAGGGAGGAGATAGAGGCAGATACAGACATTCTAGGAGGGAGCTAGAGGCAGACACATTCTAGGGAGGAGCTAGAGGTTGACAGACATTTTAGGGAGGAGCTAGAGGCAGACACACACATTCTAGGGAGGAGCTAGGGGCAGACAGACATTCTAGGGAGGAGCTAGAGGCAGACACAGACATTCTAGGGAGGAGCTGGAGGCTGACACAGACATTCTTGGGAGGAGCTAGAGGCAGACACAGACATTCTAGGGAGGAGCTAGAGGCAGACACAGACATTCTAGGGAGGAGATAGAGGCAGATACAGACATTCTAGGAGGGAGCTAGAGGCAGACACATTCTAGGGAGGAGCTAGAGGTTGACAGACATTTTAGGGAGGAGCTAGAGGCAGAAACAGACATTCTAGGGAGGAGCTAGAGGCAGACACAGACATTCTAGGGAGGAGCTGGAGGCAGACACAGACATTCTAGGGAGGAGCTAGAGGCAGACACAGACATTCTAGGGAGGAGCTAGAGGCAGACACAGACATTCTAGGGAGGAGCTAGAGGCAGACATACACATTCTAGGGAGGAGCTGGAGGCAGATACAGACATTCTGCTGCAAGTTCTCCTGCAATTACAATTACAGTTTTTTAAAAAGAAAAATAATATAAAAATCAACTATTTTTTAGACATTTCTTTACCATGAGATTGTTGAATCATTACTATACTCTTACCGTTGATATCAACGGTAACTGAAATTACCCTTCAAATTACTTAATTTTTCATATATGTTACTATTGTTCTTTTTTTATGCTTTTTCTAGTTGGGAAAAGTAGTTTAACCACTTCCCTCTTTCCTAATAAACAGCGATGGCTGCAGCTTCTTGGAATATGTCTGTATTTACGGGGAAACTTTACCAAGGTGTTAGGTTTTCAAGATGATACGGTTATTTTTGTGGCTGACCATATGTCCCATTTTGCACCATGTGCTGTAACGTTTTTGTAACTTTTTTTTTTACCTTCTCTCACAGTTCAAGTTACTACACCATTTTTATTTATAGCTGGTATTCAATAGATGGGGTTTATCTTTTCGGAGCGAACTACTTGATAATCCTGAATTTTGTGTTATAGAATATTTTATTCACTGATTATTTTGTTTATTTTTATTTTATTTTTTATTTTATTTTCGAATCCCTCCTATACTTTTTGCTTATTTTGTGTACATCGATCATTAAAAATAATAATACATCCTAACTGTATGTATTGATTTGGTAATGAGGGTTAAAATATTTTACTTTTCTTTTATTATTATGACTTGTTCCTTTTTGTTTTAATTGTACCTTTTTTCTTACTCTTATTGGCGGATTGTAAGTTTTATTTTTCTAATATATATATATATATATATATTTTTTTTTTAAATGCCAGTTTATCTATATGAGCTATTTATGAGACTCTTTCTCACACACTTTTCCAAGTATTGGTCAAACCCTACAAAAAAACACATAAGTCTCATAGTGTTTTTTGTTTGTTTCCAAAGTTTTGAGACTGTTTGTAACAAAGTCTATATGTTTTTTCCGTTGTTTTGGGAAAATCGCCATACTTGGAGCATTCTTGTATTCTGGTGTTGCTTCTACATGGCTATTGACTTGAGTGAGGCAAATAAAATCTAAAATATGAAAGTTTGGACTCCATTTGACCTCCTTTCCGGCAGTGTTTGTATTTTTTCCCCTGACGTGATAGCATTGTGTTTCATGACAGGTTTTAATGTAATGTCTGGTCAAAAATAGGCAAACCCTTTGGTTTGAACGGTCGGTAGGGATGAATGAATCTCCGAAAATTTGATGTGGGCAGATTTGCTCGAGTTTGGCCAGAACATTCGATTTGGTCTGAATAAAAACTGCTCCGATTGATGTAACTAGAGAGAAGCAGTTGAAAAATAATAATAATAAAAAGATTTATACTAATCTCCCTTTTTTTTCAGCTGTTCGTATGCTGCCTCCACCTCCTCCACCACCTTCGCAATTCACTGATCTTTCGTTTTTCCATTACTCAACTCCTTCCAGTCCAGCACTAAGGCCAACCTAAAACCTATAATTGACCTCATGTAACAGAATATTATCTGTTCGTACATCACCTCCATCTCCTTTGCAACCTTCATAGCTCCCTGATCTTCCATTCTTCTATTACACTTCTCATTCAGTCCGGCACTGAGGTCAACCTAAAGTGTTTTCTTCAACTGCTTGTATTCTACCTCCATCTCATCCACCACCTTCGCTGCTCCCTGATCTTCCATTTTTCCATTACTAAATTCTTTCCAGTCCGGCACTAAGGCCAACCTAAAACCAATAATTGACCCCACGTAACAGAATATTATCTGTTGGTACACTGTCTTCATCTCCTTTGCAACCTTCGTAGCTCCCTGATCTTCCATTCTTCTATTACTCTTCTTCTCATCCAGTCCGGCACTGAAGCCAACCTAAAGTCTTTTCTTCAACTATTTGAATGCTACCTCCATCTCATCCTCTACATTCGCAGCTCCTTAATCTTCGATTCTTCCATTACTCTTCTCATCCATTCCGGCACTGAAGCGGACCTGAAGCCCTTTCTTCAACTGTTTATATGTTGCCTCCATCTCATCCGCCATCTTCGCAGCTCACTGAGCTTCCATTTTTCCATTAGTAAATTCTTTCCAGTCCACCACTAAGGCCAACCTAAAGCCTTTTCTTCAGCGGTTTCTAAGCTTCCTCCATCTCATACGGAACCTTCACAGCTCCATGATCTTCCGTTCTTCCATTACCCAACTCTTTCCAGTCCAGCACTAAGGCCAACCTAAAGCCTATAATTGACCCCACATAACAGAACATTATCTGTTGGTACATTGCCTCCATCTCCTCTGCAAACTTCGTAGCTCCCTAATCTTCCATTCTTCTATTACTCTTCTCATCCATTCCGGCAATAAGGCCAACATGAAGCCTTTTCTTCAACTGTTTGTATGTTGCCTCCATCTCATTCGCCACCTTCGCAGCTCCCTGATCTTCCGTTCTTCCATTACTCAACTCCTTCCAGTCCAGCAATAAGGCCAACCTAAAACCTATAATTGACCTCATGTAACAGAATATTATCTGTTCGTACATCACTTCCATCTTCTTTACAAACTGCATAGCTCCCTGATCTTCCATTCTTCTATTACTCTTCTTCTCATCAGTCTGGCATTGAAGCCAATATTATTCTTCTCATCCATTCGGCACTGAGGCGAACCTGAAGCCTTTTCTTCAACTGTTTGTATGTTACCTCCATCTCATTCGCCACCTTCTCAGCTCCCTGATCTTCCATTCCCATTACTCAATTCTTTCCAGTCCAGCACTAAGGCCAACCTGAAACCTGTGATTGACCCCACATGACCAAATGTTATCTGCTCTTACATCGACTCCATCTCCTATGGCACTGCTGGAACTCCTTGGTCTTCCATCGACTGTGGCTGGCCTCACAAGACTGATAATCACTTGTTCTTACACCATCTTCATCTTCTCAGTCACAGCTGAACCTCCTGTTCCTCCATTGCATGACACTCGCCATTCTGATGCTTAGGCCAATCTCAGGCCTGTCATTTGCCATAAGCATCAGAATACAGTGAGTCAAGTGATGAAAAACCAGGGCACTGTGGCGGAGGTGGAGGCGCTAAGAGAACGGGTAAGGTAGGGTGACTATAAAGATGATTTATTATTTTAACACCGTCCTTCAAATTAAAAAAAAACTCTTTGCCGCCCAGCTAAATCCAAATCTTTTAGGATATTTGTAACTAATTTAATTAGCTGCTCTCTAGCTAAAACATAACAAAACTTCTCTGGAATGTAAAAGTGTAGAGTTACCATTGAACCCTTTCTTTCCATGGATTATTATTATTTTGCAAAAAGGGCGACTGGAATTCTGGAATTTTTTTTTTTAATCTGTTATCTTCAGAACATAAAAATAAAGTGTTACCCATTTTTTTAGGGAAGTAAATTCCTTTTCATATATATTTTTTTAGCCAATCTTAATCTATATGTGTGACATAGGAAAGGAATCGGGTCATACTAATCAATCGGCGGCTTTGTAGTTCCTGAAAATGGACCTTTTCATATAAATACTGTATACATACATACTCAATTAATTCCTCATTACAGATGCAGCCAGCCAGTTTCATTTGTCTCCAGACGGCGGTCTCTTTCCCGGCTGTTACCAAGTGTGGGTAACGCATTTCCTTGTGTCGCTCTGAAAAATGTGAATATTTAAAGCTGTTAAATTGATGGAGCGGATAAATAGGATTAAATGTGAGGGTCCAAGTTGGGTGGGGATGGGGGGTATTCGCTGGCTGTACAGACTTCATAGGAAAACAACAGAAAGCTTGGTTTAAGCCAACATGAATATGCTATATGGGAGGTATACAGATAGTTTCCAATCTGCTTGTGATTGGATTAGATATGCGTTCAGATTTCAAGCCTCTATACAAGTCTGGGATCTCGCTGGTGCCGGTCTGCTGGGAAGCAGCTGAGGGATTGGTAGCGGAGAACGTCCACCGTCCTCAACAGGCCTCTTAGGTTCTTCAATGTCATAGCACAGAGGTGTCCCGCTGTGGAGTCCTGTCTGGCCCATCTTTTAAGGCTCTAGACCTTTAACCTAGCCGTGGTGAAAGCTGAGATCTTCTGCTCCCATCTGTTCACATGACAGCGCGGTACAATTGGACTGGAGCGTCCTCATTTCCAAGCGTGAAGAACTCGCTCACTGTGCGATATTTTTTTTTGAAGAAGAATTTGAGCATCTTTCATGGCCTGGTTCCCAATAGAAAACCTATTTTGTGACAGTTTTTTTTTTCTTTTCTGTGCATGTCGGGGCAGCCGTTATTGACATCATGGTGGAATAAGAGCCAAATTGATGTTACTAAGCCTGACGGTTTTTGAGACACGTCTCCAAGAATGTCGGCTTTCATCTCGGACCGGAGCCGCATTTTAGAATTAAAAAGCAACTCGTTTGATTTCATGGTCCTGATGTGGTGAATTCGACATTTCATGAAAAGGTTTTTGTTTTTTTAATATGCTTTTAATTAATTTGTCTTTTTGTGACCATTGCCTTTTCGAAAGCTATTTCAGAAATGAGGCCGTGCACTTTTTGTTTTATCGTTATTGTCAATAGTGTATATAATTTCCTCTTCCTATAATCCCTCACCTCACAATGGCTAACAATCCTCCAATATATATTGGATTGGTTGACTTTGGCTAACAACCCACCGATATCTACTGGATTGGTTGACCTTGGCTAACAACCCACCAATATCTCTATTTGATGGAATTATGGGTTGACCTTGGCTAACAACCCACCAATATCTACTGGATTGGTTGACTTTGGCTAACAATCCACCAATATCTACTAGATTGGGTTGACCTTGGCTAACAACCCACCGATATCTACTGGATTGGTTGACCTTGGCTAACAACCCACCAATATCTACTGGATTGGTTGACTTTGGCTAACAATCCACCAATATCTACTGGATTGGTTGACTTTGGCTAACAATCCACCAATATCTACTGGATTGGTTGACCTTGGCTAACAACCCACCAATATCTACTGATTGGTTGACTTTGGCTAACAATCCACCAATATCTACTGGATTGGGTTGACCTTGGCTAACAACCCACCAATATCTATGGGATTGGTTGACCATCTAATGTGTATTGGGTGTCCTGACTCTCTCCTGATAGATGATGTTGAGGGGTATATGTTTGAGGCACCATGTTACTTCTGTGCAATGCTTGCCTTGACTCTTTTCCTGATCTTTTACAAACACAATGTGTCAGCACACTGCCGATTAATGAATGTATGAACTCCAAAATTGCTATAAATGTTAAAAATGTTAGGTACTTTGAGCAAAAAATTCTAAACAAGAGCGCAAAAGCCATCCAACCGCGTCAAGGTATATCTAAATATGGATGGTCCCTAAAAATTATATGTCCTACCTCTCCATTTGTCAAACCAGTCTCATCTGAATGGTGAGTGAAAAGGAAACCTGTAACATCCCTGCCAGCATCACTGCATGGCTTCCCATCTAACATCAGGCTGGTACACCGACTTACTAACCACTCTGGACCATGCTGTGAGTTCTGCCCTCTGCCTGCTCCATGCTGTGAACCACGTGTCATCTGCTTGCTGTGTGCATACATCATGGCTGTATACTTAGGGTGGCGGCACCTGCACTTTCTGATTCTTAAAGGGACAGTGTGCGCATTCCTAATGTGTCCCCAGCCTATTGCCAAGAGGCACCGGGTCCTTAAGGCATCTCCACCAATGGGAAAATGCCTAAGCAACATTGTCACTCAGTCTGTGGTCCTGTCCTTACTTTTGTCTCTGCCACCTGGGGGCTGTATACCGAGGTCTGAATCCTGTAATTTAAACTAGTACCTGTGTTTCACCTTGTCTGAACTAAGGTCCTATTCCTGTTCCTGTTGTATCTTAGTCTGGAATCTTCCGTACCCTGCTGTGTCCTTATCCTGGCTCTGCTCTGCTCCCTCTCCGCCTCAGTGGCTTCTTGTTTGTCCAGTCTGTACCTTCCTGTGTCCTAGTCCTTCCTGAAACTGCCTCTAGTCTGTCCTGGTTCCTAACTTTTCTCATATCCCACTCATACCTGCTAGTGTTCCTGCCTTTCCCGCAACAGTTCCTGTTCCTCCAGTCTGAACTGTGCCCGCCTGCCTGCCAGGGTGTCAGCCGTGCGCGCCAGTACATCATACATGCCCACCAGCACTTGCCAGTCTAAACATCAGCTATCTACAGTACTCGCCTGCACCTGTCGTTAGTGTCCTGTCCCCTTGTGGGGTCAGCTGCTGCTGCCAGACGACGCCCTGGAGTGACACCTGGCAGCAACCTGACGAACAAGCCTGACCTCACCACTAGAGGCTCCAGTGAACACCAAGGTAGCTGCTTAGTCACGCTCCTCCAGGGTTAGTCCGGTTTGTGGCACAGTGGGGCCGCAATCCTCGCTCGTGCCATCCATTCTGGGCGCGAGCGTTACAAAACCAGCTACCTGATCTTGAACATCCCAAAGCTTTCTGACCAGAAAGTCCATACCTTCTTCCATGTGTTAAGGGTGGATATAATCCCTTTGACTCCATTCACTGGTGTTGTCTATGCTGAAACCATTGGTAATCCAGCCATCTGTTGGGCTTTGTGATAACTTATAAGACCGTCAATAACTTGAGGATAAGTCGCCAATCCAACTACTGTAATTTGGCCCACCATAGCTGTCTACTGTCCGTAGGGTATAGTAGTAACCATGTGGACCCCAGTTTTTGGAGTTAATGAGCTTCTAGCAGCCATGAGGGATAATAACCAAAAACGCTCAGTGACAAATGGAACAATTTTATACTCTTAGTTCATGTTTTGCACTATTGAGAATATATTTAGCTTTTTTTTTTTTTATTGATAGTCATCTGATGACCTGGAGAACCGTGTGATATGAGCCTGACTAGTTTGTGGTTAGCCCCTTATACAGATGCTAACCACAGATTGCTGTCTTGTCATGAGATGCTGTCATACATTTTCTGGTATCTATGGGTTTAATATATCTGCAGTATATATTACCGGTAGTTGCTCAGCCCAAACTTTCACTATAAATTAGGCACATAGCCTAAAAGGTGCGATTTTTACAGGGGCAATATACCCTGTAAAAATCGAAACCTTTCGTTTTCTAATCCAATGTGCAGAAACAGGAGTTTAAATAAATATGCTAATTGGGACACTTGGTGTTTCTGGGTGTGGCCAAGAGACTCAGTGCATGGCTCCGCCCACTGGTTTGGCATGCCACGCCTCCCTGACTGGGGATTAATAGAAAATGCTATTTACCTGCAGATATAGGGTCTACCTGCAAGTAAATAGCGTTACACTTCTGCCAGGCCGCCTTACCGATAGTGAGGCTACAGGGAGAAAATAAACTTATTTCCCCGGGAGCCTCTGGCTTTCAGTCATGGTGTGTGCTCTTCACAGTCAGCATGCCTCGACACTTTGATTGACAGTTTTCTCTACAATGTCTGTGTGCAAATTGACATGTCAATGAAAGTACAAAGGCATACTTACAACGACCACTGATAGTATAGCGAGCGGTGACTGTAGCCGCATCAGGCATGTCCCCATGACTGAAAGCCGGCGGCTCATGGGTGGAAATAAGTTTATTTTCTACCTGGTGCCACACTCAGTTTGGTGGCTGCGCAGCATTGTAATGCAATTTACTTGCATATTACCCCTATATAGGCATGTAAATAGTGTTTTCTGAGGTGATAGATTCCCCTTAATAGATGAGGATATCCTGTCACAGAGCGGGAATGCCAATAAAGAGTATTGCTTGGAGGACCCACTACCCCTGTGCATTACATGGCCAGCCAATTAATTATAATGACAATTGTAATACTTAATTTCCCCTCCGGAGGCGCTGCTGGGAAAATGTAACACCTAATCCCTTGCAGATAGATAGCAGATCGCTGGAGATCCCAGCAGCAAGACATGTTGTGATCAATTATAAAGGGGACTTTTCTGTGAAAATGGGATTATCCAAAGAGGAGAAGTGGAAGTTTACAAAACGAGTCAAAGCTGTCATAGAAAATTTGATAAAGTGGCGATTCAGATGAATGCATCTTATGGAAATGTCACGATTGAAAGGTTAACGCTGCTGTAAGGTTTCATAGTTTTGTAGGACTTTGGAAAGTTTACACCGAGTCATTAATCTTGGGTTCACTCGGAGCTATCATAATATGAACCCAGATACAGGAGGCATCAGCCCGAGACATACTGTTTCTCTTCATAATTGCTGCATTTCTCCGAGATTACTGAGAATTACAAGTCAGGCTTTCTGGCACCGGGATGTAGCATGCAAATACAACCTATGGTTGCCACTTCGTGCTCTATACACTAGACCTTTATCATACCCAGGCTGAACGTCTGAGTCAGGACTTACAAATGCAACAAGCTGAGCCTGTGAGCTACGGATACATATCTGCCGCTTCTTAATTAGTTTGCTGGATATTCATTCCATTATTAAAAAACAAAAAACAAAGGTGAAATGAAAAGTTCAGATTTCCTCACCCGTTAATGTCCGTACCTGAAAATAATCAACCCTATCCCTGGAAACCACAGTATTAAACCCGCACATTTATAGGCATCCAGGTCTTCACCAAAAATTTTGATGCCTCACTTATGGGACTTAGAAAAATATTTAGAGTTGAGAGTCCTCAGTGGTTGATACCTTTTAATGGCAACTGAAAAGATGGTAACAAATTGCAAGCTTTCGAGACTACTCAGGTCTCTTCCTCAGGCACTTATGGGATTTAGCGAGATAGGACATATGGGTGACTGTCTTGTAGTCGGGGAAGAACAAGGGACATTAGTAGGTTGGGGGTCCATGATGGGTTGGGGGTGTCTAGGTGCCCAATGTAAAGTTTGACGTTCCCATGTTGGAGTTGGGGACTGACATCTACTGAACTTATGGCTTATGCTCCACTGAGTTCTTTGTGAGCCCATAGATTGTATACTCAGTGATGTCACTGGCTCATAGTGATCACATAGATTGTATCCTCAGTGATGTCACTGGGTCATAGTGATCACATAGATTGTATACTCAGTGATGTCACTGGCTCATAGTGATCACATAGATTGTATCCTCAGTGATGTCACTGGGTCATAGTGATCACATAGATTGTATCCTCAGTGATGTCACTGGCTCATAGTGATCACATAGATTGTATCCTCTGTGATGTCACTGGCTCATAGTGATCACATAGATTGTATCCTCAGTGATGTAACTGGGTCATAGTGATCACATAGATTGTCATCCTCGTGATGTCACTGGGTCATAGTGATCACATAGATTGTATCCTCAGTGATGTCACTGGTCTATAGTGATCACATAGATTGTATCCTCAGTGATGTCACTGGTCATGTGATCACATAGATTGTATCCTCAGTGATGTCACTGTCATAGTGATCACATAGATTGGTATCTAGTGATGTCACTGACTCATAGTGATCACATAGAGTTGATCCCATGATGTCACTGGTCATAGTGATCAATTAGATTGTGATCCTCATGATGTACTGAACAATGAATCATAGTTATGATCTCACTGAGTCCTTATAGTGCGACCAAAGTATCTCGTGATGTCCACTGGCCATAGTGAATCACATTGATTGTATCCTAGTGATTCACTGGTCATAGTGATCACATAGATTGTAATCAGTGATGTCCTGGTCTAGTGATCACATAGATTGTATCCTCAGTGAGTGTCACTGCAAGTGATCACATAGATTGTATCCTCAGCATTCACTGGTCATAGTGATCACATAGATGTATCCTCATGTGAGTCACGGTCATAGGATCACATAGTAGTGTATCCTCATGATGTACTGGTTCATAGTGATAAATAATTGTCTCCTCAGTGATGTCACTGGGTCATAGTGATCACATGATTGTATCCTCAGTGATGTCACTGGTCATAGTGATCACATAGATTGTATCCTCAGTGATGTCACTGGTCATAGTGATCACATAGATGTATCCTCAGTGATGTCACTGGCTCATAGTGATCACATAGATTGTTCTCGTGATGTCACTGGTCATAGTGATCACATAGATTGTATCCTCAGTGATGTCACTGGGTCATAGTGATCACATAGATTGTATCCTCAGTGATGTCACTGGCTCATAGTGATCACATAGATTGTATCCTCAGTGATGTCACTGGTCATAGTGATCACATAGATTGTATCCTCAGTGATGTCACTGGGTCATAGTGATCACATAGATTGTATCCTCAGTGATGTCACTGGTCATAGTGATCACATAGATTGTATCCTCAGTGATGTCACGGGTCATAGTGATCACATAGATGTATCCTCAGTGATGTCACTGGCTCATAGTGATCACATAGATTTACCTCAGTGATGTCACTGGGTCATAGTGATCACATAGATTGTTCCTCGTGATGTCACTGGGTCATAGTGATCACATAGATTGTATCCTCAGTGATGTCACTGGCTCATAGTGATCACATAGATTGTATCCTCAGTGATGTCACTGGTCATTAGTGATCACATAGATTGTATCCTCAGTGATGTCACTGGGTCATAGTGATCACATAGATTGTATCCTCAGTGATGTCACTGGGTCATAGTGATCACATAGATTGTATCCTCAGTGATGTCACTGGTCATAGTGATCACATAGATTGTATCCTCAGTGATGTCACTGGTCATAGTGATCACATAGATTGTATCCTCAGTGATGTCACTGGGTCATAGTGATCACATAGATTGTATCCTCAGTGATGTCACTGGGTCATAGTGATCACATAGATTGTATCCTCAGTGATGTCACTGGGTCATAGTGATCACATAGATTGTATCCTCAGTGATGTCACTGGCTCATAGTGATCACATAGATTGTATCCTCAGTGATGTCACTGGGTCATAGTGATCACATAGATTGTATCCTCGTGATGTCACTGGGTCATAGTGATCACATAGATTGTATCCTCAGTGATGTCACTGGGTCATAGTGATCACATAGATTGTATCCTCAGTGATGTCACTGGGTCATAGTGATCACATAGATTGTATCCTCAGTGATGTCACTGGTCCATAGTGATCACATAGATGTATCCTCAGTGATGTCACTGGGTCATAGTGATCACATAGATTGTATCCTCAGTGATGTCACTGGTCATAGTGATCACATAGATTGTTCCTCGTGATGTCACTGGGTCATAGTGATCACATAGATTGTATCCTCAGTGATGTCACTGGTCATAGTGATCACATAGATTGTATCCTCAGTGATGTCACTGGGTCATAGTGATCACATAGATTGTCTCCTCGTGATGTCACTGGGTCATAGTGATCACATAGATGTATCCTCAGTGATGTCACTGGCTCATAGTGATCACATAGATTGTATCCTCAGTGATGTACTGGTCATAGTGATCACATAGATTGTATCCTCATGATGTCACTGGTCATAGTGATCACATAGATTGTATCCTCAGTGATGTCACTGGTCATAGTGATCACATAGATTTATCCCGTGATGTCACTGGGTCATAGTGATCACATAGATTGTATCCTCAGTGATGTCACTGGTCATAGTGATCACATAGATTGTATCCTCAGTGATGTCACTGGTCATAGTGATCACATAGATTGTATCCTCAGTGATGTCACTGGTCATAGTGATCACATAGATTGTATCCTCAGTGATGTCACTGGGTCATAGTGATCACATAGATTGTTCCTCAGTGATGTCACTGGGTCATAGTGATCACATAGATTGTATCCTCAGTGATGTTCACTGGTCATAGTGATCACATAGATTGTTCCTCAGTGATGTCACTGGTCATAGTGATCACATAGATTGTATCCTCAGTGATGTCACTGGGTCATAGTGATCACATAGATTGTATCTCAGTGATGTCACTGGGTCATAGTGATCACATAGATTGTATCCTCAGTGATGTCACTGGCTCATAGTGATCACATAGTTGTATCCTCAGTGATGTCACTGGGTCATAGTGATCCATAGATTGTTCCTCAGTGATGTCCTGGGTCATAGTGATCACATAGATTGTATCCTCAGTGATGTCACTGGGTCATAGTGATCACATAGATTGTATCCTCAGTGATGTCACTGGTCATAGTGATCACATAGATTGTATCCTCAGTGATGTCACTGGGTCATAGTGATCACATAGATTGTCTCTCCGTGATGTCACTGGGTCATAGTGATCACATAGATTGTATCCTCAGTGATGTCACTGGCGCATAGTGATCACATAGATTGTATCCTCAGTGATGTACACTGGTCATAGTGATCACATAGATTGTATCCTCAGTGATGTCACTGCTATAGTGATCACATAGATTGTATCCTCAGTGATGTCACTGGGTCATAGTGATCATAGATTGTATCTCAGTGATGTCTCTGGGTCATAGTGATCACATAGATTGTATCCTCAGTGATGTCACTGGCTCATAGTGATCACATAGATTGTATCCTCATGTGATGTCACTGGCTCATAGTGATCACAATAGATTGTTCCTCGTGATGTCACTGGTCATAGTGATCACATAGATTGTATCCTCAGTGATGTCACTGGTCATAGTGATCACATAGATTGTATCCTCAGTGATGTCACTGGTCATAGTGATCACATAGATTGTATCCTCAGTGATGTCACTGGCTCATAGTGATCACATAGATTGTATCCTCAGTGATGTCACTGGGTCATAGTGATCACATAGATTGTATCCTCAGTGATGTCACTGGTCATAGTGATCACATGATTGTATCCCAGTGATGTCACTGGGCTCATAGTGATCACATAGATTGTATCCTCAGTGATGTCACTGGTCATAGTGATCACATAGATTGTATCCTGATGTCACTGTCTAGTGATCACATAGATTGTATCCTCAGTGATGTCACTGGGTCATAGTGATCACATAGATTGTATCCTCGTGATGTCACTGGTCTAGTGATCACATAGATTGTATCCTCAGTGATGTCACTGGCTCATAGTGATCACATAGATTGTATCCTCAGTGATGTCACTGGTCTAGTGATCACATAGATTGTATCCTCAGTGATGTCACTGGGTCATAGTGTCACATAGATGTATCCTCAGTGATGTCACTGGGTCATAGTGATCACATAGATTGTATCCTCAGTGATGTCCTGGGTCATAGTGATCACATGATTGTATCCTCAGTGATGTCACTGGGTCATAGTGATACATAGATTGTATCCTCAGTGATGTCACTGGTCATAGTGATCACATAGATTGTATCTCAGTGATGTCATGGTCATAGTGATCACATAGATTGTATCCTCATGATGTCACTGGGTCATAGTGATCACATAATTGTATCCTCAGTGATGTCACTGGGTCATAGTGATCACATAGATTGTATCCTCAGTGATGTCACGGTCATAGTGATCACATAGATTGTATCCTCAGTGATGTCACTGGCATAGTGATCACATAGATTGATCCTCAGTGATGTCACTGCTCATAGTGATCACATAGATTGTATCTCGTGATGCACTGGTCATAGTGATCACATAGATGTATCCTCATGATGTCATGGGTCATAGTGATCACATAGATTGTATCCTCAGTGATGTCACTGTCTGTGATCACATAGATGTATCCTCAGTGATGTCACTGGTCATAGTGACACATAGATTGTATCCTCAGTGATGTCACTGGTCATAGTGATCACAAATGTATCCTCAGTGATGTCCTGGCTCATAGTGATCACATAGATTGTATCCTCAGTGATGTCACTGGTCATAGTGATCACATAGATTGTATCCTCAGTGATGTCAGGGTCATAGTGATCACATAGATTGTATCCTCAGTGATGTCACTGGTCATAGTGATCACATAGATGTATCCTCAGTGATGTCACTGTCATAGTGATCACATAGATGTATCTCAGTGATGTCACGGGTCATAGTGATCACATAGATTGTATCCTCAGTGATGTCACTGGTCATAGTGATCACATGATGTATCCTCAGTGATGTCACTGGTCATAGTGATCACATAATGTATCCTCAGTGATGTCACTGGTCATAGTGATCACATAGATTGTATCCTCAGTGATGTCACTGGCTCATAGTGATCACATAGATTGATCCTCGTGATGTCACTGGCTCATAGTGATCACATAGATGTATCCTCAGTGTGTCACTGGTCATAGTGATCACATAAATGTATCCTCAGTGATGTCACTGGGTCATAGTGATCACATAGATTGTATCCTCAGTGATGTCACTGGTCATAGTGACACATAATTGTATCCTCAGTGATGTCACTGCTCATAGTGATCACATAGATGTATCCTCAGTGATGTCACTGGTCATAGTGATCACATAGATTGTATCCTCAGTGATGTCACTGGGTCATAGTGATCACATAGATTTATCCTCAGTGATGTCACTGGGTCATAGTGATCACATAGATTGTATCCTCAGTGATGTCACTGGGTCATAGTGATCACATAGATTGTATCCTCAGTGATGTCACTGGTCATAGTGATCACATAGATTGTATCCTCAGTGATGTCACTGGTCATAGTGATCACATAGATTGTATCCTCAGTGATGTCACTGGTCATAGTGATCACATAGATTGTATCCTCAGTGATGTCACTGGTCATAGTGATCACATAGATTGTATCCTCAGTGATGTCACTGGCTCATAGTGATCACATAGATTGTATCCTCAGTGATGTCACTGGTCATAGTGATCACATAGATTGTATCCTCAGTGATGTCACTGGGTCATAGTGATACATAGAATGTATCCTCAGTGATGTACTGGGTCATAGTGATCACATAATGTATCCTCAGTGATGTCACTGGGTCATAGTGATCACATAATTGTATCCTCAGTGATGTCACTGGTCATAGTGATCACATAGATTGTATCCTCAGTGATGTCACGGGTCATAGTGATCACATAGATTGTATCCTCAGTGATGTCACTGGTCATAGTGATCACATAGATGTATCCTCAGTGATGTCACGGGTCTAGTGATCACATAGATTGTATCTCAGTGATTCACTGGTCATAGTGATACATAATTGTATCCTCAGTGATGTCACTGGTCATAGTGATCACATAGATGTATCCTCAGTGATGTCACTGCTCTGTGATCACATAGATGTATCTCGTGATGTCACTGGTCATAGTGATCAATAGATGTATCCTCAGTGATGTCACTGGCTCATGTGATCCATAGATTGTATCCTCAGTGATGTCACTGGTCATAGTGATCACATGATTGTATCCTAGTGATCACTGGGTCATAGTGATCCATGATGTATCCTAGTGATGTCATGGGTCCATAGTGATCACATGATGTATCCTCATGATGTCACTGGTCATAGTGATCACATAGATTGTATCTCAGTGATGTCACTGGTCATAGTGATCACATAGATGTATCCTCAGTGATGTCATGGGTCATAGTGATCACATAGATTGTATCCTCAGTGATGTCACTGGTCATAGTGATCACATAGATTGTATCCTCAGTGATGTCACTGGTCATAGTGATCACATAATTGTATCCTCAGTGATGTCACTGGGTCATAGTGATCACATAGATTGTATCCTCAGTGATGTCATGTATAGTGATCACATAGATTGTATCCTCAGTGATGTCACTGGGTCATAGTGATCACATAGATTGTATCCTCAGTGATGTCACTGGGTCATAGTGATCACATAGATTGTATCCTCAGTGATGTCACTGGGTCATAGTGATCACATAGATTGTATCCTCAGTGATGTCACTGGGTCATAGTGATCACATAGATTGTATCTCAGTGATCATGGGTCTAGTGATCCATGTTTATCTCAGTGATGTATGTCTAGTGATCACTAGATGTATCCATGATGTATCTAGTGATCTATGTCCTCAGTGGTCACGTCATGTATCCATAATGTATCACTGTGTTCCTCAGTGATCACGATAGTATCACATGATTGTATCTCAGTGATGTCACTGGTTCTAGTGATCACAGATTGTATCCCATATGTACTGCTCAGTGATCACTGATGTATAATGATGTCCTAGTGATCACTGATGTATCCCATGATGTCTGTCAGTGTCATCATAATGTATCCTGTGTTCCTGGTATATGTCACATAAGTATCTAGTTGTACCTCTAGTGATCACGATTGTATCTCATGATGTACCTCAGTGATCATAGTTGTTCCTCGTGATGTCCTGGGCTAGTGATACATAGATGTATCCTCAGTGTGTCACTGGGTCATAGTGATCACATAATGTATCCTCAGTGATGTCACTGGTCATAGTACATAGATTGTATCCTCAGTGATGTACTGGTCATAGTGATCACTAGATTGTATCCTCAGTGATGTCACTGGTCATAGTGATCACATAGATTGTATCCTCGTGATGTCACTGGTCATGTGATCACATAGATTGTATCCTAGTGATGTCACTGGCTCATAGTGATCACATAGATTGTATCCTCAGTTGTCACTGGCTCATAGTGATCATAATTGTTCCTCGTGATGTCATGGGTCATATGATCACATAGATTGTATCCTCAGTGATGTCACTGTCATAGTGATCACATAGATTGTATCCTCAGTGATGTCACTGTCATAGTGATCACATAGATGTATCCTCAGTGATGTCACTGGTCATAGTGATCACATAGATGTATCCTCAGTGATGTCACTGGGTCTAGTGTCAATGATTGTATCTCAGTGATGTCACTGTCTAGTGATCATATATGAACTCATGATGTCACTGGTCATAGTGATCACTAGATGTATCCTCAGTGATGTCACTGGGTATAGTGATCCATAGATGTATCCTCAGTGATGTCACTGGTCATAGTGATCCATAGATTGTATCCTCAGTGATGTCACTGGTCATAGTATCACATAGATGTATCCTCAGTGATGTCACTGGTCATAGTGATCACATAGATTGTATCTCGTGATGTCACTGGTCATAGGATCACATAGATGTATCCTCAGTGATTCACTGTCATAGTGATCACATGATGTATCTCATGTGTCATCAAGTGATCACATGATGTATCCTCGTGATGTCACTGGTATGTGATCCATGATTGTATCCTCATGATGTCACTGGGTCATAGTGATCACATATGTATCCTCATGATG
>JARQOD010000004.1:15674681-15713086 GCA_033576555.1 Oophaga sylvatica
GTGACTACATGGTTCAGGCGCCCCTAGATGCAGCTAATTGCGCTGCTAGCACAGCCGCCAATGCTATCGCCATTCGGAGGTCTCTATGGCTTCGTGAGTGGAGTGCTGACGCTGCTTCAAAGAGAACTTTAACTTCATTGCCCTATCTGTCAGGACGTCTCTTTGGAGACCGTCTTGATCAGATTATTTCTGACGTCACTGGCGGCAAGAGCAAGTTTCTTCCGCAGCGCAGAATTAATCGATCTTTTCGGTATCAATACCAGGGTCGTTCCCGGCCTTTTCGTGGCTCCTCTAATTAGTCCGCCACTTCGACTTCGGCTCGAGCACCCCGTTCATCTCACAGTGACAGGGGTTCGCAACCATCATCTAAGTCCTCTCAACCCTGGAGAAACAGATTCTCTCAGACAGAGAATAGGAATTCCTCTGTTCGAAAGCAGTCCCTCCAATGACTCCTGGCCGGGGACGAGGGACTCAGGCAGGGTAGGCGGCTGCCTACGCTTGTTTTAAGAGGTAGGGTCCTCGATCTTGTACACTCCAGCTACAAGATCGAATATTTATTCCTCCCCCCAACATATCTCTTTCAGTCACGTCCCCCCAGGTCCAAGGATCTTGTAATGCCTTTGCTTCATTTTCTCCAATTGGAGCTAATTTTGTTTTGGGACAGGAGTCCCGCGTCTTTAAGTCTCCGCTTCCGTCTGTTTCACACAGTCAGAAGCTCCTTAAAACAATGGACAAGAACTTTATCCCTGAATCAAGGGAAGGGTTTTCTGCCAGTCCATTGGCTGGTGGTGGCCACTCTCCTCGGATGGGAGCAGTGTTCCTCCATCGCACGGCTCAGAGCCGAGGGTCTCCTCCAGAGACTCTTCTTCTAATCAACATCCTGGAATTCAGAGCTATCAGGTTAGCTCCAAAACAGTTCATTTGCCAGCATTGGGCATACAGGATGTGAATCTCATGGCATGCAGATTGAATGCCAGGGTTCAGATTTTCCTAAGTCAATTCCGCAATCCATTAGCCATCGGCTTGGATGCATTAGTTCTCCCTTGAAATCAATTTCGCCTTCCATACATCTCCCCACTCCTTCCATTAATCCCCAGGGTGATTCGGAGGATCAAGGCGGAGGTGTTCCTCTCATTCTAGTCGCTCCGGATTAGTCTTGCCACCAGTGGTAGGCAGGACTAGTACGGCTAGTCGCAGACGTTCCCGGAGATTACCCGATCATCCGGATCTTCTGTCACAGGGTCCAATTTACCATCACAATTCGAGGGTTCTGAATTTGATGGTAGAGCCGTTGAAGCCTGGATCCTAGGTCAGGCTGGTTTCTCTCACAAGGTTGTTTCAACAATGGTTAATGCCAGAAAACCGGCTTCCGCCCGCATTTATCATCGGGTCTGGAAGACATTCTTTTCCTGGTGTAAGGATAGGGGTCGTTCCCCTTTGGTTTTTTCTATCCCTGTCATTCTAGAGTTTCTTCAAACAGGAATGGACTCGGGATTAGCTCTTTCTTCCCTCAAGGGGCAGATTTCTGCTTTTTCCGTCCTTTTCCAACGACGGATCGCAGTTAAGCCTCAGGTCAGGACTTTTATCCAAGGAGTGTCACATCTTGTTCCTCCTTACAAGAGGCCTTTAGAGCCTTGGGATCTTAATTTGGTCCTCAGTGCTTTACAGGAATCACCTTTCGAACCTCTGTCTGAAGTGTCTTTATCACTTCTCTCCTGGAAGGTTGTCTTCTTAGTGGCAATTACCTCTATCAGAAGGGTATCAGAGTTGGCAGCTTTATCTTGTAAATCTCCTTTCCTCATTTTTCACTAGGACAAGGTAGTTCTTAGAACTTCTCCTTCTTTCACGCCTAAAGTCGTTTCGGATTTCCATATCAATGAGGAGATAGTTTTACCCTCATTCTGTCCGGCACCGGTTCACAGTATTGAAAAGGCTCTTCACACCTTGGATTTGTGGAGCTCTCCGAAGGTACATTTCAAGGACGGCATCTTTCCGAAAATCGGACGCTCTGTTTGTGCTTCCGGAAGGACGCAGACAGGGTCTTCCTGCTTCCAAGGCCACATTAGCCAGATGGATTCGCTCTGCGATCCAAGAGGCGTATCGTGTCAAAGGTCAGCCTATCCCGGCTGGGATTAAGGCACACTCCACTCGATCTGTGGGGGCCTCCTGGGCCATTCGGCACCAGGCTTCGGCACAGCGAGTGTGCAAGGCTGCGACTTAGTCCAGTCTTCATACTTTCGTCAAGCATTATCAAATTCATGCTCAAGTTTCTTCAGATGCGGCATTTGGCAGAAAGATTCTGCAATCAGCTGTTGCGCATCTGTAAGTTGTATATTGACTAGTTATGCGTTTTATTTTATGCATAAGTTTTACGAGGCTCCATCTATTGATGGCTTCCCACCCAGGGACTGCTTTGGGACGTCCCACGGTCTGTGTGTCCCCCAATGAGGCGAAGGAGAAAAGGAGATTTTTGTGTACTCACCGTAAAATCCTTTTCTCCGAGACACTCATTGGGGGACACAGCTCCCACCCTTTTTTGAGTTTGAAGCCTCGTTGTTTATTTGCATTTGTCTATTTTGATTTGTTGACATATTGCATTATTGTTATGAGCTCCTACTGCTTTGGTACCGAACTGGTTCATGATGAGCCAACAGGAGGTATATACTGCAGGAGGAGGAGCTAATCTTTTGTGCTTAATGATTTGCTTAGTGTCCTCCTAGTGGCAGCAGCATATACCCACGGTCTGTGTGTCCCCCAATGAGTATCTCGGAGAAAAGGATTTTACGGTGAGTACACAAAAATCTTCTTTTTATCTATCCATTATCTATCTATTTATTTATCTATCTATTATCTATCTACCTATTATCTATCTATTATCTATCATCAGTTATCTACCTATTATCTATCTATTTATATCTATTATCTATCTATTATCTATCTATCTATTATCTATCGATCTATTATCTATCTATTATCTATTTATATCTATTATCTATTTATATCTATTATCTATCTATCATCTATTATCTATCTATTTATCTTTGGTGTCAGGGGGCCCTCTGACACCAACCCCATTGTCAGCTGAATATGAATCCTTAAAAGCACATTCACCTTATATGTATTAGGACACAGAGATCCTCCAGCTCCCGGCACCACCATAGCTATAATGGCCGTTGACTTATCAGAGGTCGGCAGCTGACGTCGACGTGCTCATCGTGGCAGCACATTACGCCGCTGCCATGCGCTGTCCGCCCCCTTACGCTGGCTATGGATGAAGAAGAGGGTGCTGCTCCGCCACAGGAGCGAGGAAAGGTGAGAATTGTTTGTTTTTGTTATTAAATATGTTTGAGGAAAGTGCAAATAGAGAAACATTATTACATAAAGGGCCCCAGGTGAGGAATTTTATTACAGGATGGAGGACATTATTAGAAGATGGGGGACATAATTACAGGATCACGTACATTATTGCGGAAGTGGCCCAGTATGGAGGACATTATAACAGGAAGGACCCCAGGATGGGGGACATTATTACATTATAGTGGACATTATTACCAGAAGGGGATATTATTACTGGATTACATTATTGTGGGAAGTGGCCCAGTATGGAGGACATTATCACAGGAGGTGGCACAGGATGGGGGACAAAACCACAGGAAGGAGGCATGATGAGGAACATTACAGGATCAAGGACATTATGACAGGAAGGAGCCAGGGTAGGGGACATTATTTCAAGATGGGCGCAGGATGAGGTATCTGTCACGCTGTATAGCAGATATATATATGTGATGACAATAATCTATATCAAAAGGGCAACATACTATATAACATGGCATAGCTATATGATAACATAGATTTACCTGACAGAAAGTCCAGTGGGTCAAAACGGAATCCGTTATACGCTGTCTCCGGCTAGAGGGTGACCGGGTCTAAGCTGACCCTAACTGGGTCCTAACTAATCCCTCAACCTGGAGGTACTGTTAAAGGTACAGAGGTCCAGGCCACCAGCGTAAACCCTGTCTCCTATCAATCCCTGCCAACTGTATTCTAGTCCTAAGAAGGACCCTGAATACCACCAAAGGGAATGACCAGGTAACGGTTAATGAACAGAAAGACATACAAGAAAGATAAGAAATAAAGTAAATAAAGTCTTACATACAACACTCACACACAGTAGGAACACCATAGGTCTCAGAGATAAACTATAAGCTGTAAGGTAAAAACAACTAAGGAGCTCTTAGCTTAAGTATTCCCAGAACCGATCCAGTCTGCTAAACTATATGAATGCTTTCACCGGCATCCAACACCCAGACTGGCAGGAATATAAAGGAAACTAATTAGAACATAATCCAAAGCAGCCGGGCGAGGCTGAACCTAGTCTTAGCAAAGAGCTAGGTAAAATTAACTCTCTCATTACCAAACACAAAGAAACAGCAGCTCAGCTGTGAGAAGTCAGAATGTGCAATCGCGACGATCTCGTGGCGATGCACCCATGACAGTACCCCCCCTTCTACGAGGGGCCTCCGGACCCTCATGACCAGGTCTGTCCGGGTAAGTTGTGTGAAAGGTCCGAACCAATCGATCTGCGTTATCATCAGACGCAGGGACCCACGTCCTCTCCTCAGGACCATACCCCCTCCAATGAACTTCCACGTTATCATTGATTACCACTGAAGGAGGAGGTAGAGGTGACGGTATGACTGGTGCCACATACTTTTTAAGTAATGACTTGTGAAACACATTATGAATTTTAAACGTAGGAGGGAGGTCCAGACGAAATGCCACAGGATTAATTATGGAACTGATCCTGTATGGCCCGATGAATCTGGGACCCAACCTCCAGGAGGGAACTTTAAGTTTTATATTCCTGGTAGACAACCACACCAGATCGTTCACCCTCAGATCTAGACCAGAAACTCTCCTCCTAACAGCCATCCGTTTGTAAGGGTTCTCCGTAACCTTCAGTCTTAAGCGATCTGGAACTATCAGTCTCCCTGGAAGTCCCACAGGGGCGTCCCCCTGAGCCCCCAATACCTCCCCCTCAAGCTCAGAGCATACAGCTGACACTACAACTCCCTCCTGAGGAATAGGAACCGGATCATCCGTCTTCCCGACCCCTGGGAAAGTACGAGATAAGGCATCAGAAGCAACTTTATTGAGCAGTCATATGTGCGATGAGGAGGTAACTCTTTACACCCCTCCTCTGAGAACTTCTCCCAAAAGTCCTCCAGAAAAGGAGGCAAAGTCCTAGGCACAACCGCACCGATGACCGTGCTCATGCAGTTATTCTTGCAAAATTCACCCCACTGGCTTATCTTTCTGGATTGCCAATCAATCACTGGGTTATGTTTAGCCAACCAAGGAAGTCCCAACACAATAGGAGCAGGCAGACCCTCCAACACATAACAAGACAATTGCTCTTTATGTATTGCCCCTACTCGAAGATCTATGTTATGAACAGCTTGTACCAAGCTACCTTGACCAAGAGGTCTAGAATCAATAGAGAGTATAGGGACCGGTTTGGCCAATACACTCAGTTGCATACCATGCACCTGGGCAAACCGAGTGTCCACCAGATTAGCCCCGGACCCACTATCAAGAAAAACAGAAATCCTCTCAGTTCTAGTACCAATCACCACCTCCGCAGGCACGAGAAACTGAGAGGGATTTGGGACGAAATACACACTCCCAGGTTAACTCCTTGGTTCAAAGAGGTCCGGGATGGACACCCCCCAACAAAATGTCCCTCTCTCCCCGCAAAAGAAACACCTTCTAGTCTTGCGGCGCACCGCTGATTCCCTCCTACAAAATGATGTCCCTCCCAACTGCATGGGTTCCTCAGAACAGACCAGAGGAACCTCAGTATAAGGACTTTAGTAGTAGGTGGAGTCATCACGGGGGCGGAGTTACCTCGCGTCTTCCCCGAAGACGTCTATCAATGCGAATAGCGAGGGCCATAGCAGCCTCCAGTGATGGAGGAGAATCATACTGAGCCAACACATCTTTTAATTTGTCAGACAACCCTTGACAAAACTGGCTCCTAAGAGCTGGGTCATTCCACTGAGTATCTGTTGCCCATCTACGGAACTCAGAAGAATATTCCTCCGCTGGACGATTTCCTTGCCGTATTTTACGTAACCTTGTTTCAGCAAGGGAGACTCGATCCGGATCATCATATACCAGACCCAGGGCAGTAAAAAATCGATCCACTGACGGGAGATCTGGGAGCCTGGAGGAATAGAGAACGCCCAAGATTGAGGATCCCCTTGTAAGAGCGAGATAACAATTCCCACCCTCTGCTCTTCACTCCCAGATGACCGAGGCCGCAGCCGAAAGTACAATTTACATGCCTCCCGAAAGTAAAAAATTTGTCCCGCCCACCAGTGAACCTGTCCGGGAGAGCAACCTTAGGTTCAGATCTGGTTTGCTCCGGGGGGACAAAACCTTGGACTTAATGTCTGCCAACTCCATGGACAATCCCTGCAACTGCCGGGCCAGCTGGGCTACTGGATCCATGATAGCTGGGGAGAATCTTTAGTAGGCCGTGAAAATGTCACGCTGTATAGCAGATATATATATGTGATGACAATAATCTATATCAAAAGGGCAACATACTATATAACATGTGCATAGCTATATGATAACATAGATTTACCTGACAGAAAGTCCAGTGGGTCAAAACGGAATCCGTTATACGCTGTCTCCGGCTAGAGGGTGACCGGGTCTAAGCTGACCCTAACTGGGGTCCTAACTAATCCCTCAACCTGGAGGTACTGTTAAAGGTACAGAGGTCCAGGCCACCAGCGTAAACCCTGTCTCCTATCAATCCCTGCCAACTGTATTCTAGTCCTAAGAAGGACCCTGAATACCACCAAAGGGAATGACCAGGTAACGGTTAATGAACAGAAAGACATACAAGAAAGATAAGAAATAAAGTAAATAAAGTCTTACATACAACACTCACACACAGTAGGAACACCATAGGTCTCAGAGATAAACTATAAGCTGTAAGAGTAAAAACAACTAAGGAGCTCTTAGCTTAAGTATTCCCAGAACCGATCCAGTCTGCTAAACTATATGAATGCTTTCACCGGCATCCAACACCCAGACTGGCAGGAATATAAAGGAAACTAATTAGAACATAATCCAAAGCAGCCGGGCGAGGCTGAACCTAGTCTTAGCAAAGAGCTAGGTAAAATTAACTCTCTCATTACCAAACACAAAGAAACAGCAGCTCAGCTGTGAGAAGTCAGAATGTGCAATCGCGACGATCTTCGTGGCGATGCACCCATGACAGTAGTGGAGACTTAGATATAGCAGACACCCGCGTGTAGCAATGCTGAAGTAGTGGAGACTTGGATACAGCAGACACCCGCGTGTAGCAATGCTGAAGTAGTGGAGACTTAGATATAGCAGACACCCGCGTGTAGGAATGCTGAAGTAGTGGAGACTTGGATACAGCAGACACCCGCGTGTAGCAATGCTGAAGTAGTGGAACTTAGATATAGCAGACACCCGCGTGTGGGAATGCTGAAGTAGTGGAGACTTGGATACAGCAGACACCCGCGTGTAGCAATGCTGTAGTGGAGACTTGGATATAGCAGACACCTGCATGTAGCAATGCTGAAGTAGTGGAGACTTGGATATAGCAGACACCCGCGTGTAGCAATGCTGAAGTAGTGGAGACTTAGATATAGCAGACACCCGCGTGTAGCAATGCTGAAGTAGTGGAGACTTAGATATAGCAGACACCCCCGTGTAGGAATGCTGAAGTAGTGGAGACTTGGATACAGCAGACACCCGCGTGTAGCAATGCTGAAGTAGTGGATACAGCAGACACCCGCGTGTAGCAAAGCTGAAGTAGTGGAGACTTGGATATAGCAGACACCCGCGTGTAGCAATGCTGAAGTAGTGGAGACTTGGATATAGCAGACACCCACGTGTAGCAATGATGAAGTAGTGGAGACTTGGATATAGCAGACACCCGCGTGTAGCAATGCTGTAGTGGAGACTTGGATATAGCAGACACCTGCATGTAGCAATGATGAAGTAGTGGATACAGCAGACACCCGCGTGTAGCAATGCTGAAGTAGTGGATACAGCAGACACCCCGCGTGTAGCAATGCTGAAGTACACTGTGTTCCAAATTATTATGCAAAAATTGTTTAGGAGTGATAAGGTAAGAATTTTTTTGTTTGTCAGTTAAACTCATTGATGGTGATGTGTCAGGGCTCTTTATATCACTGTAAGAAATTTGCAGACACCTGTGCTAATTAGTTTGGCAGGTGTGTCCAATGAAAGGCAAGACTACTTAAAAAGGCTGTCCCACATTATTAAGCAGCCTACATTTTCTGCCAAAAGGGACAGAAAAAAGATGTGTCGGCTGCTGAGAAGCAACAAATTGTGGAGTGTTTAGGTCAAGGCATGACTACAATCAACATTGCCAAGACACTTCATCGTGATCATTGCACAATCAAGAAGTATGCAGCTGATTCACAGTACACACGTGTGCGTGCTGATAAGGGAAAATTGAGATTCTTTCCTACAGGCAATACGTCAGGTTAAAAGAGCAGCGGCAAAAAAGCCTTGTCATAGCAGCAGACAAGTTTTTGAAGCTGCTGGTGCCTCCAGCGTCCCCCGAACAACAAGATGCAGGGTCCTTCAGAGGTTTACAGCTGTGTGTAAGCCATCCTGTCGACCTCCTCTATCCACTGCACACAAGCAGAAACGGCTCCAGGGGGCCAAACAATACATGAAGACTGACTTCAAAACTGATTTGTTCACAGATGAGTGCCGTGCAACGCTCGATGGTCCAGATGGATGAAGTGGAGGATGGCTGGTTGATGGACACCCCATGCAAACACGGCTAGGCGCCAACAAGGAGGAGGTGGAGTAATGTTTTGGGCTGGAATCATGGGGAGAGAGATTGTCGGCCCCTTTAGGATCCCTGAAGGGGTAAAGATGAACTCCATAGTGTATGTTGAGTTTCTCAAACAGCACTTCCTGCAATGGTTCAAGAAGAAGAACCGTGCATTCCGCAGCAAGATCATTTTCATGCATGATAATGTACCGTCTCATGCTGCACATAACACATCTGCATCTCTGGCTGCTATGGCATAAAAGGGGACAAACTTATGATGTGGCCCCCATGCTCTCCTGACCTCAACCCCATTGAGAACCTCTGGAGCATCATCAAAAGGAGTGTCTATGATGGCGGGAGGCAGTTCACATCTAAGTAACAGCTCTGGAGGGTATTCTGTCCTCATGCAAAACAATTGAAGCAGAAACCATCCAAAACCTGACAATTCAATGGAGGAGAGAGTTCAGAAGCTCCTTTCGAACAAGGGTCCTATGTGCAAATGTAACATCACCTAGAATCAAGTTTTGAGTTGAAAACTGTTTGATTTCAGTTTGTAAGAACCTGCTAATGCTTATAATTTCAAAAATGACCATTTTTTTGTTCTTTATTAAAATGAAAAGGTTGAAAACTCTGCTGTGCATAATAATTTGGAACATGCATTTTGAGTGCAGTTTGAGTGTTTTATTTTTTTAAAAATATACTGTTATCATATCAAACCTTTCAATTGTACTCTAATAGTTATTTGACTGGAAAATTACAATGACTGCAAATCATATAGTAATTTGGGAAAATCTGAGAAAATATTATTTGCATAATAATTGGAACACAGTGTAGTGGAGACTTGGATACAGCAGACACCCGCGTGTAGCAATGATGAAGTAGTGGAGACTTGGATATAGCAGACACCCCGTGTAGCAATGCTGTAGTGGAGACTTGGATATAGCAGACACCTGCATGTAGCAATGCTGAAGTAGTGGAGACTTGGATATAGCAGACACCCGCGTGTAGCAATGCTGCAGTAGTGGAGACTTAGATATAGCAACACCCGCGTGTAGAATGCTGAAGTAGTGGATACAGCAGACAACCGCGTGTAGCAATGCTGAAGTAGTGGATACAGCAGACACCCGGGTGTAGCAATGCTGAAGTAGTGGAGACTTGGATATAGCAGACACCCGCGTGTAGCAATGCTGAAGTAGTGGAGACTTGGATATAGCAGACACCCGCGTGTAGCAATGATGAAGTAGTGTAGACTTGGATATAGCAGACACACCCGCGTGTAACAATGCTGAAGTAGTGGAGACTTGGATATAGCAGACCCCTGCATGTAGCAATGATGAAGTAGTGGAGACTTGGATATAGCAGACACCCGGTGTAGCAATGATGAAGTAGTGGAGACTTGGATATAGCAGACACCCGCGTGTAGCAATGCTGAAGTAGGGAGACTTGGATATAGCAGACGCCCGCGTGTAGCAATGCTGAAGTAGGGGACTTGGATATAGCAGACACCTGCATGTAGCAAGGCTGAAGTAGTGGAGACTTGGATATAGCAGACACCCCGCGTGTAGCAATGCTGCAGTAGTGGAGACTTAGATATAGCAGACACCCGCGTGTAGGAATGCTGAAGTAGTGGATACAGCAGACAACCGCGTGTAGCAATGCTGAAGTAGTGGATACAGCAGACACCCGGGTGTAGCAATGCTGAAGTAGTGGAGACTTGGATATAGCAGACACCCGCGTGTAGCAATGCTGAAGTAGTGGAGACTTGGATATAGCAGACACCCGCGTGTAGCAATGATGAAGTAGTGTAGACTTGGATATAGCAGACACCCGCGTGTAGCAATGCTGAAGTAGTGGAGACTTGGATATAGCAGACCCCTGCATGTAGCAATGATGAAGTAGTGGATACAGCAGACACCCGCGTGTAGCAATGCTGAAGTAGTGGATACAGCAGACACCCGCGTGTAGCAATGCTGAAGTAGTGGAGACTTGGATACAGCAGACACCCGCGTGTAGCAATGATGAAGTAGTGGAGACATGGATATAGCAGACACCTGCGTGTAGCAATGATGAAGTAGTGGATACAGCAGACACCCGCGTTAGCAATGCTGAAGTAGTGGATACAGCAGACACCCGCGTGTAGCAATGCTGAAGTAGTGGATACAGCAGACACCCGCGTGTAGCAATGCTGAAGTAGTGTAGACTTGGATATAGCAGACATCTGCGTGTAGCAATGATGAAGTAGTGGATACAGCAGACAACCCGCATGTAGCAATGATGAAGTAGTGTAGACTTGGATATAGCAGACACCCGCGTGTAGCAATGCTGAAGTAGTGGAGACTTGGATATAGCAGACAACCGCATGTAGCATGCTGAAGTAGTGTAGACTTGGATATAGCAGACAACCGCGTGTAGCAATGCTGAAGTAGTGTAGACTTGGATATAGCAGACACCCGTGTGTAGCTATGCTGAAGTAGTGGAGACTTGGATATAGCAGACACCCGCGTGTAGCAATGATGAAGTAGTGGAGACTTGGATATAGCAGACACCCGCGTGTAGCAATGATGAAGTAGTGGAGACTTGGATATAGCAGACACCCGCGTGTAGCAATGCTGAAGTAGTGTAGACTTGGATATAGCAGACACCCGCGTGTAGCAATGATGAAGTAGGGGAGACTTGGATATAGCAGACACCCGCGTGTAGCAATACTGAAGTAGTGGAGACTTGGATATAGCAACACCCGCGTGTAGCAATGATGAAGTAGTGGAGACTTGGATATAGCAGACACCCGCGTGTAGCAATGCTGAAGTAGGGAGACTTGGATATAGCAGACCCCGCGTGTAGCAATGCTGAAGTAGGGGAGACTTGGATATAGCAGACGCCCGCGTGTAGCAATGCTGAAGTAGGGGAGACTTGGATATAGCAGACCCCTGCATGTAGCAATGATGAAGTAGTGGATACAGCAGACACCCGCGTGTAGCAATGCTGAAGTAGTGGATACAGCAGACACCCGCGTGTAGTAATGCTGAAGTAGTGGAGACTTTGGATACAGCAGACACCCGCGTGTAGCAATGATGAAGTAGTGGATACAGCAGACACCCGCGTGTAGCAATGATGAAGTAGTGTAGACTTGGATATAGCAGACACCCGCGGTAGCAATGCTGAAGTAGTGGAGACTTGGATATAGCAGACACCCGCGTGTAGCAATTCTGAAATAGTGTAGACTTGGATATAGCTGACGCCTGCGTGTAGCAATGCTGAAGTAGGGAGACTTGGATATAGCAGACAACCGCATGTAGCAATGCTGAAGTAGTGTAGACTTGGATATAGCAGACACCCGCGTGTAGCAATTCTGAAATAGTGTAGACTTGGATATAGCTGACGCCTGCGTGTAGCAATGCTGAAGTAGTGTAGACTTGGATATAGCAGACACCTGCGTGTAGCAATGATGAAGTAGTGGATACAGCAGACACCCGCTGTAGCAATGATGAAGTAGTGTAGACTTGGATATAGCAGACACCCGCGTGTAGCAATGCTGAAGTAGTGGAGACTTGGATATAGCAGACACCCGCGTGTAGCAATTCTGAAATAGTGTAAACTTGGATATAGCTGACGCCTGCGTGTAGCAATGCTGAAGTAGGGGAGAATTGGATATAGCAGACACCTGCGTGTAGCAATGCTGAAGTAGGGAGACTTGGATATAGCAGACAACCGCATGTAGCAATGCTGAAGTAGTGTAGACTGGATATAGCAGACAACCGCGTGTAGCAATGCTGAAGTAGTGTAGACTTGGATATAGCAGACACCCGCGTGTAGCTATGCTGAAGTAGTGGAGACTTGGATATAGCAGACACCCGCGTGTAGCAATGATGAAGTAGTGGAGACTTGGATATAGCAGACACCCGCGTGTAGCAATGATGAAGTAGTGGAGACTTGGATATAGCAGACACCCGCGTGTAGCAATGATGAAGTAGTGGAGACTTGGATATAGCAGACACCCGCGTGTAGCAATGCTGAAGTAGGGGAGACTTGGATATAGCAGACCCCGCGTGTAGCAATGCTGAAGTAGGGGAGACTTGGATATAGCAGACCGCCCGCGTGTAGCAATGCTGAAGTAGGGGAGACTTGGATATAGCAGACCCCTGCATGTGGCAATGATGAAGTAGTGGATACAGCAGACACCCGCGTGTAGCAATGCTGAAGTAGTGGATACAGCAGACACCCGCGTGTAGTAATGCTGAAGTAGTGGAGACTTGGATACAGCAGACACCCGCGTGTAGCAATGATGAAGTAGTGGAGACTTGGATATAGCAGACACCCCGTGTAGCAATGCTGAAGTAGTGTAGACTTGAATATAGCAGACACCTGCGTGTAGCAATGATGAAGTAGTGGATACAGCAGACACCCGCGTGTAGCAATGATGAAGTAGTGTAGACTTGGATATAGCAGACACCCGCGTGTAGCTATGCTGAAGTAGTGGAGACTTGGATATAGCAGACACCCGCATGTAGCAATGATGAAGTAGGGGAGACTTGGATATAGCAGACCCCGCATGTAGCAATGATGAAGTAGTGGAGACTTGGATATAGCAGACACCCGCGTGTAGCAATGCTGAAGTAGGGAGACTTGGATATAGCAGACGCCCGCGTGTAGCAATGCTGAAGTAGGGGAGACTTGGATATAGCAGACACCCGCGTGTAGCAATGCTGAAGTAGGGGAGACTTGGATATAGCAGACACCCGCGTGTAGCAATGCTGAAGTAGGGGAGACTTGGATATAGCAGACACTCGCGTGTAACAATGCTGAAGTATTGGAGACTTGGATATAGCAGACACCCGCGTGTAGCACTGCTGAAGTAGTGGAGACTTGGATATAGCAGACACCCGCATGTAGCAATACTGAAGTAGTGGAGACTTGGATATAGCAGACACCCGCATGTAGCAATGATGAAGTAGTGGAGACTTGGATATAGCAGACACCCGCGTGTAGCAATACTGAAGTAGGGGAGACTTGGATATAGCAGACACCCGCGTGTAGCAATACTGAAGTAGTGGAGACTTGGATATAGCAGACACCCGCGTGTAGCAATGCTGAAGTAGTGGAGACTTGATATAGCAGACACCCGCGTGTAGCAATGCTGAAGTAGGGAGACTTGGATATAGCAGACACCCGCGTGTAGCAATACTGAAGTAGTGGAGACTTGGATATAGCAGACACCCGCGTGTAGCAATGCTGAAGTAGTGGAGACTTGGATATAGCAGACACCCGCGTGTAGCAATGCTGAAGTAGGGAGACTTGGATATAGCAGACACCCGCGTGTAGCAATACTGAAGTAGTGGAGACTTGGATATAGCAGACGCCCACGTGTAGCAATGCTGAAGTAGGGAGACTTGGATATAGCAGACACTCGCGTGTAACAATGCTGAAGTAGTGGAGACTTGGATATAGCAGACACCCGTGTGTAGCAATGCTGAAGTAGTGGAGACTTGGATATAGCAGACACCCACGTGTAGCAATGATGAAGTAGTGGAGACTTGGATATAGCAGACACCCGCGTGTAGCAATGCTGTAGTGGAGACTTGGATATAGCAGACACCTGCATGTAGCAATGATGAAGTAGTGGATACAGCAGACACCCGCGTGTAGCAATGCTGAAGTAGTGGATACAGCAGACACCCGCGTGTAGCAATGCTGAAGTACACTGTGTTCCAAATTATTATGCAAAAATTGTTTAGGAGTGATAAGGTAAGAATTTTTTTGTTTGTCAGTTAAACTCATTGATGGTGATGTGTCAGGGCTCTTTATATCACTGTAAGCAATTGCAGACACCTGTGCTAATTAGTTTGGCAGGTGTGTCCAATGAAAGGCAAGACTACTTAAAAAGGCTGTCCCACATTATTAAGCAGCCTACATTTTCTGCCAAAAAGGGACAGAAAAAAGATGTGTCGGCTGCTGAGAAGCAACAAATTGTGGAGTGTTTAGGTCAAGGCATGACTACAATCAACATTGCCAAGACACTTCATCGTGATCATTGCACAATCAAGAAGTATGCAGCTGATTCACAGTACACACGTGTGCGTGCTGATAAGGGAAAATTGAGGATTCTTTCCTACAGGCAATTACGTCAGGTTAAAAGAGCAGCGGCAAAAAAGCCTTGTCATAGCAGCAGACAAGTTTTTGAAGCTGCTGGTGCCTCCAGCGTCCCCCGAACAACAAGATGCAGGGTCCTTCAGAGGTTTACAGCTGTGTGTAAGCCATCCTGTCGACCTCCTCTATCCACTGCACACAAGCAGAAACGGCTCCAGTGGGCCAAACATACATGAAGACTGACTTCAAAACTGATTTGTTCACAGATGAGTGCCGTGCAACGCTCGATGGTCCAGATGGATGAAGTGGAGGATGGCTGGTTGATGGACACCCCATGCAAACACGGCTAGGCGCCAACAAGGAGGAGGTGGAGTAATGTTTTGGGCTGGAATCATGGGAGAGAGATTGTCGGCCCCTTTAGGATCCCTGAAGGGGTAAAGATGAACTCCATAGTGTAGTTGAGTTTCTCAAACAGCACTTCCTGCCATGGTTCAAGAAGAAGAACCGTGCATTCCGCAGCAAGATCATTTTCATGCATGATAATGTACCATCTCATGCTGCACATAACACATCTGCATCTCTGGCTGCTATGGGCATAAAAGGGGACAAACTTATGGTGTGGCCCCCATGCTCCCCTGACCTCAACCCCATTGAGAACCTCTGGAGCATCATCAAAAGGAGTGTCTATGATGGCGGGAGGCAGTTCACATCTAAGCAACAGCTCTGAGAGGGTATTCTGTCCTCATGCAAAACAATTGAAGCAGAAACCATCCAAAACCTGACAAATTCAATGGAGGAGAGAGTTCAGAAGCTCCTTTCGAACAAGGGGTCCTATGTGCAAATGTAACATCACCTAGAATCAAGTTTTGAGTTGAAAACTGTTTGATTTCAGTTTGTAAGAACCTGCTAATGCTTATAATTTCAAAAATGACCATTTTTTTGTTCTTTATTAAAATGAAAAGGTTGAAAACTCTGCTGTGCATAATAATTTGGAACATGCATTTTGAGTGCAGTTTGAGTGTTTTATTTTTTAAAAATATACTGTTATCATATCAAACCTTTCAATTGTACTCTAATAGTTATTTGACTGGAAAATTACAATGACTGCAAATCATATAGGTAATTTGGGAAAATCTGAGAAAATATTATTTGCATAATAATTTGGAACACAGTGTAGTGGAGACTTGGATACAGCAGACACCCGCGTGTAGCAATGATGAAGTAGTGGAGACTTGGATATAGCAGACACCCGCGTGTAGCAATTCTGAAATAGTGTAGACTTGGATATAGCTGACGCCTGCGTGTAGCAATGCTAGAGTAGGGAGACTTGGATATAGCAGACAACCGCATGTAGCAATGCTGAAGTAGTGTAGACTTGGATATAGCAGACACCCGCGTGTAGCAATTCTGAAATAGTGTAGACTTGGATATAGCTGACGCCTGCGTGTAGCAATGCTGAAGTAGTGTAGACTTGGATATAGCAGACACCTGCGTGTAGCAATGATGAAGTAGTGGATACAGCAGACACCCGCATGTAGCAATGATGAAGTAGTGTAGACTTGGATATAGCAGACACCCGCGTGTAGCAATGCTGAAGTAGTGGAGACTTGGATATAGCAGACACCCGCGTGTAGCAATTCTGAAATAGTGTAGACTTGGATATAGCTGACGCCTGCGTGTAGCAATGCTGAAGTAGGGGAGAATTGGATATAGCAGACACCTGCGTGTAGCAATGCTGAAGTAGGGGAGACTTGGATATAGCAGACAACCGCATGTAGCAATGCTGAAGTAGTGTAGACTGGATATAGCAGACAACCGCGTGTAGCAATGCTGAAGTAGTGTAGACTTGGATATAGCAGACACCCGCGTGTAGCTATGCTGAAGTAGTGGAGACTTGGATATAGCAGACACCCGCGTGTAGCAATGATGAAGTAGTGGAGACTTGGATATAGCAGACACCGCGTGTAGCAATGATGAAGTAGTGGAGACTTGGATATAGCAGACACCCGCGTGTAGCAATGATGAAGTAGTGGAGACTTGGATATAGCAGACACCCGCGTGTAGCAATGCTGAAGTAGGGGAGACTTGGATATAGCAGACGCCCGCGTGTAGCAATGCTGAAGTAGGGGAGACTTGGATATAGCAGACGCCCGCGTGTAGCAATGCTGAAGTAGGGGAGACTTGGATATAGCAGACCCCTGCATGTGGCAATGATGAAGTAGTGGATACAGCAGACACCCGCGTGTAGCAATGCTGAAGTAGTGGATACAGCAGACACCCGCGTGTAGTAATGCTGAAGTAGTGGAGACTTGGATACAGCAGACACCCGCGTGTAGCAATGATGAAGTAGTGGAGACTTGGATATAGCAGACACCCGCGTGTAGCAATGCTGAAGTAGTGTAGACTTGAATATAGCAGACACCTGCGTGTAGCAATGATGAAGTAGTGGATACAGCAGACACCCGCGTGTAGCAATGATGAAGTAGTGTAGACTTGGATATAGCAGACACCCGCGTGTAGCTATGCTGAAGTAGTGGAGACTTGGATATAGCAGACACCCGCATGTAGCAATGATGAAGTAGGGGAGACTTGGATATAGCAGACACCCGCATGTAGCAATGATGAAGTAGTGGAGACTTGGATATAGCAGACACCCGCGTGTAGCAATGCTGAAGTAGGGAGACTTGGATATAGCAGACGCCCGCGTGTAGCAATGCTGAAGTAGGGGAGACTTGGATATAGCAGACACCCGCGTGTAGCAATGCTGAAGTAGGGGAGACTTGGATATAGCAGACACCCGCGTGTAGCAATGCTGAAGTAGGGGAGACTTGGATATAGCAGACACTCGCGTGTAACAATGCTGAAGTATTGGAGACTTGGATATAGCAGACACCCGCGTGTAGCACTGCTGAAGTAGTGGAGACTTGGATATAGCAGACACCCGCATGTAGCAATACTGAAGTAGTGGAGACTTGGATATAGCAGACACCCGCATGTAGCAATGATGAAGTAGTGGAGACTTGGATATAGCAGACACCCGCGTGTAGCAATGCTGAAGTAGTGGAGACTTGGATATAGCAGACACCCGCGTGTAGCAATACTGAAGTAGGGGAGACTTGGATATAGCAGACACCCGCGTGTAGCAATACTGAAGTAGTGGAGACTTGGATATAGCAGACACCCGCGTGTAGCAATGCTGAAGTAGTGGAGACTTGGATATAGCAGACACCCGCGTGTAGCAATGCTGAAGTAGGGGAGACTTGGATATAGCAGACACCCGCGTGTAGCAATACTGAAGTAGTGGAGACTTGGATATAGCAGACGCCCACGTGTAGCAATGCTGAAGTAGGGGAGACTTGGATATAGCAGACACTCGCGTGTAACAATGCTGAAGTAGTGGAGACTTGGATATAGCAGACACCCGCGTGTAGCAATGCTGAAGTAGTGGAGACTTGGATATAGCAGACACCCACGTGTAGCAATGATGAAGTAGTGGAGACTTGGATATAGCAGACACCCGCGTGTAGCAATGCTGTAGTGGAGACTTGGATATAGCAGACACCTGCATGTAGCAATGATGAAGTAGTGGATACAGCAGACACCCGCGTGTAGCAATGCTGAAGTAGTGGATACAGCAGACACCCGCGTGTAGCAATGCTGAAGTACACTGTGTTCCAAATTATTATGCAAAAATTGTTTAGGAGTGATAAGGTAAGAATTTTTTTGTTTGTCAGTTAAACTCATTGATGGTGATGTGTCAGGGCTCTTTATATCACTGTAAGCAATTGCAGACACCTGTGCTAATTAGTTTGGCAGGTGTGTCCAATGAAAGGCAAGACTACTTAAAAAGGCTGTCCCACATTATTAAGCAGCCTACATTTTCTGCCAAAAAGGGACAGAAAAAAGATGTGTCGGCTGCTGAGAAGCAACAAATTGTGGAGTGTTTAGGTCAAGGCATGACTACAATCAACATTGCCAAGACACTTCATCGTGATCATTGCACAATCAAGAAGTATGCAGCTGATTCACAGTACACATGTGTGCGTGCTGATAAGGGAAAATTGAGGATTCTTTCCTACAGGCAATTACGTCAGGTTAAAAGAGCAGCGGCAAAAAAGCCTTGTCATAGCAGCAGACAAGTTTTTGAAGCTGCTGGTGCCTCCAGCGTCCCCCGAACAACAAGATGCAGGGTCCTTCAGAGGTTTACAGCTGTGTGTAAGCCATCCTGTCGACCTCCTCTATCCACTGCACACAAGCAGAAACGGCTCCAGTGGGCCAAACAATACATGAAGACTGACTTCAAAACTGATTTGTTCACAGATGAGTGCCGTGCAACGCTCGATGGTCCAGATGGATGAAGTGGAGGATGGCTGGTTGATGGACACCCCATGCAAACACGGCTAGGCGCCAACAAGGAGGAGGTGGAGTAATGTTTTGGGCTGGAATCATGGGGAGAGAGATTGTCGGCCCCTTTAGGATCCCTGAAGGGGTAAAGATGAACTCCATAGTGTATGTTGAGTTTCTCAAACAGCACTTCCTGCCATGGTTCAAGAAGAAGAACCGTGCATTCCGCAGCAAGATCATTTTCATGCATGATAATGTACCATCTCATGCTGCACATAACACATCTGCATCTCTGGCTGCTATGGGCATAAAAGGGGACAAACTTATGGTGTGGCCCCCATGCTCCCCTGACCTCAACCCCATTGAGAACCTCTGGAGCATCATCAAAAGGAGTGTCTATGATGGCGGGAGGCAGTTCACATCTAAGCAACAGCTCTGAGAGGGTATTCTGTCCTCATGCAAAACAATTGAAGCAGAAACCATCCAAAACCTGACAAATTCAATGGAGGAGAGAGTTCAGAAGCTCCTTTCGAACAAGGGGTCCTATGTGCAAATGTAACATCACCTAGAATCAAGTTTTGAGTTGAAAACTGTTTGATTTCAGTTTGTAAGAACCTGCTAATGCTTATAATTTCAAAAATGACCATTTTTTTGTTCTTTATTAAAATGAAAAGGTTGAAAACTCTGCTGTGCATAATAATTTGGAACATGCATTTTGAGTGCAGTTTGAGTGTTTTATTTTTTTAAAAATATACTGTTATCATATCAAACCTTTCAATTGTACTCTAATAGTTATTTGACTGGAAAATTACAATGACTGCAAATCATATAGGTAATTTGGGAAAATCTGAGAAAATATTATTTGCATAATAATTTGGAACACAGTGTAGTGGAGACTTGGATACAGCAGACACCCGCGTGTAGCAATGATGAAGTAGTGGAGACTTGGATATAGCAGACACCCGCGTGTAGCAATGCTGTAGTGGAGACTTGGATATAGCAGACACCTGCATGTAGCAATGCTGAAGTAGTGGAGACTTGGATATAGCAGACACCCGCGTGTAGCAATGCTGCAATAGTGGAGACTTAGATATAGCAGACACCCGCGTGTAGGAATGCTGAAGTAGTGGATACAACAGACACCCGCGTGTAGCAATGATGAAGTAGTGGATACAGCAGACACCCGCGTGTAGCAATGCTGAAGTAGTGGAGACTTGGATATAGCAGACACCCGCGTGTAGCAATGCTGAAGTAGTGGAGACTTGGATATAGCAGACACCCGCGTGTAGCAATGATGAAGTAGTGTAGACTTGGATATAGCAGACACCCGCGTGTAGCAATGCTGAAGTAGTGGAGACTTGGATATAGCAGACCCCTGCATGTAGCAATGATGAAGTAGTGGATACAGCAGACACCCGCGTGTAGCAATGCTGAAGTAGTGGATACAGCAGACACCCGCGTGTAGCAATGCTGAAGTAGTGGAGACTTGGATACAGCAGACACCCGCGTGTAGCAATGATGAAGTAGTGGAGACTTGGATATAGCAGACACCTGCGTGTAGCAATGATGAAGTAGTGGATACAGCAGCCACCCGCGTGTAGCAATGCTGAAGTAGTGGATACAGCAGACACCGCGTGTAGTAATGCTGAAGTAGTGGATACAGCAGACACCCGCGTGTAGCAATGCTGAAGTAGTGTAGACTTGGATATAGCAGACACCTGCGTGTAGCAATGATGAAGTAGTGGATACAGCAGACACCTGCGTGTAGCAATGATGAAGTAGTGGATACAGCAGCCACCCGCGTGTAGCAATGCTGAAGTAGTGGATACAGCAGACACCGCGTGTAGCAATGATGAAGTAGTGGATACAGCAGACACCCGCGTGTAGCAATGCTGAAGTAGTGTAGACTTGGATATAGCAGACACCTGCGTGTAGCAATGATGAAGTAGTGGATACAGCAGACACCCGCATGTAGCAATGATGAAGTAGTGTAGACTTGGATATAGCAGACACCCGCGTGTAGCAATGCTGAAGTAGTGGAGACTTGGATATAGCAGACACCCGCGTGTAGCAATTCTGAAATAGTGTAGACTTGGATATAGCTGACGCCTGCGTGTAGCAATGCTGAAGTAGGGGAGAATTGGATATAGCAGACACCTGCGTGTAGCAATGCTGAAGTAGGGGAGACTTGGATATAGCAGACAACCGCATGTAGCAATGCTGAAGTAGTGTAGACTTGGATATAGCAGACAACCGCGTGTAGCAATGCTGAAGTAGTGTAGACTTGGATATAGCAGACACCCGTGTGTAGCTATGCTGAAGTAGTGGAGACTTGGATATAGCAGACACCCGCGTGTAGCAATGATGAAGTAGTGGAGACTTGGATATAGCAGACACCCGCGTGTAGCAATGATGAAGTAGTGGAGACTTGGATATAGCAGACACCCGCGTGTAGCAATGCTGAAGTAGTGTAGACTTGGATATAGCAGACACCCGCGTGTAGCAATGATGAAGTAGGGGAGACTTGGATATAGCAGACACCCGCGTGTAGCAATACTGAAGTAGTGGAGACTTGGATATAGCAGACACCCGCGTGTAGCAATGATGAAGTAGTGGAGACTTGGATATAGCAGAACACCCGTGTAGCAATGCTGAAGTAGGGGAGACTTGGATATAGCAGACGCCCGCGTTTAGCAATGCTGAAGTAGGGGAGACTTGGATATAGCAGACGCCCGCGTGTAGCAATGCTGAAGTAGGGGAGACTTGGATATAGCAGACCCCTGCATGTAGCAATGATGAAGTAGTGGATACAGCAGACACCCGCGTGTAGCAATGCTGAAGTAGTGGATACAGCAGACACCCGCGTGTAGTAATGCTGAAGTAGTGGAGACTTGGATACAGCAGACACCCGCGTGTAGCAATGATGAAGTAGTGGATACAGCAGACACCCGCGTGTAGCAATGATGAAGTAGTGTAGACTTGGATATAGCAGACACCCGCGTGTAGCAATGCTGAAGTAGTGGAGACTTGGATATAGCAGACACCCGCGTGTAGCAATTCTGAAATAGTGTAGACTTGGATATAGCTGACGCCTGCGTGTAGCAATGCTGAAGTAGGGGAGACTTGGATATAGCAGACAACCGCATGTAGCAATGCTGAAGTAGTGTAGACTTGGATATAGCAGACACCCGCGTGTAGCAATTCTGAAATAGTGTAGACTTGGATATAGCTGACGCCTGCGTGTAGCAATGCTGAAGTAGTGTAGACTTGGATATAGCAGACACCTGCGTGTAGCAATGATGAAGTAGTGGATACAGCAGACACCCGCATGTAGCAATGATGAAGTAGTGTAGACTTGGATATAGCAGACACCCGCGTGTAGCAATGCTGAAGTAGTGGAGACTTGGATATAGCAGACACCCGCGTGTAGCAATTCTGAAATAGTGTAGACTTGGATATAGCTGACGCCTGCGTGTAGCAATGCTGAAGTAGGGGAGAATTGGATATAGCAGACACCTGCGTGTAGCAATGCTGAAGTAGGGGAGACTTGGATATAGCAGACAACCGCATGTAGCAATGCTGAAGTAGTGTAGACTTGGATATAGCAGACAACCGCGTGTAGCAATGCTGAAGTAGTGTAGACTTGGATATAGCAGACACCCGCGTGTAGCTATGCTGAAGTAGTGGAGACTTGGATATAGCAGACACCCGCGTGTAGCAATGATGAAGTAGTGGAGACTTGGATATAGCAGACACCCGCGTGTAGCAATGATGAAGTAGTGGAGACTTGGATATAGCAGACACCCGCGTGTAGCAATGATGAAGTAGTGGAGACTTGGATATAGCAGACACCCGCGTGTAGCAATGCTGAAGTAGGGAGACTTGGATATAGCAGACGCCCGCGTGTAGCAATGCTGAAGTAGGGGAGACTTGGATATAGCAGACGCCCGCGTGTAGCAATGCTGAAGTAGGGGAGACTTGGATATAGCAGACCCCTGCATGTAGCAATGATGAAGTAGTGGATACAGCAGACACCCGCGTGTAGCAATGCTGAAGTAGTGGATACAGCAGACACCCGCGTGTAGTAATGCTGAAGTAGTGGAGACTTGGATACAGCAGACACCCGCGTGTAGCAATGATGAAGTAGTGGAGACTTGGATATAGCAGACACCCGCGTGTAGCAATGCTGAAGTAGTGTAGACTTGGATATAGCAGACACCTGCGTGTAGCAATGATGAAGTAGTGGATACAGCAGACACCCGCGTGTAGCAATGATGAAGTAGTGTAGACTTGGATATAGCAGACACCCGCGTGTAGCTATGCTGAAGTAGTGGAGACTTGGATATAGCAGACACCCGCATGTAGCAATGATGAAGTAGGGGAGACTTGGATATAGCAGACACCCGCATGTAGCAATGATGAAGTAGTGGAGACTTGGATATAGCAGACACCCGCGTGTAGCAATGCTGAAGTAGGGGAGACTTGGATATAGCAGACGCCCGCGTGTAGCAATGCTGAAGTAGGGAGACTTGGATATAGCAGACACCCGCGTGTAGCAATGCTGAAGTAGGGGAGACTTGGATATAGCAGACACCCGCGTGTAGCAATGCTGAAGTAGGGGAGACTTGGATATAGCAGACACTCGCGTGTAACAATGCTGAAGTAGTGGAGACTTGGATATAGCAGACACCCGCGTGTAGCACTGCTGAAGTAGTGGAGACTTGGATATAGCAGACACCCGCATGTAGCAATACTGAAGTAGTGGAGACTTGGATATAGCAGACACCCGCATGTAGCAATGATGAAGTAGTGGAGACTTGGATATAGCAGACACCCGCGTGTAGCAATGCTGAAGTAGTGGAGACTTGGATATAGCAGACACCCGCGTGTAGCAATACTGAAGTAGGGGAGACTTGGATATAGCAGACACCCGCGTGTAGCAATACTGAAGTAGTGGAGACTTGGATATAGCAGACACCCGCGTGTAGCAATGCTGAAGTAGTGGAGACTTGGATATAGCAGACACCCGCGTGTAGCAATGCTGAAGTAGGGGAGACTTGGATATAGCAGACACCCGCGTGTAGCAATACTGAAGTAGTGGAGACTTGGATATAGCAGACGCCCACGTGTAGCAATGCTGAAGTAGGGGAGACTTGGATATAGCAGACACTCGCGTGTAACAATGCTGAAGTAGTGGAGACTTGGATATAGCAGACACCCGCGTGTAGCAATGCTGAAGTAGTGGAGACTTGGATATAGCAGACACCCACGTGTAGCAATGATGAAGTAGTGGAGACTTGGATATAGCAGACACCCGCGTGTAGCAATGCTGTAGTGGAGACTTGGATATAGCAGACACCTGCATGTAGCAATGATGAAGTAGTGGATACAGCAGACACCCGCGTGTAGCAATGCTGAAGTAGTGGATACAGCAGACACCCGCGTGTAGCAATGCTGAAGTACACTGTGTTCCAAATTATTATGCAAAAATTGTTTAGGAGTGATAAGGTAAGAATTTTTTTGTTTGTCAGTTAAACTCATTGATGGTGATGTGTCAGGGCTCTTTATATCACTGTAAGCAATTGCAGACACCTGTGCTAATTAGTTTGGCAGGTGTGTCCAATGAAAGGCAAGACTACTTAAAAAGGCTGTCCCACATTATTAAGCAGCCTACATTTTCTGCCAAAAAGGGACAGAAAAAAGATGTGTCGGCTGCTGAGAAGCAACAAATTGTGGAGTGTTTAGGTCAAGGCATGACTACAATCAACATTGCCAAGACACTTCATCGTGATCATTGCACAATCAAGAAGTATGCAGCTGATTCACAGTACACACGTGTGCGTGCTGATAAGGGAAAATTGAGGATTCTTTCCTACAGGCAATTACGTCAGGTTAAAAGAGCAGCGGCAAAAAAGCCTTGTCATAGCAGCAGACAAGTTTTTGAAGCTGCTGGTGCCTCCAGCGTCCCCCGAACAACAAGATGCAGGGTCCTTCAGAGGTTTACAGCTGTGTGTAAGCCATCCTGTCGACCTCCTCTATCCACTGCACACAAGCAGAAACGGCTCCAGTGGGCCAAACAATACATGAAGACTGACTTCAAAACTGATTTGTTCACAGATGAGTGCCGTGCAACGCTCGATGGTCCAGATGATGAAGTGGAGGATGGCTGGTTGATGGACACCCCATGCAAACACGGCTAGGCGCCAACAAGGAGGAGGTGGAGTAATGTTTTGGGCTGGAATCATGGGGAGAGAGATTGTCGGCCCCTTTAGGATCCCTGAAGGGGTAAAGATGAACTCCATAGTGTATGTTGAGTTTCTCAAACAGCACTTCCTGCCATGGTTCAAGAAGAAGAACCGTGCATTCCGCAGCAAGATCATTTTCATGCATGATAATGTACCGTCTCATGCTGCACATAACACATCTGCATCTCTGGCTGCTATGGGCATAAAAGGGGACAAACTTATGATGTGGCCCCCATGCTCCCCTGACCTCAACCCCATTGAGAACCTCTGGAGCATCATCAAAAGGAGTGTCTATGATGGCGGGAGGCAGTTCACATCTAAGTAACAGCTCTGGGAGGGTATTCTGTCCTCATGCAAAACAATTGAAGCAGAAACCATCCAAAACCTGACAAATTCAATGGAGGAGAGAGTTCAGAAGCTCCTTTCGAACAAGGGGTCCTATGTGCAAATGTAACATCACCTAGAATCAAGTTTTGAGTTGAAAACTGTTTGATTTCAGTTTGTAAGAACCTGCTAATGCTTATAATTTCAAAAATGACCATTTTTTTGTTCTTTATTAAAATGAAAAGGTTGAAAACTCTGCTGTGCATAATAATTTGGAACATGCATTTTGAGTGCAGTTTGAGTGTTTTATTTTTTTAAAAATATACTGTTATCATATCAAACCTTTCAATTGTACTCTAATAGTTATTTGACTGGAAAATTACAATGACTGCAAATCATATAGGTAATTTGGGAAAATCTGAGAAAATATTATTTGCATAATAATTTGGAACACAGTGTAGTGGAGACTTGGATATAGCAGACACCCGCGTGTAGCAATGCTGTAGTGGAGACTTGGATATAGCAGACACCTGCATGTAGCAATGCTGAAGTAGTGGAGACTTGGATATAGCAGACACCCGCGTGTAGCAATGCTGCAGTAGTGGAGACTTAGATATAGCAGACACCCGCGTGTAGGAATGCTGAAGTAGTGGATACAACAGACACCCGCGTGTAGCAATGCTGAAGTAGTGGATACAGCAGACACCCGCGTGTAGCAATGCTGAAGTAGTGGATACAGCAGACACCCGCGTGTAGCAATGCTGAAGTAGTGGAGACTTGGATATAGCAGACACCCGCGTGTAGCAATGATGAAGTAGTGTTAGACTTGGATATAGCAGACACCCGCGTGTAGCAATGCTGAAGTAGTGGAGACTTGATATAGCAGACCCCTGCATGTAGCAATGATGAAGTAGTGGATATAGCAGACACCCGCGTGTAGCAATGCTGAAGTAGTGGAGACTTGGATATAGCAGACACCCGCGTGTAGCAATGATGAAGTAGTGTAGACTTGGATATAGCAACACCCGCGTGTAGCAATGCTGAAGTAGTGGAGACTTGGATATAGCAGACCCCTGCATGTAGTAATGATGAAGTAGTGGATACAGCAAACACCCGCGTGTAGCAATGCTGAAGTAGTGGATACAGCAGACACCCGCGTGTAGCAATGCTGAAGTAGTGGAGACTTGGATACAGCAGACACCCGCGTGTAGCAATGATGAAGTAGTGGAGACTTGGATATAGCAGACACCTGCGTGTAGCAATGATGAAGTAGTGGATACAGCAGCCACCCGCGTGTAGCAATGCTGAAGTAGTGGATACAGCAGACACCCGCGTGTAGCAATGCTGAAGTAGTGGATACAGCAGACACCCGCGTGTAGCAATGCTGAAGTAGTGTAGACTTGGATATAGCAGACACCTGCGTGTAGCAATGATGAAGTAGTGGATACAGCAGACACCCGCATGTAGCAATGATGAAGTAGTGTAGACTTGGATATAGCAGACACCCGCGTGTAGCAATGCTGAAGTAGTGGAGACTTGGATATAGCAGACACCCGCGTGTAGCAATTCTGAAATAGTGTAGACTTGGATATAGCTGACGCCTGCGTGTAGCAATGCTGAAGTAGGGGAGAATTGGATATAGCAGACACCTGCGTGTAGCAATGCTGAAGTAGGGAGACTTGGATATAGCAGACAACCGCATGTAGCAATGCTGAAGTAGTGTAGACTTGGATATAGCAGACAACCGCGTGTAGCAATGCTGAAGTAGTGTAGACTTGGATATAGCAGACACCCGTGTGTAGCTATGCTGAAGTAGTGGAGACTTGGATATAGCAGACACCCGCGTGTAGCAATGATGAAGTAGTGGAGACTTGGATATAGCAGACACCCGCGTGTAGCAATGATGAAGTAGTGTAGACTTGGATATAGCAGACACCCGCGTGTAGCAATGCTGAAGTAGTGTAGACTTGGATATAGCAGACACCCGCGTGTAGCAATGATGAAGTAGGGGAGACTTGGATATAGCAGACACCCGCGTGTAGCAATACTGAAGTAGTGGAGACTTGGATATAGCAGACACCCGCGTGTAGCAATGATGAAGTAGTGGAGACTTGGATATAGCAGACACCCGCGTGTAGCAATGCTGAAGTAGGGGAGACTTGGATATAGCAGACGCCCGCGTGTAGCAATGCTGAAGTAGGGGAGACTTGGATATAGCAGACGCCCGCGTGTAGCAATGCTGAAGTAGGGGAGACTTGGATATAGCAGACCCCTGCATGTAGCAATGATGAAGTAGTGGATACAGCAGACACCCGCGTGTAGCAATGCTGAAGTAGTGGATACAGCAGACACCCGCGTGTAGTAATGCTGAAGTAGTGGAGACTTGGATACAGCAGACACCCGCGTGTAGCAATGATGAAGTAGTGGATACAGCAGACACCCGCGTGTAGCAATGATGAAGTAGTGTAGACTTGGATATAGCAGACACCCGCGTGTAGCAATGCTGAAGTAGTGGAGACTTGGATATAGCAGACACCCGCGTGTAGCAATTCTGAAATAGTGTAGACTTGGATATAGCTGACGCCTGCGTGTAGCAATGCTGAAGTAGGGGAGACTTGGATATAGCAGACAACCGCATGTAGCAATGCTGAAGTAGTGTAGACTTGGATATAGCAGACACCCGCGTGTAGCAATTCTGAAATAGTGTAGACTTGGATATAGCTGACGCCTGCGTGTAGCAATGCTGAAGTAGGGAGAATTGGATATAGCAGACACCTGCGTGTAGCAATGCTGAAGTAGGGGAGACTTGGATATAGCAGACAACCGCATGTAGCAATGCTGAAGTAGTGTAGACTTGGTATAGCAGACAACCGCGTGTAGCAATGCTGAAGTAATGTAGACTTGGATATAGCAGACACCGCGTGTAGCTATGCTGAAGTAGTGGAGACTTGGATATAGCAGACACCCGCGTGTAGCAATGATGAAGTAGTGGAGACTTGGATATAGCAGACACCCGCGTGTAGCAATGCTGAAGTAGGGGAGACTTGGATATAGCAGACGCCCGCGTGTAGCAATGCTGAAGTAGGGGAGACTTGGATATAGCAGACACCCGCGTGTAGCAATGCTGAAGTAGTGGGAACTTGGATATAGCAGACGCCCGCGTGTAGCAATGCTGAAGTAGGGGAGACTTGGATATAGCAGACACCGCGTTAACAATGCTGAAGTAGTGGAGACTTGGATATAGCAGACACCCGCATGTAGCAATACTGAAGTAGTGGAGACTTGGATATAGCAGACACCCGCATGTAGCAATGATGAAGTAGTGGAGACTTGGATATAGCAGACACCCCGTGTAGCAATGCTGAAGTAGTGGAGACTTGGATATAGCAGACACCCGCGTGTAGCAATACTGAAGTAGGGAGACTTGGATATAGCAGACACCCGCGTGTAGCAATACTGAAGTAGTGGAGACTTGGATATAGCTGTAAGGTTCTGTGTACATGTTCCTGAAACTCAGTTTGTTCGTCAGCCATTTTACTTTCTGTCGTGCTGCAGCTATCTTGCCCTCAGTCAAAATGGAGTTTCCAGCTTGCATGTTCCCGCCCTGATTCTCTCCTTTTGCTTCTTAAGCAGCCACAGCTGAGCAATCAGTGCTTCAGAATCTAGCCTGCAGTGAACCTGTGACCTGACTCCTAAAGCCTTGGACCTTGTACTCCAGCTATTCCTACTGAGGAACTCTGAAGCACTGTGGACTCTGAACCCTGCTCTTTGAAAGACCCACGTTTGCATGGACTTACGGTAACAGAGAAAAGATCCTGAACCTGTTGTGGAGAGTGATTGCTGAGCTTAGATTACTCTGGCCTGCTGTGTCTCCTGCTTCTGTGTCTGCAAACTGTGTGACTATTTTTGCCAACTTGTATGAAGTAATACAAGACCTTCTATATCAAACCTGTGTCTCATGTATTTTCATCGCACCCAAGCACAAGACGCTATATGAACTGTACTACATACATTACAAGATTCTGAAGCCAAAACGTTAGTGTCTGCTGGGTCTGGAAAGGCTGTGTCTGCTGTAACTGTGGATATCGGATGTCCGGTTGTACTTTCTGTGATGACAGTGGTTGTGACTTTTCACAACCATTCCAGGTGAGCAATTCCCTTAAGTGTTTTTTTTTTCTGCAGTGTTACCACAGGTAAACACTATTGTTTTTTTTTTTTTCTCTTTTCTCTTTTTTGTATGCTGTAACTGTGGATATCAGATGTCCGGGTGAACTTTCTGTGATGATAGTGGTTGTGACTTCTCACAACCATTCCAGGTGAGCAGTTCCCTTAATTTTTTTTCTCTCTGCAGTGTTACCACAGGTAAACACTATTGTTTTTTTTTTTCTCCTCTCCTCTTCTTCCAGTACTCCTGTCTTAAAAGATCTGGAAAATGGAGGCCCGCATAAAGGAACTTTGCGGAGTGACTGATAATATCCTTGCAGATTTGCAGAATATAAAGACCCGTTTTTCAAGCCTACAGGACCTCACTAATCACAATTTGCAAGTGTTTGGACAAACTGCCCAGGATTTGCGAGCCAGGATTGAAGTTCTAGAGGAGCGAGTCCAGGCTCCTGCCGTAGCCCCGAGTTCTGGGATTCCCAAGTTGCCCCCTTTTCGTTTTGGCGGTGAACGTGAGAAATTCAGGGGATTTATTAATCAATGCAATCTTTTTTTTTCTGCACATGCTTCACAATTTCCCACTGAACGATCTAAGGTGCTTACTATAATTATGTTGCTTACCAACAAGGCTTTGATGTGGGCAAACCCTCTGATTGAGACTGAGGATGATTGTTTGAATCACCTTGATGCTTTTATTTCAGCATGGGGCAGGTGTTTGATGACCCCAATCGAGGTGCAACAGCTGAAGCAGCCGTGTCAGCTTTGCGCCAAGGTAAGCACTCGGTAGCTGAATATGCCTTGGATTTCAGGAGATGGGCCCTTGATACCACCTGGGACAGTTCCGCCAAAAAATCTATTTTTCGAAAGGGTTATCTCCACTGATTAAGGATGAACTTGCTCGTGCCGACCCTCCCACTGCGTTAGGTGACTTTATTAACTACTGCATCCGTATTGATACTCGTCTGACTGAACGCAGGCAAGAGAGATGGTTCGAAAGCAATCGCACTAACCTTTTCCTACCTTCCTCTCCAGCTAAGGAACCTTTGAGTAGGATTACACGGGAACCTGAACCTGAACCCATGCAGGTAGACTCTTTACAACGACGGGTTAGTGATGCACGCAAGGAACATCGTTTTAAGGAAAATCTATGTTTCTATTGTGGTAAGTCAGGGCACTTCATTATAAACTGCCCCAGCCGTTCTCGTAAGACTACTGCAGCACTCATTCATTGTGAGTGTTGCGAGAGGGGATCTGTCAGGTCCGAGCCTCAGGCTCCAGAGAGATCTGCAGCAACAGATCTTGATTTCTCGGACTTAAACTCCGTTACCTCTGAGGACGTTGACTGTGTAAACGCTGCCATTTTTCAAGTTTCCTCAGCGGTGTCCCAGCTGAGTTGTAAGAAAAACAATTCTCATTGCTTTCTTTCCATCAAACTCTGGGTTGACTCAGCTTGGGTGTCTAGCTCTGCTATGATCGACTCAGGGGCAAGTGGAAATTTTATGGATGTCTCCTTTGCTCTGAAACAGGGGATACGTTCAGTGAAGAAGGCTACTCCAGTACAGATGGAAACTGTGGATGGCTCCCTGCTGACCTCTGGACCAGTGGATCAGGAAACAGAGCCTTTGAGGGTTCTTATGGGTAAAGATCATCAAGAGAAACTGTCCTTTATGCTTATCTCTTCTCCCCACTTTCTCATTATTCTAGGGCTACCATGGCTGCAGGCTCAGAATCCTACCATTAACTGGGAGACCAAGGAATTACACTTTCCAGAGAAACAGATGAGTCCAAAAGTTTCAGCTTGCTCTGTTCCTAAAGGAACCATGTCAGTCCTGAACTACCAGCTGTATACCAGGACTATGTGGATTTATGTGACAAGAAGAACGCTGACCAGCTTCCTCCTCACCGTCCATATGATTGTCCAATTGAATTATTGCCTGGAGCAGAGATACCTTTTGGTAAGATCTACCCCCTGGCGGGGCCCGAGCTCAAGGCTTTAAAGGATTACATAGACGAAAAATCTAGCCAAGGGCTTCATACGCCCTCTTCATCTCCTGCAGGTGCACCCATCTTCTTTGTAAAGAAGAAAGATGGATCTCTGAGACCATGCGTAGACTATAGGGAACTCAATAAGGTTACTATTAGAAACCGTTATCCATTGCCTTTAATCCCTGAGTTATTGGAGAGAGTGCGACATGCCAAAATTTTCTCTAAACTAGATCTTCGTGGGGCCTATAACTTAGACCGTATTAGACCTGGGGATGAATGGAAGACTGCATTCAGGTCACGCTATGGACACTTTGAATATCTAGTTATGCCTTTTGGTCTGAGTACCGCCCCAGCCACTTTCCAACACTTGGTGAATGACATCTTCAGGGATCTTCTAGATACATTCGTGGTAATTTATTTGGATGATATTCTAATTTTTTCTAACTCCACAGAGGAACATCATGGACATGTGAAATGGTCTTGGAACGTCTAAGACAAAATCATCTTTACATCAAACTTGAAAAGTGTGAATTCCATAGGACCGAAATTCAATTTCTGGGGCATGTACTGTCTACACAAGGAATTAGTATGGATGGAAGCAAAACCCAAGCCATCAAGGATTGGCCAAGTCCTAGAAATGTGAAGGAGGTACAGCGCTTCATCGGGTTTGCCAACTTCTAAGACGTTTCATTAGAAATTTCTCTGAGGTAGTGTCACCTATCACCCAACTTACCCGGAAAGAGTCTAGTTCTCCTGGACTCCCCAAGCCCAGGAAGCATTTTCCCGTCTAAAAGATAAATTTACCACTGCACCTATCCTAGTACATCCCAACCCGAGCTTGCCTTCATAATAGAGGTGGATGCTTCAGACTGTGCCGTTGGAGCTATACTCTCTCAGAGAACAGGTGAGAAGAATGTCTTGCATCCCTGTGCCTTCTTTTCCCAGCAGTTGTCTTCGGCTGAGAGGAACTACGATGTGGGCAATAGAGAGTTGTTGGCCATTATTGCCGCCTTCAAAGAATGGAGACACCTTCTTCAGGGAGCTGCACAGCAAATAGTCGTCCTGACAGATCATCGTAACCTTGAGTTTATCAGGTCGGCTAAGTGCCTGACTCCTCGCCAGGCTCGCTGGAATCTTTTCTTAAACCAATTTAATTTTATCATTTCTTATAGACCAGGATCGCGCATGGAAAGGCTGATGCACTCTCTAGGATTTACTCAGCAGAGACACGTCCAATTACTCCTCCTAAGACTATTCTTCCTGACTCTAGATTCCTAGGAGTAATTCATAATCAAGACCTACTTAAGGACATCAAGGAAGCATACCATGCGGATTCCTTTTTGGCACAACCCCCAAGGGACGTAAGTCTTGTCTTTAAGAATGGTGTGTGGATTCAGGGACAATGCCTGTATATTCCTGAAACAGTCAGATTGAGAGTATTGCACTCATTCACGTTTCCCAAGATAGCTGGGCATAGAGGAATTCTAAAGACACAGGAATTTCTCTCTCGTTTCTTTTGGTGGCCCACTTGCAGGAAGGATGTTTTAAACTATGTCACTTCATGTGAAGTCTGTGCAAGATGCAAAACACCTCGCTCCTCACCAACTGGTCTGTTACAGCCTCTTCCCACCCCGTCCCGCCCGTGGGGATCCATTTCTATGGACTTCATTGTGGAGTTACCAACCTCTCAAGGGAAGAACACCATTCTAGTGGTGGTTGACCGTCTAACAAAGGCAGCTCATTTTATCCCTTGTGTCGGCTTACCCACTGCAAAACAGACATCAGATTTGATGATTAAAGATGTGTTTCGCTTACATGGAGTACCGGATGAGGTTATTTCGGATCGAGGGGTGCAATTCACTTCTAGGTTTTGGCAAAATTTCTGTGCAGCATTGGACATTAAAGTAAACCTTTCTTCTGCTTTTCATCCCCAGACTAATGGACAGACCGAACGAACCAATCAAACCCTGGAGCAGTATCTCCGCTGCTTTATCTGCCACCTACAGGATGATTGGGTGGATCTACTTCCATTAGCTGAGTTCTCGTATAACAACTCTCAGAGTGCCTCCACTAAGAAGTCTCCTTTTTACTCTAATCTAGGTTATCATCCTAACATTCTACCACGATTTCCCATAGAAACGCCTTTACCAGCAGTGGCTGAAAGAATCACGTCTTTACAGAAGAATATGGATCTTCTAAAGGAGAATCTGGAATCGGCTCAGGAAAGGTACAAGAAAGCAGCAGATAAATTTTGTAAACCTGCACCAGCTTTCAAGGTAGGAGACTTGGTCTCGCTGTCAACCAGAAATCTTAAGTTAAGGATTCCATCGTCTAAGTTGGGACATAAGTACATGGACCCTATAAAATCAGTAAAATTATAAGTGCCGTTGCTTGTCGTCTTCAACTGCCCAGAACTATGAGAATTCACCCTGTCTTTCATGTATCCCTACTAAAGGCTGCGACACCCAATACGTTTCCTGGATGTTCTTCTCCTTGCCCTGACCCATGCTAGTCGATGGTCAGGAAGAATTTGTGGTGGAAAGGATTTTAGATTCCAGGTTGTATAGAAATCAGTTACAATATCTGATTAAATGTCAGGGCTACCCAGTGGAGGACAACTCATGGGAACCAGTCAATAACGTTAATGCTCCTCGCTTGCTCCGTCAGTTTCATCAGAGGTACCCACACAAGCCTGGCCTGAGGTCATCCGGAGGTTGTCCCTAAGGGGGAGTAATGTAAGGTTCTGTGTACATGTTCCTGAAACTCAGTTTGTTCGTCAGCCATTTTACTTTCTGTCTTGCTGCAGCTATCTTGCCCTCAGTCAAAATGGAGTTTCCAGCTTGCATGTTCCCAGCCCTGATTCTCTCCTTTTGCTTCTTAAGCAGCCACAGCTGAGCAATCAGTGCTTCAGAATCTAGCCTGCAGTGAACCTGTGACCTGACTCCTAAAGCCTTGGACCTTGTACTCCAGCTATTCCTACTGAGGAACTCTGAAGCACTTGTGGACTCTGAACCCTGCTCTTTGAAAGACCCACGTTTGCATGGACTTACGGTAACAGAGAAGAAGATCCTGAACCTGTTGTGGAGAGTGATTGCTGAGCTTAGATTACTCTGGCCTGCTGTGTCTCCTGCTTCTGTGTCTGCAAACTGTGTGACTATTTTGCCAACTTGTATGAAGTAATACAAGACTTTCTATATCAAACCTGTGTCTCATGTATTTTCATCGCACCCAAGCACAAGACGCTATATGAACTGTACTACATACATTACAATAGCAGACACCCGCGTGTAGACAATGCTGAAGTAGTGGAGACTTGGATATAGCAGACACCCGCGTGTAGCAATACTGAAGTAGGGAGACTTGGATATAGCAGACGCCCGCGTGTAGCAATGCTGAAGTAGGGGAGACTTGGAATAGCAGACGCCCGCGTGTAGCAATGCTGAAGTAGGGGAGACTTGGATATAGCAGACACCCGCGTGTAGCAAACTGAAGTAGTGAGAACTTGGATATAGCAGACGCCCGCGTGTAGCAACGCTGAAGTAGGGGAGACTTGGATATAGCAGACACTCGCGTGTAACAATACTGAAGTAGGGGAGACTGGATAAAGCATCACCCGCGTGTAGCAATGCTGAAGTAGTGGAGACTTGATATAGCAGACACCCGCGGTAACAATACAGAAGTAGGGGAGACTTGATATAGCAGACAACCGCGTGTAGCAATGCTGAAGTAGGGGAGACTTGGATATAGCAGACACCCGCGTGTAACAATACTGAAGTAGGGGAGACTTGGATATAGCAGACACCCCCGGTGTAGCAATGCTGAAGTAGTGGAGACTTGGATATAGCAGAAAACTCGCGTGTAACAATGCTGAAGTAGGGGAGACTTGGATATAGCAACCCCGCGTGTAGCAATGCTGAAGTAGTGGAACTTGGATATAGCAGACACCCGCGTGTAGCAATGATAAGTAGTGGAGCTTGGATATAGCAGACCCCCCCGTGTAGCAATAAGAAGTAGGGGAGACTTGGATATAGCAGACACCCGCGTGTAGCAATACTGAAGTAGTGGAGACTTGGATATAGCAGACACCCCGAGTAGCAATGGTAAGTAGTGGAGACTTTGATGTAATAGAGCAAAGTAGCAGAAGAGGAGACTTAGATATAGCAGAGCTGAGCAGGAGTAGTGGATACAGTGGATCTTGGATGTACCAGAGGTGAGTAGCAGTAAATGGAGTAATGGATCTTGGTATAATGGAGCTGAGCAGTGGTACTGGAGTTAGTAGAGAATTTGGATATAAGCAGAGCTGAGTAGCAGTATTGGGTAGTGGAGACTGGATGCAGCAGAGCTGAGCAGCAGTACTGGAGATAGTGGATCTTGGATGTAGCAGAGCTAGTAGCGGTAACTGGAGGGTGGAGAAAATTTGATATAGCAGAGCTGTGCAGCAGAACTGAGTATGGGAGACTGGATGCCACCAGTGAGCAGCGGCAGTGGAGACATTTGATGTAGCAGAGCTGAGCAACAGTATTGAAGTAAATGGAGACAGGGACGTAGCAGAGCTGAGGAGCCGAATTGGGTAGTTGGACACTTGGATCAGCAGACTGATAGCATTACTGGAGTAGTGTAGTGTCTGCCTTCATACAGCAGAGCTGAGCAGTGGTACCGGAGTAGTGAGACATGGATTAGGGAGCTGAGCAGTGTACTGGAGTAGTTGGACTTTGATGTCAGGAGCGAATATCTTTACTGGAATATTGGAAAATTCGATAAAGAGCTGGCAGCGGTATTGAGGTAGTGGGAAATTGGATGTAGCATAGCTGAGAAGCATAATGGAGTTTGGATATGCAAGCTAAATAAAAGTGCCAGGTAGTGGAGACATGGATGTAGCAGATTGTGTAGCAGTACTCAACCAGGGAGACTTGGATGTAGCAGAGCTGAGCAGTGGGCCTAGCTTGAAGCAGCTCTGCAATGAGTCCAGATTTAAGGGACCCGGTGACATGACATCCTTGGAGCGCACTATCTTCAGATGAGGCGCTGTTTTACTTTTCCCTCTTGCAGCATACAAGCTAGAAGAGCCGTATGCTCCTCGGTATTAATGCGTACCTAAGAAAATAATATATTTATAAAGGTGCAGTGACAGTTCTTACTGATGTCCAGTAAACCACAGCAGGAGGTTGCTGTCAGGCTGTCGTGGATTTTTTCTTTACTTCTTTGATTGCTTATGCACATTGTATAGAACACCATGATCAATTTTTTAGCAGTGTGTTTTCCACTGTGGACACACGGAGGGGTCATGACATCATTGCATAACTAAAGGCTGCACAAAGCCGCGTCTTTCCCATATTAGAGCGAAAAAATGTGAAAAGGAATTAATTTTCCTTTTCATTTTTGTTCACACAGATCAGATTATGTCATCTTCCGGAGCTGCACCGCATGTATGGAAGGGCAGCACTGCCTGTACAGTGCATGCAACTAAAACAAGTGGCGGGAGCAGCAGAAAATGTATGTAGAGTTTAGAGGAGCAGGAAATACAGTTAATATCAAAGGTTCAGTGCTGAAAACAACAGTAATTTCAAGAAAGTGTTTGGTTAGATATTATTTTTAGTGCTGTTTTATTCACTTGCTTTTTTCCTTAGATTTAAAGGAACCTGTTACCAGGTCAAAAGTGTCCATTTTTTCCTCTGTGTCATTCCGCCGCTGCCCCCTGAGTATGTTTTTTTTATTTTTTATAAATCCGCCATATGGTTCCAGAGTAAGGGTCTTTTTAATACTAACAGGATCCTCTGGGGGCGTTTTAGGCTGCTCGCTTAATCTGTGAGCCAGCCCCCTTTAAATAAAATTCCCATCTTTAGGAACGTGTGGCGATTTATAAAAACAAACAGCAAATGCTCAGGGGATCAGTGGGGATAAAATACGAACACAAAACATTACTTTTTTAATCTGATGACAATCCTTTAATATATTGTAAAGATCTGGAAGTAAAGACAGCTCATATGCATCAAATTTTAACAATAAAAATCAGGGCATTTAAAGCACCATCCCCAAGAACCCACTCAAAAACCCTCTCTTGGGCATATTTTAACCTAAGATTAGCCTCTTAGAGTCAGGATCTCAAGATTGTCGTGTAAGTCAGACATCTGTCAAGTATGGCATCCATGCAGTTCAGTGTATAAAATAAAAGAAACAATACTCCCTTAACACTAATCCCCGCTGCGTCATTTCCAACTCTTCTGAGATCTCCTTCCGTTCTCTACTGTTGTACTCTTGCTACCTTGTGACCACTGCAGCTAGTCCACTTTCTGCACCCATGACGAACACATGTCACGGGCAGTTGTTAGAAATGCAGGGGACAAGGAACCTGGGCCCCTGACTGCCCTAAGCTAAGGGAGGACCTGTCTTCCTTAAAAAGGGGG
>JARQOD010000004.1:15713186-15785686 GCA_033576555.1 Oophaga sylvatica
GGAGGCACTCTGAGAGTTGTTATACGAGAACTCAGCTAATGGAAGTAGATCCACCCAATCATCCTGTAGGTGGCAGATAAAGCAGCGGAGATACTGCTCCAGGGTTTGATTGGTTCGTTCGGTCTGTCCATTAGTCTGGGGATGAAAAGCAGAAGAAAGGTTTACTTTAATGTCCAATGCTACACAAAGATAGAAAGGTTTGGGAATACAAACTTATGATGACCTTTGACACTCTTAGTGCTGGAATGAACGTGTCACATGGATTCATGTCATTCTATATCAATTAAGGAATCTGCGTCTCTGACCTTCTAGGGCATCAAAACACAACACCAGACCCCAATCAGAGGGTAATAAAACTCTCTCCTTATCTATGATCTGTTCCAATATTTATGTTCATTCCTCTGCCATAATGACAGTTCTGCTTCACGTCACTTGTCTTACCTATTGCACTATTCCTGTGTCCTCTTGTGTATATATTATATATATATATATATATATATATATATGTGATTCTTCAGTTTTTGTTTTAGTCTTTGCCTGATGAAGAGACCGGAGTAGTCTCGAAAGCTTGCAATTTGTTACCATCTTTTCAGTTAGCCATTAAAAGGTATCAACCACTGAGGACTCTCAAGTCTAAATATTTTTCTATCTACTGGCTAACACGGTACGAAGATACACATCTTTCCTATATCAATGCTGCACAGAAATTTTGCCAAAACCTAGAAGTGAATTGCACCCCTCGATCCGAAATAACCTCATCCGGTACTCCATGTAAGCGAAACACATCTTTAATCATCAAATCTGATGTCTGTTTTGCAGTGGGTAAGCCGACACAAGGGATAAAATGAGCTGCCTTTGTTAGACGGTCAACCACCACTAGAATGGTGTTCTTCCCCTGAGAGGTTGGTAACTCCACAATGAAGTCCATAGAAATGGATCCCCACGGGCGGGACGGGGTGGGAAGAGGCTGTAACAGACCAGTTGGTGAGGAGCGAGGTGTTTTGCATCTTGCACAGACCTCACATGAAGTGACATAATTCAAAACATCCTTCCTGCAAGTGGGCCACCAAAAGAAACGAGAAAGAAATTCTGTGTCTTTAGAATTCCCCTATGCCCGCTATCTTGGAATCGTGAATGAGTTGCAATACTCTTAATCTGACTGTTTCAGGAATATACAGACGTTGTCCCTGAATCCACACACCATTCTTAAAGACAAGACTTACGTCCCTTGGGGGTTGTGCCAAAAAGGAATCCGCATGGTATGCTTCCTTGATGTCCTTAAGTAGGTCTTGATTATGAATTACTCCTAGGAATCTAGAGTCAGGAAGAATAGTCTTAGGAGGAGTAATTGGACGTGTCTCTGATGAGTAAATCCTAGAGAGTGCATCAGCCTTTCCATTGCGCGATCCTGGTCTATAAGAGATGATAAAATTAAATTGGTTTAAGAAAAGATTCCAGCGAGCCTGGCGAGGAGTCAGGCACTTAGCCGACCTGATAAACTCAAGGTTACGATGGTCTGTCAGGACGACTATTTGCTGTGCAGCTCACTGAAGAAGGTGTCTCCATTCTTTGAAGGCGGCAATAATGGCCAACAACTCTCTATTGCCCACATCGTAGTTCCTCTCAGCCGAAGACAACTGCTGGGAAAAGAAGGCACAGGGATGCAAGACATTCTTCTCACCTGTTCTCTGAGAGAGTATAGCTCCAACGGCACAGTCTGAAGCATCCACCTCTATTATGAAGGCAAGCTCGGGGTTGGGATGTACTAGGATAGGTGCAGTGGTAAATTTATCTTTTAGACGGGAAAATGCTTCCTGGGCTTGGGGAGTCCAGGAAAACCTAGACTCTTTCCGGGTAAGTTGAGTGATAGGTGACACTACCTCAGAGAAATTTCTAATGAAACGTCTATAGAAATTGGCAAACCCGATGAAGCGCTGTACCTCCTTCACATTTCTAGGACTTGGCCAATCCTTGATGGCTTGGGTTTTGCTTCCATCCATACTAATTCCTTGTGTAGACAGTACATACCCCAGAAATTGAATTTCGGTCCTATGGAATTCACACTTTTCAAGTTTGATGTAAAGATGATTTTGTCTTAGACGTTCCAAGACCATTCTCACATGTCCATGATGTTCCTCTGTGGAGTTAGAAAAAATTAGAATATCATCCAAATAAATTACCACGAATGTATCTAGGAGATCCCTGAAGATGTCATTCACCAAGTGTTGGAAAGTGGCTGGGGCGGTACTCAGACCAAAAGGCATAACTAGATATTCAAAGTGTCCATAGCGTGACCTGAATGCAGTCTTCCATTCATCCCCAGGTCTAATACGGACTAAGTTATAGGCCCCACGAAGATCTAGTTTAGAAAAAATTTTGGCATGTCGCACTCTCTCCAATAACTCAGGGATTAAAGGCAATGGATAACGGTTTCTAATAGTAACCTTATTGAGTTCCCTATAGTCTACGCATGGTCTCAGAGATCCATCTTTCTTCTTTACAAAGAAGATGGGTGCACCTGCAGGAGATGAAGAGGGGCGTATGAAGCCCTTGGCTAGATTTTCATCTATGTAATCCTTTAAAGCCTTTAGCTCGGGCCCCGCCAGGGGGTAGATCTTACCAAAAGGTATCTCTGCTCCAGGCAATAATTCAATTGGACAATCATATGGACGGTGAGGAGGAAGCTGGTCAGCGTTCTTCTTGTCACATAAATCCACATAGTCCTGGTATACAGCTGGTAGTTCAGGGACTGACATGATTCCTTTAGGAACAGAGCAAGCTGAAACTTTTGGACTCATCTGTTTCTCTGGAAAGTGTAATTCCTTGGTCTCCCAGTTAATGGTAGGATTCTGAGCCTGCAGCCATGGTAGCCCTAGAATAATGGGAAAGTGGGGAGAAGAGATAAGCATAAAGGACAGTTTCTCTTGATGATCTTTACCCATAAGAACCCTCAAAGGCTCTGTTTCCTGATCCACTGGTCCAGAGGTCAGCAGGGAGCCATCCACAGTTTCCATCTGTACTGGAGTAGCCTTCTTCACTGAACGTATTCCCTGTTTCAGAGCAAAGGAGACATCCATAAAATTTCCACTTGCCCCTGAGTCGATCATAGCAGAGCTAGACACCCAAGCTGAGTCAACCCAGAGTTTGATGGAAAGAAAGCAATGAGAATTGTTTTTCTTACAACTCAGCTGGGACACCGCTGAGGAAACTTGAAAAATGGCAGCGTTTACACAGTCAACGTCCTCAGAGGTAACGGAGTTTAAGTCCGAGAAATCAAGATCTGTTGCTGCAGATCTCTCTGGAGCCTGAGGCTCGGACCTGACAGATCCCCTCTCGCAACACTCACAATGAATGAGTGCTGCAGTAGTCTTACGAGAACGGCTGGGGCAGTTTATAATGAAGTGCCCTGACTTACCACAATAGAAACATAGATTCTCCTTAAAACGATGTTCCTTGCGTGCATCACTAACCCGTCGTTGTAAAGAGTCTACCTGCATGGGTTCAGGTTCAGGTTCCCGTGTAATCCTACTAAAAGGTTCCTTAGCTGGAGAGGAAGGTAGGAAAAGGTTAGTACGATTGCTTTCGAACCATCTCTCTTGCCTGCGTTCAGTCAGACGAGTATCAATACGGATGCAGTAGTTAATAAAGTCACCTAACGCAGTGGGAGGGTCGGCACGAGCAAGTTCATCCTTAATCAGTGGAGATAACCCCTTTCGAAAAATAGATTTTTTGGCGGAACTGTCCCAGGTGGTATCAAGGGCCCATCTCCTGAAATCCAAGGCATATTCAGCTACCGAGTGCTTACCTTGGCGCAAAGCTAACATGGCTGCTTCAGCTGTTGCACCTCGATTGGGGTCATCAAACACCTGCCCCATGGCTGAAATAAAAGCATCAAGGTGATTCAAACAATCATCCTCAGTCTCAATCAGAGGGTTTGCCCACATTAAAGCCTTGTTGGTAAGAAACATAATTATAGTAAGCACTTTAGATCGTTCAGTGGGAAATTGTGAAGCATGTGCAGAAAAAAAAAGATTGCATTGATTAATAAATCCCCTGAATTTCTCACGTTCACCGCCAAAACGAAAAGGGGGCAACTTGGGAATCCCAGCACTCGGGGCTACGGCAGGAGCCTGGACTCGCCCCTCTAGAACCTCAATCCTGGCTCGCAAATCCTGGGTAGTCTGTCCAACCACTTGCAAATTGTGATTATTGAGGTCCTGTAGATTTGTAAAACGGGTCTTTATATTCTGCAAATCTGCAAGGATATTATCAGTCACTCCGCAAAGTTCCTTTATGCGGGCCTCCATTTTCCAGATCTTTTAAGACAGGATTACTGGAAGAAGAGGAGAGAAAAAAAACAATAGTGTTCACCTGTGGCAACACTGCAGAGAGAAAAAAAAATTAAGGGAACTGCTCACCTGGAATGGTTGTGAGAAGTCACAACCACTATCATCACAGAAAGTTTCAACCAGACATCTGATATCCAGAGTTACAGCAGACAAAAAAGAGAAAGAAAGGAAAAAAAAAAAAACAATAGTGTTTACCTGTGGTAACACTGCAAAAAGAAAAAACTTAAGGGAATTGCTCACCTGGAATGGTTGTGAGAAGTCACAACCACTGTCATCACAGAAAGTACAACCGGACGTCTGATATCCACAGTACAGCAGACACAGCCTTCCAGACCCAGCAGACACTAACGTTTTGGCTTCAGAATCTTGTAATGTATGTAGTACAGTTCATATAGCGTCTTGTGCTTGGGTGCGATGAAAACACAGGAGTCACAGGTTTGATATAGAAAAGTCCTGTATTACTTCATACAAGTTGGCAGAAATAGTCACACAGTTTGCAGACACAGAAACAGGAGACACAGCAGGCCAGAGTAATCCAAGCTCAGCAATCACTCTCCAATACAGATTCAGGATCTTCTTCTCTGTTACCGTAAGTCCATGCAAACGTGGGTCTTTCAAAGAGCAGGGTTCAGAGTCCACAAGTGCTTCAGAGTTCCTCAGTAGGAATAGCTGGAGTACAAGGTCCAAGGCTTACAGGAGTCAAGTCACAGGTTCACTGCAGGCTAGTTCTGAAGCACTGATTGCTCAGCTGTGGCTGCTTAAGAAGCAAAGGAGAGAATCAGGGCGGGAACATGCAAGCTGGAAACTCCATTTTGACTGAGGGCAAGATAGCTGCAGCAAGACAGAAAGTAAAATGGCTGACGAACAAACTGAGTTTCAGGAATATATACATAGAACCTTACAGTCAGCTCATAGTGATCTACAACTGTACAATTCTATAAAGTCCTGTGATTACAGCAGCATAGGCAGACCATCTATAGTGGCCAATGGCCAAATGAATTGGCCTTTAATAAGGATGATATTTTTGCTGTATGCGGCCACTTTTACGTTGGGGGCCACACAATGTCTGGTTCAGCACATAGTGATCTACAACTATACAATTCTGCAGAGTCCTGTGATTACAGCAGCATAGGCACTAATGAATCCAGCATTTTGGAGAATACAAACAGGGAAAGATGGTTAAAAGTTATTAAAAAATACAATGGGACTTTCTAAACAATCATACAAGACCTAGTAGCCTATAAAAAATGCTACCAATGTCAAGAATAGACAGCAAAAAGGATAAAAACGTGGATATCTGAGAAGTGGATGAAGGTTGTATGGACTGTGTAGTCCTATGTGAACTGCGGACAAGATCTTCGACTGTCAGTGAAGATCAGGACAAGTTTGGAAATACAGAACAATATCAAAAGGCATCGTTCTGACCAAAGCACAGATCGTGCATGGCATACTCCCCCCGAGAAACCGAAGATCCGGAAAGACTCATTCTCCATCGAGACAACAACCCCAAGCGAAGGTTGTAGAGATGGAGGCGTACTTCTGAAACAAAGAGGCTGCTGGTGGTCTCAGAATAATGGACTGGCCGCCTCCGAGCTGAGACCTCCGTATCACTGAATGGGCGCGAGCAGTAGGAAATGCTCCAGATTTTAAAGACTGACCCTCGAGATGGTTTACTAGAAGGATGGGGGAAAAAAACAACTTCTAACTTTCTTGAAAAGCAGAAAACAAGAAAGAAGAAAAGGGAAAATAACAGCGGAAACACAAAACAGTGATGATTAGTTAATGAGATCGATCTTAGATGGGACATGGAGAAATAAGTGGCTAAATAGATATACAAGAAGTACGTCTGTATCATTCCTATTCATTTCATGTACATTCATCTATCTATTTCTATAGCTCTCTATCCACTGTATGTGTCCATAATAGATAGATGGATAATAGATAGATAGATAATAAATAGATAGATAATAGATGATAGATAGATAGGTAATATATAGATAATAGATAGATAGATAATAATAAAATAGATAGATAATAGATAATATATAGATAATACATAGATAGATAATAGATAGATCATAGATAGATAATATATATTAGATAGATATAGATAGATAGATAGATAGATAGATAGATAGATAGATAGATAGATAGATAGATAGATAGATAGATGATAGTTTTTGCTTTCTTGGCCTTTTTTCAGAGATAAGGAATGATAACACCAAAACTTTTTCTCCTCTCATGGTTAGTGGTTGGGTGAAGCCATTTATTGTCAAACTACTGTGTTATCTCTTCTAATCATAATAACAAGCCAAAACATCCAAATGACCCTGATCAAAAAGTTCACACACCCTGGTGATTTTGGCCTGATAACATGCACAGAAGTTGACACAAATGGGATTGAATGGCTACTAAAGGTAACATCCTCACTGTGACCTGTTTGCTTGTAATCAGTGTGTGTGCATAAAAGCTGAGTGAGTTTCCGGGATCTAGACAGACTTTTGCATCTTTCATCCAGCCACTGATGTTTCTGGATTGTGAGTCATGAGGAAAGCAAAAGAATTGTCAATGGATCTACGGGAAAAGGTAGTTGAACTGTATAAAACAGGAAAGGGATACAAAAAGATATACAAGGAATTGATAATGCCAGTCAGCAGCGTTCAAACTGTGATTAATAAATGGAAAATCAGAGGCTCTGTAAAAACAAAACCACGGTCAGGTAGACCAACAAAAATGTCATCCACAACTGCCAGGAAAATTGTTCGGGATGCAAAGAAAAACACACAAATAACAGCAGCTGAAATACTGGACTCTCTGAAAACTAGCGATGTGGCTGTTTCAAGATGCACAATAAGGAGGCAATTGAAGAAAAATGGGCTGCAAGGTCGAGTCACCAGAAGAAAGCCATTACTGCACAAATGCAACAGAGTATCTCACCTACAATACTCAAAACAGCACAGAGACAAGCCTCAAAACTTCTGGAACAAGGTAATTTGGAGTGATGAGACCAAAATTGAACTTTTTGGCCACAACTATAAACGTTACATCTGGAGAGAGGTCAACAAGGCCTATGATGAAAGGAACACCATTCCTATTGTAAAAGACGGAGGTGGATCTGATGATTTGGGGATGTGTGAGCTACAAAGGCACAGGAAACTTGGTCAAAGTGGAAGGAAAGATGAATGCAGCACGTTATCAGCAAATACTGGAGGTAAATTTGCAATCATCAGCCCGGAAGCTGCGCATGGGACGTACATGGACGTTCCAATATGACAACGATCCAAAACACAAGGTCACGTCGACCTGTCATTGGCTAAAGCAGAACAAAGTGAAGGTTCTGGAGTGGCCATCTCAGTCTCCTGACCTCAATATCATTGAGCACTCTGGGGAGATCTCACGCGCAGTTCATGCTAGACAGCCCAGGAATTTACAGGAACTGGAGGCTTTTTGCCAAGAAGAGTGGGGCGGCTTTACCATCTGAGAAAATAAAGAACCTCATCCACAACTACCACAAAAGACTTCAAGCTGTCATTGATGTTAGAGGGGGCAATACACGTATTAAGAAATGGGGTGTGTGAACTTTTGATCAGGGTCATTTGGATGTTTTAGGTTGTTATTATGATTAGAAGAGAAAACACAATAGTTTGACAATAAATGTCTTCACCCAACCACTAACCATGAGTGGAGAAAAAATTTTGGTGTTATCATTCATATTCTCTGATAAAAGGCCAAGAAAGCAAAAATTCTGCCGGGGTATGTAAACTTTTGAGCACAACTGTATTATTTATCTATTATCTATTTGAGGGAACACTCAAATAACACATCCTAGATCTAAATGAATGAAATATTCTCACTGAATACTTTGTTGTGAACAAAGTTGAATGTGCTGTCAACATAATCACACAAAAATCATCAATGGAAATCAAATTTTTGAACCAATGGAGGCCTGGATTTGGAGAGACCCCCAAAATGAAAGTGGAAACAAGTCAAAATGATGCTCCGTATTGTGTGTGGCCTCCACGTGCCTGTAGGACTCCCTACAACACCTTGGCATGCTCCTGATGAGGTTGCGGATGTTCTCCTGAGGGATCTCCTCCCAGACCTGGACTAAAGCATCCATCAACTCCAGGACAGTCTGTGGTGCAACGTGACGTTGGTGGATGGAGAGAGACATGATGTCCCAGATATGCTCAATCGGATTCAGGTCTGGGGAACGGGCGGGCCAGTCCATAGCTTCAATGCCATCATCTTGCAGGAACTGCTGACACACTCCAGCCACATGAGGTCTGGCATTGTCCTGCATTAGGAGGAACCCAGGGCCAACCGCACCAGCATATGGTCTCACAAGGGGTCTGAGGATCTCATCTCGGTACCTAATGGCAGTCAGGCTACCTCTGGCGAGCACATGGAGGGCTGTGTTGCCCTCCAAAGAAATGCCACCCCACATATTACTGACCCACTGCCAAGCCGGTCATGCTGAAGGATGTTGTAGGCAGCAGGTTCACACTCAGCACATGTGACAGACGTGACAGAGTCTGGAGACGCCGTGGAGAGCGATCTGCTGCCTGCAACATCCTTGTGAGACCATATGCTGGTGCAGTTGGACCTGGGTTCCTCCTACTGCAGGACAATGCCAGACCTCATGAGGCTGGAGTGTGTCCGCAGTTCCTGCAAGATGAAGGCATTGAAGCTATGGACTGGCCCGCCCGTTCCCCAGACCTGAACGGATTGAGCACATCTGGGACATCATGTCTCGCTCCATCCACCAACGTCACTTTGCACCACAGACTGTCCAGGAGTTGATGGATGCTTTAGTCCACGTCTGGGAGGAGATCCCTCAGGAGAATATCCGCAACCTCATCAGGAGCATGCCCAGGCATTGTAGGGAGGTCATATAGACACGTGGAGGCCACACACAATACTGAGCATCATTTTGACTTGTTTCCACTTTAATTTTGGGGGTCTCTCCAAATCCAGGCCTCCATTGGTTCAAAAATTTGATTTCCATTGATGATTTTTGTGTGATTATGTTGACAACACATTCAACTTTGTACAGAACAAAGTATTCAATGAGAATATTTCATTCATTTAGATCTAGGATGGTGTTTTATTTTGAGTGTATTATCTCTATTATTTTTCTATTATCTATTATCATCTGTTATCTCATCTATCGTCTATTCTCTATCTCTATCTATCTATCTATCTCTTCTACTATTATCTCTATGCATCATGCCTCCTTATCTTTTGCCTTTCTCTTGTCTGTCTAGCTGTGACTTGCGCTCACCGTTGTTCCCCATGAGGCTGTAGAACTACGAGAAACCCCCATGAGAAACCCGCCTGCAAAATCAGCCAGCAGCAATGATATCGTTAACTCCGGCACAATCGTTGTCGCTTCCCTTTAATTTAATGAGGCTTGGACTCGTTTCAGTCCAATTAACGAGGATGAAGACAATAGAGATTGCCGCCCGGGTGGTACCACGACGCGTCTCGGTACCGGACCACCCATCTCCGGCGTTATCTAATAACCCAGTTTTTATAAAATCATAGAGGACGCATTAATTAGAAGTGACTGGTTCAATTACTCCCAACACACGGAAAAGTGTTCGGCCGCCGCACATCTCCGCGCAAATGCTTCTCGGCAGGGTCGTCGGGCGCACAGAGGGCATTTTCACAAATAATTAGCTATTTTCAAAGCTCGGGGAAGCATGATTAAATTGTGACAGACATGCCGGTGCGGGGCCCGGCAGACAGGCCGCACAGTACCCCAGTGTGTTTACCAAATCCCAGTAATTTGCAGTTCACAGTCCTGTTTACACAAGCCGCTCAGGCCGCCTTTGAAAGCGTTCGCCTGGTGCGAGCAGTTCACGGCGGCTCCACTCAATATTTACATAGACATTCAGGGCTCGTTCTGAAGCCGGGGGCAGTTATCGTCTTTGGAGCATGTGAAAAAAAAATTAATAGGAATATTTCATATCAAAAACTGCTCAAAAAGGAAAAAAAAAAAATGAAAAATTCCGATAATCCGGCACGCTCGCTGGTGGGTCATTGCACAGTAGATTTCCGATAATACGGCATGCTCATAAGCGAGTCATTGCTGGGTCACCGAGTGGTAAAATTCCAATAATCCGGCATGATCATAGGTGGGTAATTTCTGGGATAATGCGTAGTAAAATTCCGATAATCTGGTATGCTCATAGGTGGGTAATTTCTGGGACAATGCGTAGTAAAATTCCGATAATCCGGCATGCTGATAGGTGGTTAATTTCTGGGATAATGCGTAGTAAAATTCTGATAATCCGGTATGCTCATAGGTGGGTAATTTCTGAGATAATGCGTAGTAAAATTCTGATAATCCGGCATGCTGATACGTGGTTAATTTCTGGGATAATGCGTAGTAAAATTCTGATAATCCGGCATGCTCATAGGTGTGTCACCACATAAAAAAATTCCAATAATCCGGTATGCTCATAGGTGGGTCATTGCTGGGACACTGCGCAGAAAAGTTCCAATGATACAGAATACTTATAGGTCAGTCACTGAGCAGTAAAATTCCGATAATCCAGCATGCTCGTTGGTGTGTCATTGCACAGTAGATTTCCGATAATATGGCATGCTCATAAGCGAGTCATTGCTGGGTCACCGAGTGGTAAAATTCCAATAATCCGGCATGATCATAGGTGGGTCACTGTACAATAAAATTCCAATAATCCAGCATGCTCATAGGTGGGCCATTGCTGGGTCACCGAGTAGTAAAATTCCAATAATCCGGCAAGATTATAGGTGAGTGATTGCTGGGTCACCGAGTGGTAAAATTCCGACAATTTGGCATGATCATAGGTGTGACAATGCGTAGTTAAATTCCGATAATTCGGCATGATTATAGGTGTGACATTGCTGGGACACTGCGTAGTTAAATTCCGATAATATGGCATGCTTATACAGTAGTGGTCATTGAGCAGGAAGATTCCAATAATCTGGCATGCTCATAGGTGGGACATTGCTGGGCCACTACACAGAAAAATTCCAATAATCCGGCATGCTTCTTGGAGTACCATTGCACCATAGATTCTGATAATATGGCATGCGCATAGGAGAGTTATTGCTGGGTCACCGAGTGGTAAAATTCCAATAATCCGGCATGATCATAAAGTGGGTCATTTCTGGGACAATGCGTAGTAAAATTCCAATAATCCGGCATGCTCATAGGTGAGTCATTGCTGGGACACTGCACAGTAAAGTTCCAATAATACGGAATACTCATAGCGGGTCACTGCGCAGTAAAATTCCGATAATCTGGCATGCTCATAGCTGGGTCATTGCAGGGACACTGCGCAGAAAAGTTCCAATGATACAGAATACTTATAGGTGGGTCACTGCGCAGTAAAATTCCGATAATCTGGCATGCTCATAGCTGGGTCATTGCAGGGACACTGCGCAGAAAAGTTCCAATGATACAGAATACTTATAGGTGGGTCACTGCGCAGTAAAATTCCGATAATCTGGCATGCTCATAGCTGGGTCATTGCAGGGACACTGCGCAGAAAAGTCCAATGATACAGAATACTTATAGGTGGGTCACTGCGCAGTAAAATTCGATAATCTGGCATGATCAAAGGCAATCTTCAGTCTGATTTGTAGTTTTATCAATAGTTTAAGATGAAAAGAACAAAGTAAAGCACAAAAATATCCAATAATCTGACTTGTCAGACTGCGGTACAGGAAAAGAACAATAAAATTCCAGTAATCCAGAATAATCTATGCAAAGAGATATGTTTTATTCCAATAATCTGGGATACCAAAAGATTACTAATTTCTGTAGTTTTTGCAGGAAAAGTGAAGAAAATAATAACAGGCTGTTTTTGCAAAATTCCGATACTCCGGCAAACGTATATATAATATATACATATATATGCCGTAAACCTCTGATAATTCAGCATGATCAGATGTGATTAGCTGCCAGATTACTTTCAAGTAACAGTACGGCAAAATTCCAATAATCCGGCATGATCATAATTTTCAAATTATTAGTTAAATTCTAAAACTTCATCAAAACCAGAAGTAATTAATTGCTGGGATGATGTTTAGTAAAAGGCCGGAGTCACACTAGCGAGAAATACAGACGAGTGCAATGCGAGAAAAAATCGCATTGCACTCAGACCAATGTTAATCTATGGGGCAGGTCCCAGCAGCCAATTTTTTCTCGGCCGTTTTATACGTGCAAATGAAATCACAGCATGCTGTGATTTGCACCGTATTACGCCCGAGACTCGCCAATGCAAGTCTATGGGGGCGAGAAAACATTGGATTACACATGGACCACACGTGTGACATGGGAGAAATACGCACCGGTGTACTTTAGAAAAGCCGGCAATTCATCCCTGGCTATACTGTAAAATCACACTGACAGGTTTAATAAAGAATAGAAAGAATAGATATACACACATAGAATGCATATATATATATATATATATATATATATATATAATATACATGTCATTGTGACATATATATATATATATATTTATAGTTCATACACTTCTACATAGTATAATACCCACTAATTCAATTGCCGGCTTTCTGAAATTTCAGACCCGACATGAAATGACACATGGTTTACATACAGTTAACCTTGTCATTTCATGTAGTTTCATATATGGTTTTCACTAACAATTACATGAGTGTGTGTGTGTGCAAAATTTCATACATGTAGGGGTTAATTAAATGTGTAAATTCGTTGAAAAAAAAATGCGTGGGCTCCCACTGTATTTTCTCCACCAGACAGGCAAAGCAAGCGAGTGGGGGCAGATATTAATAGCCTAGGGAGGGTGCATTTATTTTGTGCCCCCTTGGCTACTAAAATCTGCCCCCAGCCACCCCAGAAAAGGCACATCTATTATTAGATGCGCCTATTCTGGCACTTAGCCCGTCTATTCCCATTGCCCTGTAGCGGTGGCTAATGGGTTAATAATGGGTTAAAGCCACCTTGCTATTGGAAGGTGACTTTAAGCCAGGTTAATATTTAAGAGTTGTCAATTAGACAACTATCAATTATTAATCCTATTGAATGAAATAAAATAAAAAACACAAACCTTTAATTAAAAATCATTTAAATGAAATAAACACACAGTTTTTGACCATCTTTTATTGTACCGGTATTCCTTCGATTCCCTTGTTCTCCTGTAAATAAAAAAAATAATAAAACAACATTATTCTTACCTATCCAGCGCTCAGTCAGGTCCAACGCTGTAATCCTTCACAAAGGGTTAACATGTTTACTGCGGGGACCGGAGCTAATGCTGCCAGCCTCGCAGTAAACCCCAGAATGAATGAGTTCCTCTCCTGGTTGACAGGAGAGGAAGTGATTAGCTGGGAAGCTTAATTGATTGTTTCCCAGGCTAATCAGTTCAGTTCAGGTCAGCCGGGGACACCGCACAGCATCAGTGACGTCACAGGGAATCCCTGACTTACCTGAACTGAACTGATTAGCCTGGGAAACAATCAATTAAGCTTCCCAGCTAATCACTTCCTCTCCTGTCAGCTGGGAGAGGAGCTCATTCATTCTGGGGTTTACTGCGAGGCTGGCAGCATTAGCTGCGCCCCCCGCTGTAAAACTGTTAACCCTTTGTGAAGGATTACAGCGTTGGACCTGACTGAGCGCCGGATAGGTAAGAATAATGTTGTTTTATTATTTTTTTTATTACAGGAGAAGAAGGGAATCAAAGGAATACCAGTACAATAAAAGATGGTCAAAAACTGTGTTTATTTCATTAAAATGATTTTTAATTAAAGTGTGTGTGTTTTTTTTTTATTTCATACAATAGGATTAATAATTGATAGCTGTCTAATTGACAACTCTCAATTATTAACCTGGCTTGAAGTCACCTTCCAATAGCAAGGTGGCTTTAACCAATTATTAACCCATTAGCCACCGCTACAGGGCAATGGGAATAGATGGGCTAAGTGCCAGAATAGGGCATCTAATTATAGATGTGCCTTTTCTGGGGCGGCTGGGGGCAGATTTTAGTAGCCAGGGGAGGCACAAAATAAATGCCCTCCCTAGGCTATTATTATCTGCCCCCACTTGCTGGCTTTGCCTGTCTGGTTTAGAAAATACAGCAGGAGCCCACACATTTTTTAACAACGAATTTACACATTTAATTAACCCCTATATGTACGAAATTTTGCACACATACACTCATGTAATTGTTAGTGAAAACCATATATCAAACTACATGAAATGACATGGTTAACTGTATGTAAACCATGTGTCATTTCATGTCGGGTTCTGTAATTTCATAGAAGCCGGCAATTGAATTAGCGGCTATTATACTATGTAGAAGTGTATGAACTATAAATATATATATATATGTCTCAATGATATGTATATATATATATATATGTATTCTATGTGTATATATCTATTCTTTCTTTTGTGATGTTAAAACTGTCATTGGGATCCATTATATGTCGGTTTTGCAAGCAGGCAGAAAATCTCGTCGTACGGATGCCATACGGATGACACACGGATGTTTTGATGCGAGGAAATCGCATCCTTGCATTGCACACGGATGACATACGGATCACTTTTCAGGGGACTTAATTGCGTATTATGGCCGTATAATACGGTCCGATTTTTTATCGTTGTGTGTGACTCCAGCCAAAGTGTGATAATCCGGCACGCTCTGAGATAAATTTACTGCCAATAAACTGCCTTTGGACATGCTGGTTTATTGGAATCCAACTGCACAACAATCCAATAACAAACCGCAGTAAATTCCAATAATCCGGCAGGCACAGATATTACTTGTGGCCACATTGTAATACAGCAGGATAAAAGTCGTCACAGCGTGATATGGTGACAGCCTGTGATGTGCGATGTATTATGGCAGCCGAGATATATGTCCTCAGTCTGCTCCACGGTAATGGCGCATGTGGACCAGTTGGGGGCGTCCTACAGGAAGGGAAGAGACTGGGGAGCCAGCTCAGGCAATGGATGAGGGGAGGGAAAGGGTCTGCAAGTAAGAAACTGATCCTGGTGGGAACAGACGACGTCTGATACTGAATATTGGGGACATTTCTATTATACTCACGGCACAGCCGATACTGGTACGTGTGATACTGGTGACACATCTGATACTGGTATACTGGTACGTGTGATACTGGTGACACATCTGATACTGGTATACTGGTACGTGTGATACTGGTGACACATCTGATACTGGTATACTGGTACGTGTGATACTGGTGACACATCTGATACTGGTATACTGGTACGTGTGATACTGGTGACACATCTGATACTGGCATACTGGTACGTGTGATACTGGTGACACATCTGATACTGGTATACTGGTACGTGTGATACTGGTGACACATCTGATACTGGTACGTGTGATACTGGTGACACATCTGATACTGGTACGTGTGATACTGGTATGTGTGATACTGGTATACTGGTACGTGTGATACTGGTGACACATCTGATACTGGTACGTGTGATACTGGTGACACATCTGATACTGGTACGTGTGATACTGGTATGTGTGATACTGGTATACTGGTACGTGTGATACTGGTACGTGTGATATCGGTATACTGGTACGTGTGATACCGGTATACTGGTACGTGTGATACCGGTATACTGGTACGTGTGATACCGGTATACTGGTACGTGTGATACTGGTATGTGTGGTACTGGTATACTGGTATGTGTGATACTGGTATGTGTGGTACTGGTATACTGGTATGTGTGATACTGGTATACTGGTGACACATCTGATACTGATATACTGGTGACATTTGATACTGGTATACTGGTGACACATCTGATACTGGTACGTGTGATACTGGTACGTGTGATACTGGTATACTGGTGACACATATGACACTGGTGACACATCTGATACTGGTACACTGGTGACACATCTGATACTGGTATACTAAGGGCTTCTTGAAAAGCTTGTAGTGATGAAGGGGTCCCTGGTAGCAGGGAATATGACGGAGGAGTTATTCTGTACTTTGCTGCCATCTTGTGGTCATGACATGCAAGTACACAATAGCTACACTATCCAGAATGTTCTAGCAGCCTGAGAAAGATCAGAGCAGTGCAGTGCATGCGACCATCCGTGATACTGTGTAATGTGTGCTGCCGAGGGTGTACGGTATATAATGTATGGCACATCGGAGCACGATATATATCACTAATGGTCGCTGCATAGTGTGTAACCTATAGGATATGTGCTATAAAGGTTATACGGGGGAAGAAAACCCTAAACTGTCACGATATTTCACCTGACACCTCATCCGGCTCCGCACTCTTTGTGTTGTCGGAGCATTTTGCACTGCAGGTGTCAGACGCGCAGCCACAGAAGCACCAAAAAAACCCCGTATCCTGTGGCGCTCACCGTACGGAATAAGTAATATGCCATTTCATTACTACCTAAGACCTCCGCACATGGCGATAGCAATTATTTTACTTTTTTTTTTTTTTTCGGAAAAAAGGAGGGATACAACTTATATCCAGTTATTGCCAATTTGCCTTCATTGTCCCCCACGACCACCATGGCTGCTATGACCTATCAGCACCCCTCAATCATGTCGCGGGGGACGGTTTGGAGAAGGTGTGGAGGGCACAACGGAGGTCGGTACGGAGACTTTTGCAATTTATTGCTTATTAAAATTTGCAACCGTTCTTAAGATATTAATGTTTTTCTCTTTGCAACAACAGAAAAGAGCCTGTAAGCGCTGCACATGTTCCGCTGTCCAGCAGCCGTGGTCGGTCTCCAAGGCAACGAGCTGTAAACTTGAAAAAAAAATTGTTAATATCTCAAGAACGACTGATAATTTTAACAAGCAGTAAATTACAAAATTGCTTGTCATTACAAGCTCTATCCGACAATATCCATTTATTTGGATGGGAAGGACCCCTTTATTTACATTTTTATTTAATGTGAACATCATAAAAGAAAAAAAAAAGAATTTAGAATTCTTGAAATTTCCAATTTTGGCACTAGAGGGCAGCGGAAGTAATTGTTTTTTCCGTGTACGCAGAATAGAATACGTGAATTTTATGGTCGCCGATCATCTTTACTGCTTTTAGTGGCGGATGTGGATATTCTATAATATCCTGGAGGGAGGAGGATAAATTACAATGTCGATAGGTTTTACTTTCATCGACTGTCAACATTACAGAAGAGAAAGAAGGAATTGAACGTAATGTTTATTAAATGTAACGCTAGGCCTCAATTATCAAAATTTGTCTAGCAGTAGAGCTGTGTGTCTCCCCTAGCAACCAATCACAGTGCAGCTTTCAATTTCCCGAAGCATTTAAAAAAATGAAAGCTACGCTGTGATTGGTTGCTATGGGCCACAAAGATCGTCTCTAGCGGTAACACTGTTTTGATAAATGAGGCCTATAAAATATTGGTATTTTGGGGTTTTTCAGTATGGAGTGGTTAGTACCTGCCAATTGGGGCCCAACGAATGACCACCTGCCTTACCTAGCAGGTAACAGTGTTATAGGAGCCCAAAGGTAAATGGCTGAAGCATCGGCGAGCCCATCAGGTCCACAGAGGAGGACCTCAGCACAAACTGCTGAAAAAGGCTTCTACCGTCTTAGCAGGCTACCATCTATATATACAAAAGGTAGGGGCAATGCTAGGGCCATGAAAGATAGAAGGCCCAAGCCCCCAAACACGTTTCAATATGACCTGCAGTCCTATGTAACACTACAGACAACATAGTGATAACTCTGTGTGGACAGGTAATGTAGTAGGTGTTTACCTGCAGTCCTATGTAACACTACAGATAACAGTGATAGCTCTGTGTGGACATGTAATGTAGTAGGTGTTACCTGCAGTCCTATGTAACACTACAGACAACATAGTGATAACTCTGTGTGGACAGGTAATGTAGTAGGTGTTACCTGCAGTCCTATGTAACACTACAGATAACAGTGATAGCTCTGTGTGGACAGGTAATGTAGTAGGTGTTACCTGCAGTCCTATGTAACACTACAGACAACATAGTGATAACTCTAAGTGGACAGGTAATGTAGTAGGTGTTTACCTGCAGTCCTATGTAACACTACAGATAACAGTGATAGCTCTGTGTGGACATGTAATGTAGTAGGTGTTTACCTGCAGTCCTATGTAACACTACAGATAACAGTGATAGCTCTGTGTGGACATGTAATGTAGTAGGTGTTACCTGCAGTCCTATGTAACACTACAGACAACATAGTGATAACTCTGTGTGGACAGGTAATGTAGTAGGTGTTACCTGCAGTCCTATGTAACACTACAGATAACAGTGATAGCTCTGTGTGGACAGGTAATGTAGTAGGTGTTACCTGCAGTCCTATGTAACACTACAGACAACATAGTGATAACTCTGTGTGGACAGGTAATGTAGTAGGTGTTACCTGCAGTCCTATGTAACACTACAGACAACATAGTGATAACTCTGTGTGGACAGGTAATGTAGTAGATGTCACCTGCAGTCCTATGTAACACTACAGATAACAGTGATAGCTCTGTGTGGACATGTAATGTAGTAGGTGTTACCTGCAGTCCTATGTAACATTACAGACAACATAGTGATAACTCTGTGTGGACAGGTAATGTATTAGGTGTTACCTGCAGTCCTATGTAACATTACAGATAACAGTGATAGCTCTGTGTGGACAGGTAATGTAGTAGGTGTTACCTGCAGTCCTATGTAACATTACAGCAACATAGTAATAACTCTGTGTGGACAGGTAATGTAGTAGGTGTTTACCTGCAGTCCTATGTAACACTACAGATAACAGTGATAGCTCTGTGTGGACAGGTAATGTAGTAGGTGTTACCTGCAGTCCTATGTAACATTACAGCAACATAGTAATAACTCTGTGTGGACAGGTAATGTATTAGGTGTTACCTGCAGTCCTATGTAACATTACAGATAACAGTGATAGCTCTGTGTGGACAGGTAATGTAGTAGGTGTTACCTGCAGTCCTATGTAACACTACAGATAACAGTGATAGCTCTGTGTGGACATGTAATGTAGTAGGTGTTTACCTGCAGTCCTATGTAACACTACAGATAACAGTGATAGCTCTGTGTGGACAGGTAATGTAGTAGATGTCACCTGCAGTCCTATGTAACACTACAGATAACAGTGATAACTCTGTGTGGACATGTAATGTAGTAGGTGTTACCTGCAGTCCTATGTAACATTACAGCAACATAGTAATAACTGTGTGGACAGGTAATGTATTAGGTGTTACCTGCAGTCCTATGTAACATTACAGACAACATAGTATAACTCTGTGTGGACAGGTAATGTATTAGGAGTTACCTGCAGTCCTATGTAACACTACAGATAACAGTGATAACTCTGTGTGGACAGGTAATGTAGTAGGTTTTACCTGCAGACCTGCAGTCCTATGTAACACTACAGATAACAGTGATAGCTCTGTGTGGACAGGTAATGTATAGGAGTTACCTGCAGTCCTATGTAACACTACAGATAACAGTGATACTCTGTGTGGACATGTAATGTAGTAGGTGTTACCTGCAGTCCTATGTAACACTACAGACAACATAGTGATAACTCTGTGTGGACAGGTAATGTAGTAGGTGTTACCTGCAGTCCTATGTAACACTACAGATAACAGTGATAGCTCTGTGTGGACAGGTAATGTAGTAGGTGTTACCTGCAGTCCTATGTAACACTACAGACAACATAGTGATAACTCTAAGTTGGACAGGTAATGTAGTAGGTGTTTACCTGCAGTCCTATGTAACACTACAGATAACAGTGATAGCTCTGTGTGGACATGTAATGTAGTAGGTGTTTACCTGCAGTCCTATGTAACACTACAGATAACAGTGATAGCTCTGTGTGGACATGTAATGTAGTAGGTGTTACCTGCAGTCCTATGTAACACTACAGACAACATAGTGATAACTCTGTGTGGACAGGTAATGTAGTAGGTGTTACCTGCAGTCCTATGTAACATTACAGCAACATAGTAATAACTCTGTGTGGACAGGTAATGTATTAGGTGTTACCTGCAGTCCTATGTAACATTACAGACAACATAGTAATAACTCTGTGTGGACAGGTAATGTATTAGGAGTTACCTGCAGTCCTATGTAACACTACAGATAACAGTGATAGCTCTGTGTGGACATGTAATGTAGTAGGTGTTTACCTGCAGTCCTATGTAACATTACAGACAACATAGTGATAACTCTGTGTGGACAGGTAATGTATTAGGTGTTACCTGCAGTCCTTTGTAACACTACAGATAACAGTGATAGCTCTGTGTGGACAGGTAATGTAGTAGGTGTTACCTGCAGTCCTATGTAACATTACAGCAACATAGTAATAACTCTGTGTGGACAGGTAATGTATTAGGTGTTACCTGCAGTCCTATGTAACATTACAGATAACAGTGATAGCTCTGTGTGGACAGGTAATGTAGTAGGTGTTACCTGCAGTCCTATGTAACACTACAGATAACAGTGATAGCTCTGTGTGGACATGTAATGTAGTAGGTGTTTACCTGCAGTCCTATGTAACACTACAGATAACAGTGATAGCTCTGTGTGGACAGGTAATGTAGTAGATGTCACCTGCAGTCCTATGTAACACTACAGATAACAGTGATAACTCTGTGTGGACATGTAATGTAGTAGGTGTTACCTGCAGTCCTATGTAACATTACAGCAACATAGTAATAACTCTGTGTGGACAGGTAATGTATTAGGTGTTACCTGCAGTCCTATGTAACATTACAGACAACATAGTAATAACTCTGTGTGGACAGGTAATGTATTAGGAGTTACCTGCAGTCCTATGTAACACTACAGATAACAGTGATAGCTCTGTGTGGACATGTAATGTAGTAGGTGTTTACCTGCAGTCCTATGTAACACTACAGATAACAGTGATAGCTCTGTGTGGACAGTAATGTAGTAGGTGTTACCTGCAGTCCTATGTAACACTACAGACAACATAGTGATAACTCTGTGTGGACAGGTAATGTAGTAGGTGTTACCTGCAGTCCTATGTAACATTACAGCAACATAGTAATAACTGTGTGGACAGGTAATGTATTAGGTGTTACCTGCAGTCCTATGTAACATTACAGCAACATAGTAATAACTCTGTGGGGACAGGTAATGTATTAGGAGTTACCTGCAGTCCTATGTAACACTACAGATAACAGTGATAACTCTGTGTGGACAGGTAATGTAGTAGGTTTACCTGCAGACCTGCAGTCCTATGTAACACTACAGATAACAGTGATAGCTCTGTGTGGACAGGTAATGTATTAGGAGTTACCTGCAGTCCTATGTAACACTACAGATAACAGTGATAGCTCTGTGTGGACATGTAATGTAGTAGGTGTTACCTGCAGTCCTATGTAACACTACAGACAACATAGTGATAACTCTGTGTGGACAGGTAATGTAGTAGGTGTTACCTGCAGTCCTATGTAACACTACAGATAACAGTGATAGCTCTGTGTGGACAGGTAATGTAGTAGGTGTTACCTGCAGTCCTATGTAACACTACAGACAACATAGTGATAACTCTAAGTGGACAGGTAATGTAGTAGGTGTTTACCTGCAGTCCTATGTAACACTACAGATAACAGTGATAGCTCTGTGTGGACATGTAATGTAGTAGGTGTTTACCTGCAGTCCTATGTAACACTACAGATAACAGTGATAGCTCTGTGTGGACATGTAATGTAGTAGGTGTTACCTGCAGTCCTATGTAACACTACAGACAACATAGTGATAACTCTGTGTGGACAGGTAATGTAGTAGGTTTTTACCTGCAGTCCTATGTAAACATTACAGCAACATAGTAATAACTCTGTGTGGACAGGTAATGTATTAGGTGTTACCTGCAGTCCTATGTAACATTACAGACAACATAGTAATAACTCTGTGTGGACAGGTAATGTATTAGGAGTTACCTGCAGTCCTATGTAACATTACAGATAACAGTGATAGCTCTGTGTGGACAGGTAATGTAGTAGGTGTTACCTGCAGTCCTATGTAACACTACAGATAACAGTGATAACTCTGTGTGGACAGGTAATGTAGTAGGTGTTACCTGCAGACCTGCAGTCCTATGTAACACTACAGATAACAGTGATAGCTCTGTGTGGACAGGTAATGTAATAGGTGTTACCTGCAGACCTGCAGTCCTATGTAACACTACAGATAACAGTGATAGCTCTGTGTGGACAGGTAATGTAGTAGGTGTTACCTGCAGTCCTATGTAACACTACAGACAACAAGTGATAACTCTGTGTACATGTAATGTAGTAGGTGTTACCTGCAGTCCTATGTAACACTACAGATAACAGTGATAGCTCTGTGTGGACAGGTAATGTAGTAGGTGTTACCTGCAGTCCTATGTAACACTACAGACAACATAGTGATAACTCTGTGTACATGTAATGTAGTAGGTGTTACCTGCAGTCCTATGTAACACTACAGATAACAGTGATAGCTCTGTGTGGACAGGTAATGTAGTAGGTGTTACCTGCAGTCCTATGTAACACTACAGATAACAGTGATAGCTCTGTGTGGACAGGTAATGTAGTAGGTGTTACCTGCAGTCCTATGTAACACTACAGATAACAGTGATAGCTCTGTGTGGACAGGTAATGTAGTAGGTGTTACCTGCAGTCCTATGTAACACTACAGATAACAGTGATAGCTCTGTGTGGACAGGGAATGTAGTAGATGTCACCCGTAGTCCTATGTAACACTACTGATTACACATCAATAGCTCTCAGAGTACAGATAATGTAGTAGCTTACCTGCAGTCCTATGTAACAACACAGATAACACGGTGATATCTAGGAGTACAGATAATGAAGTAGATGTTGCCTGCAGTCCTATGTAACAGCACAGATAACAAATCAATAGCGGAGTACAGATAATGTAGTTGGTTACCTGCAGTCCTATGTAACATTAGAGATGAAACATAAATAGTTCTCGGAGTACAGATAGTGTTGTATGTTACCTGCAGTCCTATGTAACGCCCCATATAATATAATGAGGACTCTGACTACAGAAAATGCAGTAGATGTTACCTGCAGTCCTTTGGTGCACCATCAATAACTCTCTGAGTACAGATAATATAGTAGTTTACCTACAGTCCTATGTAACTCTAGAGATAACACAGTGATCGCTCTCTGAGTACAGATAATGTAGCAGGTTACCTGCAGTCCTATGTAACTCTAGAGATAACACAGTGATCATCCTGCGAGTACAGATAACATATTAGGTGTTACCTGTAGTCCTATGTAACACCACAGATATATAGTGACAGCTCTCTGAGTACAGATAATATAGTAGATGTCACCTACAGTCCTATGTAACAACACAGATAATACAGTGATATCTCTATGAGTACAGATAATGTAGAAGATGCCAACTGCAGTCCTATGCAACATCACAGATAATATAGTCATAGCTCTCTTGAGTACAGATAATGTAGTAGATGTCACCTACAGTCCTATGTAACACCACAGATAATAAAGTCATAGCTCTCTGAGTACAGATAATGTAGTAGATGTCACTTGCAGTCCTATGTAACACCACAGATAATATAGTCATAGCTCTCTGAGTACAGATAATGTAGTAGATGTCACCTACAGTCCTATGTAACACCACAGACAATAAAGTCATAGCTCTCTGAGAACAGATAAAGTAGTTTCATGTCATCTGCAGTCCTATGTAACACCACAGATAATAAAGTCATAGCTCTCTGAGTACAGATAATGTAGTAGATGTCACCTGCAGTCCTATGTAACACCACAGATAATATAGTCATAGTTCTCTGAGTACAGATAATGTAGATGTCGCCTGCAGTCCTATGTAACACCACAGATAATATAGTCATAGCTCTCTGAGTACAGATAATGTAGTAGATGTCGCCTGCAGTACTATGTAACACCACAAATAACACAGTGATAACTCTCTGAGTACAGATATTGTAGTAGATGGTCTGACTCTGTAAAGGCTGGAAGACATAGATAGGGCAGGTGGCTCTTCTGGGGCGACTGGTGAAGCAGTGCCGTACAGATCACTGGAGAGTCGGGAAGAGAATGTATGTGTGGTATTTATAAGGCACAGGTTGGAAGTCTTCTTGGCTGACTGCACCTCTGCGCCAAACAGGTCACTGAGGAGCCACGCAGGAGTGTAACACCGCCGCACTGCGCTGGGCTGTATGCAGGGGCGCCGCTATAATGAGGCGACTTGAGCCTCTGTCTCAGGCGGCGGCAGCTAGGGGGCGGCAAAGCAGGGGCGCACAGTGAATTGGCCCGTGGGCCCGCCGACATTGAACAGACAGTTCAGTGCCGGCGGGCCCTTTAATCGCGGGCGGCCTTCCATATGCAGCACAGACGACGTGATCGTCATCACGCCGCCTGCGCATGCCACGAGAAGACGCGCTTCTTCAGAGCTGCAGGGGAGATAGGTGAGTACTGGCTTTTTTTTTTTTTTAACGCCGGGCCCGGCCTATGGGGTATTATGCTGTCTTTGGGGGATTATGCTGCCTATGGGGTATTATGCTGGCTATGGGGGTTTATGCTGGCTATGGGGGATTATGCTGGCTATAGGGGATTATGCTGGCTATGGGGGATTATGCTGGCTATGGGGGATTATGCTGGCTATGGGGGATTATGCTGGCTATGGGGTATTATGCTGGCTATGTGGGACTATGCTGGCTATGGGGTATTATGCTGGCCATGGGGGACTATGCTGGCTATGGGGTATTATGCTGACTATGGGGTATTATGCTGACTATGGGGGATTATGCTGACTATGGGGTATTATGCTGGCTATGGGGGACTATGCTGGCTATGGGGTATTATGCTGACTATGGGGGATTATGCTGGCTATGCGGTATTATGCTGGCTACGAGGGATTATGCTGCCTATTGGGGACTATGCTGGCTATGGGGTATTATGCTGCCTATTGGGGGATTATGCTGCCTATTGGGGACCTATGCTGCCTATTGAGGACCTATGCTGCGTATTTGGGACCTATGCTGCGTATTGGGGACCTATGCTGCGTATTGGGGACCTATGCTGCCTATTGGGGACCTATGCTGCCTATTGGGGACCTATGCTGCCTATTGGGGACCAATGCTGCCTATTGGGGACATTTACCTGCCTATTAGGGACTCTCGCACCACACCAGTCTGAGCCTGAGCTAAAAGCGGAGTTGCGCCAATATGTGCACTGATGAGGATGAAATGATATGGATTGGCAAGGCTGCAGTGATGGGCAGTGCAGGCTGTATGTCTCTGTGTGGGCAGTTTTATTGCTGGTATATTGTTTTTGTAGCGCTGTATATATATATTGGTATTTTACTAATAGCAATTTGGAATCCCTAGGAAATAATGATATCAAGAAAGAGAAAAATTGCTTCACTTGTGACAAATATGGAACCGAACATTGACCATCTCATTAGCCAAAAGCAGGCCCATAGTTCCCATTGAAATACCAGTAAGTTTGTTGATTTTTAACTTTACTTGTTCTTTATTTTAAGTATTGTGTTTGATCCTGTTTTTGTTTTTTTTTACTTCAAAATAAGAGTGTAGTATATGGTGTATACAGGTCATACACATCGTGTGCGGTATATAGAGTGTAGTATATGGTGTATACAGGGTCATACACATGGTGTGCGGTATATAGAGTGTAGTATATGGTGTATACAGGGTCATACACATCGTGTGCGGTATATAGAGTGTAGTATATGGTGTGTACAGGTCATACACATCGTGTGCGGTATATAGAGTGTAGTGTATGGTGTATACAGGCCATACACATTGTGTGCGGTATATAGAGTGTATATACACTGCTGTATTATACTTTTCATATACAGGTTATAATGCCTCTTATTCTTTGTATAGAGGTGAGTGTGCCATGTATAATATATGGTATATACAGCGTAGTGTCGCATACACTGCTGTATTATACAATATACAACAGTTCTAATGCTCCATACCTAATATGCAGTATAATGTACAGTGTATATGATGTCACCTGTATAAGATGTGACATTGGCTTGCCCCCTAGTTTTGATCCTGGGTACGCCCATGCTCCTGCTGCTGGCTGCTGCGCACGGTGCTGCTTCCTTGATATCCTTGTGACTCCCTCCCCTCATGTCCAGAGTTAGGAGAAGTCAGGTCGGTGACTAGTTATTAATGCAACTACTCAAGTTACTATATGGGACTGAAAACATGATCTCCCGACAAGGGAAATACACAGGTCTGTGCAGCGCTGCGGTGATTCCGGATGTGTTCAATGAGCACCTCCAGATTCACCGCGCTTCAGAAGGGGGCGAAGCTTTGTACTGATTTTACAATGGGGGGGGCGCCGTTTTGCAGTTCGCCTCAGGCAGCAGAGAGGCTAGGTTCACCCCTGGCTGTATGTGAACTGCGCATGTGCATTGACAGAAAATAAACTTTGTTCAGTTTTCAAAAAGTGTGGCCTAATGGGATTCTGTGAATTACACTCATTATCCAGGGCATAAGCCTCAAATCTAAGTGCCCAGTGATGTCTCTAACAATTACGTGAAAACATGATTATCGGTTTGTGGAACTTGACCCCTTTGGTTTCCAAGAATCGGGTTCTAAAATGCCCGGTTACAAACATTTATTGTCTATGGGACACTATTTTACCAGCCATTTCTAAGCCTTGCTCTTGGGATCGTTGATGGTCCCAGTAATTAGTCCACAAGCCGGTCAGCAAGTCTATGCTAACCTCTCTCCAGCTCTCAAAGCTTCTACAACAGGCATGTGAAAACCACAACTGGACCATGGAGCAATGATAGAAGGTTGTTTAGTTTCAAGAATCATCATCTCTTGTGCATGTTTCCTATAGAAGAGACTGCACCAGGAAGCAGTATGGGAAGAAGACAAACCGGCAGAAGTAGTGAGATACGCAATGTTCAGCTGGGAAATCTTGGGTCCTGGACTTCATTTGGATGCGACATGTACCACCTTCCTAAAAACTGTACAGAAGTAACCCCCCTCATGGCAGTGATATTCCACAATGGCCTTTTTCAGCATGATCATGCCCCTGCCACACGACAAAAAAATGTTCAGGAATCGATTGAGGAACATGAAAGAAGTCCAATTCTTAATCTGATTGTGAATCTATGGGTTCTCCTGAAAAAAAATGTTCAATCCATTATGGCAAACCTTCCACAGAGATCTTGTGGAGTCCGCGTCTTGCCTAAAGACACTCGACAAGTCTCTTTCTCACAGAAACCAAGGAAATTCATGAGCCAATGCCAAACATAGAAAACATAGACTGAAGAAATCCAAAGAAGACAACCTTGTTAATAAAATACTTCCTAGGACAAGCCCATACAAGACTGAACAGATCTAGATCCCCAAGCATTTGCCCAAACAAGTCTAAGCAGAATGAAACAGATGGGGGACACAAAGCACTTGTCCAGATCCGTCTGAGCAGAAGAGGACATGTCTAGATTACCTAGCATGTGCCCAGACACGTTGAAACAAAGCTGAGCATGCCTAAATCAGACTGCATTGGCCCAACATGTCTAAGCACAAACAAACATGTCTAGATTATGCCACCTTTGCCCAAACATGTCTAAGCAGAAAAGAACATGTCTACATTATTCAGCCTTTGCCCAAACGAGTCTCGGAAAAGAAAAAGCTTGCCGCAATTATGTAGCACTTGTCAGGACATGCCTAGACAGAAATGGACATGTAAAGATTGTGATTCAATTGTCCCCGTGCCTGAAAGTGGCCATAAATGTAAGAGAAAGCTGTTGTCACTATCACGTTTCAATCCTGTGCGGACAACCCTTTGCATTCAGACTATTGGAAAAGTTTTTCAAAATTATGGTTAGACATTGGAGTAGGAAAGGATTGGATAATACCTATTGAGTCTGGCCTACAAGCCATTGGGGAGCAAGCGCTGGTCTACGAGCCACCAGTGAGGGGGTGCTGGTCTACGAGCCACCAGTGAGCGGGTGCTGGTCTACGAGCCACCGGTGAGCGGGTACTTGTCTACGAGCCACCAGTGAGAGGGTGCTCTTCTACAAGCCACCAGTGAGCGGGTGCTCTTCTACAAGCCACCAGTGAGCGGGTGCTCTTCTACAAGCCACCAGTGAGAGGGTGCTCTTCTACAAGCCACCAGTGAGCGGGTGCTCTTCTACAAGCCACCAGTGAGCGGGTGCTGGTCTACGAGCCGCCAGTGAGCGGGTGCTGGTCTACGAGCAGCCAGTGAGCGGGTGCTCTTCTACCAGCCACCAGTGAGTGAGTGCTCTTCTACAAGCCACCAGTGAGTGGGTGCTCTTCTACAAGCCACCAGTGAGCGGGTGCTGGTCTATGAGCCACCAGTAAGCGGGTGCTGGTCTACGAGCCACTGGTGAGCGGGGCTGGTTTACGAGCCACCAGTGAGTGGGTGCTGGTCTCCTGAGTCTCCAGGGCCTGAACAACAGTGCCGATCAAAATCAATGTATTGCAAAGATGCCGGTTGTCTACTCCCGCTGCCCTTAAGTCGCCAACCACTCATACTCTGTTAGCTTTAGAGTTGATTGACATTGGATTGTTTGCCGATCCTGCCCACAAAAATCTTGGAAGTAATCTATTGAATTTATGAAGACATCCAGAGAGCCTTTCAACTTCAAAACCAAAAACCACAGAAATGTTTGACCGCCTCATCTCTAAGGTGCTGAAAAATTGGTATTTTGGAGCTAGCACACGTGCTGTTTATATCTTCTACAAGTCAAAACATTCACAGTCTTCAAAATGTATACACGTCTCCTAATACTGGACACGTTTCTATAGAAATATCACTATTTTATTTTCAGACCTTTAATATAAGCACAAGTCCCAGAGACCACATCCTGCTTTGACGCAGTTTCGGCATCTGCTCTGGGCGCAGCCCTAGCATTTAGGGTTACTTAGGTGACAAAGAAAGAAAAACAAGCTGGAGCTACTGGCACAGAGGGAGCACTAACATAAAAGACAAAAACATCCAGAATTGTTCATGGATTCCGAAGACCTTCTGGTTTATGACCCCAGTGTACTTCCTTGAGGAGGTGGAACTTCATTTTAACTCACCCTGGAATTATTTGGTAGAAGTGAAGGGGGTTGGATTCATATTCTAAATATCAAATAAAATATAATTTATTGAAACCATATGACAAGAGTTAAAAGGGTAACCTAATACTGATACCATATCCTTTAGCACTGTGGGGGGCCCAGCTCAAAATATTTTAAACAAATAGAAAATGTACAAAAATAATATTTTGTTAGAGTGGAATTGAAGTCTACTTGAATATACAAAATGTTTGAGAATGCAAATTTTTGTAAATACGCTTCAGGCGGATTAAGCATAATAGACGCCATTTTGCTGAAAGGGAAACGGACGGAAGAATTCGAAAAATAAGGAAAATAATTCCCTTATATGTACTCCTTAGAGCTAACCTATCTGGCCCCTCCGCTGAACTCCGTCCAGTCTTCAGAGTCCCCTCTTCTTTTGCCCGCTGGGCGCCGCATCTATTAGCCTGTTCATTTGAAGCTGGCATGTCCAGCCGCAACCAAGCCTTGAAGGTCACTGTGCGTCACACGTTGCGACTTCACGGGCGTACACTGCGCAAAGAAGGCCTGGTCTAGAATGAACATATGTGACAACGGAAAGAATAGGACTGGACAGCAGACAGTGCTACTCGCTGTCCACCATCCAGTCCTTAAGGCCTCTTTTTTTCTGCCTTTGACGCTCCAACATGTTCACTCTAGAACGGCACTTCCATCTGCGCTGCGTCACACATCCATGACGGAACGATGACAACATGCAGGCCGGGTCACGGACAGAAATCCTGGCTTAGAGTGAACAAGTAAGATGCAGTGCACGACAGGCCAAAGAAGAGGTGGTTCTGAGGATCGGACGGAAAGTGGTTCAATTCGATGGAGAATAACTTTGCTGTAAATTGGATTTCCTGGGAAAATCTGCGCAATTTGGCGAATTCTAATTGTCAGATCAGCTCAACTCTACCCGTAATCTCCTTTTCTTTCATCCTTCAATTAGAGCTGAGAAGTGCATGAACAAATCTGCATCTTGGGGGGTAAGCCCGATTCACCATTCTCCTTCCTCCTGTCTAGCTACAAAACAAATGGCTGCAGCAGGAGCCTCTCCCCCCTTCTCTGTCCATAGTAGGATTTAATTGACAAGCCCTGCCTATTTATTTGGATAAGCCAGGTTCATCTTCAGCCAGTCACTAGTCAAAGATGCAAGTAGAAGATTAAGCCCTGTATTCTCTGGAGGATTTCTCCAAGACTGTCAAGAGGAATAGCGAGGGGCGAGTGGATTTCTTATTTTTCTCTATATTTCTTTTTTTAAAGTTTAATAGATGTTATCGACTCAGATCTTAAATATAATATATGTTAATTACAAAGAGTCCTTGTTCCGTCTGATATATAGAGGGGAGTTGGGTTGTTGCCAACCATGGCATTTTGTGAAAATTCCTCATCCGTTTGCAGTCCAAAAATGCAGTTCCTTGATAACTTCGGAGTCCTACTCGGCATCCAGGAGTAAAATGGATGGAACCAACCATAGATGGTCCCTCATTCTAAATAATTATATGTTCTTCTTCTATGGAGTGTACACCATCACCAGGAATGAAGAAGCTGCAATGTAATGTTATGTTGGGCCATATGGCTGAGAGATGTTCCCTGAATCGCAAGTCTGATGGCTTGGGGTCCAATCGTTAGGACGCCTACTAATCATGAGAATGGGGGTCTCCATGTCCCTCATTTAAATTATAAACATGGTGGTGGCATACGTACAGTGCAGCTCAATTTAAAGTCTATCGTACTGACGGAAAAAGTAGAGCACTGTTGTTTCGAATGGAGAGACACAGCGTACGTGTAAACACCACTTAGTTCAAGTGGGGGACATAGGACCTCTGTAGACCTCTGTCTCTCTAGAGACACTTAGGTGAATAAGTGATAAAGGGTTGCTCTAAGAAACGCAGCTTAGGTACGCTCAAAGGGTACAAGGGTTTGATTATGGTATATACCTGCCAACTCCCCAAAACATTCGGGAGGCTTTCCGGAAAAAGAGACAACATCCCGGAAGAGTTGGTCAATCTGGTGCTGAAGAAAACCTACTGAAATTCTTGGGGAGGGAAAGAAGGAGTTTGAGAATTGGTGGGAATATGCACATAGGGGGCACAGAGTGAGAAAGCGAAGGACAACATTTTTTGGCTCAGCCACCAACCTCCCAGATGCCAGCGTGAATTATAGGTGTATTGACTGCCAGGTAAGTGGAGCAGAAGAAAGAGAGCATGGTTATGTATACATATAGGAGGTGGGCGACCCAAGTTATCTGTAGACTCCAAAATAGTAGATTATGGTTGCAAGTTTGTGTTTACATCAGGAAGAGCAGCTCCGAAGCACAAACTTCTGCCCTTTACAGGTGAAGAAGCGGGATGACTAATAGAAGTTAAATACTTTTGAACTTTTATTCTTCATTTTCAGGCAGAGAAGCGATGTTAAATACTACTCTGTTATTGTTTCTTCTCCCCCTTGCACATAGACACCTACAGTAACCGTTTTTCTCAGCTCTACACTAATAGGACGAGGAACAAACACGATGTTTCCTGATGCAGCAGATAAAGACCGGTTTGTGGGAAGTGTCGGAAATATGTCTCTAACCACATCACTCTTTGCTCGCCTGCTGCGTAAATCATACAGACGTGTACAGCAGCTGACTGCCATGCCTGTTCCGACACTCATGTCCTCTGTGGCTGTGGCGCAGAGGGCACAATTTAAGTGGAACCGGCAGCTGCCTTAGAGGTCAGAATGTAATGGTCGGTCGTGAGAAACGGAGAAAAATCTGGACTGCCAACATTTGTACAAAGAGCTGGCTCTGCCACGTGGAATGGTTTCCAACTTCACTTACAATTACTGTATTCAGTGGATTTGCAAACAATTGATACAGCTGATGTGAATGTAGTGGGGGCAGGGCATAGACTGCTCTGCCCACTCACTTCTATGGGAGTTCACCTCCATCTACCATTCATTTATGGCTTGATATGACAAAGTGAACAACTTAAAAATCTAAAATTCTGCCACCACTAGAGTATCAATGGGATGCAGAACATAATGGTGGAACATGGAGCCGTTGGCTCTCTGCTTCACCATTCAGCCTGTGTGTCTAAGTCTCAGCGCAGCAGGCGTGATGACATAACCAGATGGCACCAGATGCATGGAGCCTCAGTCCATACACAGCACAGGATGGAGCAGAGCACTGAAGGGACGGGAGTAAGGGGAATTCTTTGTTTTTACCTGGTCAGTCAGTACTTGTGGGGGAACTGTGGTGCATCATACTGAGTTGAGGGCATTGTGGTGGCATCATACTTTGTAAGGGTCCCTGTGGGGTCCTCATACTGTGTGTGTAGAGGATGCTGTGAGGGCAAATTGTATGACAGAAACCTCTGTGGGGGCATCATACTGTATGGACTATCGAAGATGAGAACACTAGGAGGAATATTCTCTGTACTTTAAAAATTGGAAGATTTGCACTTTTATGACCACATCTATGAACATGCGCTGTGACTTTTTTTTTTGGTTGGGGGGTGATTCAATTTGGATTTTTTGTATGGGCCCTGATAAAGATGTATTCTAAAATTAATCAGCACAGAATGATGTCATCTTAGAAGGTTTACTTTCCTGAACTGTTCTGTGCTACTTTAGTTTCATTTTGTTTTAATTACCTCAATTGTGCGTGGGTTGATCTGCGCATTGTTACTCACCTCAACGGATCTAGCGCCTGGCGCTGTGTCTTCCTTCAGATGCTGGCCCTCCCTGTTCTTCAGGGTGTTGGGTTACCAGGAGAAGCTGATGCATACCTATGACACCATGCCCTTGGGTCTTCTAGGCCAGCCCAGGCAGCGGTTGCCACCTGAGTATTCAGGTAGTTGTTATCTATGCCACTACTGTGGATTGCTTCCCTGCGCCAGATTCACATTGGCCACTTGAAAAACCAGCTCTAATATATTGCTGACCTAATTAACATTTCTACATCGCTACACTGAGTCTCCTGAGCTGCTACATTGTTGGGCTCTGCTACTTTGCCACAGTTAATATCCTCATCTACCCAATTCCTCTACATCGTTGGGCTCTGCTACTTTGCCAGAGTTAATGTCCCGATCTACCCAATTCTGCTACATAGATAGTTATTCTCTGCTACTTTGCCAGAGTTAATATCGTCATCTACCCAATTCTGCTACATAGATAGTTATTCTCTGCTACTTTGCCAGAGTTAATATCGTCATCTACCCAATTCCACTACACGTTGGGCTCTGCTACTTTGCAGAGTAATCTCCGATCTACCCAATTCTGCTACATCGTTATCTCTGCTACTTTGCCAGAGTTAATATCGCATCTACCAATTCTGCTACATCGTTATCTCTGCTACTTTGCACAGTTAATATCGTCTCTACCAATTCTGCTACATCGTTATTCTCTGCTACTTTGCCACAGTTAATATCGTCATCTACCCAATTCTGCTACATCGTTGGGCTCTGCTACTTTGCCAGAGTTAATTTCTGATCTACCAAATTTGCTACATTGTTATTCTCTGCTACTTTACAGAGTTATTATCGTCATCTACCAATTCCGCTACATCGTTGGGCTCTGCTACTTTGCAGAGTTACTTCTGATCTACCATTCTGCTACATCGTATTCTCTGCTACTTTGCCACAGTTAATATCGTCATCTACCCAATTCTGTACATCGTTGGGCTCTGCTACTTTGCCAGAGTTAATCTTCTGATCTACCAATTTGCTACATGTATTCTCTGCTACTTACAGAGTTATTATCGTCATTACCAATTCACTACATCGTTGGGCTCTGCTACTTTGCCAGAGTTAATCTCCGATTACAATTCTGCTCATCGTTATTCTTGCTACTTTACCAGAGTTATTATCGTCATCTACCCAATTCGCTACATCGTTGGGCTCTGCTACTTTGCCAGAGTTAATCTTCTGATCTACCCAATTCTGCTACATCGTTATTCTCTGCTACTTTACCAGAGTTATTATCGTCATCTACCAATTCGCTACATCGTTGGGCTCTGCTACTTTGCCAGAGTTAATCTTCTGATCTACCCAATTCTGCTACATCGTTATTCTCTGCTACTTTGCCAGTTAATATCGTCATCTACCAATTCTGCTACATCGTTGGGCTCTGCTACTTTGCCAGAGTTAATCTTCTGATCTACCCAATTTTGCTACATTGTTATTCTCTGCTACTTTACCAGAGTTATTATCGTCATCTACCCAATTCCACTACATCGTTGGGCTCTGCTACTTTGCCAGAGTTAATCTCCGATCTACCCAATTCTGCTACATCGTTATTCTCTGCTACTTTACCAGAGTTATTATCGTCATCTACCCAATTCCGCTACATCGTTGGGCTCTGCTACTTTGCCAGAGTTAATCTTCTGATCTACCCAATTCTGCTACATCGTTATTCTCTGCTACTTTGCCACAGTTAATATCGTCATCTACCATTCCGCTACATCGTTGGGCTCTGCTACTTTGCCAGAGTTAATCTTCTGATCTACCCAATTCTGCTACATCGTTATTCTCTGCTACTTTGCCACAGTTAATATCGTCATCTACCAATTCGCTACATCGTTGGGCTCTGCTACTTTGCCAGAGTTATCTCGATCTACCCAATTCTGCTACATCGTTATTCTCTGCTACTTTGCCACAGTTAATATCGTCATCTACCCAATTCTGCTACATCGTTGGGCTCTGCTACTTTGCCAGAGTTAATCTTCTGATCTACCCAATTTTGCTACATTGTTATTCTCTGCTACTTTACCAGAGTTATTATCGTCATCTACCCAATTCCGCTACATCGTTGGGCTCTGCTACTTTACCAGAGTTATTATCGTCATCTACCCAATTCCGCTACATTGTTGGGCTTTGTCAGTGAGTCTTCTGACCTACTAAACTCAGCTACATCATTGGGTACTGCTGCATCGCCAGAGTGAATCTCCTTTACTATTGAATTCTGCTACATTACTGGGCTCTGCTACTTTGCCAGAGGGAGCTATTCAACTATGCTATTTCACGGGGCTCTGCTTTACTACAGTTCCACATTCCCGGACTCCATGACATACTTTGCCACATCACTAAATCTACTTTGTGCTGCCATTTTGACACTGCCTCAACAATATCCCTTCGCTGTCTTCAGCTCCCTGGTGGACGACTACTCAACTCCTCCAGAGGTTCAACATGGTTTCAACAGGACCACCCTGCTGCACCAACGTCATCAGTCCGTGCGCCATTTTAACGGTTCGTCTGGACCAAAGGCTTTAAAGATCCTCACTATATAAGACATAAAACCCATATATAGTGTAAAAAACAAAATTCTAGAATCTGCACTTTGTGCCTCCTTTCGTCTCTTACACCGATACACTCTGCCATTGGGCGACACACATGACTATCTGGTCATGTCAACAGGAAATCGACCTTTATAAGATCGACTTACACACTTTTCTTGCTAATCCAGTCCAGATGTGCGATATAAAGCTTCCAATCTCCGTCATCCACTGAGTCACTGCATTTCTGGAGTTTAGATTTTACTCGCAGAACATACACAAAAGCTTGAAATACAATCTGGACGAGCGAGAGAAACATCGTGTGACATCCAAAGAGGTTCGCTGCATCAGAATCTCTTCTTTCTTCTACAGAAGGAAAAATGGATCCTTCCAAATTGGCACCCGAGAAAAAAAATGTGCCAAAACAGTTATAAACTTCCTTTGGCCCAAGGGGTTAAGTTTTACAGGGGTTCTTCACTTTAGATTTTTTTTTATCCTATACGACTAAAGGCTCAATACTTTAATTTGGTGATGGAGAACATCTCCTTTTGGACCATTGAGAGCTATTAGACCTGGAATCCAAACCATTGAACCACTCCCAGACCACAGACTGTCTACCCTGGAAGTCTCCTGAGATACTTATCTCTAATACATAAGTAGTGAGCTGAATGGACACTTTTTCAAATTTTATTTTTAAGACTTTGTGATCTTGGGCGATCAGCTCTGAATCCAGAGTAAGTGTTTAATTCCCCTGCAGTGCCACCGCAGGAGAAATGAGGTATTACAGGCTGCCAATTTACATCTTCATTTAGGTCTTCCAGAGATGGAGATAACTCTTTTCTATTGTGCGCTGCAGCAAATCGATCCCTTCCTAAAATGAAACCCCATTAAAAAAATTGCATAGTTTTCTGGACCCTTTTTTAACCCATTATTTGCTATTAATGACTCATCAGACAGCTGCTACCCTCTAAAACTAATGGGGCGCCGCATGACTTGTTCACCCCTTATTTTACAACCTCCTGCTTTCCACTGCCACCTTTTTATTTTTGGAGTCAGGAGGACCAGTGGAAAACCAGAAAGTTAATCCTGATTCATTCTTACATCCTTTTCGTGATCAAAGTCTATTGTTCCCTGTTATCAGTCAGCTCGCTACAGTATTCTTCAATGGGAATACATACAGAAAGTCAACAGACATCCCCCTCTCCCATCAATCTGCTTTATGTCATTAATCTCCAGTTACGGGAACTTACGCAATACGTGAATGACTTTAGGGGTAGTGTACCTTCAAATGCAATCGAAAGTTCAGGGTTATTTAAGTACACCCCCACAAATGATCTTGCAACTGGGGTTGTGTAATGCAAATGTCCCCGGTCTGCGGCTGTCATACTGCGATTTCCCTACGTCATCCATGACTTCACATTACCAAGACAGCAATCCAGAGCAGCTGCTGGAGGACTACAGATCTCAGCACACTCTTTCACTTCTGAGACTGGCACAACATATGGATCCAGTATCCGCGTCCTCATGTTGTTAATGATGCTAAAGATCCATATACAGCGAGCTTCCGCCTTTTTTTTTGCAATCTATTTCCAGTAATGCGATTTCGTCTGACGTGCCTACTTTTGAGAAATTGCATCACTCGGAGGCACAGCACCAAAATTTTAGACATTTGTCCCGCCTCTACATTTAAAAGGTCATTCCTCCAAAACGCCATTTAAAAGGGAAAAGATCACTAGAAAATGATCTAATACTTAAATCAAGCTTTGGCAACTTGTTTTTTTCTTTACCTAAAAAAAAAAAAATAATAACAGAAATCTTGCAATTTTCACACTGACCACAGGGGGATTTTTTTTAGAATAACTTCCTGCTGTTTGAGAAAATTAGCATGTACATTAGCAGCAACGACCAGACTCTGATTCTATCTGCTAATGAGTGGGTACAAGGTCATGTCGTTGAGCTGTGACATCGTATATTGTGATTGGTGGATCCTGTGTTAACAGCTGTGTTACCTGACATTGTGATCCTGCCTCTGATGATAATGAACCTGCTGAAAACTCTCCCTGAAAGGACAGGAAGTATGAGTTTAAAAAAGCCCCAGTGATCAATGTGAAAATTGCAAGATTACAAATGATGCTTTTTAATAAAGATCGGGATATATATATATAAAAAAAAGGTAGGTATGGGATGGAACACTGGGATACGCCATCCCCTACAGTCATAAGACTTCGGTCATAACGAATTGAATGGGGACTGGTGGAGCATATGTAAAGGTATGGACATGCTGCTCTCGTTTCCCCCTTGAAGAAGACAAGTTTTATTGATGTAATGTTATGTGAATTGTGTCCTGCGTCTTTTTGTAAATACTGTGTAATATGTTATTGTGATGTAATGTGAATAGTGTAATGCGTTGAATAAGTTATGTGATGTAGATAGTGGACTATAGGGTAAGTAAGAGTGAATAGTTGGGACTAGCCCATAGTGGGAGGGGCTAGTGTAAGGGAAAGGGACCGATTTATTGTCAGGAAGGCAGATAGGGCCTGGAGTGCTTGGTGAGAGGACTCAAAAGTCCAAAGTGAACATTGTCGCATTCGAGGGTGACCCTAAATGAGAGGAGACTGAAAAGGAGGGATAGAGAGATCCTGAGTATAAGGCTGGGGTCAGACATGCGAGAAACTCGCACGAGTCTCGCATTTCAATAACCGGCACTGCCACCGGCACTCGAGACCAGAGCGTGCAAGTTTCTCACATGTCTGACCCTGGCCTAAGTGACAGAGAGACAAGGTGGCCTTCCGGAGACGGGTCCTAGGAGAGGACGCCTAGACACAAGACCTTGGGTTTCTAACGCTGGAAGGTAATGGCCTAAACAGGACTGAGAGACGGTGCTAGTGAAGGGTCCTGAGCAGGAGATCTATGGTGCCAGTAGTGGAAGAAATAGGACGCGGAACCACTGGGCAAGTAAATGAGACTTGTTAATCAGGACTGTAGCGTTAAAGCTGGGTGACTGGTGAAGTAGGGAGAAATAGCAGACACAGATCCCTGGAGTAACCTACTAAGGAGGGAAACTGGGTGGGAAAAGGCTTCATATTGTAAAGGAAACGTCCATAAGAATTTGGACCCTCTATCCCTTGTATATAACCCTCATAAAGAGTTTATTTTCAATGGTCTCTCATTGAATTGTGAAACATCTGGTCCTGGCTAACCAGCAACATTGGTTACATGCGGCCTGCATGGGCGTACGGCCCTCACAGCACAAGTCCACACACCCAGGCAGGACCTCCACCTTCATGTAACGAGCAATGGTGCCATAGACGAGGGCCTCGGCCAAGACTACTGCCCTGCGCCATGTTACACTTCCACGCAGTCCCGTAGACTCTGAGCAAAGCAGGAAACTTTGTGTGCAGCCAGTGCTCCTCTTCCCAGCCACGGTCCTGCAATTTAGTGGCTCTCCCAGTGGTCAGACCTGCACCAATCTAACACAAGAAACAAATCTAGAATGCCAAAAATGTACAAAAACATGTTTTTTTCTGCAGAAAAAAAAACCGCCTAGTGTGAACTTTCCCTAAATGACCATATAGTCCAAGAAAAGTACTAGTGCATATTTTCAATCAGTCCGGAAATCCGTATATCAAAGGGTTACGCAAATTTGGCTCGGAAGTGACTATTTCAAGAAATGAGCCGCACCATACAAATAAGTAATCATGGTGAATGCTGGTCCATCCGTCTCACAAGAGAAGCATTTGTGGCAAGTACTAGCCCACAGCCTCAATAAGAAGAGTGATCACAGGACACAGACATGGGCGGCTTCTCATCACTAGTTTTGTGCTTATTGTCACTGAACGGAAACTTTGTGTCACTATCTGGAGCTCAGACTTCTAACATGATATTTACCAAACACAACACTACAAGGTGCAGAACAATTACAGGGGGGAGTCCAATTTTTCACCTCCAATACTTCACAAATGTCATCTGTAAAAAAAAGCTCTCCAAATAAAACGTCTTCTCGTTCCTCTACCCTTTGGGCTACGATTGGCTTTCCCCAAATACCAGAAATTGGGCTTTATACCACCTACAGTCATGGCCAAAAGTTTTGAGAATGACACAAATATTATATTTTCACATGATCTGCTGCCCTCTGGTTTTTATGTGTGTTTGACAGATGTTTTTATCACAGACAGAAATATAATTGCAAACATATGAGTAACAAAAGCTTATATTGACAGTTAGAATGAGTTAATGCAGCAAGTCAATATTTGCAGTGTTGACCCTTCTTCTTCAGGACCTCTGCAATTCTCCCTGGCATGCTCTCAATCAACTTCTGGACCAAATCCTGACTGATTGCAGTCCATTCTTGCACAATCAATGCTTTCATTTTGTCAGAATTTTTAGGTTTTTGTTTGTCCCCACCGTCTCTTGATGATTGACCACAAGTTCTCAATGGGATTAAGATCTGGGGAGTTTCAGGCCATGGACCCAAAATCTCTATGTTTTGTTCCCTGAGCCATTTGGTTATCACCTTTGCTTTATGGCAAGGTGCTCCATCATGCTGGAAAAGGCATTGTTGATCGCCAAACTGCTCTTGGAGGGTTGGGAGAAGTTGCTCTTGGAGGACATTCTGGTACCATTCTTTAGTCATGGCTGTGTTTTTAGGCAAGACTGTGAGAGAGCCGATTCCCTTGGCTGAGAAGCAACCCCACACATGAATGGTTTCAGGATGCTTAACAGTTGGCATGAGACAAGACTGGTGGTAGCGCTCACCTTGTCTTCTCCGAATGAGGCGTTTTCCTGATGTCCCAAACAATCGAAAAGGGGATTCATCAGAGAAAATAACTTTACCCCAGTCCTCAGCAGTCCACTGCCTATACCTTTTGCAGAATATCAGTCTGTCCATGATGTTTTTTCTGGAGAGAAGTGGCTTCTTTGCTGCCCTCCTTGAGACCAGGCCTTGCTCCAAGAGTCTCCGCCTCACAGTGCGTGCAGATGCACTCACACCTGCCTGCTGCCATTCCTGAGCAAGCTCTGCACTGCTGGTAGCCCGATCCCGCAGCTGAAACACTTTTAAGAGACGGTCCTGGTGCTTGCTGGTCTTTTTTGGGCGCCCTGAAGCCTTTTTGGCAACAATGGAACCTCTCTCCTTGAAGTTCTTGATGATGCGATAGATTGTTGACTGAGTTGCAATCTTTCTAGCTGCGATACTCTTCCCTGTTAGGCCATTTTTGTGCATTGCAATGATGACTGCACGTGTTTCTTTAGAGATAACCATGGTTAACAGAAGAGAAACAATGATGCCAAGCACCAGCCTCCTTTTAAAGTGTCCAGTGGTGTCATTCTTACTTAATCATGACAGATTGATCTCCAGCCATGTCCTCATCAACACCCACACCTGTGTTAATGGAGCAATCACTGAAAAGAGGTTAGCTGGTCCTTTTAAGGCAGGGCTGCAATGATGTTGAAATGTGTTTTGGGGGATAAAGTTCATTTTCTAGCCAAATATTGACTTTGCAAGTAATTGCTGTTAAGCTGATCACTCTTTATAACATTCTGGAGTATATGCAAATTGCCATTAGAAAAAGTGAAGCAGTAGACTTTGTAAAAATTAATATTTGTGTCATTCTCAAAACTTTTGGCCATGACTGTACAACCCATATAAATGGTTCTCTCAACAAGACAACCACCGGCAAAAATCCGCAGCTCCTGCTCAAGCAGATTTGGTGCAACCATTGATAAACCATTTATTTAACGGGTTATTCCCAAAAATTGTAGTTTAGGGGCATGTTACGCCCCTGCCTTACTGATTTGACAGTTTAGACTAGAGGCGGCGGTTGCAATCACACCTGCATCCCGAAGCTCAGGGGTCCCAAATGAAAAGACCATTATTATTAAATGTTTCCAATAATTGGGGGCCCTGTTGGAACTCTTGCATTGGGGGCCCATGAGCTTTAAGTTACACCACTGACCGGGACCGTGCGCTCTACCGTACTGCAAGCGGAGGAGCGCACGGACACATAAGCTGGACAGATCAGGTGGTCCTCCAGGCTTCGGAGAACAGCTATCAAGTTCTATCACTTTGCATCCCCTAGGACGCCGACCACCTCTGATAGGTGTCTGATAACCTAGGCGACAAGCAATAAACTTTAAAAATAAAAAACTTGAGAACCAAGAAGATTTTTAATAATAAGTACATTGCCAAATTGCTTGTTTGAGAAAGTCCCGTGCAATTTTATCTATTTATGTCGAACAGAAAACCCCTTTAATTGGGGCCATGTCATACTGCATTTCTCCTACATGGGCCTCACAAATAAATAATCCCTTTAAAGGGAATCTGTCAGCAGGTTTTTGCTACCTAATCTGAGGTAGGGGCTGAGACACAGATTTCAAGGATGTGTCACTTATCAGGCTGCGTGCTGTTGTTTCCATACAATTAATGTTTTACCAGTGCCTGGACTACAGCTCACGTGAGCCCTGGTCCCACCCGATTAGCAGCTTAAAGTCTATATACAATATGCACAGAGGCTGGTGTGGGCGGGCTTCGCTTTCTGAGCTCTGCTACATCTAAAAACTCAACTGCACCCAGTAAACTAAGTGACACATCGCCGGAATCAGGGTCTCTGCCCCGACATCATGCTATGTCAGATGAGGCAGAAAAACTCTGCCCACCAATCAATAGGTGTTTATGTAACATGCAGATTCCTACTCCGTCTAAAAGATCAGGGTCCCATCCCCTTGATATAATCACTGCAGGACCTATTAAAGCAAAGGAGTCACCATTAAAGGGACGGTAGCAAATCATTGGCGATCAGCTGTGACAATCTGGCAGCATGAAGAATTCCATCCCCTGCAGCGCCACCACAGGGCACAATACAGCATTACATGTGAAATGCATTAGTGAGGTGGGCTCCTGAATAGAGACCCCTTTCAGAATTAACCAGTAATTAGCCAGATCAGTCCATCTTACTGCACAGTTCCTCTTCCCCACCATCAGCTGTCAGTGACATTACAGAACAAAAAGCAAATATTTACTAAACACATAAGAATACAATAGATGAAAGCTGGGTATGGGAGGTCACAGCAGCCCCCCTGACCCCAAATCCCCCCCATATCACAGATCACCCCCCAACATTGCATAGGTGACTTACTTACAGCCTGCCCCCTCTTCTGGACTGTCCCCTGTGGCAGTAGTAGCCCATGTACACATATGTGTAGAGGCAGCAGCGTGTAAAACCCCAGGCAGGACTTGTTTACAAACTGTTACACTGTGTCCAGATTGGCAGAGTACGAAGCCCCGCCCCTCTTGATGTCATATTCCACCGGCCACGCCCCCATTTAAAGGCACAGTCAACTTGCTATTTAATTGTTCTAGGGGGATCGTGGTTACTACTCTCACTTTAGCCATGCCCCTCTGGCCAACAGAACGGAAGTTGCGAGTGCTATCAATTACACTCATCCCCTGAATGTCAGGCATGAATGTCAGGCATGCAGGGACTGGGTGGTGCTATTACTGTGCAAGCAGAGCTGATCTGGGAGCTGGGAGAGCTTAGCATAGAATGTGTGCTACTGACATTGGAGCAAATGAATGGAGATCTTCAGATGGAGTGGAACTACAAGTCTAAGTAAAACTTAGTAAAAAAAAAAAAAATTAAAACTTAGCTTTAATTAGTATTTTAAAGTTTTTGCTGTTTTAATTAGTCTTTTTTTTACTAAAATACATTGGAGAAAATGAATAGAGATCTAGTTCTGCAGATCTCATATGCAGCAACTTCAGATGGAGAGGAACTACAAGTCTAAGTAAGTCCTAAGTAAAACTTAAATAAAAATAAGTTTCAGTTATTAATTTACTAATTAAATTTAGTTGTAATTAGTTTTTTTAAAAGTTTTTACTTATTATGTGATTCCTCCCATACAGTATTATGCCCCAACAGTTCCTCCACACAGTGTGATGCCCCTGAAGACCACCCACTCAGTATAATGCTCCCTTAGCCACCCCAAAGTTCTGCCACACACAGTATGATGCCCTCACACAAGCATCACACTTTCCTCTCTCATCCCTGTTCCTGTCTTATTGAATTGTTTTTTTCTACCAATGGGGGTAGTTCCTGAAGGTCATGTGTTGTGATGGTCCCTGCAGGACCTTCAGGCACTACTTAGATGGAATGGTGAAGCAGGAATCTGTTGGTTCCTTTCATTATGTGGAACTGTATCTGTGTGCTGAGGACACAGATGCGGTTGAAGTCGGGACATACCCCCCAACCATTCAGGACAGCTCCCCAAATTCAGGACTGTCTTGCTGCATCCAGTATAGAGAGTCCGTCAATTGGGTTGAGGTATCACAGGAACTGTTTCTATTTAAATGTCCAGGCTGGTTTATTGGTGCTTCATAACCCAAGCCACATGCAAAGGAAAATATTTGTGTATGGGGGACAGTGGGGTCAATATTCTGTATATAGAAACCTTCAAGGACATCATACTTTATATGGGGAGCTGTGGGGACATCATACTATGTATAGGGGGAAAGTGGGGGCAATATTCTGTAAGTAGGAACTTTCAGGGACATCATACTTTATATAGGGAGCATCATACTGTGTATAGGGGGGCAGTGTGGCAATATTCTGTAAGTAGGGACCTTCAGGGACATCATACTTTATATAGGGAGCTGTGGGGACATCATACTATGTATAGGGGGACAGTGGGGGCAATATTCTGTAAATAGGGATCTTCGGGGACATCATACTTTATATAGGATGCTGTTGGGACACCATACTGTGTATAGGGGGCAGTGGGGGCATTATTCTGTAAATAGGGACCTTCGGGGACATCATACTTTATATATGGAGCTGTGGGGACATCATACTGTGTATCGGGAGCAGTGAGGATGTCATAGTTTGAGGGAGGGCCTTAGGGTCCATCATATTATGTACAGGGCAGCTGCACCTATAGGGACTCAGGGGACATTACTGTAAGAAAAAGTGACTTAAGAGACATTACTGTACATGTAGGAAATTAGGGGACAGAATTACTGTAAGTGGGGGTGGTTCGGGATATTATTAAATATTAAGTGGACACTTTAGAAGCAATATTATTATAGAAGCACTTAGGGTATTGTGATCGTCAAAGGTGCACAGGGGGCATTATTACTTTCATAGGGGGAATTTGGTCTCTCTTTCCAGGGCACTTGCACAGGGCATTAATATTTTCTAGGGGGTAATTTTACCATTTAGAGGGCCCAAAAGGGGCACTTTACTATGTAAGGTGCACAGTAGTGGGCATTATTAATTGGGGCACTGAGAGGACCGCTGCTTTTGTGCCACACAGCAGGTGCAGTAATAGGGACACATTCGGCAGCAGCGGCTCAGTATTGGGGTATCAGTAGGATGAGGAGTTTGGGCAGGTTGAGAATAGCCGGGGACAGTGCTGGAAATGTGAGAAGTCAGATGTGTCTTTGTTGTAAACTCTACAGACAATTCATGGCTGCAAGAAGTTGTCATAGCGGTCTGGGCCAGATAGAAACGTGAAAGTTTCCATCAAAAAGAACGTCACTTGTAAATCCCTATGTGGAGCTGCATTTGGATCTATGATATGTTCTGCACTATATTGTCACCGTATGGCGATAATATCAGTTTTGATCTTTGTATAGAGATTTATTTTCAGTAACAGCATAGTCGTCTGTTGAGGTTCCTTATACCCACGATTAGGGGGCATCATAGAGAATTCTTAATATATTATAAGCTTAAAATATTGCCACAAACACTAAATGTCCTCATTTGAAATTGATTCAAAATAATAAAATTAAAAAATTACCAAATTTTCATGTCCGTAAAGCCCAAAATAGCATTGATATGTGAACCCACCGAATACGCACCTACATCTGAGCAGTGACGTCAGGGAAATACCCAAGTGGAATGACAAGAAGCACAACATTTTTAACATATCCATCAAAATCTAATACCTGCTACTCACACATGTAACCTTTTCATCACACCCCCAAATAAATTCAGAGCCCTGATACGTGACGGCTTCCCGACTCATTTTTTAATTAGTCGACCCGGCACAATGTCATTGTTGCGGCACATGTGACGTCACTTAAAAGAGGAGCTGTGGATGGCGGCAGGTAGGAGGAGGTGGTTGGACAGGGCTTCCATCTGCTGGCCACCGATCCACCGCGCGGCGCCTGGACCAGGTCCTGTGAATCGGTTTGTATTATCTGTACTCCTTGGGCCATTGTTCACTTCATGTTGTAGCTACAGTCATGGCAAAAAGTTTTGAGAATAACACAAATATTATATTTTCACATGATCTGCTGCCCTCTGGATTTTATGTGTGTTTGACAGATGTTTTTATCACAGACAGAAATATAATTGCAAACATATGAGTAACAAAAGCTTATATTGACAGAATGAGTTAATGCAGCAAGTCAATATTTGCAGTGTTGACCCTTCTTCTTCAGGACCTCTGCAATTCGCCCTGGCATGCTCTCAATCAACTTCTGGACCAAATCCTGACTGATAGCAGTCCATTCTTGCACAATCAATGCTTTCATTTTGTCAGAATTTTTAGGTTTTTGTTTGTCCACCCGTCTCTTGATGATTGACCACAAGTTCTCAATGGGATTAAGATCTGGGGAGTTTCCAGGCCATGGACCCAAAATCTCTATGTTTTGTTCCCTGAGCCATTTAGTTATCACCTTTGCTTTATGGCAAGGTGCTCCATCATGCTGGAAAAGGCATTGTTGATCGCCAAACTGCTCTTGGAGGGTTGGGAGAAGTTGCTCTTGGAGGACATTCTGGTACCATTCTTTATTCATGGCTGTGTTTTTAGGCAAGACTGTGAGAGAGCCGATTCCCTTGGCTGAGAAGCAACCCCACACATGAATGGTTTCAGGATGCTTAACAGTTGGCATGAGACAAGACTGGTGGTAGCGCTCACCTTGTCTTCTCCGAATGAGGCGTTTTCCTGATGTCCCAAACAATCGAAAAGGTGATTCATCAGAGAAAATAACTTTACCTCAGTCCTCAGCAGTCCACTACCTGTACCTTTTGCAGAATATCAGTCTGTCCATGATGTTTTTTCTGGAGAGAAGTGGCTTCTTTGCTGCCCTCCTTGAGACCAGGCCTTGCTCCAAGAGTCTCCGCCTCACAGTGCATGCAGATGCACTCACACCTGCCTGCTGCCATTCCTGAGCAAGCTCTGCACTGCTGGTAGCCCGATCCCGCAGCTGAAACACTTTAAAGAGACGGTTCTGGCTCTTGCTGGTCTTTCTTGGGCGCCCTGAAGCCTTTTTGGCAACAATGGAACCTCTCTCCTTGAAGTTCTTGATGATGCGATAGATTGTTGACTGAGGTGCAATCTTTCTAGCTGCGATACTCTTCCCTGTGAGACCATTTTTGTGCATTGCAATGATGACTGCACGTGTTTCTTTAGAGATAACCATGGTTAACAGAAGAGAAACAATGATGCCAAGCACCAGCCTCCTTTTAAAGTGTCCAGTGGTGTCATTCTTACTTAATCATGACAGATTGATCTCCAGCCATGTCCTCATCAACACCCACACCTGTGTTAATGGAGCAATCACTGAAAAGAGGTTAGCTGGTCCTTTTAAGGCAGGGCTGCAATGATGTTGAAATGTGTTTTGGGGGATAAAGTTCATTTTCTAGCCAAATATTGACTTTGCAAGTAATTGCTGTTAAGCTGATAACTCTTTATAACTTTCTGGAGTATATGCAAATTGCCATTAGAAAAAGTGAAGCAGTAGACTTTGTAAAAATTAATATTTGTGTCATTCTCAAAACTTTTGGCCATGACTGTACATGTCCGTGGCTTTAGTCTGAATCCCTGAAAAACAGGATGGAGGCGTATCCGCCGATGAGGCCATTTACTTTAACGAAGCAGAAGGAGTCACTTTATGATCCATCTGACCCATGGGTGGGATTCAGGCGGTCCCCACAGGTTCGGCCGGAACCTATTGCAGACAGTTACCCGATCCGTTAGGAAGCAGTGCCCCGATCCGATTCTGAGGGTATCCTCGGACGCACATTCAGTTGAAATATATTACAGTGTACTGCAATAGTTAAAATAGCCACCGGTCTATCAGAGGTTGGCAGCTGACGTCGATGGCTTAGGATGTCAATGTTCGCACCACCGTAGAAGCAGGAAGAGGAAGCCGCTGGAACTCGGACAGGTAAGAAAATCTTTTTTTTTTTTTTTTTCTTACTGAAGATGGCAATATGGGGAGCATATGTGGACCAACCTGGATATGAGACATATGGCAACCAACATGGGTATGGAACACATTGGGATCAACCTGGATATGGGACATATGGTGACCAGGATGAGGGACATATTGGGACCTGTTATGGGACATATGGTGACCAGGATGAGGGACATATTGGGACATGTTATGGGACATATGGTGACCAGGATGAGGGACATATTGGGACCTGTATACGGGACATATGGTGACCAGGATGAGGGACATATTGGAACCTGGAGATGGGACAGAGGGTGACCAGGATGAGGGGCATATTGGGACCTGTATGAGGGACATATTGAGACCTGGAGATGGGACATATGGTGACCAGGATGAGAGGCATATTGAGACCTGGAGATGGGACATATGGTGACCAGGATGAGGGGCATATTGGGACCTGTATGAGGGACATATTGAGACCTGGAGGCGGGACATATGGGGACCAGGATGAGGGACATATTGGAACCTGGAGATGGGACATATGGTGACCAGGATGAGGGGCATATTGAGACCTGGAGATGGGACATATGGTGACCAGGATGAGGGGCATATTGAGACCTGGAGATGGGACAGAGGGTGATCAGGATGAGGGGCATATTGGGACCTGTATGAGGGACATATTGAGACCTGGAGATGGGACATATGGGGACCAGGATGAGGGACATATTGGAACCTGGAGATGGGACATATGGTGACCAGGATGAGGGGCATATTGAGACCTGGAGATGGGACATATGGTGACCAGGATGAGGGGCATATTGAGACCTGGAGATGGGACATATGGTGACCAGGATGAGGGACATATTGAGACCTGGAGATGGGACATATGGTGACCAGGATGAGGAGCATACTGAGACCTGGAGATGGGACATATGGGGACCAGGATGAGGGACATATTGGGACTTGGATATGGGACATATGGTGACCAGGATGAGGGATATATTGGGACCTGGACATGGAATATATGGTGAACAGGATGAGGGACCTGAATATGGTACATATGGGGACCGACCTGGATATGGGGACCGACCTGAATATGGGACATATGGGGACTGACCTGACCATGGGGACCGACCTGGATATGGGACATATGGTGACCAGGATAAGGGACATATTGGGTCCTGGATATGGAATATATGGTGACCAGGATGAGGTACATATGGTATGGGGACCTGGATGAGGAACATATGGGGACTGGGATGGATGACATATGGGGCCGAGGATGAGAGACATCTGCAGACCAGGGTGAGGTACATATGGAGACCAGGATGAGGGCATTATTACAGGTAGGGGCCCAGGATGGGGACATTATTACAGGTAGAGGCCCAGGATGGGGACATTAAAGAGGCCATAATTACTGTATGGGTTTTTAGGGACATATAATCCTTCTGTAATATGTTTTACTTTTGAGGAGACTGTTTTCCATGGGGGGGAGCAAAAGGAAGGTCTGTTTCTGTGCAGGGCAGCACTATGTCACATTTTTCTTCACCTGGCACAGTGTAAAAGTTGGGGAATAAGTTGGGGAATGTTCTTTGGAAGCAATCAGTTATAGACGGCTGTGTGTTATTTTCTGCAGAGTCGAGTCCTGGCTGGAAGAAGTGATAGCGCTGCTGTCTGCACTGAATGAAGAGGAAAAGTGAAGATCAATGACTTCAACTAGAGACGTCAATGGTGAGTCACTGGATTAACTGTACACTTATATTATACACTATATACTATATACAAAGCTCCTGTGTATTATGTCACCAGTGATCCCTGTATTACCTGAAGACTATACAATATGTGCAGAGCTCTTGTGTATAATGTCACTGATGATGATATTAGTGTAATTAGTATTGTGGTTTTTATTATTAATGATCAATATTGTAGTATTCGGTCACTATGTGGTGGTAATATATGGTCATGGTGTGGTGGGATTTATCCCTCATAAAGTGTACTATTCAGTCACTAGGTGGTGGTATTTTGTCGTCTGGTCATGGTCTGGTGTTATTTGTCCCTTGTATGTAGTATTCGGTCACTATGTGGTAGTATTATGTGGTCTGGTCATGGTGTGGTGGTATTTGTCCCTTGTACAGTATGTGGTATTATTCAGTCACTGGGACCGTTGGCAACTATGTAACATATCTCTATAAGTTCCCTAGTAAGAGTAGGGTGACACGGCCGTCTTCTCCACACCTGGGAAAAACGGTCTGATTATTCTGATCAGAGTTTGGACAGTGTGGCATCAGTTTTTCTTGGACGTGGAGGGGAAAAAAAGTTTCCTCACTTTCTACATTTTGTCAGTCCCTGAAAATTGGACCGTGCTCAGATGATTTTTTTCACAGACCCGTAGTTTTGCATTGATCATTTTAGGCCTCATTCACATGTCAAGTATTTTTGCATCAGTATTTCAATGCTGAATCCAGGAGTGTCTCCAAAACAAAGAACAGGTGTCAATCTTTCAATTATAGTTATTCTCTGTAAGTTTAACTTCTGGATTTGGCATAGAAACACTGATGCAAAAATACTGACGTGTGAATGAGGCCTTAATCCGAAATTGGACATGTCTCGGTCCGTGAAAAAAATTGGACATGTGCACATCACATGGGAATATCATACCATCTCTGAAAACCTCAGATAGCACTTGTAGGACAAAATCTGTAGCATACACGAGCCCTGAGGCTGTGTTTCCATGGTCAGGAAACAGCGCATTTGACGGAGCGGAAATTCCGCTCCGTCCTAAGCCCCGCCCCCTTTCTGACGCACGTTCTTTTCGGAGGTGTTCAGGACACCTCCGGAACACCTCCGGAAAGAACGCAGGGCTACATAGCCCTGTGTTAAATTCCGTTGCGGCGACGCAGCGTCGCCGCAATACGCGAGGACATGCTGCGGTCTGAAAAGACGCGCCGCATGTCCGGATACGCAGGTCTTCCGCCTGCGTGTTGTTACGCATAGTGGAGACGGGATTTCTTGAAATCCCCTCCACTATGCTGTAACATCTGGACGCTGCGTGTTTGGCGCTGCGCCAACGCACAGCGCCAAACACGCAGCATTTCCTGATGCAATACTGATCGTGGAAACTCACCCTAAGTCCACGTTCACACATTCAGTATTCGGTCAGTATTTTGCATCTGTATTTGTAAGCCAAAATCAGGAGTGGAACAATCAGAGGAGAAATAGAAACACGTCACCACGTCTGCGTTTTTCACCCACTCCTTGTTTTTGCTTTCAAATACTAATGTAAAATGCTGACCAAATACTGAACGTGTGAACGTGGCCCTAGGGAAACACATCACATGCCACAATATTATATTAATTAAAGCTAAGAAGCCCTCATAAATATGGAAATAATACTCCACCATATCTACTATCACAAGGATGTGGTGACTTTCCATCAATGCTCAGTTAAGATCTGTGATTAAAAAAAGACTTTAAAGAAATGACTTCAAGTTTCATAAAAAAAAAAAGGGACAAGGCTCCTTTAAGCTGAAAGCTCCCTCCCTGCAGTGATACATTGTAACGTCACGTTCCATTCGCTCCGCCCACTTCGAATGTATCGTTTCCCAGACAGCTGAGCTGAGACCAGGAACTGAATGCAGAGGGAAGGTAAGTACAGCGGGGGGAGGGGTTGTCAGGGTGACAGAGGGACCACGAAATACTGCAGGGATCATGCTGCCCAAACATATATTCACCCTGTGGCCCTGGTCCCGTGGATACAGCTGGAGCTGGGCTTCTGGGGAGAGAGCAGCTGTTATGTGGCCAATGTAAACGTCTGGAGGTCTGGGGGGCAGTGCTCCTGGCTGGGGGGGTAGATATCTGCCTGTAGATATTGGGATTATACAGAAGTCCTAAATGTTGTCATGTTACATAATCTGGGAAATCTGAATCACACATACAGCATTACAGTGGAGGTGATCACCCAGCTTTTCTAGACACTATGGGGCTGTGGGTTTGCAGATTTTTCAAATAAGAGGCTGTGCACACGAGGTCTTTTACCAGGTGGGGGCTAACTGCCGGATTTTTCAAGAAAAGGAAGCGCCGGCGTATTTATTTTTATTCTTGATCATCTGTTGAGCGCCTTTTCGATGTCTCAAATCGCCGGAGGTTTTCTGGAGAGTTTTTCAAGCGCTTTTGGGTTTCTTCTTTATGTTTTTTTTTTTTTTTTTGTTTACGGTACTTTATTTTTCCTGACTTTTTTGTTTTTAACTCTATTAAACAATGAAGGAAACTCTAGCAGTTTTTATAATATAAAATGTGCCAAAACGCGTGAAAAGACACCTCCGCACCTTTTGAGCCTTTCCGTTGACTTTTGTTACAAGGTAGAGCGGAAAATATACCTGGAAAATAGTCAATTGTTATAACCATTTGCCATTTTTTAGAAACCTGAAGAGGTTAAAAGACGTTCCATAGACTCAACATATTCGCAGTAAGGTATGTATAATCTACTGTATAATCGTCTAATTCTGTCTGTAACAGATATCCCGCATCGCTGATTGGTCCCAGCCGGACGCGACCAATCAGCGTCAGGCGCAGGGAGTAGTGCGGGCACGCCCCTTGGAAACCCAATCGCGGCCTTAGCAACGTCACAGAACCAGTGTTAGAGAGCAAATGGAGGGGAAAATGAGCAAATGTAGGGGAAAATAATTATTGCAGTGTGATTTATTTAAATACAGTTAGATATTCATGTAATAGTTTCTATATTTTGATGATCTGTTTAATAATTTCGTTCAGTTGTATTAAGTTCTATGAGCAATAACATTTAATGATAATGTATATATTTTACCCGGAAAATCCTGTGTATTCATTGCGTTATTCTTACATCTTCATAAATAAACGACATACATATTCTAGAATACCCGATGCATTAGAATCGGGCCACCATCTAGTATTATAGGCTTCACAAGTCTGCAGTCACATACAGTGACTGCAGACTTGTAGCTTAAGACTGGAAAACCCCTTTAAAGCCATGTGAAAGTTTGATGGGAGACTGGGGTCTTGTGTAAATTGAGTGTTAATGAGCATGTGTGACTATTGCTCCATTCATGCAGGGGACTTTGGACCCTTTAGTTTGTAGGATCGGTGAGGGTCTATGCAGCCGAGTCCCGGCAGCAATCACATATTTATCATCTATCCTTGGGATCGGTGATAGAGATTGTTTATGTGACAAGGAGTTGTCCATTCACGATATATCGATGACCTGTCCTCTGACTGCCAGGGCAAATGATGATTGGGGTGCAGGTTCTTGATTTTGACATTTAAAGGGGTTGTCCAAGCCTTTTTTTGCTAATAGTGCCAACTATCTGCCTGTCCTAGCCGACGCCGGCTCAGAGTCGTCACGGACTGCTCCTGCCGGCGATTCAGCTGCTCCATAGAGCAGCTCTACTTCTTCCCGGGCTGCTCTGTCGACGGGACGTTACTGCCGATGTCATGAAGATTGACAGCCTTCTATCAATCACATGACTTTGGCAGTCGCGCCTCGTCAACAGAGTAGAGCGGAAGAGAAGCCGCTGCTCTGTCGAAGTGATGTCAGGGGAAGCCGCTGAATTGCCGGCAGAAGTTTGTGACCTCTTTGTGCCGGCCGAAATCGGCGCCGGGCACAACAGGCAGGTAGATGGCATCTAGTTAAAAAAAAAAAATTAAAAAATCCTGACAAACCCCTTCACCAAATTTCTCATGTTGATCTGGATACACCATGTAACGGAGGCTGCAGAGCAAAATATTGCCTCTCCGTCGCGGAGATATTTGCAATGAAATATTTGGCACCTAATGAGTTAAGTCCAAATGGGTGTTATTAGATAATTTTCCCAGGGGCGTGAACTTCTGCTCCCTTTTGACTCTGACCAATCATAAGCAGGCAGCAACATAGAAGTGCAGAAGGACCGGTGGCGATGTCACCAGAATCGCATCACCCGCGTCCACAGGTCCTGCCAGCCGGAGTGTGCAGCCAAAATAAGCACTGGAGATACATTATACAGTTAGGTCCATAAATATTTGGACAGAGACAACATTTATCTAATTTTGGTTCTAGACATTACCACAATGAATTTGAAACAAAACAATTCAGATGCAGTTGAAGTTCAGACTTTCAGCTTTCATTTGAGGGTATCCACATTAAAATTGGATGAAGGGTTTAGGAGTTTCAGCTCCTTAACATGTGCCACCCTGTTTTTAAAGGGACCAAAAGTAATTGGACAAATGACTCCAAGGCTATTTCATGGACAGGTGTGGGCAATCCCTTTGTTATGTCATTCTCAATTAAGCAGATGAAAGGGCCGGAGTTGATTTGAGGTGTGGTGTTTGCATTTGGAAGGTTTTGCTGTGAAGGAAACATGTGGTCACAGGAGCTCTCCATGCAGGTGAAACAAGCCATCCTTAGGCTAAGTGCACACGATCAGGAATAATTGCGTTTTTTTCGCGGTTTTTCCGCGGTTTTCCGCGGTAAAAACGCAAGCATTAAGCATCCTATACATGTTAATTGATTCCGCATGTTTTGGCCACATGTTGCGTTTTTTTCCGCGAAAAAAACGCTTTGCGGAAAAAATAGCAACATGTTCATTAATTTTGCGGAATGTAAGCGGTTCATGTGCGGTGGTACCCAGGGTCTGGAGGAGAGGAGACTCTCCTCCAGGCCTGGGTACCATATCCCTGGTAAAACAATAATTAAAATAAAAAATAATGATATTCTCACCTTCCGGCGGCCCCCGCAGCCTTCCCGCGGCCCCCGCAGCCTTCCCGCCTTCAGCGACGCTCCCGGCAACTTCCGGTCCCAAGAGTCCTTTGCGAGAATCACCCAGATGGCATAGCGGTCTCGCGAGATGCTACGTCATCGGTGTGATTTGCCGCAAAGCATCCTTGGGACCGGAGTTGCCGGGAGCGTCGCTGAAGGCGGGAAGGCTGCGGGGGCCGCCGGAAGGTGAGAATATCATTATTTATTATTTTTACATTAGATCTTTTTACTATTGATGCGACATAGGCGGCATCAATAGTAAAAAGTTGGTCACACTTGTCAAACACTATGTTTGACTCGTGTGACCAACCTGTCAATCAGTTTTCCAAGCGATGCTACAGATCGCTAGGAAAACGCTAGCATTCTGCAAGCTAATTACGCTTGCAAAACGCTATTATTCTGGCGGGAATCAGCACACAAAAAACGTGCGTATTTCCTGCGGGAGAAGTGCGGGATTGCCGCGGAAATTTCCGCGGCAATTCCGCAACGTGTGAACTTAGCCTTAAGCTGCAAGAACAGAAAAAACCCATCCAAGAAATTGCTACAACATTAGAAGTGGCAAAATCTACAATTTGGTACATCCTGAGAAAGAAAGAAAGCACTGGTGAACTCATCAATGCAAAAAGACCTGGGAGCCCACGGAAGACAACAGTGGTGGATGATCGCCGCATACTTTCTTTGGTGAAGAAGAACCCGTTCACAACATCAACTGAAGTCCAGAACACTCTCAGTGAAGTAGGTGTATCTGTCTCTAAGTCAACAGTAAAGAGAAGACTCCATGAAAGTAAATACAAAGGGTTCACATCTAGATGCAAACCATTCATCAATTCCAAAAATAGACAGGCCAGAGTTAAATTTGCTGAAAAACACCTCCAGAAGCCAGCTCAGTTCTGGAAAAGTATTCTATGGACAGATGAGACAAAGATCAACCTGTACCAGAATGATGGGAAGCCAAAAGTTTGGAGAAGAAAGGGAACGGCACATGATCCAAGGCACACCACATCCTCTGTAAAACATGGTGGAGGCAACGTGATGGCATGGCCATGCATGGCTTTCAATGGCACTGGGTCACTTGTGTTTATTGATGACATAACAGCAGACAAGAGTAGCCGGATGAATTCTGAAGTGTACCGGGATATACTTTCAGCCCAGATTCAGCCAAATGCTGCAAACTTGATTGGACGGCGCTTCATAGTACAGATGGATAATGACCCCAAGCATACAGCCAAAGCTACACAGGAGTTCATGAGTGCAAAAAAGTGGAACATTCTTCAATGGCCAAGTCAATCACCAGATCTTAACCCAATTGAGCATGCATTTCACTTGCTGAAATCCAGACTTAAGAGGGAAAGACCCACAAACAAGCAAGACCTGAAGGCTGCGGCTGTAAAGGCCTGGCAAAGCATTAAGAAGGAGGAAACCCAGCGTTTGGTGATGTCCATGGGTTCCAGACTTAAGGCAGTGATTGCCTCCAAAGGATTCGCCACAAAATTTTGAAAATAAAAATATTTGTGTGGGTTATGTTTATTTGTCCAATTACTTTTGACCTCCTAAAATGTGGAGTGTTTGTAAAGAAATGTGTATAATTCCTACATTTTCTAACACATATTTTTGTTCAACCCTTCAAATTAAACGTTACAATCTGCACTTGAATTCTGTTGTAGAGGTTTCATTTCAAATCCAATGTGGTGGCATGCAGAGCCCAACTCGCGAAAATTGTGTCACTGTCCAAATATTTCTGGCCCTGACTGTACATTGGCACAAGTGTGGAGTTATTCACTCCAGTTAGGCAACATTTTGGGTGAACTAATTAACCCTTTATGGAAAGGTATAGAATCAGTAATTCTGCCATTGTTGTTTTTCTATTTTTTTTTTCTTCTGCGCGGCGATGTGTGAATAACGTGTGTAATATTCCTCAATCTGTCCATCCTAGGCCACCATTCTTCCGTCTTAATGGCTCTGATCAGAACATCCCAGAGTTGCCCTAAAGAAGAGGACACAAGTAAACAGGGCGAGTTGTGATTGCCAAAGCATTAAGCAAAGAGATGGTGAATATTTGATTTTATTATGTGCAGAATGCCTAAAAGTCATCTCAAGTATACTTAATGGTAATAAATGGTCATTAAAGGGGTTGTCCTGTGAAGACGACCTCTTTTGGTCAAGACGATCGTCCGGTCATCATTATCGTGCGTTTGACTTCAGTGATCAATAGTTGTCCTCCGAGAAGTTAGAGGAAATATAGCCCCAGTGTATGACGTCCATATTCTTTATTAGGGCAGGTAAACAACATTAAGGGGGGCTCTCCCTCTGTCACCATGATGCAGAGAGGAGAGTCAATTTAAAAGGGGCATTTTTTTGGAGGACTCAACTTGCCCATGTTTTTACATAGTCATCCATTCATTTGAATAGGGGTCGTGCAATACCACATTTCTCCTCTAGTGGCCACTGCAGGTAAAATATCTGGTTTTCTGCTGATGCTTCTTTTGATCGCCAGAGGTTTCATCTGCCAGACATGTGTCGATCAGGTGATGGGAGAGCATTATTAAAGGGGTTGTTTCACCAACAACAGCGGATAGGTGATAAATGAGTGATCGGTAGATGGTCTGAACACCTGGGACTCGCACGATCCTGAGAATGGTGTTCCTGTGACCATACATGACCACCATCAGGGTGAATTAATGCGTATGCGCGATCACCTCCACCTTCACTTCTATGAGACAGTTAGTGCACATGCGTTACCACCTCGCTATTCACTTCTATAGACTTATGGGAGATTTGGTACGCATGTATGACCATCTCTCTTATCACTTGTGTTGGCCTATGGGAGGTTAGTGCACATGCTCGGACACCTCCCTGTTCACTTCTATGGGACAGTTAGTGCATATGCACAACTGCCTCTCTATTCACTTCTATGGGGCCTATGGGTTAGGTGGTGCGCATGTGTGATCACAACTCGCGAAGATGTGATGGGCGAGGTGGTCAGGCATGCGCACTACCGCGGGGGAATCGGGCAGACCACCTCATTCATTCTTCACCTATACTCTGCATAGACGGTAATCATTGTTGGTGGGATAACCCCTAAATATTATTCCTAATTCATATTCTGGCTGCCATTAATAATAATGCCGTTGTAATGTATGTAGTACAGTTCATATAGCGTCTTGTGCTTGGGTGCGATGAACATACATGAGACACAGGTTTGATATATAAAAGTCCTGTATTACTTCATACAAGTTGGCAGAAATAGTCACACAGTTTGCAGACACAGAAACAGGAGACACAGCAGGCCAGAGTAATCCAAGCTCAGCAATCACTCTCCAATACAGATTCAGGATCTTCTTCTCTGTTACCGTAAGTCCATGCAAACGTGGGTCTTTCAAAGAGCAGGGTTCAGAGTCCACAAGTGCTTCAGAGTTCCTCAGTAGGAATAGCTGGAGTACAAGGTCCAAGGCTTACAGGAGTCAAGTCACAGGTTCACTGCAGGCTAGATTCTGAAGCACTGATTGCTCAGCTGTGGCTGCTTAAGAAGCAAAGGAGAGAATCAGGGCGGGAACATGCAAGCTGGAAACTCCATTTTGACTGAGGGCAAGATAGCTGCAGCAAGACAGAAAGTAAAATGGCTGACGAACAAACTGAGTTTCAGGAATATATACATAGAACCTTACATTACTCCCCCCTTAAGGACAACCTCCGGATGACCTCAGACCAGGCTTGTGTGGGTACCTCTGATGAAACTGACGGAGCAAGCGAGGAGCATTAACGTTATTGACCGGTTCCCATGAGTTGTCCTCCACTGGGTAGCCCTGCCATTTAATCAGATATTGTAACTGATTTCTATACAACCTGGAATCTAAAATCCTTTCCACCACAAATTCTTCCTGACCATCGACTAGCACTGGGTCAGGGCAAGGAGAGGAACGTCCAGGAAACGTATTGGGTGTCGCAGCCTTTAGTAGGGATACATGAAAGACAGGGTGGATTCTCATAGTTCTGGGCAGTTGAAGACGACAAGCAACGGCACTTATAATTTTACTGATTTTATAGGGTCCAATGTACTTATGTCCCAACTTAGACGATGGAATCCTTAACTTAAGATTTCTGGTTGACAGCCAGACCAAGTCTCCTACCTTGAAAGCTGGTGCAGGTTTACGAAATTTATCTGCTGCTTTCTTGTACCTTTCTTGAGCCGATTCCAGATTTTCCTTTAGAAGATCCATATTCTTCTGTAAAGACGTGATTCTTTCAGCCACTGCTGGTAAAGGCGTTTCTATGGGAAATCGTGGCAGAATGTTAGGATGATAACCTAGATTAGAGTAAAAAGGAGACTGTTTAGTGGAGGCACTCTGAGAGTTGTTATACGAGAACTCAGCTAATGGAAGTAGATCCACCCAATCATCCTGTAGGTGGCAGATAAAGCAGCGGAGATACTGCTCCAGGGTTTGATTGGTTCGTTCGGTCTGTCCATTAGTCTGGGGATGAAAAGCAGAAGAAAGGTTTACTTTAATGTCCAATGCTGCACAGAAATTTTGCCAAAACCTAGAAGTGAATTGCACCCCTTGATCCGAAATAACCTCATCCGGTACTCCATGTAAGCGAAACACATCTTTAATCATCAAATCTGATGTCTGTTTTGCAGTGGGTAAGCCGACACAAGGGATAAAATGAGCTGCCTTTGTTAGACGGTCAACCACCACTAGAATGGTGTTCTTCCCCTGAGAGGTTGGTAACTCCACAATGAAGTCCATAGAAATGGATCCCCACGGGTGGGACGGGGTGGGAAGAGGCTGTAACAGACCAGTTGGTGAGGAGCGAGGTGTTTTGCATCTTGCACAGACCTCACATGAAGTGACATAATTCAAAACATCCTTCCTGCAAGTGGGCCACCAAAAGAAACGAGAAAGAAATTCCTGTGTCTTTAGAATTCCTCTATGCCCAGCTATCTTGGAATCGTGAATGAGTTGCAATACTCTCAATCTGACTGTTTCAGGAATATACAGGCGTTGTCCCTGAATCCACACACCATTCTTAAAGACAAGACTTACGTCCCTTGGGGGTTGTGCCAAAAAGGAATCCGCATGGTATGCTTCCTTGATGTCCTTAAGTAGGTCTTGATTATGAATTACTCCTAGGAATCTAGAGTCAGGAAGAATAGTCTTAGGAGGAGTAATTGGACGTGTCTCTGCTGAGTAAATCCTAGAGAGTGCATCAGCCTTTCCATTGCGCGATCCTGGTCTATAAGAGATGATAAAATTAAATTGGTTTAAGAAAAGATTCCAGCGAGCCTGGCGAGGAGTCAGGCACTTAGCCGACCTGATAAACTCAAGGTTACGATGGTCTGTCAGGACGACTATTTGCTGTGCAGCTCACTGAAGAAGGTGTCTCCATTCTTTGAAGGCGGCAATAATGGCCAACAACTCTCTATTGCCCACATCGTAGTTCCTCTCAGCCGAAGACAACTGCTGGGAAAAGAAGGCACAGGGATGCAAGACATTCTTCTCACCTGTTCTCTGAGAGAGTATAGCTCCAACGGCACAGTCTGAAGCATCCACCTCTATTATGAAGGCAAGCTCGGGGTTGGGATGTACTAGGATAGGTGCAGTGGTAAATTTATCTTTTAGACGGGAAAATGCTTCCTGGGCTTGGGGAGTCCAGGAAAACCTAGACTCTTTCCGGGTAAGTTGAGTGATAGGTGACACTACCTCAGAGAAATTTCTAATGAAACGTCTATAGAAGTTGGCAAACCCGATGAAGCGCTGTACCTCCTTCACATTTCTAGGACTTGGCCAATCCTTGATGGCTTGGGTTTTGCTTCCATCCATACTAATTCCTTGTGTAGACAGTACATACCCCAGAAATTGAATTTCGGTCCTATGGAATTCACACTTTTCAAGTTTGATGTAAAGATGATTTTGTCTTAGACGTTCCAAGACCATTCTCACATGTCCATGATGTTCCTCTGTGGAGTTAGAAAAAATTAAAATATCATCCAAATAAATTACCACGAATGTATCTAGGAGATCCCTGAAGATGTCATTCACCAAGTGTTGGAAAGTGGCTGGGGCGGTACTCAGACCAAAAGGCATAACTAGATATTCAAAGTGTCCATAGCGTGACCTGAATGCAGTCTTCCATTCATCCCCAGGTCTAATACGGACTAAGTTATAGGCCCCACGAAGATCTAGTTTAGAAAAAATTTTGGCATGTCGCACTCTCTCCAATAACTCAGGGATTAAAGGCAATGGATAACGGTTTCTAATAGTAACCTTATTGAGTTCCCTATAGTCTACGCATGGTCTCAGAGATCCATCTTTCTTCTTTACAAAGAAGATGGGTGCACCTGCAGGAGATGAAGAGGGGCGTATGAAGCCCTTGGCTAGATTTTCATCTATGTAATCCTTTAAAGCCTTTAGCTCGGGCCCCGCCAGGGGGTAGATCTTACCAAAAGGTATCTCTGCTCCAGGCAATAATTCAATTGGACAATCATATGGACGGTGAGGAGGAAGCTGGTCAGCGTTCTTCTTGTCCATAAATCCACATAGTCCTGGTATACAGCTGGTAGTTCAGGGACTGACATGATTCCTTTAGGAACAGAGCAAGCTGAAACTTTTGGACTCATCTGTTTCTCTGGAAAGTGTAATTCCTTGGTCTCCCAGTTAATGGTAGGATTCTGAGCCTGCAGCCATGGTAGCCCTAGAATAATGGGAAAGTGGGGAGAAGAGATAAGCATAAAGGACAGTTTCTCTTGATGATCTTTACCCATAAGAACCCTCAAAGGCTCTGTTTCCTGATCCACTGGTCCAGAGGTCAGCAGGGAGCCATCCACAGTTTCCATCTGTACTGGAGTAGCCTTCTTCACTGAACGTATTCCCTGTTTCAGAGCAAAGGAGACATCCATAAAATTTCCACTTCCCCCTGAGTCGATTATAGCAGAGCTAGACACCCAAGCTGAGTCAACCCAGAGTTTGATGGAAAGAAAGCAATGAGAATTGTTTTTCTTACAACTCAGCTGGGACACCGCTGAGGAAACTTGAAAAATGGCAGCGTTTACACAGTCAACGTCCTCAGAGGTAACGGAGTTTAAGTCCGAGAAATCAAGATCTGTTGCTGCAGATCTCTCTGGAGCCTGAGGCTCGGACCTGACAGATCCCCTCTCGCAACACTCACAATGAATGAGTGCTGCAGTAGTCTTACGAGAATGGCTGGGGCAGTTTATAATGAAGTGCCCTGACTTACCACAATAGAAACATAGATTCTCCTTAAAACGATGTTCCTTGCGTGCATCACTAACCCGTCGTTGTAAAGAGTCTACCTGCATGGGTTCAGGTTCAGGTTCCCGTGTAATCCTACTCAAAGGTTCCTTAGCTGGAGAGGAAGGTAGGAAAAGGTTAGTACGATTGCTTTCGAACCATCTCTCTTGCCTGCGTTCAGTCAGACGAGTATCAATACGGATGCAGTAGTTAATAAAGTCACCTAACGCAGTGGGAGGGTCGGCACGAGCAAGTTCATCCTTAATCAGTGGAGATAACCCCTTTCGAAAAATAGATTTTTTGGCGGAACTGTCCCAGGTGGTATCAAGGGCCCATCTCCTGAAATCCAAGGCATATTCAGCTACCGAGTGCTTACCTTGGCGCAAAGCTAACATGGCTGCTTCAGCTGTTGCACCTCGATTGGGGTCATCAAACACCTGCCCCATGGCTGAAATAAAATCATCAAGGTGATTCAAACAATCATCCTCAGTCTCAATCAGAGGGTTTGCCCACATTAAAGCCTTGTTGGTAAGCAACATAATTATAGTAAGCACCTTAGATCGTTCAGTGGGAAATTGTGAAGCATGTGCAGAAAAAAAAAGATTGCATTGATTAATAAATCCCCTGAATTTCTCACGTTCACCGCCAAAACGAAAAGGGGGCAACTTGGGAATCCCAGCACTCGGGGCTACGGCAGGAGCCTGGACTCGCCCCTCTAGAACCTCAATCCTGGCTCGCAAATCCTGGGTAGTCTGTCCAACCACTTGCAAATTGTGATTATTGAGGTCCTGTAGATTTGTAAAACGGGTCTTTATATTCTGCAAATCTGCAAGGATATTATCAGTCACTCCGCAAAGTTCCTTTATGCGGGCCTCCATTTTCCAGATCTTTTAAGACAGGATTACTGGAAGAAGAGGAGAGGAAAAAAAAAAACAATAGTGTTCACCTGTGGCAACACTGCAGAGAGAAAAAAAAATTAAGGGAACTGCTCACCTGGAATGGTTGTGAGAAGTCACAACCACTATCATCACAGAAAGTTTCAACCAGACATCTGATATCCAGAGTTACAGCAGACAAAAAAGAGAAAAGAAAGGAAAAAAAAAAAAAAACAAAAGTGTTTACCTGTGGTAACACTGCAAAAAGAAAAAACTTAAGGGAATTGCTCACCTGGAATGGTTGTGAGAAGTCACAACCACTGTCATCACAGAAAGTACAACCGGACGTCTGATATCCACAGTACAGCAGACACAGCCTTCCAGACCCAGCAGACACTAACGTTTTGGCTTCAGAATCTTGTAATGTATGTAGTACAGTTCATATAGCGTCTTGTGCTTGGGTGCGATGAACATACATGAGTCACAGGTTTGATATAGAAAAGTCCTGTATTACTTCATACAAGTTGGCAGAAATAGTCACACAGTTTGCAGACACAGAAACAGGAGACACAGCAGGCCAGAGTAATCCAAGCTCAGCAATCACTCTCCAATACAGATTCAGGATCTTCTTCTCTGTTACCGTAAGTCCATGCAAACGTGGGTCTTTCAAAGAGCAGGGTTCAGAGTCCACAAGTGCTTCAGAGTTCCTCAGTAGGAATAGCTGGAGTACAAGGTCCAAGGCTTACAGGAGTCAAGTCACAGGTTCACTGCAGGCTAGATTCTGAAGCACTGATTGCTCAGCTGTGGCTGCTTAAGAAGCAAAGGAGAGAATCAGGGCGGGAACATGCAAGCTGGAAACTCCATTTTGACTGAGGGCAAGATAGCTGCAGCAAGACAGAAAGTAAAATGGCTGACGAACAAACTGAGTTTCAGGAATATATACATAGAACCTTACAGCCGTACGATTAATTCTAGTCTTTGTTTCAGGTTGAATATTTCCAACCAACACCAAAAATGGGGGCAACGATAGATGTCAGTGTTCCCGAGGACATGGACGACTCGGAGACACAGTGGGGCTGGTTCTACCTGGCCGAATGTGGTAAATGGCATATGTTTGAGGTATGGACAGCTTCATATATGTGATACTTAATCTTTTAGGGGTTTCCCTTTAAATAAGTTTTCAGTAAAGTGTCCGATTAATATTATTATTCCTCCTGGAAATGAAATATGTGACTATATTTAGTGTTTTTCATCATTCTCTTGTTTTCCTTCATTATGTATCAAGTCTAAGGGAGAAAGTTTTAAGCTGGCGTAAGGAGACTTTTAGGCCATGCAATGCTCCTCTGGGAAGGAGGCTCATTAAAGCTTCAATTATTGACTTTTATGGTTGCTACATCCAATAGGTGGCACCAGAAATCAAGTCCTCTTTCTTCTGAAGAGACTATTTTCATATTTAAGTTTCCAGAGGAGCACTGCATTGCCTAAAAGTCTCCTTACACCAGCTTGGCACTCTGCACAGCAGAGGGGGCTCTGTTATAGGATTTGGCCCGATTTAAGAAACGGTAAATTCAGAATGTGAGATTTCGGAGCACGGTTACCTTTTAACTGGAAGGTTCTCCACTCTTCGTGTCTCGCAGACGACGTCCTCTTCCTGCTGTTCGATAAGCAGCCAAGAAATCGAGCAGCACTACAAAGAGAATCCGCACGGTTCGGTCAACTTCAGGACCATGAAGTTCAATTACACATTAGACTTTATAGGTGAGCAGTTTCTTAGCCTTTTCTTCTGTTTCCTTTTTTTTTTGTCTACTGATGGCGAAACCAAGAGAGAATGTGCCGAACCTGAGGTCCAAAAAAGAAGTGCGGGACGAATGTTATAAAAGTACCTTTATTAAAGCCCTATGTGCAAAGAAGTGCCTGGAGCAGAGGGGGTTAAAGAGACGATAGTGTATAGTGAGGGTAGAGTGGCGAAACCTGGGTGGTCCATGGGTCCAAGAGTGTCCCCCATACACATTAATCTACCGTCAGCCAAACCCGCTAATGGTGGGCACGGCAGTCTAATGTTTATGGGGGCCTCCCAATTTTGCCTCGAACAGAGGATGAGGATTCGGCGTGTCCAATTTCAGACTGCCGATCGTTTTGTTGTCAGCGAGATCAGTTTGAGGGGTCCGGCAGTGACTCTGCCCTCTCACAGAGAGCACTATGTAGGAGGCAAGCTGACAGCCGAATGATCGTACCAACTTAGAGGTGGTTTGAATATTGCAAAATTTCTGTAAAAAAAATAAAAATTGGGAAAAATAATTTAGCATAAAACCTTTATCGAGAACAATTAAGAAGTTAACACCATCACTTTATATTGACTGAATTATTAAGAATCAGCAGATACAGGTCTGGCCATATATGTCCCCGTGATGAAGCTAGGCGAAACGTACATAGAGGGCGTTTCGCCGCCACACGACTTTTCATGCTTTGGGCAGCATGAATCAAGTGGCAGGTTTCTTCTTATCCTATGTAACCCTTCTGTGGCTTTTTTGTGTAATTCTTTATACTGTTGCAATACTGATGGTAATTCAGTTTGTTCTGTGACTTTTTTTTTTTTTTTCTTCTTTCTCTGAATTACAAGACCTGGGGAATGGGACTTGTTTTTGGTTGTTTTTTCTTACCTTTCTAGTGTGATTTTCATTTTTTTTAATAATCAGAAGATTTAGCTAATTATTGTGTTGTTTCCTTGCGCAGGAATGAAACAGACCAATTTATTCACCGGGAAGCAAAGGCCGGTAAAACGAGCCCCTTTTTCCATTTCGGCATTTAGGTAATTGGTTGCAATTTCTAAAAAAAAATAATAGCATTGACTACACTCATATACGAATGTCTATTGAGACCTTTTTAATTGGGGGTTACCCACTGAATAGATTTACCACCTACCCTTTGGATACGTGATAAATGTATGATCGCCGGGGGTCCCGCCACTAAGACTCGCACCAAGCCAGGCAATGGAGGTCCGAAAGTCTCCGCAGTGTGCCTACTTGTCCTGGGACTGACATAATGGCTATATCCATCAGTCCCATGCAAGCTCTGCATGTGATTAGAATATTACAGCTCCTATGCAGACCAATGTATCTCCATGGTTACAGACTACAAACAGACCCAGTGTAGTCTGATTCTGCTGGTTCACACCCACTTGTCACTAATTTACATTCTGTAGTTTATGTAAGGTAATCTGACGACACAAAGTAACCATAGAGAAATATACGTGTGCACGGGAGCTGCGTACACGAAACTACAGGAGATTTTTATTCAAGACTCCTAAGCGATCATCGCATTGGTTAGTTTTGGTCGGACATCCAAAAGTTGAGTTAGATTTTATTTAAAGGGAATCTGACAGTAGGCTTTTGTTTTTTAACCCGAAAGCAGCATAATGTAGGGCAAGAGAGCCTGATTCCAGCGACGTGTCACTTGTTAGGCTGTGTGCTGTAGTTTGAATGCAATCAGTGTTTTATCAGCAGGAGATTATCAATGCCTGACTAGGTCTAACTTGCAGGCCAGTCCAGCTCAGCTGTGTAACCCTGTCCTCGCCACTGATTGGTGGCTTGCCAGGAAGCTGCCAATCAGGGGTGTGGGCGGGATTATAGAGAGCTCAGCATTCAGAGAACTGCTACATCTACAGCAGAGAAAACAGGGATTTTATCAAAACTGCACCAAGCAACCCAGTATGTGACACATCGCTGGAATCGGGCTCTCTGCCTCTACATCGTGCTGCTCTCATATTACATACAAAAACCTACTGACAGATTTCCTTTAAGAAAATGTGATACCATACAAGTGAATTGTTATATATGCATGGGTCTTAAAGAGAACCTGTCTGGTTTCCTGATGCTTCCCATTGATTGTCTATAGACACCAGGCTATATCAATCATGTAGTTTTATATCATGTAAGTGTTAATATAATTTTAATGAAAATGTAATTAATTTAATTTAATTGTTAAATTGTTAATTGTTAAATTTAATTTAATTGTTAATCTAATTTTAATAAAAAATCAGACAAAAGTTCATATACACACACTAGATATTTTATTGAGATACAAAACTACCCAATAAAAAATAAAAAGGAAAAGTAAATGGTAAAAACAAGTAACAGTGAAAGCAAGGGGAGGCTGATGAGAGACACCAAATAATGAAAATCAGAATGCAATACAAAGGATAGCCACCAGATGGCAGAATACTACCATATTAAATATAATAGTAAATATTAGTGTATATACAAAGTTAATTGCAATGCAATTCTGCGAATGGAATGCACAAAAAATAAAATCAATAGTGAAAAAATAAAGATGCATTATAATCAGACATAGCCCTCAAAAATTAATAATAAAATGTATCACCCCCCAACATGCTCTTTGCCCCTACCTCCTCTTTCTTTCCCTTATCTAGTTATGTCCATATTTTAGCTCATGAGTATTTTCTTTCTTCCCTAGTTACATCTGCGACAACGGATCTATCCCTCTGCCGTCTCACTGGGAACACGTGAACAACTCCGAGCCCTATCAGCTCATCCCCTTAATCAAGTGTTGTAACGAGTACAATGAAGTAGCCAATCGGTTTGGGGAATCCATGGATAAGAACCGGATCGTAAATATTCTTAGGATACAAAACTTAGATTTATGGGAATTTTACTGCCGGTAAGTTTTGATATGGTAGAATCTTAAAGGAACAGTTCAGCTTTTGCCAACTTAAAGGGGTGGTTTGGAATTAATACTGATTTAATCCTAAATGTCTGTCTATTTAATGTAAGAATCTAATTGCTTTTTTAATTAAAAGTTCCCTACCTCTCTTTTTTTTTTTTTTCTTTGCCAACTTCCTGTTTGACATTTCATTTGACAGTCTCCAGTGCATGCTGGAATACTCAAACGTTACGTCATCGCGGCAGAGGCCGTGATCCCCTCTACCCCCAAAACTAAGCATCATCAGTGACATCCATTTCAGGGGCTTGGCTAGTCCTTGTCTTCCAAGCATGAGCCATGAACCAGTTGTCAACTCCAGCGTATGCTCAGTACGAGCTCCCTTGTCACTGTGCGATATTCCTTTTCAACGCACAGTGACAGTGCGCTCCCACCGGCTCCAATGAGAAGAGTGCACTGTCAGTGCGCATTGTAAGGAAACGCAGAGAATGGCGCCGCCCCACGGAAAGTGATGTCGGTTTATGAGGTGGGGCTGGTTTCTGCTTTTCCTTCCCGTCGGGTTATTTCCTTACAATGTGCACTGGCAGCGCACTCTCTTGCCGGCCCGTCACTTCTCATTAGAGCCAGCAAAGGAGTGCACTGTCACTGTGCATTGAAAAGAATATTGTACAGTGACAAAATCCTACTGAGCATATGTTGGAATTGACTACCGACATGCTCAGAAAGCAGGGACTAGCCCAACCCCTAAGACGGTGATCATTAATGACACTTTGTTTCAGGGTGGGGGACAGAGGCTGCGGGACTAACCGTAGCCTCTGCCCCTGATGACGACTTGTTTTCAGTATCCCAGCATGCACTGGGGGGTTCTCAAAAAAAAAAAAATCAGAGGGAACAGTAGTGATTTTTTTCATTAAAATTTATTAGTAAATTGATTTAATCCTGAGTGTGTTCATTTCGGCCCACCCTTTGACCCATTTTTTATGGTCATAAGATTTAACCATATATGTGTTTCTTATAGAAAGAAAGCTCAACTGAAGAAGAAGAAGGGTCTGTCTGAGATTGCGGAAGAGATGCTGTTTCATGGGACTAGTAATGAATTTGTGAACGCTATTTGTATCCATAACTTTGACTGGAGGATTAATGGGATACATGGAGCCGTCTATGGGAAGGGTGAGAACTCTGCTCCTCACTGTCCCTCTCCAATTCTCTCCTTTTACTCCCTTTTGCCTCCCCTCCCGCCATTGCTTTTATCCACTTTTTTATTATTTTTTATTTTGTCTTTGTTAGACCCACCCCTGCTTTGTTAGACCCGCCCCTGCTGTGTGCCCCACTCCCGGAGCATCTTTCTCCGGCCCCTGCCTTATTCTTCTCCTTGCTCATTCAAACATTTCGAGTTGTTCCCCGGTTACTTGTGTTGCTCTTTGGGTTCCCTTCTCCTTGATACTTGCCTGGGTCTGTCCCAGTCGAGATCTCAATCTGTGCAAGCTCCGCCTCCGGCGGCCATCTTCCTGAAGTCATTGGCTTTTTATTTTTAGTGTAAATGCCGCTTTTCTTCTGAATCCGGCGATGTTTTTCTTGTGTTCCTGCGCCTCTCCGTTCCTGAGATATGACTGTTGTGAATGTGTTAGAAATGAATTCTGAGCAGTAGCTCCCTCTGGTGGTTACAAACAGTACTGAACTATTCAATGAAGATTGTGAAGATTGGCAATCAGGTGTTACAGACTGGTCTTATATAAGGAGGTTCCCTCCCATCAGGGTTGCTGGTGATCAATTGTTCTTGTCTCAACTTTGGTTCCTAGTTCAATTGGAAGCTTGCTGAGTCTTGCCTGCATCTTCTGCTAACAGATAAGATATTTTCTGCTTTTGTTTTTGTGCTTGCTTTTTGCATTTTGTCCTGCACTTCTGTGAGGTCTGCCGGGTCCCTCCGGGGGCTTGTGCTCCTCTCAGTTCTTCTGGAGCCACTGTTATTTGTTCATTTGCCTTTTCCAGTTTTTTCAGTGGCTGCTGCTTAGTTTTGTTACACCAGAGAACTAATTTAGGTGGTAGAGGTCGTGTGATCTCAGGTATTTTTGCAATTAGTGAGTTGGTATTTTTTTAGGGTTTTTGGATTGCAGTAGTGTCCATCCTATCCTTTTCTTTCTGGGAAGATTGGGCCCCAACGTTTGCTCATACTATTTTCTGTCTGTGTCTGTATTTCCTCTTGTCTAACCGCCATTACATGTTTGGGGGCTTCCTATGTTCTTTGGGGATTGCTCCGGGGCAGATAGTTTTCCTCTTTCTATCGTTAGGTGTAGTTAGTTTCTCAGGCTGTGACGAGGCGTCTAGGACCAACGTAGGTACGCTCCACGGCTGCCTTTAGTTGTGGTGGTTAGTCAGGGTACTGTAATCCAGTAGATTCCAACCTCTTGGTGTATTGCCTTTTTTGCCTGCTCTCCTTAGCTACCAATCATAACATATGACCTCTTCTTCCGTGTATATTAATTTAGTCTGTTTAGTCAAGTGGGAGTGGTCATCAACTCTTTTCTGTGGACCATGCCTACTTGGCTAGGAAGACTAAATTTATATACAGAGAAGAAGAGGCCATATCTCAGGAACGGAGAGGCACAGAAACAAAAGAAAAACTTCGCCGGATTCAGGAGAACAGTGGCATTTACACCAGGTAATTTATTTATTATTTTTTTTACATCTGCCTTTTTTTTTCATTGTAGGTACATACTTTGCGAAGAACGCATCCTTATCAAGCCTGTACTGTAAAAACACCGGAAAGCACGGGCCGATGCTGAAACTGCATGGAGTCACTTCGGACTGCTGTCAGTTCCTCTCAAAGAAATCTATGTTTTTAGCTCGAGTCCTCGTGGGGGAATACACCATCGGAGACAGCAAATACATCCGCCCGCCGTCCAAAGACGGCAGCCTGACTAACTTGTACGACAGCTGTGTGGATAATCCCTTCTCGCCGCTCATTTATGTCATATTTGACAGCAATCAGATCTACCCTGAATATCTAATTCACTTTGATTGATAACATTGTTTTGTTTCTCTTTTGGGATTTATTATTTAAATTTTACTGTTGACGGGAGTCCGATAATCCGGCACCCGGTAGTTTGGCATTACCAACAAGCTGAGAGTGACGGGCAAGGAGGATTTCATCATAGTCAGCAACAAAAAAGTTCAGAAAGTGTCTGATGGCTCCATAAAAGCAAAAAAATCCTAAATTTCTACTTTTAAATCTTCCATTGTTTGAAGGTTCCGAAGGGATTTAAAGCGACAGTTCATGCATTCTCGTGATGCCGGATTATCAGAACTTTTTGCCTTTTTGTGAAACTAAAATATAAAACCTGGTGGATATATTCACCTACTTGAAATCCTGGACTACTTGTGTAGTGTGGGTTTCTATATACAATTTTTTTTTTCTTTTTATTATTCCTTTTCTTTTTTTTTTTATTGTGTCTTCTGTGCAGGTGAGTACCTTATTTATTTCTTTTTATGTCCTTTCTATCAGCCAGGCAGAAAGCGATTCTGCGTCGTGTCCAAGGTGGGAAGGAACCTGGAGGATGATTATGTAGCAGAGAGGAGTGTGTAATTGTTTTTGATGTAGCAGAGCTGATTTTTTTTTTTTTTTTTTTGCTTCTTAATGACCCATTTACTAATAGCTTTTTATTAAATTCTAAGTCTTTAAATAGGAGTCCCCAATTGAGGACCCTCATGACAAAAAAAAAAACCCTTCTGGAAGACCCAACATGTCTTCGTATATACCGATTTGAATGACCCATGTGTAATTCCTAATTTTTCCTCTGGAGGCGCTGCAGGCAAATAAAACAGTTACTAAATTCTCCTTGTGGCTGGAGCTGATTGCTGGAGGTCTCAGCGGTAGGATACCCTGTGATTAGTTTATCAATAGGGCACCAGGGGCGTAGCTATAGGGGGCGCAGAATTCGTATTCACACTGCCTCCATAATTCTTCGTCATAAGACACCAGTATTATGCTAGGTGGGTGTCCTTGTACAAATTTTACATTGAGTCCAGTTATCTCGCTATAAGGCATCCCTCTAACCAAATTGTCCAAAGCGGCAGTCACCAAAAAAATAGTATTTGACTGCAGTCCTATGTAAAACCACAGATTATGATATCGCCGATATCCTAGGGATTATTTATGGCACCGGATTAGAATTTCTGCATCTTCTGATGCCTCAGATTAGGGCTAAAATCAGACTGCGGTCACAGGACCTGGGCCACCCACAGGTTTTATGACGTAGGAAGACTCCTTGTCAATCCTGGTCTTGGGGTCATATTGCCTATGCAAAAATTGGACCCCCCCCCCCGCCCACTCTAGTTGCCTGGACGAGGCCTAACTGTACATTATATCTATGCGAATGTTAATCTTCTCTGCTCTGTATGCTGCAGACTGTTACAGAAACTATTAGGATTGATCTCCGTGTGCCCTGATGCTATGGAGACCTACAGCTGTAACTTGTGAAAGCATAAAAAAAAAGGTGTTCAATTTTTCTGCAGCTCCCCCGCAGGTGAAAGGATGAATTACACTTTTGTAATAAATTGGTGGGCTGCCCATGTTATGTATGGACAGATAGGAACTATCCTTTAATTCAGAAAAGGGATATTCTAAATTGAGAAATCTCTTTAACCCCTTGGCGACTCGTGGCACCAGTGCACAATGTCACTGTATGCAGCCACGGGTGCCGGAGGTGTTACGTAGCCGACATCCGAGAGTAACTGCTGAGGTCGGAGCTGTCGGCTATTGCAGTAGTTTACCCTCTTAGGTGTAGAGGTCCAGCATTTAAGAGGTTAGGATGTTAGTTACAAGGGTGGGATGCCAATAGATTACCATGACAACCGGAGGACCGCCGCAGGCCCTTCTGTCTGCCATATTACTACCACTATGAAGCTCCGCCTGTTGCTGGGCTTCATAGGAAACTGGTAAGTATACACTGGACTGCTGCAGTCGATCATATGGGCGATCAAGTGATTGTAGGTTCAAGTCCCCTAAAGG
>JARQOD010000004.1:15790686-15802299 GCA_033576555.1 Oophaga sylvatica
CAGTTTCCGGATGGAACCTATTGATAAATTTTGTAAATTTTTTAAATAGCTGGTTAATTTGTGCCCACATACTGTAGATGGCTACACAGATAGATCGATGGATAAACAGGTTGTACTTCCAATCATTGCACACTAGGTGGGCCCGAATCACAGTTCCAGCATTATTAGGAGACGCTCAAGTGCTTTCATCTGTCAGGCCACTTGCTTTGATGTGGAGCCTTTCTATTAGTTGCGTCTACTGTAGAAATCACGATAATTACATTTAATATACATTTCAAGGAGATGCTACGCAAATCTGAATAATAAAAGCAGCAGGGAGTGATTCACGTTTTGGTCTCATGGTTAACCCCTTCCATCTCCGGAAAATTTCCCTTTTTTTGATCTTGTCCCTGACATCCTTATAAAGCTCTTTGGTCTTGCCCATGTTGTAGAGGTCAGAGTCTGACTGATTAGTTGAGTCTGTGGACAGGAGTCTTTTATAAAGGTGACTATGTAAGACAGCTGTCTATAATGCGGGTAAAGAGGTGATTAGGAGTCTAACTGGTGTGTAGGAGCCAGAACTCTTAATGGTTGGTAGAGGATCAAATACTGATTTCTCACTGCAAAATGCAAATAAATTTATATAATTTATACAATGTGATTTTCTGGATTTAAATTTTTGATATTCTATCTCTCAATGTTAAAATTAACCTACCCTTAAAATTATAGACAAAATATATACAAACTTACAAAATCAGCAAGGGATCAAATACTTATTTCCCCATGTAATTTTATATATATATATATAATTTATTTTTTTAATATTATTTAAAGGGATTGTCTAGGCAAAACCAAAAGAAGCTTCCCGGAGGCTTGAATCTCTAAAGTATTACAAATTAATTGATACTCGCCTACCGGCAATCACATGGATCCTGCACAGGCCGCTCCATGGTCTGTGATCACACTGGGAGTGAAGATGACACCATTTCACCAGGCACAGGATATCTGTGGCTTCTGATTGGCTGCATTAATCAGGTGACTTGAGTAACGTATCATTGGCCGTTTTTCTGTGTCACCTGACTGCTGCAGCCAATAACAGGATGCTGAGGTTCTGCGGCTGCTGGAGCAGTGATATCTCCACTTCCTGTGCTGGTGCGGTCCACAGAGCGGCATGTGCTGGGTCCAGGTGGCTGCCAGTAGGGAAACCTCAATTAATTTGCTTTTTTTACAGATCCAGCCTCCTGGGGAAATTTTTCTTTTTTGCTTGGATAATCCCTTTAAGAAAGAAAAAGACACCGGTAGAGTAAATGGCGCAGGACAGTTTTGTATTGTGAACGAAACTTATAGCTGGATTATGTCCTCTTCTTCCCTGAGTCGCTGCTCCTACACAGCGGATACACGACCGCTCCCCACCCACCGAGCGCAGATACTTCCAGTGCTAATTATCAAGTAAACTGGCCAGAGGTAATCTGTTAATTAAGGTGCGTCCCCCGGACTATTTGTCCAGTCCTTCCATATCCGTCCACATCCTGGAAAGGGAAAAAACAAAGCGCCAGCTATAGTAAGTACGCCTCTTGTGGTCCGGTATGGCCAGAATCTGATAAATGGCGGATTATGAAACATTCTGGATTACCGGAGCGAACATTGAAAGATGTAGAAGATCATGTTAAACCGGGCAGAAATCAGGGCATTGATGATAAGGGTAAGAAAAGGTAGGGAGGGCCGGGGCTGTCAAACAGGAGGGCAAAGTTCTGGAGTGACTGGTGATGGGGCAGAAAGTCAGTGGGAGAGTCTGTGGTTTTGGTCACAGCTTGGTTGCTAACCGAGTGACTTTGGCGTGCTCCAAGGTAAACCCTGCATGCGTTGTGGCCGTCGAACAGCAGCGGGGACTCAAACATATTATTCGACCACGCCGAAGACACTCGGTTAGCACCCGAGCATGCTCAGATAACACCTAATCCGACCAAGTTCGCTCATCACTAATTGTTTAACAATTAACAAAATGCAAAGTGAATGAACAAAAGATAAATCCCATGAATATTTGGTGACCAATCTTGGCCTTCATCAGTTCTTCTAGATACACTTGTACTTGCACACAGTTTTTGAAGGAACTCGGCAGGGACGTTGTTCCAAACATCTTGGAGATCCAACCACAGATCTTCTGTAGATGTCGCTTGTGCGAATCCTAATCACAGACAGACTGGATGATGTTCTGTTGGGGCCGTATCATCACTTTCAGGACTCCTTGTTCCTCTTAACCCTGAAGACCATTCTTAATGACATTGGCTGTATGTTTGGGGTTCTTGTCATACTGCAAAATAAATTTGGAGCCAATCAGAAGCCTACATGATGGATACTTCTCCATCTGTATTTTTCAGCATCGAGGACACCATTAATCCTGACTTAATCTCTAATGTTTGCCTTCATCAATTCTTCTAGGTACTTGTACTTGCACAAGGATTTTGAAGGAACTCGGCAAGGAGGTTGTTCCAAACATCTTGGAGATCCAACCACAGAACTTCTGTAGATGTCGCTTGTGCAAATCCTTCTGCCTCTTGATGTAATAATGCAATATTGATTTGATTTTGACTTCTTAATTCTATCAATGTTACATATTTCTCTCTCGTATGTATTTTCATTGCAACAAAAATACATCTTTATTACTGCGCTTTTAGACATTGTGTTCTACTCTATTGCCAGATGGAAACAAAGAAATCTTTTTTGCTTCCATCTGGCTGTTACACATTGGTTATTGCAAAATAGCATAGTAGACTTTTGTTTTTCATCTTGCAGGATCAAGTAAAAAAGAAAATTATTTTTCATCTTTGGTCTCAGGAGCTGGATGCGATGACGGTCTGAGAACCATCATGGGTGGAGGCTTCACGATTCATCTGCTGCCTCCTTGTTCCTCCTGGACATGATAAATAAGGGTGGGAAGATTAAATAAACGTCTGATCAAGAAGCTACATGGGTCTGATGAGCGGGTATGTTCGTCTTTGTTTTACATGTTGAGGGAAGGGAATCTTTTGTGTCCTGGGAGCGGTGCTGTTTTATTACGCCTTTGTCAATTTACTGGGTAAACATAAAAAAAAAAGTTGATCTGCGTTTTTACTGTCTGGAAATCAGGTGACCCTTTTTCCGAAAGCATTTGGCCCATTAACAAGGTCACTACCACATCTATTCTTTTGTGGATACAGAACCCTTGTTTTTGAGATTAAGGGTCCTCATCACTAATTTATTACTAGTGAGGAGCGAAAGTGCTCGTGTAATAACTGAGGGTCTTCGGTGTGCTCGAATAATATGTTCGAGTCCCGCGGCTGCTTGTTCGACAGTGGGAACACAATGCAGGGACTGCCTGTTTGTTAAGCAATCCCTGTATGCGTTACGGCTGTCAAACAGCCATGAGACATGCAGGCGCCGGGACGTGAACATATTATTCGAGCACGCCGAAGACACTCGATTATCATCCAAGCATGGTCAGATAACACCTGATCCCGGCACGTTCGCTCATCAATATTTAATACCTATCCTGTGGGGTGCCAGATTCCACTGGAACCATTTTTGCAGTCACATATAGAGAAAGAGGCCGGACATGTGTGTGGTCTTTTCAGCCAAAGTCTATGAGAGTTATTGAGCCAGACTTGTTCTTATGGTGACCATACACATCATGCAATACTGGGATGAACCTGCTGACTTTGCCAACAGTCCGTGTACCAGCACCACATGACTGTCACCTGACATCTTAAGGAATTTAGGCTTGGACTTTAAGGGTGAAATTGTGCATTCGTGTTATGGATTCCCCTAGTGAAAATGGGCTCTCTAAGCTATAGGTCTCAGTGAGCAGCATAGAGTGGAGGCGATGTTGCTGCAGAGCACTTTTTGACCAGATTGAACTTGGATCAGAGAGGACCAGGCTGGGAACAAAACACTGGTAACCTCCTAGCAGGGAAATAGAGGAAGCTGCAGAAACTAAAGGAAAAAAACAAAAAGACTAAGCAAACAGAACTAGAGTTCCCAGAACTGCACCAAGAATAGCACAAAGCTATTAAGGCTCCTAGCCAGAACTCAAGCGGATTAACACTGATGTCCAGCAAGGACTGGGAGGCAGGTGCTGGGTAATAAAGGGTGATACAATGACCTGACCAACGACAAGCCCAGCACCAGGGGAAAACAGACCAGCACCCAGAAACCACAACAAGATGGCTGATGGTCAAACTGAATAGATTCTAACAGCAAAGCCAGGTGTGTGGATGCACATAGGAACAGTAGGAGAATAGCAAAATGTTATATTCTGGTAGGGAAGCAGTTAATCACAGGAAAGCAGTCTTGTATCTTCGAGCAAAGCAATCATTAAACAGAGGCGTAACCAAGAAGTAAATACATTCTGGTATCTTCCAGTAGGGTAATGGTAAATAGAAGCAATATAATAGAGAAGTAAATGCACTCTGTTATCTTCCAGCAGGGAAATGGTTAATAGCAGCAGTGTAACAGAGAAGAATTTGTAGTCTGGTATCTTCTACCAGGACAACGGCTAATGCCAGTAATGTAACAGGCATGTAAGTGCAGTCTATTATTTCCAAGCAAGGCAATGTTCAATCAGAGGAATTCAATAAGGAATTGATAAACTGGAGGTTTGCTGGAAGATATGCATTACTTTGATGGCAGAGGCCAGGTCTGAACAGTTGGTAACTTGCTTAAGAGTTGGTGTGGACAACACCAAGTTGGACCGAGCTTTGATGTATCTCAGGAGAAGCAGAGGAGATGACAGACAACTGTTTGAAGCTGGACCATAAGATACATCGATGAGAAGGAGGGCGTGACATACGTATGAGAATAATTAAAGTTTTCGGAAGAAACCCCCCAAATAGGTTGTGTAAAGTATGCACAGTCATATCTCTACCGAGTCAAGTGGGACCTGGTAGAAGAAAACCAGCTGCAAAACAATCATTGACTGAGGTCGATACTTCCTTGACTGTAAGGCCGGCGTCAGACACAACTACAAAAAATCGGACCGTTTTAGTCGGTCGATTATCGGAACAAAATGCAAACATCACACATCCGCCTGGCATCCGATTTTCCTTCAAAGATGCGATTTAGTCGCATGTGTGTGTACCTTGTAACATCCGATTTTCATCCGACTTGCGAGAAATTCTCGTAGGCTTGCAAAACTGACATATAATGGATCCAAAAGAATAGTATTTAAATCACAAAAGAAAGAATAGATATATACACATAGAACATATATATATATATTATATATATATATATATATATATCATTGTGAATTGTTATGTGGTGTGGTATTATATATATTTATATATATAATTTATGTTCCTAGACTTCTACATACTGTTATAGCCGCTAATTCAATTGCCGGGTTTTGTGAAATCACAGAAGCCGACATGAAATGATACATTGTTTCTACACAGTTAACCATGTCATTTCCTGTATTTTGATATATGGTTTGAACTTACAATTACAGAAGTGTATTTGTGCAAAATTTCAGACATGTAGGGGTTAATTAAAGGTGTAAATTCGTTGAAAAAAAAAGCGTGGGCTCACGCTGTATTTTCTCCACCAGACAGACAAAGCAAGCGAGTGGGGGCAGATAATAATAGCCTAGGGAGGGTACATTTTTTTGTGCCCCCCTGGCTACTAACATCTGCCCCCAGACACCCCAGAAAGGGCAAATCTCTAATTAGATTTGCCCTTTCTGGCACTTTGCCCGTCTATTCCCATTGCCCTGTAGCGGTGGCGAATGGGTTAATAAGGGGTTACAGCCACCTTGCAATTGAAAGGTGACTGTAAGCCAGGTTAATAATTGAGAGCTGTCAATTAGACAACTATCAATTATTAATCCTATTGTATGAAAGAAAAATCAAACACACACAGTTTAATAAAAAAGAAGTTTAATGAAATAATCACACAGTTTTTGACCATATTTTATTTTCCTGCTAAAACCATTTCCTGTAATAAAAATAAAATAAAAAACCAAAATTATTCTTACCAATCCGATGTACAGTCAGGTCCCACGGTGTAATCCATCAGAAAGGGTTAACAGGTTACAGCTCGCAGACAGCTAAATGCTGTCTCCAAGCTCTAACCCCTGAATGAATAACTTATTCTCCCAGCGAAAGGAGGGGAAGAGATGAATGAATGGAGCTTAATTGATTTATTGGCACTTTCACTTCAGTGACCTGACCTAAAGTGAAAGTGGACACAATCAATTAAGCTTCATTCATTCATCTCTTCCTCTCCTTTCGCTGGGAGAGTAAGTTATTCATTCAGGGGGTTAGAGCTCGGAGACAGCATTTAGCTGTCTGCGAGCTGTAACCTGTTAACCCTTTCTGATGGATTACACCGTGGGACCTGACTGTACATCGGATTGGTAAGAATAATTTTGGTTTTTTATTTTATTTTTATTACAGGAAATGGTTTTAGCAGGAAAATAAAATATGGTCAAAAACTGTGTGATTATTTCATTAAACTTCTTTTTTATTAAACTGTGTGTGTTTGATTTTTCTTTCATACAATAGGATTAATAATTGATAGTTGTCTAATTGACAGCTCTCAATTATTAACCTGGCTTACAGTCACCTTTCAATTGCAAGGTGGCTGTAACTCCTTATTAACCCATTCGCCACCGCTACAGGGCAATGGGAATAGACGGGCAAAGTGCCAGAAAGGGCAAATCTAATTAGAGATTTGCCCTTTCTGGGGTGTCTGGGGGCAGATGTTAGTAGCCAGGGGGGGCACAAAAAAATGTACCCTCCATAGGCTATTATTATCTGCCCCCACTCGCTTGCTTTGTCTGTCTGGTGGAGAAAATACAGCGGGAGCCCACGCATTTTTTTTCAACGAATTTACACCTTTAATTAACCCCTACATGTCTGAAATTTTGCACACATACACTTCTGCAATTGTAAGTTCAAACCATATATCAAAATACAGGAAATGACATGGTTAACTGTGTGTAAACAATGTATCATTTCATGTCGGCTTCTGTGATTTCACAAAAGCCGGCAATTGAATTAGCGGCTATTACAGTATGTAGAAGTGTAAGAACTATAAATATATGTATATATATATGTCACAATGACATATATATATATATATATATATATATATGTATTCTATGTGTGTATATCTATTCTTTCTATTCTTTATTATAGCTGTCAGTGTGATTTTACAGTATAGCCGGGGATGAATTGCCGGCTTTTCTAAAGGACACCGATGCGATTTAATCGCAAGTCACACGTGCGGTCCGTTTGTAATCCGATTTTTCATCGCTCCCATAGACTTGCATTGGCGATAGTCGACCCACAATCGGTGACAATCCAGCATGCTGCGATTGCACTCGGACGTTTAAAACGGACCACAAAAAATCTGATACTGGGAGCTGCTCCATAGATTAACATAGGCAGACTGCAATGCGATATTTCATCGTATTGCAGTCGTCCGATTCTGTCGCTAGTGTGACGCCGGCCTAAAGCTGACAAACCACAACAAGCAAAAATAAACTTCAGACCCAAGAGATCAGAGAAATATCTGATAAATCTATAAATGTCCTTAGTACCCTATTCCTTGTGACTCCGTTCACACTTTGCCACCGAGTTGCATTTTTTCGTACCACAATCATGGCAAAATCACAACGTATTCTCCGTGATTTTGTTAATATTGCGGCAAAAACGATGCCTTTTTGCTGCAACATAGGGCAAAAAAAAAAAAAGCACCTGGGAGGCACATTGTGAACGCAGCCTTAAAGCTCACTGAGCCGCCCGATGTTCTCATGTACGGACCAATTATTTTGATCAGAGTCTGGTCCGGGTGGCCTAAAATTTTTCTCGCATGCGGAGAAAAAAAAAATTCACCACCTTCTCCTATGTGATCGGATGTCATCAAGTGCGGTCCCATTTTTTTTTTTTTTCACGGACCCATAGATTTGTATTGGCAATTTCGATCCGACCCTCGAAACAAAACCGAACGCGTCACGGCGATTTTTAATTTTTTGATTTTCGTGAAAAATTGTACAAAAATGTTTTTTAAAATATGAAAAAAGAAAAATAAAAAGTTCAAATTGCCCCCCCCCCTTTTTTGTCCTATGAAAAAAAAAAAATTCACATATCTGGTGTCGCTGCTTTCAGAAATGTCTGATCTATGAAAATATAAAAGAAATTAATCTGATCGGTAAACAACGTAATGAGAAAAAAAAAAATCGAAACGCCGGAATTACGTTTTTTTTTTTTTTTTCGGCCTCTGCAACATTGTAATAAAATGCAATCAAAACACCAGCTCTGGGCGCAAAAAATAAGCCCTCACCCAGCCCCATATCCTTAAAAAATGATAAAAAAAATGTATGGCTTTTGGAAGAAGAGGAGTTAAAAAAAACAAAAACTGAAAAGACGGAAAATGTCCATAGCGTGAAAGAGTTAAACTTAAAAAAAAAAAAACCGTCATTCTCGGCAGCACGTCATTCGTTGCAAAGGTTAATATGCTGCCGAGAACAATGCTGATTGTTCTGTGCCATGAGGAAGTGTGGTCGACCTGTTCGAACAGGCTATCAAATGACCTCCGACAGGCAGACGTGTAGCTGATTGGGGGTTGTTCAACGCTGCATGTCGACAGGTTTAAAGAAACAGCCAGGTGTGAATGCTGTTCTAAACAACTAGAAATACTTGGCATTAAAGGCGTATTCCCATCTCCAAGATCCCTATTCTATAATAATAATATTAGCAAAAAACTCTAATTAGAAAAGTAGTATAGTTCTTCTGATTCGCTATGTCTCTTTCCTCATGTGCAGGCATTGCAGGACCTTAGGTATCCATGGTTATGACCACTAATATAGTTAGCTAGTTGGTATTGGTCATAACCATGGATACCTAAGGTCCTGCAACACCTGCACATAAGGAAAGAGACATAGTGAATCAGAAGAACTATACTACATTTGTAATTGGAGGTATCTGCTAATATTATTATTACTCCTACTACATATTGGGATAGGATCTCGGAGATGGGAATACCCCTTTAGGCTCTAGCCCACCAGGGACACTAGATGCCAATGTGGCGGTCTAGCGAAGATACAGGGGATGTATAATGGTGCGCGGAGAGCGTGAGAAGGAAATAGTGAATAACACGTGGATCCAAGGTCTTACATTATACTTTCCTTTCTCAGACCGTTGTTCTCCTTTGATTCCGAGCGACAGATCAGATTCCATTTTTTTTGTTTATTATCTTTAGAGTTTAGCAAAAACATTTGCTCTGCCCAGGTCCAGGTCCAATCCGCCATGGCAACCGGACCGGGTCAGTGTTCACTTCTGCGCCTGGCATTTTCAGGTCGGCGTTCTGGGCTCTTCTTGCGCTTACTAGTCCCTGCGGCATCAAGTTCTCTGAAAGCAGCGCACGTCATGACGTCTCGTGAGGTCTAAGTGCTGCAGGAGGCCAGGCTGGGTGGGCCGAGGGTGCCAGGCGCTGAAGTGAGGACTGGACATCAGTCCTGGGCGGGAATCTTTTTGCTCAACTTTAAGTATTGTTATACTTCCTGCAGCGATAATCTCCTGCTGATGAAACACTGATTGTATAGAAACTACAAGGAGTGACACATCACTGGAATCAGGATCTCTGCCCCTACATCATGCCGCTTTTAGGCTAAATTGCAAAAACTTGCTGACAGATTCCCTTTACTAGTCAGGGTCCGACAATTAACAGAACTCAGTGTTTAGTCAGAGCTGAGAGCCGATACAAAGAGCGCGTCTCACTCTGGAGGAATCGGCACATCTGTACATTATCCAGACTGCCCATTCACTTCAGTGTCAACGGTGTAATTCTTTGTTTCTCCTGTGGGGGTGCTGTAAGGAAATTGAACGTTTGCTGATCAGCGGCAGATCAGTGGGGATTCACAAGGTGATGGCGATTTCTGGAATTCATAACATTACATTCCTTACCACCAATTTAGATGGGACAGTTTTGGCGAACAAAGACCATCCAGCGCTCCATGTCCACGGCGAGACCCTGCACCTGAGTAAGAAGATCCACGTAGAAACCAGCACTTACCTACACGAAAAGTATCTGATCAGACTGAAAAGACGAGAGAAGCCACAAAAAGTACCGCCATGCTAGAAACTGCTGTGCCACATTTACTGTCTCTATAGTGGGGCACTGTGACTGTCTCTATAGTGGGGCACTGTCTCTATAATGGGGCACTGTGACTGACTCTATAATGGGGCACTGTGACTGACTCTATAATGGGGCACTGTGACTGACTCTATAGTGGGGCACTGTGACTGACTCTATAGTGGGGCACTGTGACTGACTCTATAGTGGGGCACTGTGACTGACTCTATAGTGGAGCACTGTGACTGACTCTATAGTGGGGCACTGTGACTGTCTCTATAGTGGGGCACTGTGACTGTCTCTATAATGGGGCACTGTGACTGTCTCTATAATGGGGCACTGTGACTGTCTCTATATGGGGCACTGTCTCTATAATGGGGCACTGTGACTGACTCTATAATGGGGCACTGTGACTGACTCTATAATGGGGCACTGTGACTGACTCTATAGTGGAGCACTGTGACTGTCTCTATAGTGGGGCACTGTGACTGTCTCTATAGTGGAGCACTGTGACTGTCTCTATAGTGGAGCACTGTGACTGACTCTATAGTGGAGCACTGTGACTGTCTCTATAGTGGGGCACTGTGACTGACTCTATAGTGGGGCACTGTGACTGACTCTATAGTGGAGCACTGTGACTGACTCTATAGTGGGGCACTGTGACTGTCTCTATAGTGGGGCACTGTGACTGTCTCTATAATGGGGCACTGTGACTGTCTCTATAATGGGGCACTGTGACTGTCTCTATAGTGGGGCACTGTCTCTATAATGGGGCACTGTGACTGACTCTATAATGGGGCACTGTGACTGACTCTATAATGGGGCACTGTGACTGACTCTATAGTGGGGCACTGTGACTGTCTCTATAGTGGGGCACTGTGACTGTCTCTATAATGGGGCACTGTCTCTATAATGGGGCACTGTGACTGTCTCTATAATGGGGCACTGTGACTGTCTCTATAATGGGGCACTGTGACTGACTCTATAATGGGGCACTGTCTCTATAATGGGGCACTGTGACTGTCTCTATAATGGGGCACTGTGACTGTCTCTATAATGGAGCACTGTGACTGTCTCTATAATGGGGCACTGTGACTGACTCTATAGTGGGGCACTGTGACTGACTCTATAGTGGGGCACTGTGACTGTCTCTATAATGGGGCACTGTGACTGGTTCTATAATGGTGCACTGTGACTGGCTCTATAATGGGGCACTGTGACTGGTTCTATAATGGGGCACTGTGACTGACTCTATAGTGGGGCACTGTGACTGACTCTATAGTGGAGCACTGTGACTGTCTCTATAATGGGGCACTGTGACTGGCTCTATAATGGGGCACTGTGACTGGTTCTATAATGGTGCACTGTGACTGTCTCTATAGTGGGGCACTGTGACTGTCTCTATAATGGGGCACTGTGACTGGCTCTATAATGGGGCACTGTGACTGTCTCTATAGTGGAGCACTGTGACTGTCTCTATAATGGGGCACTGTGACTGTCTCTATAATGGGGCACTGTGACTGT
>JARQOD010000004.1:15802399-15908340 GCA_033576555.1 Oophaga sylvatica
CAAACCTTATCAAAAAACAGGAAATAAAGGGGGAACGGGGTGAAAAAACAATTTTTTTTTTTTAGGGGGGGGTTCTGGTTTTCCAAAAGCCCAAAAAAATTTTTAGCCTTTTACAGTATTAAAGGTAAGAACATAAATATATTAAAAAAAATTTTGCCAATGACATATAAAATTTTAATTTTAATATATATTTTTCTAGGTGTATATCTTTTTTTTTAAATTTTTTTATACTGTCGTGTTTTTACAGATACCCGGGGAAAAAACCCGGGTTTTTTAAAAGGGACACCGATGCTTTTAATGAAAGTCACACTGCGGTCCTTTGTAACCGTTTTTCATCCCCCCCCTTTAACCCCCCTTGGCATACCCGGCCCACAATGGGGACAACCAGCAGCTGCGTTTGCCTGGAATTTTTTAAAAAGGGCCCAAAAAAAAAATCTGATACGGGAGCGGCCCCAAAAATTTTAACCCAAGGGGCCCGCTGCAAGGGTTTTTTCACGTTTGCTCGCCATTCTGCCCGCTAGGGACCCCGGCCTAAAGCTAAAAACCAAACAAGAAAAAATAAATTTCAACCCAAGAATCAAAAATATCGATAAATCAAAAAAAGCTTATCCCCAAACCCCTTTTTACTCCGCACACTTTCCACCGATTTTGCTTTTTTTGCCCCAAAAACATGGCAAAATCAAAAATATTCCCGTGATTTTTTTAAAATTGCGGAAAAAAAGATCCCTTTTTTTGCTGCAAAAAGGGAAAAAAAAAAAAAAGAAACCCGGGAGGCCATTGTAAAAAGCCCCTTTTAAACTCACTGGCCCCCCCATTTTTCCATGTAGGGCCAAAAATTTTTTTTATCAAGTCGGGGCCCGGGGGGGGCCAAAAATTTTTCCCTCGCATGGGGGGGAAAAAAAAAAAATTTACCACCTTTTTTCCTTTGGGAGGGGTGTCACAAGGGGGGCCCCTTTTTTTTTTTTTAGGGAAACCCCTAGATTTGAAATGGCAATTTCGACCGACCCTCGAAACAAAACCGAACGCTCACGGCGTTTTTTAAATTTTTTTTGATTTTCGTAAAAAATTACAAAAATTTTTTTAAAATAAAAAAAAGAAAAAAAAAAAATTTCAAATGCCCCCCCCCCCTTTTTTTTCCATAAAAAAAAAAAAATTTAAAAAATTTTTTGGGGCCCCGTTTTTAAAATGTCTACTAAAAAAAATATAAAAAAAATTTAAATCTATCGGAAAAAAAACGTAATGAAAAAAAAAAAAATCAAAACCCCGGGGAATTTTTCTTTTTTTTTTTTTTTTTGGGGCCCGCAACTTTTTAATAAAATGCAATCAAAACACCAGCTCGGGGGGCCCAAAAAAAAACCCCCACCCAGCCCCCTACCCCTTAAAAAAAAGGGAAAAAAAAAAAGAGGCTTTTTGGGAAAAAGAGGGGTTAAAAAAAAAAAAAAAAAAGACAAAAAAAGCCCTGGGAAAATTTTTAAATTTTTAAAAAAAAAAAAAACCCCCATTCTCCCGGGAGCCCGGCATTCTTTTAAAAGGGGTTTAAAAATGCTCCCCAAAAAAACGATTGTTCTGTGCCCCCCAGGAAGTGTGGGTCGCCTTTTTGAACAGGGTATCAAAGACCTCCGACAGGGGCCGTTTGCATTGGGGGTTTTTTCCAAAAACCCGCAGCGACGGGGTTTTAAAAAAACCCGTGGAATGCTGTTTTTAAACAACTAAAATACTTGGGATTAAAGGGGAACCCCCTCCAAATCCCTTTTTTATAATAATAATATTAGCAAAAAAAAATTAAATTTAAAAAAATTAAAAGTTCTTTTGATTCGCTATGTCTCTTTCCCCATTTTAACATTGCAGAAAACCTTTGGTAAACCATGGTTATACCCCTAATTAGTTAGCTATTGGTAAATTTTTTCTAACCCCCCGGGGTACCTAAGGTCCGCAACACCTCCAAAAGGGGAAAAGGGGGTTTGGGGGAAAAAACATACACCCTTTTAAATTTGGGGGATCTGCAAAAATTTTTTTACCCTATACAATTGGGGTAGGGCCGGGGAAAGGGAATACCCCCCTTTTTTCCCCTAGCCCACCAGGGGCATAGATTTCCAATGTTGGGGCTAGCAAAACCGGGGGTTATAAGGGGGGCCCGGGGGCGGAAAGGGAAAAAAGGAAAAAACACGTGGAACCAAGGGGTTTTCATTTTTTTCCTTTTTTCAACCTTTTTTTTCCTTTTTTTCCAGCACAGACAATTTTTTTTTTGTTTATTTTTTTAAATTTTTGCAAAAACTTTCTTGCCCGGGTCCACCCCCAAACCCCATGGCAACCGGGCCCCGGGGCAGTGTTCCTTCTGCGCCTGGCTTTTTTGGTCGGCGTTTTGGGGCTCTTTTGCGCTTCATCCCTGGGGCATAAAAATTTTTAAAAACACGCACTCAAACTCTGTGATCTAATGCTGCGGGGGGCCGGCGGGGGGGCCGGGGTGCCAGGGTTTTTGTGGGGAGGGGAAACGTCCTGGGGGGGAAACTTTTTTCTCAACTTTTAATATTTTAAAAATTCCTCAGCGATAATCCCTGCTGGGCACTGTGACTGGTTCTATATGGGGCACTGTACTGACTCTATAGTGGAGCACTGTGACTGACTCTATAATGGGGTCTTCTGTGGCACTGTCTCTTATATGGGCACTGTGACGGTCTATAGTGGGCACTGTGACTGACTCTATATAGTGGGCACTTTTGACTGACTCTATAATGGGGCACTGTACTGACTCTATAGTGGGCACTGGACTGTTCTAATGGGCACTGTGACTGACTCTATAGTGGGGCACTGTGACTGGTTCTATATGGGGCACTGTGACTGACTCTATAGTGGGGCACTGGACTGATCTCATAAGGGGCACTGTGACTGGACTCTATAGTGGAGCACTGTGACTGGTTCTATAATGGGGCACTGTGACTGCTCTATAGTGGAGCACTGTGACTGTCTCTATAAGGGGCACTGTCTCTATAATGGGCACTGTGACTGTTCTTTAATGGGGCACTGTCTCTATAATGGGGCACTGTGACTGCTCTATAATGGGGCACTGTGACTGGCTCTATAATGGGCACTGTGACTGTCTCTATAATGGGGCACTGCTCTTAATGGGGCATGTGACTGGCTCTATAATGGGGCACTGTCTCTATAATGGGGCACTGTGACTGACTATAATGGGCACTGTGACTGACTCTATAATGGGGCACTGTCTCTTAATGGAGCATGTGACTGAATCATAATGGGGCACTGACTTATAGTGGAGCACTAGTGACTGTCTCATAATGGGCACTGTGACTGTCTCTATATGGGGCACTGTGACTGGCTCTATAATGGGGCACTGTGACTGCTCTATATGGGGCACTGTGCTGACTCTATATGGAGCACTGTACTGGCTCTATAATGGGCACTGTGATGCTCCCATAATGGGGCCTGACTGTCTCTATAATGGGGCACTGTGACTGGTTCTATAGTGGGGCACTGTGACTGACTCTATAGTGGAGCACTGTGACTGTCTCATAATGGGGCACTGTGACTGTCTCTATAATGGGGCACTGTGACTGGCTCTATAATGGGAGCACTGTGATGCTCTATATGGGGCACTGTGACTGTTCTATAATGGTGCACTGTGACTGACTATAGTGGGGCACTGTGACTGTTCTATAATGGGCACTGTGACTGACTCTATATGGGCCTGTGACTGGTCTAATGGGGCACTGTGACTGTCCTATAATGGGGCACGTGACTGCTCTATATGGGCACTGTGACTGCTCTATATGGGGCACTGTGACTGTCCTATAATGGGCACTGTGACTGGCTCTATATGGGCACTTGACTGATCTATAATGGGCACTGTCTCTATAATGGGGCACTGTGACTGATCTATATGGGCACTGTGACTGTCTCTATAATGGGGCACTGTGACTGTCTCTATAATGGGGCACTGTGACTGGCCTATAATGGGCACGTGACTGCTCTATAATGGGCACTGTGACTGACTATAATGGGACTGCTATAGTGGGCACTGTGCTCTATATGGGCACTGTGACTTCTATAATGGGCACTGTGACTGGCTCTATAATGGGCACTGTGACTGTCTCTATAATGGGGCACTGTGACGTCTCTATAGTGGGCACTGTGACTGTCTCTATATGGGGCACTGTGACTGGTCTATATGGGCACTGTGACTGCTCTATAATGGGGCACTGTGACTGACTCTATAATGGGCACTGTGACTGTCTCTATATGGGCACTGTGACTGCTCTATAGTGGGGCACTGTCTCTATAGTGGGGCACTGTGACTGTGTCTATATGGGCACTGTGACTGTTCTATAATGGGCACTGGACTCTCTATAATGGGCACTGTGATGTCCATATGGGCCGACTCTAATGGCCTGTGATGACTGTACTGTCTATAGTGGGCACTGTACTGTCTCTATATATGGTGGGCCACTGTGACTGTCCTATAATGGGGCACTGTGACTCTATAATGGGGCACTGTGACTGCTCTATATGGGGCACTGTGACTGCTCTATAATGGGCACTGTGACTGACTCTATAAGTGGGGCACTGTGACTGACTCTATAATGGGCACTGTGACTGCTCTATAATGGGCACTGTGACTGACTCTATATGGGCACTGTCTCTATAGTGGGGCACTGTGACTGTCTCTATAGTGGGCACTGTGGACTTGGTGCTCTATAATGGGGCACTGTGACTGTCTCTATAATGGGGCACTGTGACTGTCTCTATAGTGGGGCACTGTGACTGTCTCTATAATGGGCACTGTGACTGCTCTATAATGGGCACTGTGACTGTCTCTATATGGGGCACTGTGACTGCTCTATATGGGGCACTGATCTCTATAATGGGCACTGTGACTGACTCTATATGGGGCACTGTCTGCCTATATGGGCACTGTGACTGCTCTATAATGGGCACTGTACTGACTCTATAGTGGGGCACTGTACTCTATATGGGCACTGTGACTGTCTCTATAATGGGCACTGATGACTGTCTCTATAATGGGGGGCACTGTGACTGCTCTATATGGGGCACTGTGCTGACCTATAGTGGAGCACTGTGACTGTCTCTATATGGGGCACTGTGACTGTCTCTATAATGGGGCACTGTACTGTCTATAGTGGGCACTGTGACTGCTCTATAGTGGGGCACTGTGCTGACTCTATAGTGGGCACTGTACTGACTCTATAGTGGGGCACGTACTGTCTCTATAATGGGGCACTGTGACCTGACTCTATAGTGGGGCACTGTGCTGACTCTATAGTGGAGCACTGTGACTGTCTCTATAATGGGCACTGTGCCTGACTCTATAGTGGGCACTGTGACTGCTCTATAATGGGGCACTGTGACTGTCTCTATAATGGGCACTGTGACTGTCTCTATATGTGGGGCACTGTGCCTGACTCTATAGTGGAGCACTGTGACTGTCTCTATAGTGGGGCACTGTGCTGCTCTATATGGGGCACTGACTGCTCTATATGGGGCACTGTGACTGTCTCTATAATGGGCACTGTGACTGACTCTATATGGGCACTGTCTGCTATAAGTGGAGCACTGTCTACTCTATATGGCACTGCACTGTGACTGTCTCTATAATGGGGCACTGTGCCTGACTCTATAGTGGGCACTGTCTCTATAGTGGAGCACTGTGACTGTCTCTATAATGGGCACTGTGCCTGACTCTATAGTGGGACACTGTCTCTATAATGGGGCACTGTGCCTGCTCTATAGTGGGGCACTGTGCGCTCTAAATGGGGCACTGCTGACTCTATAGTGGAGCACTGGACGTCTCTATAATGGGCACTGTACCTGCTCTATAGGGGGACTGTACCTGACTCTATAGTGGGCACTGTTGTCTCTATAATGGGCACTGTGCTGACTCTAGTGAGGAGCAATGGGACTGTCTCTATAATGGGGCACTGTGCCTGACTCTATAGGGGCACTGTGACTGCTCTATATATGGGCACTGTCCCCTTAGTGGGGCACTGTGCTGCTCTATAGTGGGCACTGTCTGCTCTATAGTGGGGCACTGTCTCTATAATGGGGCACTGTGACTGTCTCTATAATGGGCACTGTGACTGCTCTATAATGGGCACTGTACTGACTCTATAGTGGGGCACTGTCTCTATAATGGGGCACTGTGTGTGACTCTATAGTGGGGCACTGTGCCTGACTCTATAGTGGAGCACTGTGACTGTCTCTATAGTAGGGCACTGTGCCTGACTCTATAGTGGAGCACTGTGACTGTCTCTATAATGGGGCACTGTGCCTGACTCTATAGTGGAGCACTGTGACTGTCTCTATAATGGGGCACTGTGCCTGTGTGTGGCCCAGCTGCGCTTGGTACACATGTCTCCAGGAGAGTGCACAGATAAGGTAATTGTGAAGCCTGATATTCATTCACATCACACACTTCCAACACTGCCACCAGAGGGCAACTTAGACTATTTAAGTTAGTGTGACGTAGCAGTAGTGGTTCGGTTCAGATCAGTTCAGTCTTGGAGGGAGAGGAGAGAAGACTGATTCCTGACAGAGCTCAGGTAGTTAATTTTGTACTGAAGTGGAGGCTAGTACTAGTGGGAAGGAATCACTCTAGCCTAGTCAGAGCTACATTTGAATCTGAAGCTGTTACTCAGAACAAGCTGCTTGTGTTCTCTAGAACGTGGGAAGTGATTCTCAGAGCGAGCATGAAATCAGTTGACAGAGTTCCTGATAGCCACTCTGGACAGAGTCTTTGAAGGAAAGAAGGAAAGAGATTATGAGTCGCACTAAGTACCAGGGCTATGGGGTACTCGGCACCGAGCCCATTGATTTCTATGGGATTTGTCACTGGCAGCGGGACTCGGTCCGTGGCCCTGGGCGCTCATACAATGGGGGATATTTACAGGGGAATTGTAGATTAGATAGTTCGTGACGCCACCCGTGGTATCTGATCAATTGGACCAGCGCTGCTATATGGATCTTCACAGGGGATGTTATGGGGCAGCTAGATGGTAGGTCTCCCACAGGTGAGACTGATCCCTGGAAGTCTATGGGGGTGCAGGGTGTAGGTAATAAAGCAGTCTCACACAAGGCAATCTCTTTCCATACCTTTACTTGCAGATGTTTCAGGCAGGTCCCGGGGAGCTGGTCGGGGTGGAGAATGCACATTCAGGATAACCGCTGAGCAGGTTAGAGGCCTCCTTTAACTTTGAATGTATGTGAGTACAAACTTGCATGAAGTCAAGTTAACTCTGTTAATCTCCAGCTTGTTCAATAGCTGCCACACCCGGCTGACATTGTGGTAGAGCCTTTTGCTTAACCTGGTGACCACATATGGTGACCAGATATTGGAAAGAACGAAGTCCCTACTGTTGTGGCGCCTCACTCAAGGTCCTTGTTCCCCCTGACTCCGTTTACGTATCAGCACTTAGGGCTACCTTCTGCGACTTGTAGTCCAGAAAGCCTCCGGTGTTTCTTATTACTAGGCTTGAAGCACTAGCAACGCTTCGGACCCCGGTGTCCGGTGAATTAGTGCGGGTAATCCAGTACCTGATGCACTTCTCTCTATCCTTCTCCACTGTGCCCTTCGCCCTGCTCTCGCTCTTAACATAAGCACTTGTAGCTTTGATGGAAATGTCAGCTTTCTCCAGAGTTCACTGAACAGCTCTCAGTATCCTCCAAGTCCAGACTGGACTGACACTGAACTACACTGTACTAAGACAGGAAGCTGACTGACTGAACTCCGACTGCTACGTGTCACTCCCTTTTATACCCCTGATGGGTGTGTCTGAAAGTGTGAGTGACGTGAATGGATATCAAGCTTTTGCGGTTACCTTCCTGTGCATTTTCCTGGATTATGTGTGCCTGACATAGCTGGGCCACACATCCCCCTTGGTTAAACACAGCACTCCCGGGCTGTAAAAGAGAAAAGAAAAACATTTTTGTTTTTGCGTTAAACATAAACATTTTTAACTCATCCCATCCGGGAGGTGAGGAATCTTTAATGTTACAATTTGTACATTAGAAAAATACAAAAGTATCAAAGTATCAAAACATTTCCATAAATACTAGATAATATTCTTGTGGATCACCCGCACCAAAAACCTCCCACGTGGGTCCTGGGTGGGCTGCAGGACTTCATTGCTGCAGACCTCACTCTAGGCCACACCATACGGGTTTTTCTTCAGAGGTAGTTAGGTTTTGTGTAAAGCCAAGATGTAGCACCGAAGCGCAAACTATTTACATTGAAAGTTTTTGGGCTGGCACAGTCCACAGCCACGCAGTCCTTTGCATGTGAAGACACATTTCAAGTAAAACCAAGAGAAATCACATTTATATCTCAATATTTTAACTCTTCACTTTCACTTTACCCAACTGGGGTATTCTATGCATACTATGCAACCATCATCATTTTTTACTCTTTAGCTTTTTAACTCTATACCCAGCCGGGTATTCTACTTAAATATGTAAACATCATCATACATATTATTAAACATTAATAAAGTGCAAATCTTGTAGAACTTCTTCATCAACTTTTTACATGTTCAGGTGCAGTAAACCCCTGTCTGGGTCCTACTGATTTTCATCTTTGCTTGAGGTGACATTGACTTTTTCCATTCCTGGAGACAGAATTACACGATGCCCTTGGGTACCCATTACCAGGATATCATGTCCTGCGATGTAGGTTTGGGTTGCTACAGTCTTCATTCTGACTATGGTCCCACCGGGTGCTTCTGTCATGTAGGACGCAAGTGGCGTTGTTGAAGGTGTCGCAGTAACTTGCGATTCAGGACATGTCGCAGATTGCGATGCAGAACGTGACGTTAACTGCGGTGCAGAGGTGTACGCAGGGTACGATGCTGGACAAGACCTTGGTGTAGAGGAGGGCGCAGGTTGCGATGCAGAACGTGACGTAGATAGAGAGGCGTACGCAGGGGGCGATGCTGGTGCACGGCCTGGTGCTGTTGGAGCCCGGGACTGGGACGCTGCGGCATAGTGTACGTTACCGGCGTCGGGGACGGGTCACTGACAATAGAAACATTCAGGGCATACCATCCTTTTAAACCCCAGTGTCGAGTGTAACTGACTATGTCCCCATTTACCAGATCCCTTCCCGGATGACCGATGGGCAGGTGGGACTCTACATCCCGGCGGCTCACAAAGACTCCTGGATATAGGCCCGGCTCACGGATAAAACCCCAGCCTTTGCGGAGTTTAAATTCCGTAACGCACCCCTGACGCCGAGGTTCCCGGAGTGTACCTTTATCACGGCGAACACTCTCCTTGTCGGCGAGGAACTCTTCCATGTACCGCTGACGGAACTGTTGTATTTCTCTCTCCTCCTGCTGCCATTGTCTCTCCTTCTCACGACACAGCTCCTCGTGCTCCACTTTTGCAGCATAGGTGATGTCATCAAGGTACTCCATTTGCTCCCAGTCGATTTCAGGCAGTGATGGTTGAGACCCCTCCGGTGTTCCTACCGGGGAACTGTAATCTGCTGCGGCCTCCTTGCCTGGCTGGCACTCCGGAACGGGCAGGACCTCCTCAGCCTCCTTCTCCTCCACCTCTCCATCGGTGGGATCAGGTACAGCACTTTTGGGGGCAGCCTCCGGTTGTCCTTCAGCCTTCTTCAGCAGGGACTTAGGAAAGCAGGTGATGGCGTTATATCTGTGGGAGAGAACACTGCGTCCCACAGCAGCCGCTGTGTCTGGGCACGCCAGCGTCCCTCGGTCTCCTTCATGTCTGCATGGCGCTGGATCATTCTTTTAAGCGCCGCATTCTCCTCTTTTAATTCCAGCACGGTTTGCTGAAGGTCCTGTACTGGGATGGCTCCGGCACGGGCAGAGGCTCTTCAGGGGAACAGGGCCTGCCTGCCACTGCTCCTCCGCATAGCGTATCCCGTCCTTCCGCCATCTCACTCCAGGCCAGACTGTGCTCTCCATCAGGAACAATCTGGTCTCTTCCGTGGAGGCGGGATTTGCGCTTCCTCCTTTTTGCATAGAAGATGAAGAGGAGGCGGATCTCTCTTGCAGTGGGGCCATTGCGGACGTTGTAATAACACTTTGAGAGGGCGGCCATAACTTTCGCGCCACAGGGGGGGTACACGCCCACGAATGCACGCCCACCTTCTTCACCAGCGCCTCAGGGCGCGAATATGGCGGTAAAAATGGCGGTATTTGGTGCCAAAAGTGACAAACAGCAAACAGTCTTTTCTGCACAAAACAGTCAATATAGGCAACACAGGACTCACAAATTTTGCAAGCTTCGTATCCTGTTCGTGACGCCAGATAGATGAGTCGCACTAAGTACCAGGGCTGTGGGGTACTCGGCACCGAGCCCATTGATTTCTATGGGATTTGTCACTGGCAGCGGGACTCGGTCTGTGGCCCTGGGCGCTCATACAATGGGGGATATTTACAGGGGAATTGTAGATTAGATAGTTCGTGACGCCACCCGTGGTATCTGATCAATTGGACCAGCGCTGCTATATGGATCTTCACAGGGGATGTTATGGGGCAGCTAGATGGTAGGTCTCCCACAGGTGAGACTGATCCCTGGAAGTCTATGGGGGTGCAGGGTGTAGGTAATAAAGCAGTCTCACACAAGGCAATCTCTTTCCATACCTTTACTTGCAGATGTTTCAGGCAGGTCCCGGGGAGCTGGTCGGGGTGGAGAATGCACATTCAGGATAACCGCTGAGCAGGTTAGAGGCCTCCTTTAACTTTGTATGTATGTGAGTACAAACTTGCATGAAGTCAAGTTAACTCTGTTAATCTCCAGCTTGTTCAATAGCTGCCACACCCGGCTGACATTGTGGTAGAGCCTTTTGCTTAACCTGGTGACCACATATGGTGACCAGATATTGGAAAGAACGAAGTCCCTACTGTTGTGGCGCCTCACTCAAGGTCCTTGTTCCCCCTGACTCCGTTTACGTATCAGCACTTAGGGCTACCTTCTGCGACTTGTAGTCCAGAAAGCCTCCGGTGTTTCTTATTACTAGGCTTGAAGCACTAGCAACGCTTCGGACCCCGGTGTCCGGTGAATTAGTGCGGGTAATCCAGTACCTGATGCACTTCTCTCTATCCTTCTCCACTGTGCCCTTCGCCCTGCTCTCGCTCTTAACATAAGCACTTGTAGCTTTGATGGAAATGTCAGCTTTCTCCAGAGTTCACTGAACAGCTCTCAGTATCCTCCAAGTCCAGACTGGACTGACACTGAACTACACTGTACTAAGACAGGAAGCTGACTGACTGAACTCCGACTGCTACATGTCACTCCCTTTTATACCCCTGATGGGTGTGTCTGAAAGTGTGAGTGACGTGAATGGATATCAAGCTTTTGCGGTTACCTTCCTGTGCATTTTCCTGGATTATGTGTGCCTGACATAGCTGGGCCACACATCTATAGCAGTTATAACAACGAGGCAACTGCGAACAGGTCAGTGAGCTTGGAAGAACAACTGACAACTACATCTACTGTTACCCGTGCTTATGTTAAGGGCAAGAGCAGGGCGACAGGCGAGTGGAGAAAGACGGATAAGTGACCAAGGTGACAGATCATCTTCACTTAATCAACCGGACACCGGGGTCCGAAGCATTGCTAGTACTTCACGCCTAGTAATAAGAAACACCGGAATCCTTGCTGGACTTCAAGTCACAGAAGGTAGCCCTAAGCGTTGATACGTAACTGGAGTCAGGGAGAACAAGGACTTTTAGCTAGGCCAAGCTTAGAGGACTTCGTTCTTGCCAGCCTCTGAGCATCAGAGACAGAAAAGACTCTACCACAATGTCAGCCGGGCGTAGCTGCTATAGAAAGAGTTAAACTTGACTTCATGCAAGTTAGGACTCACATACACTTCAAGGAGAAAGGAGGCCTTAAACCTGCTCAGCAATCCCCTGAATGTGCATTCTCCAACCTGACCAGCTTCCCGGGACATACCTGCCAACAACATCAGTAAAGGTATGGAAAGAGACTGAATTGTGTGTGACTGACTTCTTATCTGCACTCTGCACCACCATAGACTTCAAGGGAAAAGTCTCGCCTGTGGGAGACTCACCATCTTGCTGCCCCATAACATCCCCTTAGAAGATCCATATTGCAGCGCTGGTCAAATTGATCAGATACCACAGGTGGCGTCACGAACTAATCTTTATAATCCCCTGTAAATATCCCCCATTGCATGACCGCCCAGGGCCACGGACCGAGCTCTGCTGCCAGTGACATCCCCATAGACTTCCATGGGTTCGGTGCCGAGTGTCCCATAGCCCTGGTACCCACATGTGGTGCGCGTTACCTGACTCTATAGTGGAGCACTGTGACTGTCTCTATAATGGGGCACTGTGACTGTCTCTATAATGGGGCACTGTGCCTGACTCTATAGTGGGGCACTGTCTCTATAATGGGGCACTGTGACTGTCTCTATAATGGTGCACTGTGCCTGACTCTATAGTGGAGCACTGTGACTGTCTCTATAATGGGCACTGTGACTGTCTCTATAATGGGGCACTGTGCCTGACTCTAAAATGGGGCACTGTGACTTTCTCTATAATGGGGCACTGGGACTCCTCATAGTATAGAGGACTATCACTAGCTATTATGGGGCCCTATTACTGCCTCTGTAATAATATACCAAATGTGGGACTCCCTCAGGGGCCCGGGTAGAGGGAGCGGCGCCTTCTGAGCGTAGTGTAATTAAAACTCTTATAACCATAAAAAGCGAAATTTCTCACCTGATAGAATTGTGCACGTTGGGCCCAACTCCAAAAGCGTAACAAAACGGTGCAGCCGACATGGTGTGCTAGACGAACATCCTCCAAGAAGAGCTCTGGCAGAGCGGAATCTAAAAAATATATATTAGAATCACAACAACGCATTTCAAGGAAGGCAGGACACAGCCGAAACGCGATAAGGTCTAAATAGATATTTTTTATTTTTCTGGTGAATTTTTCACTTTCCATCGTTATCATTTCGGGAGCGCTTATCACCTGGCTCTGTCACCCCTGCCTCTGTAATGGAGCACTGAACTCCCTATATTATAGAGAACTGGCTCTGTTATGGGTGCACTCTTTTGCCGCTCTGTTTTGAAGGTACCTAGTCTGACTCTGCGGCTGGCCCTGTTTTTAATGCACTGTTGCTCGCTTGGTTTTTGTGACCCTCTGACTCCGGTTTTGATGCACAGTGGCGGCTCTATTTTTGGGGCTCTGCAGCTTGCTCAGCTTGGGGAAGCCAAGGCTGGCTTTGTTATTGGGTTACTGTGGCTGGCTCTGATTTTGGGGGGACAATGAGGGTTCAATTTTAGGACACTGTAACTGGCTGTTTTTTTAGGCACTGCGACTGATTTTGGTCCTGTTTTTTGGGCACTTTGGCAGGTTCTGTTTTTTGGGCACTTTGGCAGGTTCTGTTTTTTGGGCCCTGTGGCAGGCTCTGTTTTTTGGACACTGTGGCAAGTTCTATTTTTTGGGCACTGTGGCAAGTTCTATTTTTTGGGCACTGTGGCAAGTTCTATTTTTTGGGCACTGTGGCAAGTTCTATTTTTTGAGCACTGTGGCAGGCTGTTTTTAGGGCACTGTGGCAGCTTCTGTTTTTGGGCACTGCGGCAGGCTCTGTTATTTGGGTACTGCAGCAGGCTCTGTTTTTTGGCACTGTGGCAGGCTGTTTTTTGGGCACTGTGGCAGGCTCTGTTTTGTGGGCACTGCGGCAGGCTCTGTTTTTTGGGCACTGCGGCAGGCTGTTTTTTGGGCACTGTGGCAGGCTCTGTTTTTGGGCACTGTGGCAGGCTCTGTCTTTTGGGCACTGTGGCAGGCTCTGTTTTTGGGCACTGTGGCAGGCTCTGTTTTTTGGGCACTGCGGCAGGCTCTGTTTTTTTTAGGCACTGCGGCAGGCTGTTTTTAGGGCACTGTGGCTGGCTCAGTTTTTTTGGCACTTTGGCTGCCTGTTTTTAGGGCACTGGGGCAGCTTCTGTTTTTTGGGCACTGCGGCAAGCTCTGTTTTTGGGCACTGGGGCAGGCTCTGTTTCTTGGGCACTGCGGCAGGCTCTGTTTCTTGGGCACTGCGGCAGGCTCTGTTTCTTGGGCACTGCGGCAGTCTCTGTTTTTTGGTCCCTTTGACAGGCTCTGTTTTTGGGGCCCTTTGGCTAGCTCTGTTTTTTGGGCACTGCAGCTTTCTCGCTTTTTTGGGCACATTGGCAGGGTCTGTTCTTTAGGGCACTGTGCTTTGCTGTTTTAGAGTCACAGTTCTTAGCACTGTGTAAAACCATGGTCGGGGGGTGGACTCACCAGCACTACCTGTACTCCCTACGCTGGCACCTGCTGCATCCATGGTATCCCTCATCAGATTTGGAGTTCGAAGAATCTGAGTCAGAGCCTAGAATAACTTCAAACAGTTCAACTTTATTTTCCTCCGGACACAGTACATCCAAGACACCATTAGCACGATTGACACGGTACCAGTAATACATCTTCCACAACCTCACTTCACTTCTTCTGCTACACCAGAATGGACCACAAAGTAACTGCGGGACGAGGAGCCCGGTTAAAACAGCACTTCGATCTTTTTCCCTGGAGACATTTCAATCCAGTCACGGAAATACACATCTACTAGGTCATCCACCCCCTTCTGGTTATCCTGCCCGTGTACTCGCTGGTGGCCCACTCGCTTCTGCTTCAGCACGCACACTTCTGCTGAGCGTTACTACAATGGCTTAGCCACTGGCACTACTTCTTCGTCAGCCCACCGACTATGGCTAACTGTCCCACGGTGATTCCTTCACCGGCTACACGACTGCTGGTACTTTTATTCACTTCTCTCCTCCTGTCCTCTACACAGCTCAGGACCAGGGACATCTGAGCAGCAACAGGGTCCACCCCTGGCTCCGCTCTATCTAAAAAGTCCCTTGCTCTTGTTTCTGACCGACACTCCTCCACTTAACCCCTTGGAGTCCTAACAAGTCTCCACTACCCTGAATGTGCTCAGTGCCCCCACCCAGTGGCCAATCACTGCCCTACACTAGACAACTAACAACTCTCTAACTGGATCCACTAATATGCCCTCATCTAGTGGCCCTTAGCAATACTACACTTACCCCCAAACAGTAACTACGGTACTATACTACTAGTGCCCTCCTCTAATGTTCCCAAAGGATGCACTGTCTTACCTAACTCTATAAGAAGTAGCTTTCACAAGACACTGAAATACGTCACTAAAGTACATTACAATATATACAAATACATACACACAGCAGCAAAGGAATTTAAAGGGTTAAACCTTGACCCTCCTTCCATCTGTTTTGGGACTTTGCCAATTTTAAGAACAGAATCCTTAGAGCAGTCCCAAACCCAACCTTCCTTCTCGTAAACCTTCCTTCTACTATAAGTCTATCGTTCTCAGCAGGGTTTCTGTAGGTTCCTCCCCGGGGCGTGCTGCTGTCCTCCTCACTACTTCCACAATGCTTGTTCTAATCCTCCCACAACTTTTTGCACTAGAGACAAAACTCTTAGAGGTTCTGTGACTTCAGGTGAAGAAGAGAAATCCCTCCGGCGCTGACACATGGACACTTGAAGGATTCTCTGCGCTTCTTCTCGCTTTCCAAGGAGGGATGGACATCTGGAGACTCTGAGCTTCCTGCACTTGTGTTATCAAAGTAAGTGAGAGAACATTGGCAAATTGCGTAAGTTTACTGACTGCATCTTCTCCTCCGGTGCTGGCTGATGGGTGGGATCAGGGCAGTCGGTGCCAGCGAACAGATGGTGGAAAGAGATGTCCCAAATATCTCACCTGTCCAAGCGGGAGGAGCCCATCATGAATGGTGTAAACATATCCATATCTTGTATTTGTCTTATTTATACTGATGGCCGGAAGCCGGACTGACGTTAGGCAGCTGCTGCAGAACCTCATAATACACCTCAGCTACTGCAGAACCTCATAATACACCTCAGCTGCTGCAGAACCTCATAATACACCTCAGCTGCTGCAAAACCTCATAAAACACCTCAGCTGCTGCAAAACCTCATAAAACACCTCAGCTGCTGCAGAACCTCATAATACACCTCAGCTGCTGCAGAACATCATAATACACCTCAGCTGCTGCAGAACTTCATCATACACACCTCAGCTGCTGCAGAACATGATAATGCACCTCAGCTGCTGCAGAACCTCATAATACACAGCTGCTGCAGAACCCCATAATACACACCTTAGCTGCTGCAGAACCCCGTAATACACACCACAGCTGCTGCAGAACCTCATAATACACCTCAGCTGCAGAACACCATAATACACACCTCAGCTGCTGCAGAACCTCATAATACACCTCAGCTGCTGCAGAACCTCATAATAAACACCTCAACTGCTGCAGAATCTCATAATACACACCTCAACTGCTGCAGAACCTCATAACACACAACAGCTGCTGCAGAACCTCATAATACACCTATAATTCTATTTTAGTGTACTTGGGGCACATGATATGATAGGACAGATGTAAAATATCCAATATTACATGACACATTTGTTATACATTTAAGCAGCTGCATGATTTGTTTGCATGGGAACAAATAAGACTTGCGCGTCTTCCCTTAAAAATAATACTTTTGGGGGGTCTTGCTGCTTGTACCAATTAGTACTAGGGGAAATATAAGAGGGTGGTCTTCTTTGGTTGCTGGTTGCGCCTTCTGATATTTAATGATGATCGCCTTTAGCGTGTACATTACATGCTCTCACAGGTACGCTGCCTTAAAAACCTGCTCTTCAGCTTACAGAACCACTTCCTTTAAAGGGGCAGCGCTCTAAAAAAAAAAAGTAGATTATGGTTAATGAGTCATTAGACGACCTCAGGAATTTAAAGGAAACACAAGCCGAGCTTACAAGATGACTTAGAATAATTTCTGATAGACTGGTAAATGTACAAGCGGATTTACTCCAATTCCAGTAGATAGTGCCGTCCTATATAACATGTATCTGTGGTGTAATATTCTGTCTATTGCTGACTGCAGAATGAGTAAACTGAGAAACTGTCAGTGAGCTGCTGCTGATGAATTGTTTGTAACTCTTTTGTTTGTTGTTTTCTGGTGTCTCTCCGCTGATTTATGATTACATGAAAGTCCAATTCTCCGTTGATGCGGTCTGTGGCCATAAAGCTCACTGACAGATCATTAACAGCCAAACTGTGCAAAATATTTCATGAAACCTAATTGCAAATATTATTTTAGCCCCAAAATACGTGGATTTAAGTAAAAAAAATATCCCCGAAGGTGTCCCTTATCTTTTAGTTGTCCTCCTTTCAACACCATTTTTGCATTTTTTTTCTAATAGGTCCAAAATTTTGAGTTTGAAGATCCAATTTGCTAAAATAGAACATCAGATACCCCGTATAGACAGAGTTGAATAATAAAGTTATGACGGTCTGCAGTAGGGGTGAGGAACTTTTTTTTGTGCCAAGAACTATATGGATATTTATGCCATCATTCCGGGACTGTACAAAGTTATCAATTAAAAATGATCCTGTTATATTTGGTGAAACATTTAATTACCTCCCCTAATGTGATGGCTGGAGCTGCTTCTCTTCGGTGCGGCTGTGATGTTAGATGGTATTGATGATGATTCCACTTGTAACTACTTTTCCAGGTTTGGGTCGGTCTGGAGCGCAGGTGACTTTTTGCGATAAGTTTTGTAAAGAACTTGCAGCAGTAAGTTCTGAATACAGATGTATGTTACACTGCAGGCCTCCTCACAGGGGGAAATTCATCACTGCAAATGTAACATTTATAGAACTCAGAGGGAGGTCTGCAGTATATACATCACATAGGAGACACTGAGACTGCTGTATATACATCACAGGAGACACTGAGACTGCTGCGTACATATCACATAGAAGACACAGAGGAGACCCTCAGACTGCAGTATATACATCACATAGGAGACACTGAGACTGCAGTATATACATCATATAGGAGACTCTGAGACTGCTGTATACATATCACATAGGAGACATAGAGGAAACACTGAGACTGCAGTATATACATCAAATAGGAGACACAGAGACTGCAGTATATAAATCATATAGGAGACACTGAGACTGCTGTTTATGCATCACAGAGGAAACTGAAACTACTGTACAAGCGTACATTACATAGGAAACACAGAGACTGCTGTATATGCTGTATATACATCATGTAGGAGACACAAAACTGCTGTATATACAGTACATCACATAGGAGACACACCAAGATTGCTGTATATGCTGAATATACATCACATAGGAGACACCGAGACGCTGTATATACATCACATAGGAGACACCGAGACTGCTGTGTATACATCACATAGGAGACACTGAGACTGCTGTATATACATCACATAGGAGACACTGAGACTTCTGTATATACATCACATAGGAGACACCAAGACTGCTGTATATACATCACATAGGAGACACTGAGACTGTTGTATATACATCACATAGGAGACACTGAGACTGCTGTATATACATCACATAAGCACATAGGAGACGCTGAGACTGTTGTATATACATCACATAGTAGATCGAGACAAAATACATCAGGACATAAGGACACCAGGGACAAAATTGTAGACCTGCACAAGGCTGGGATGGGCTACAGGACAACAGGCAAGCAGCTTGGTGAGAAGGCAACAATTGTTTTCACAATTATTAGAAAATGGAATATGCAAATTGCCTCTTCAAACAAAGAGGACTTGTACTCTATAGCACCACCTATTGGAAGTAGCGATCCTACAAGTCACAATCAACCCTTTAACGAGTCTTGTAATATGACTTAGGATAAAAGCCAAATCAGAATCTCCATTTGCAGACACGGTGTTTCGGACTGTTGGTCCTCGTCAGTGCAAAGTAGGAGAGATCTGATTTGGCTAGATGAGAGGCTCTGGACTAAGGTCTAGGGGGTAAGGTTTCTCCTTGTGGAGAGTGACATACCAGCTCTGGCGTGTCGAGGTAAGGAGGCTTATTCGCCGTGCAATGCTCCTCTGGGAAATTTTAATATGCAAATTGCCTCTTCAAAAAAAGAGGACTTGTACTCTATAGCGCCACCTATTGGAAGTAAGAAACACCAGATGACTGTCAATCTTCCTCGGTCTGGGGCTCCAAGCAAGATCTCGCTTCGTGGGGTAATGATGAATCTGAGAAAGGTCAGGAATCAGCCCAGAACTACACGTGAGGACCTGGTCAATGACCTGAAGAGAGCTGGGATCACAGTCTCAAACATACCGTTAGCAACACAATATGCCGTCATGGATTAAAATCAGGCCAGGCACACAAGGTCCCCCTGCTCACGCCAGCACATGTCCAGGCCTGTTTGAAGTTCATCAATGACCATCTGGATGGTCCAGAGGAGGCATGGGAGAAGGCACTTCCTGTAGCAAGACAAAGACCCACCTACACTTCCTGTAGAGAAATAAGGACCCGTTCCTACTTCCTGTAGAGAGACAAACACCCGCCTCCATTTCCTGTAATCCGTCTTGGCTTCTCTGGTGCTAGAGGCTGATTACTCTAGACAACAGGCAGTGGACAGCAACCTACATAGAAAGGAGACACCCAGTAGTAGGCAGCATGGAGGAGGGATCTTTTGAAGCGAGACAAAATCATTTGAAGATCGTCTATTACATTACTTATGAAATGAGAGTTGGCTAAGAGTGCAAGGACCAGAAATTGTCCACAAATATAATGAATTGTGGAATGTTTAAGTCAATGGTGGAAAAAATTGCCCAGAGGAAATGTACCCAAGTGCGTGAAAATCCCATTGCATTTCTGGGCTGCTCTCTTATGGAGGAAGCTGAGCTCAGCGGCACGGAATCTTCCGTAACCAATTTTCACAAATACGTTAATTACAGTTGTCGTGTCGCCGTCACGTGTAATTATAGGTTCTATATTATTAACTTCATCACACTTAGCGTTTCTAACGGGCCTGATTTATACTGAGCAGTAACGGGTTAATTTTATTCCATCTAAAACTAGAAAATAACCATTCACCTTTCTGCAACAAACGGACAAGATGTCTTTCCTGACGCTTGTATTCTAGTGATGAGCGGACGTGTTCATTTAAGGTGTTATCTGAGCATGCTCGGGTCCTAACCAAATGTCTTCTGCGTGCTCGAATAATATGTTCGAGTCCCTGCAGCTGCATGGCTAGCGGCTGTTCGACACATAAGACACTACTCGTGCTGTTCCTCAGTTATTGCTTCTAGAAACAAATGAATAATAAACGCCTGAGTGTTACAAATTGAGAATCGGTATCTTATCTGTTATACAATTATTTATTAACAAAGGTGATTTCAGTGACGGGTCCCTCCCTTAGGACATCCTGGTTCATTTGATAGTCACCTCCATACTCAGCGGCTGCCAGCTGTGTCATACAGCCAGCACCTGCCACTCTATGGCTCTATTGTTCTGGTGCTTATCAGACCTCCTTGTGACAAGATAGCAGGGAGCAGTTGGGTTCTTATGGGAGCCGACGGTCTATTGAAAACCTTCATCTGCTCCTATATATACATATATGTGCAGTCATGGCCAAAAGGGTTGAAACCCTTGAAATTGTTCCAGAAAATGAAGTATTTCTCCCAGAAAATAATTACAATCACACACGTTTTGTTATACACATGTTTATTTCCTTTGTGTGTATTGGAATAATAAAAAAAAATAGTGAAAAAAAAGGCAAATTGGACATAATTTTACACAGAACTCCATAAATGGGCCGGACAAAACTGATGGTGCCTTTCCAAAATTGTAGGTAAACAACTTTGTATCAAGCATGTGATGCTCGTTCAAACTCACTTGTGGCAAGTAACAGGTGTGAGAACTATGGAAATCACACCTGAAACCAGATAAAAAGGGGAGAAATTGACACAATCTTTGCATTGTGTCTGTGTGTGCCATTCTAAGCATGGAGAACAGAAAGATGAGAAGAGAACTGTCTGAGGACTTGAGAACCAAAATTGTTGAACAGTATCAACAATCTCAAGGTTAGACATCTATCTCCAGAGATCTTGATGTTCCTTTGTCCACGGTGTACAATATAATGACAGTGTAGCTAATCTTCCTGGACGTGGACGGCAGAGAAAAATTGATGAAAGGTTGCAATGCAGGATAGTCCAGAGGGTGGATAAGCAGTCCCAATCAAGATCCAAAGAAATTAAAACTGTCCTGCAGGCTCAGGATGCATCAGTGTCAGCGCAAACTATCCGTCGACATTTGAGTGAAATAAAACCCTATGGCAGGAGACCCAGGAGGACCCCACTGCTGACATAGTGACATAAAAAGCTAGATTGCAGTTTGCAAAAATCTACGTAAGCCAAAATCCTTCTAGGAAGGCGTCTTGTGGACAGATGAGACCAAGAAAGAGCTTTGTGGTAAAGCACATCATTCTACTGTTTACCAAAAACAGAATGAGGCCTACAAACAAAAAAAACAGTACCTACAGTCAAATATGGTGGAGGTTCAAAGATGTTTCGGGGTTATTTTGCTGCCTCTGCTACTGGGTGCCTTGACTGTGTGCAAGGCCTCATGAAATCTGAAGACCTTTTAATAGCCTTGTCACATGACTTAGGATTAAAGCCAAAACCAGAACCTCAATTTGCAGAAACTGTGTTTCGGGGTACTGTACTTCATCAGTGCAAAGTGTGAGGTCTGGTTTGGCTGTGTGAGAGGCATTGAGTTTGTATTGCAGCTCTGTACTATTCACTTTAGTAGAGCCGAGCTGCAATACCAGACACAATCTGTAGAAGGGGTGGCGCTGTCTCCATCTTATGGACCTGTGGGCAGTTTTCGATGACCCGATGGATCCATGAATCTTAATGTAGGACAAGGACTGATTATGTAACAGCCGGAGGCCCGAAATACGGTGAGATAAGACGGGCGGAGGCGCATTTACTTTCCAGTTATATAAAATGAGAGCGGTCTTAGGTCAATATTGACCGGCCGTCATTCTCTGCTGTGTGCAGAGGAGACTTTATGTTCTCAGGCTGCGGGATTAGGAGAAATGCCTGAAGTGTTTGTGGAATTGTGGCAGCCATTTCCCGGCATTTAGCAAATAGACTTCATGAAAAAAGCCGCTGAACTCGCTGACAATTACTGATGTTAATGACGGCAGAAAGCAGAGAGGCGGCAACGAGGCATTCACCGAAATGTGGAGGGAAGTCAGAGAGGATTTATCTGCAGAGGCTTCCCTCACAGGATTTCTGTGATGTTATTACTTATGTCTTCCTATTACATGTTCATCTATATACAGTATATGATATATATCATATATATCATCCATCCATCCAGTGGTGTAACTAGAGTCTGATGGGCGCCGGTGCAAAATTTGAACTTGGGCCCGCACCAGCATGTTGGTCAGATGTATGAGCCCTGGCAGGGCCGGCGTCACCACCCGGGCAAGTGCCGGGGCCCTGAGCAGGCGGGGGGGCCCACTCACAGTCGGGACACCGGCATGCTATGGGGGCCCGGTGCCTGTGCCAGTACCGGGGGCCGGTGAGGAGAGGTGAGTATTTCATATTTTTTTATGTTTGGCGCAATATATGGAGACTATCATGTATGGGGCCCATCATACACTGGAGCATCATATATGGAGCATTACTTGGGGCCTATCATACACTGGAGCATTATATATGGAGCATTACATGGGGCCTATTATACACTGGAGCATCATATATGGGGCCCATTATATATGGAGCATTTTATGGGGCCCATAATATACTGGAACATCATATATAGGTCCATTATATACGAAGCATTATATGGGGCCCATCATGCACTGAAGCATCATATATGGGGCCCATCATATACTGGAACATCATATGGGGCCCTATTATATATGGAGCATCTATGGGCCTTTAATATGGGCATTATTCTTATGGACTTATATGGGCCATAATTCTGTATGAAGCAATATATGGAGCTCATTAATACTGTATGAGCAATATATGGGCTCATTATACTGTATGGAGCAATATATGGGGCTCATTATTCTGCATGGAGCACTATGTGGTGCCCATAATACTGTATGGATGACTATACTGGTTATGACTAAGAACATTTTTGTTCGAAACGCGTAATCCCCTGGATTTACAATTTTAACAGTATTTTTTAAAGGCATTGCAATAAAGATGAAGTTTTAACGTCTATTCAACAATCTTATTTGGATGTTTGTTGCTGGAACTTTTTTGTTTGTTTGTCTTTTGAGCTATTGTAGAATTTACAATAGATAGCACTCATGTAATGTAAGAAGTGAAATCTTTGGCATTGTACTATACCATATTTCTCTGCAGTATCTGTGCATCATGAATTGTGGTATGTGTTAAAGGGGCCCACTGAGACTCTTTCGACCGGGGCCCACAAAAACCTGGAGCCGACCCTGGGCCCTGGTAGCATTCTAGATCTTATAAAGATATATGTGTTCACCCCTATAAGAGGTCCCCTTTCCTGGCCCCTTCCAGTAATAATCTCCATAATCCTGGGCCCCATACTATAACATAACATTTTCCCCCATTCTGGTATAATGACCCCAATTCTAGTATAATGTCCCCCTAGCTGGCATATTGTCCCCCATCCTGGTATAATGTCCCCTCATGGTATGCACCATCTGGTATAATGTCCCCGTCATGGTATAATGTCACCCATCTGGTATAATGTCCCCGTCATGGTATATTGTCCCCATCCTGGTATTTAAACCCCCTTCATGGTATAATGTCCCCATCCTGGGATAATGTCCCCGTCTGGTATAATGCCCCACATCCTGAAAAATGTCCCCATCACTTGTATTATATCCACAATTCTGGTATAATGTCCCCCATCCTGAATAATGTCCCCAATTCTGGTATAATGCCCCCCATCCCGGTATAATGTCCCATATTGTTATAATATTCCCAATCCTGGTATAATGTCCCCAATCCTGGAATAATGTCCCAATCCTGGTATATGCCCCCATCTGATAATGTCTCCTATCTGTATAATATCTCCCTACCTGTATAATATCCCCATCCTGATATTCCCATTTATGGTATAATGTCCCCTCCTAGTATAATGTCCCCAATTCTGGTATATTGTTCCCCATCCTGGTATAATGTCCCCCAATTCTGATATAATGTCCCCTATCCCGGTATAATATCCCCCAAATTCTGGTATAATGTCCCCAAATTGGTATATTGTCCCCATCCTGGATAATGTCCCATCTGTATATTGTCCCCATTGTAATTCCCGTTCATGTAATGTCCCTCCATCCTGGTATAATGTCCCTCCATCCTGGTATAATATCCCCCATTCTGGTATAATGTCCCAACTCTGGTATAATGTCCCCCATCCTGGTATATTGTCCCCCATCCTGGTATAATGTCCCCAGTTCTATGTAATGACCCTCCATCCTGGTATAATGTCCCTCCATCCTGGTATAATATCCCCCATTCTGGTATAATGTCCCCAACTCTGGTATAATGTCCCCAATCCTGGTACAATGTCCCCAATTCTGGCATAATATTATGCCATAATACAGGCCTGGCCCTATCCTGGATCTCATCATATCTAACAAACCGAACATTCAGTGTCTCCCTCTCCCACACCACCTCCTCACCTCGCCCCCTGTCTGTCGGTGTTCCCCAAGGTTCAGTTCTTGGACCCCTACTCTTCTCCATCTACACCCTCGGCCTGGGACAGCTCATAGAATCCAATGGTCTTCAGTATCATCTCTACGCCGATGACACGCAGATCTACCTATCTGGACCTGACCTCACCTCCTTACTGACCAAAATCCCACAATGTCTGTCTGCTATCTCTGCTTTCTTCTCTGCTCGCTTTCTAAAACTGAACATGGACAAAACAGAATTCATCATCTTTCCCCCATCTCACTCTACCCCCCCACCAGACCTGTCCATTAACATCAATGGCTGCTCACTTTCCCCAGTCCCGCACGCTCGGTGCCTCGGAGTGATCCTCGACTCTGCCCTCTCTTTCAAGCCACATGTCCAAACCCTAGCCTACTCCTGCCGTCTCAAACTCAAAAATATTTCCCGGATCCGTGATTCCATGACCATGAAATACAAAAACACTAGTGCATGCCCTCATCATCTCCCGCCTCGACTACTGCAACCTCCTACTCTCTGGCCTTCCCTCTAGCACTCTGGCACCACTCCAATCCATCCTGCACTCTGCTGCACGACTAATACACTTGTCTCCCCGCTATTCCCCAGCCTCTCCTCTCTGCCAAGCCCTTCATTGGCTTCCTATCGTTCAGAGGCTCCAGTTCAAAACCCTAACCATGACCTACAAAGCCATCCACAATCTGTCTCCTCCATACATCTGTGACATGGTCTCCCGGTACATACCCACACGCAACCTTCGATCCTCTCAAGATCTCCTCCTCTACTCCCCTCTTATCTCTTCTTCCCACAACCGCATACAAAGCTTCTCCCGAGCCTCTCCCATACTCTGGAACTCTCTACCCCAACACATCAGACTCGCGCCTACCATGGAAACCTTCAAAAAGAACCTGAAGACCCACCTCTTCCGACAAGCCTACAACCTGCAGTGATCATCAGTCTACTGAACCACCGCACGATCAGCTCTTCCCTCTCCTAGTGTATCCTCACCCATCCCTGTAGATTGTGAGCCCTCGCGGGCAGGGTCCTCTCTCCTTCTGTACTTGTGTGTGCCTTGTATTGCTCATGTTTACTGTACTTGTCTATACTTGCCCCTCTTCACATGTAAAGCGCCATGGAATAAATGGCGCTATAAAAATCTATAATAATAATAATAATAATATCCCCCATTCGAGTATAATGTTCCCATTTCTGGTATTATGTCCTCCATCTTTTTATAATATCCCCTATTCTGGTATAATGTCCCCAATCCTGGTTTAATGTCCCCAATTCAGGTATAATGTCCCCCATCTTGGTATAATGTCCCTCATCCTGGTATAATGTTCGCCATCCTGGTATAATGTCCCTCATCCTGGTATACTATCCGCCATCCTGGTATAATGTCCTCAATTCTGGTATAATGCCCCCTATCCGGGTATAATGTCTCCCATCCTGGTATAATGTCCGTCATCCTGGTATAATAACCGCCATCCTGGTATAATGTCCCCAATCATGGTATAATGTCCCCTATTCTGGTATAATGTCCCCAATCATGGTATAATGTCCAGGGCCCGCACGGACCAGTGATGGTGAACGTATAGTATTTCGCCAGATGAAGGATCACAGCCATCTATTTTGAGACTTTCTGAAATCCGACCTGTGAGAAGAGTGTCATTCGAGGTCGTCATGGCCGGCACTTTGTGTCCTGAGTTTGATTTACTATTGTTTTATGCAAAGAATGAAAATAACAGAAGAGACATTTACTCTCACATTCAATAATCTTTTAACATCGTAAGTGACAAGGGGACAAAAATCTCACATATCTTGTTTTTCCCGCACCCGGAGGCTGACAAGATGGAAGAATGTTCGTTTGCTTTCAGAGTTTTAACAAAAGATCAGTTATTTGGTTTCATCTGTCACAAGGCGACAGAATAATGATGTAAATCATCCTGCAAGGCTTATATAATACCCAGCCAGAGGGCATGCACAAAATCTATACCAGGGGGTTAAAAATCTGACAAATATACACATTAACGTCAGCTGAACCCAAAGATTTTAGGTGGACCAGATGAATCTAATGCATATGGTGGCACACTGACTCCTGTCCCCAATGGTGGATGCCAGAGGAAAGAAGGACTGGGCATATGGACTTTGATATGTCTGATCTTTATGGTCTCATGGAAGATAAACAGCTACCAGAGGTGTTTGACATCAACTTTGATGTCTCAACCTGCCTTTTTCAGCATGACCGGCCAACCATATGATGTTGACATGTATGGAGGCCTCCCAACTCTCTCCTAACAGATTATGTCAGGAGACAGAAGGATTGGACATATGGATTTTAACATGTCTGATCCTTAAGAAAAGAGACTGCCACCAGTGGTGTTTGGCATTGGCTTAGACATGTTGGATAAAAGTTGGTGTTGCGCACTTTTTTTCTCCATAGGATGTGAGTACAACAAATCATGTGATGTGTATGGAGACCTTACCACGACTCTTCATCCAACAGATGATATCAGAGAAGAGAAAGATCGAGTAACTGGATTTTAATAACCGATCCTTCAGTTTTTCGGAGAGATAAGTCATTGGTTTTCTTCTCTTCTACCATTGAAATCACGTGAACACTCGGTCGATCCGAGAGCTCATGTGTATGGGCGAGTTGAGAGGGCTGGACCTAAACCAAGTGGATAGGTGAAGATTAACATCTGACGAACAGGAGGTAAGAGAGATCCTTACTGCCTCAATAATAAGGCAGTTATCATCCACCGGAGCTGGCCTTGTAAGGCTTTTATTGATGACATCAGTGAAGCCTGCCAGGTTACGACAGTAATCTGGTTTCGACTAACGGGAGAAGGAAGCAAAGCCCGGCACTGGAGCTGGCACAGATGAGTAACAAAGCCTAACAAAATGCAGAAACAGAGGCCAACTCAGCCGTCTATGATATTAATTTATCACATACCTATAAAATCAGAAGATAAATTAGAGAACACTTTTTTTTGTGTTCCCTATTTAAACTTTAAAGAAGATCCTCTTTTTCCTCAATGATGATCTGGAATCTTTTGTGGAATTCTCCAGCAAGTTTTGTGGAACTCTCTAGCAAGTGTCCAAATTTCCTGTTTCACCAGAACAGGGGAAATTAACCATTACACAGTGCCTGTTGTAAGATTGTCCATGTAATACACAGACAGTCTGGGTCCGACAGAGCTATAGACGCTCTTTTAGATGCCTACACTAATAGTGGAAGGTCTTACACAGGGGACCTCCATGGATTCGATCAGATTTCTGTACCAGAATACTCATGCTACTGGAATTAGGTGACAAAAGCAGGGAGACATTCCAATATTCCTAATATGTTTTGAATTTTTGCAATTTCTGCCCTTTTAAATGAGATAGAACCCCAAACGCTCACCGAATGCAAATATGCATCACCCAGAAAAAAAGCTATATAGTTACATTATCCCAGATTCCAAAAAAAGAGGAACTTATCCAAGCTATTAAATGTTGGCATTAAAGAAACATGGAGGATTTCTGCAAGGAACAGTTTTCCGCAGTTTGCAAATCAGAGACAGGATTATAATGATATGTAACTCCTCTATGCACAGATGATAACACAGGTTCCACCAATCACAATAGATGATATCTCAGCTCACCTCCTCCCTCTTCCTTCATAATGAATTCTGCGCACGCTCATTAGATGCTATGATACAAAAGATAGGGGAGGAGCCTGTTTGTTGCTGCTAATGTACATGTGTTTCCTGAAAAAACAGGAAGTTACAGTCCAAAAAAAAACCCATTGGCCAGAGTAACATTGCAAGACTTCTATACTTTTTTTTGTTAATACAGATTACAAAATTAAAACAATAAAAACATTTTTACTTAATTTTTAAACTTTTAATTAAATGTTTCAAACAAAAACCTGACTGAAACATTGCCATTTTCCAATGGTTGCTGCGCTTTAACATGAGATACAAGTCTAAACCTTTAGGAATATTTTAAGGTACCCTATCAGTGATAAACCAAGATAGTAAATGACACATTGTAACAAAAACCCATGCACATAGGACATGACATCATTAATAGTGGATGTGTACGTATTCTGCATAGATGGAGCAGGACCCTCCGAAACCTTGTCTCTGGTCGGTCCAAAGGATCCCACTCACTGGCATTATTTTAGTCCCTGTACTTTCCACTTTGACAAGGATGTCAGCTAGACTCTTTACATAGACTATGGTCTTCAGACTTTTAAGTAGAAGCTTCTCTCGTTTCTCATCACGGCTTCGGTCTGATCTAACCCTACAAGACTTCTAGAATTCTGACGGGAAACATTGTAGGAACAATCTAATGTTCTAATTGGCATCTTAGCCACAGATTGGTCTAACCCTATAAATGTTTTATTACTATTCCAAATTACAGGTTGGTTCAGCCCCGTGACCACTTTTTGCCCTGAGCACATAATGGTTGGACTGGCTTTGTGAAAAGTCTACTATTATTATTGGCCTCCGGTAGGTATTCCCATAAACATTGTAGTTTCCAATACTAAATTTGGTCTACAAACATCACATACGTTAGTCATTGTTGTCCTAGTGAAAAAGAAGTCAAAACTCCACTCAGGATCTGTGCAGATCACAGGATTAATGTCACGACACAGCTGTCGGGTGACCCGGGACCAGGGGCTCCTTCCCTGTCCCTAACATAGGGGGTGCCCTAGCTCGCCCTACTCCCCAGGATACTTCTGAAGGTGAAGATGTCGGGGCCTCCACCCTTGCCTTATCTCCAGAGTCAGCCCTCCATCTTGTTCTCTTCCCCACCCAGGGAAGAGGGGATGCTACTGTGCACCGTAGAACACCAATCCGACAAGGCAACACAGACAAGGGTTAACAAAAACTCCAGGCATACAAAATATTCACTCACATATAACAGAGGAACGCACCGGGGTGTGAAGGTAGGGGAATAAACCAAAATAGAGAAGGATAGGGAATTACCACACATACAAACCAAGCAACAGTCACTGATAACTCCTCCAACTCTCCTTCTCATAAGAACTCCTCTCCCTCCATTAGCCATGCAGCAAATGCTAACTCTGACAAGGATTTGTAACAGAGTCCAGATTATAGAAGGGGAAAGGAGTGGCTAACCGAGCTCAGCTGTGAGAATAGTTATTTCCAACTTGGCCGATTAACCTGTGTTCTGCCAGAAGAAATAAACATATTTAAAATGAAGGAGAAGTGCTTCTTCTCAGCACCGGAGTTGGAGCAATGAGACGCTGCGGTCTTCTGGCTCCACACTGTTGCGGTAACCTCGTGACAAGTTAGATCCTAGTTGAACATCGGAGTAATGACTTGCAATGTGAAGACCTCTCCATGACCACTTTGGTCTACCTCGATGAGGCTGACCTGAAATATTCTACCCAACTGAATGGTAAACCTTCTAATAAAGATAGTAGTCCTAGTCCAAGAACATATATACCAGCATGGACTTGCTATGGGAACTTTGAGAAAGGGTTGACCCTATCACCTTGAATATTGTGTGTCGTGAACCCATGCAGGACTCCTCTCTCTAAGGAATACATTATTAGCACACAAGGGAATGGGGTCTCACCGGCCACTTCAAGCCACCTACTCCCTTGTAATTTTTCCCTCCCATATTTGGTAAACGACAGGGATGTGATAGATTTAAAGGGTTATTCTCTTCTTTTTAAGATGGATATTGTCGGATAGCTCTTGTATAAACAAGCAACTTTGCAATTTATTCCTTGTTAAAATTTGCAGCCGTTCTTGAGATATTAACACTTTTCTTTTGTTTATAGCTCGTTGCCTTGGAGACCGACCACCGCAGCTAGACTGCAAAACATGCACAGTGCTCACAAGCACTTTTCCGCTGAGCTTGTAAGAATTGTTTTGATGCTGACCAGGATCGCTGAAGGGCGTTGTTACCTCCTAATCCTGGCCAGTTTCATCACAGTGCTTACAATCTAGACTGCAGCAGGGATTAAACTGACTCCCTGTAAAGAAAAGCTTCTGATTGTGATCTTGGATTGATCTCCAGGTTCTTCTACAGCTGCTTTCCCAGGATTGACCAGCAGATTATCCGTGTTTGGTGACGACGTCATTAACCCGGAGCTGACGGTGCTTCAGATGTGTTTATAAAGTGAGTAATCAGGGAGGCGCAGCTTCTTCTTAATATGAACGTGTTTCATATACTCCTGCTGTGTACGGAGCATGGGACCTGAAAAGACACACGGCCCCATTCATTAGTGCATTTTCACCCTTTTTTGTCTGCTTATTGGTGATTTTCGCCTGTTTTTCATTTGCAGCTTATTCTTCTTCTAGGGCATATGGATTTTCTTTTAATCAAGGACAATTAATTTCCAGCCAATGTGCAGTTACGAGTGAGGTATCTCTCTAAGGAGTAACTTTGTAAATGCAATAAAAAACATATCCTGTATTGTTCCTGAGTTACATCCTGTATTATACTCCAGAGCTGCACTCACTGTTCTGCTGGTGCAGTCACTGTGTACATACATTACATTACTGATCCTGAGTTACATCCTGTATTATACTCCAGAGCTGCACTCACTATTCTGCTGGTGCAGTCACTGTGTACATACATTACATTACTGATCCTGAGTTACATCCTGTATTATACTCCAGAGCTGCACTTACTATTCTGCTGGTGCAGTCACTGTGTACATACATTACATTACTGATCCTGAGTTACATCCTGTATTATACTCCAGAGCTGCACTCACTATTCTGCTGGTGCAGTCACTGTGTACATACATTACATTACTGATCCTGAGTTACATCCTGTATTATACCCCAGAGCTGCACTCACTATTCTGCTGGTGCAGTCACTGTGTACATACATTACATTACTGATCCTGAGTTACATCCTGTATTATACTCCAGAGCTGCACTCACTATTCTGCTGGTGCTGTCACTGTGTACATACATTATATTACTGATCCGGAGTTACATCCTGTATTATACTCCAGAGCTACACTCACTATTCTGCTGGTGCTGTCACTGTGTACATACATTATATTACTGATCCGGAGTTACATCCTGTATTATACTCCAGAGCTGCACTCACTATTCTGCTGGTGCAGTCGCTGTGTACATACATTACATTACTGATCCAGAGTTACATCCTGTATTATACTCCAGAGCTGCACTCACTATTCTGCTGGTGCTGTCACTGTGTACATACATTATATTACTGATCCGGAGTTACATCCTGTATTATACTCCAGAGCTGCACTCACTATTCTGCTGGTGCAGTCACTGTGTACATACATTACATTACTGATCCTGAGTTACATCCTGTATTATACTCCAGAGCTGCACTCACTATTCTGCTGGTGCAGTCACTGTGTACATACATTACATTACTGATCCTGAGTTACATCCTGTATTATACTCCAGAGCTGCACTCACTATTCTGCTGGTGCAGTCACTGTGTACATACATTACTGATCCTGAGTTACATCCAGTATTATACCCCAGAGCTGCACTCACTATTCTGCTGGTGCAGTCACTGTGTACATACATTACATTACTGGTCCTGAGTTACATCCTGTATTATACTCCAGAGCTGCACTCACTATTCTGCTGGTGCAGTCACTGTGTACATACATTACTGATCCTGAGTTACATCCAGTATTATACCCCAGAGCTGCACTCACTATTCTGCTGGTGCAAACACTGTGTACATACATTACATTACTGTTCCTGAGTTACATCCTGTATTATACTCCAGAGCTGCACTCACTATTCTGCTGGTGCAGTCACTGTGTACATACATTACATTACTGTTCCTGAGTTGCATCCTGTATTATACCCCAGAGCTGCACTCACTATTCTGCTGGTGCAGTCACTGTGTACATACATTACTGATCCTGACTTACATCCTGTATTATACTCCAGAGTTGCACTCACTATTCTGCTGGTGCAGTCACTGTGTACATACATTACATTATTGTTCCTGAGTTACACCCTGTATTATACCCCAGAGCTGCACTCACTATTCTGCTGGTGCAGTCACTGTGTACATACATTACATTACTGATCCTGAGTTACATCCTGTATTATACTCCAGAGCTGCACTCACTATTCTGCTGGTGCAGTCACTGTGTACATACATTACATTACTGATCCTGAGTTACATCCTGTATTATACTCCAGAGCTGCACTCACTATTCTGCTGGTGCAAACACTGTGTACATACATTACATTACTGTTCCTGAGTTACATCCTGTATTATACTCCAGAGCTGCACTCACTATTCTGCTGGTGCAGTCACTGTGTACATACATTACATTACTGATCCTGAGTTACATCCTGTATTATACTCCAGAGCTGCACTCACTATTCTGCTGGTGCAGTCACTGTGTACATACATTACATTACTGATCCTGAGTTACATCCTGTATTATACTCCAGAGCTGCACTCACTATTCTGCTGGTGCAGTCACTGTGTACATACATTACATTACTGGTCCTGAGTTACATCCTGTATTATACTCCAGAGCTGCACTCACTATTCTGCTGGTGCAGTCACTGTGTACATACATTACTGATCCTGAGTTACATCCTGTATTATACCCCAGAGCTGCACTCACTATTCTGCTGGTGCAAACACTGTGTACATACATTACATTACTGTTCCTGAGTTACATCCTGTATTATACTCCAGAGCTGCACTCACTATTCTGCTGGTGCAGTCACTGTGTACATACATTACATTACTGTTCCTGAGTTGCATCCTGTATTATACCCCAGAGCTGCACTCACTATTCTGCTGGTGCAGTCACTGTGTACATACATTACATTATTGTTCCTGAGTTACACCCTGTATTATACCCCAGAGCTGCACTCACTATTCTGCTGGTGCAGTCACTGTGTACATACATTACATTACTGATCCTGAGTTACATCCTATATTATACTCCAGAGCTGCACTCACTATTCTGCTGGTGCAGTCACTGTGTACATACATTACATTACTGATCCTGAGTTACATCCTGTATTATACCCCAGAGCTGCACTCCCTATTCTGCTGGTGCAGTCACTGTGTACATATATTACATTACTGATCCTGAATTACATCCTGTATTATACTCCAGAGCTGCACTCACTATTCTGCTGGTGCAGTCACTGTGTACATACATTACATTACTGATCCTGAGTTACATCCTGTATTATACTCCAGAGCTGCACTCACTATTCTGCTGGAGCAGTCACTGTGTACATACATTACATTACTGATCCTGAGTTACATCCTGTATTATACCCCAGAGCTGCACTCACTATTCTGCTGGTGCAGTCACTGTGTACATACATTACTGATCCTGAGTTACATCCTGTATTATACTCCAGAGCTGCACTCACTATTCTGCTGGTGCAGTCACTGTGTACATGCATTACATTACTGATCCTGAGTTACATCCTGTATTATACTCCAGAGCTGCACTCACTGTTCTGCTGGTGCAGTCACTGTGTACATACATTACATTACTGATCCTGAGTTACATCCTGTATTATACTCCAGAGCTGCACTCACTATTCTGCTGGTGCAGTCACTGTGTACATACATTACATTACTGATCCTGAGTTACATCCTGGGTGCCGTGTAATACCACATTTCCATGTGACCAATCAAGGATGGGGTCAGTCACTCTAGACCTCCTAATATTAAGAAGAGTCACGTCAGCAGTTGCAGTACCGCAGACTACCTAGGAGTGGTACTTGGTGGCTACCTGCAGCCCAGCCTGACTCCACCATCAGGAGCTCTGGTAGCCTCTTCATCAAGCCTCTCCTAGGTAAGGCCGGCCCCGTGGCACAGTGGTCCTCGAACCACGTGAGCCACCTGCGTGCGTAACAGTATACAGGTCCTTCTCAAAAAATTTGCATATAGTTCTAAATTTCATTATTTTCCATAATGTAATGATTAAAATTAAACTTTCATATATTTTAGATTCATTACACACCAACTGAAATTTGTCAGGTCTTTTATTGTTTTAATACTGATGATTTTGGCATACAACTCCTGATAACCCAAAAAACCTGTCTAAAAAAATTAACATATTTCAACCGTCCAATAAAATAAAAGTGTTTTTTAAAAACAAACAAAAAAACCATCAAATAATAAAGTTCAGTTATGCACTCAATACTTGGTCGGGAATCCTTTTGCAGAAATGACTGCTTCAATGCGGCGTGGCATGGAGGCAATCAGCCTGTGACACTGCTGAGGTGTTATGGAGGCCCAGGATGCTTCGATAGCGGCCTTAAGCTCATCCAGAGTGTTGGGTCTTGCGTCTCTCAACTTTCTCTTCACAATATCCCACAGATTCTCTATGGGGTTCAGGTCAGGAGAGTTGGCAGGCCAATTGAGCACAGTAATACCATGGTCAGTAAACCATTTACCAGTGGTTTTGGCACTGTGAGCAGGTGCCAGGTCGTGCTGAAAAATGAAATCTTCATCTCCATAAAGCATTTCAGCCGATGGAAGCATGAAGTGCTCCAAAATCTCCTGATAGCTAGCTGCATTGACCCTGCCCTTGATGAAACACAGTGGACCAACACCAGCAGCTGACATGGCACCCCACACCATCACTGACTGTGGGTACTTGACACTGGACTTCAGGCATTTTGGCATTTCCTTCTCCCCAGTCTTCCTCCAGACTCTGGCACCTTGATTTCCGAATGTCATGCAAAATTTGCTTTCATCAGAAAAAAGTACTTGGGACCACTTAGCAACAGTCCAGTGCTGCTTCTCTGTAGCCCAGGTCAGGCGCTTCTGCCGCTGTTTATGGTTCAAAAGTGGCTTTACCTGGGGAATGCGGCACCTGTAGCCCATTTCCTGCACACGCCTGTGCACGGTGGCTCTGGATGTTTCTACTCCAGCCTCAGTCCACTGCTTCCGCAGGTCCCCCAAGGTCTGGAATGGGTCCTTCTCCACAATCTTCCTCAGGGTCCGGTCACCTCTTCTCGTTGTACAGCGTTTTCTGCCACATTGTTTCCTTCCAACAGACTTCCCATTGAGGTGCCTTGATACAGCACTCTGGGAACAGCCTATTTGTTGAGAAATTTCTTTCTGGGTCTTACCCTCTTGCTTGAGGGTGTCAATGATGTCCTTCTTGACATCAGTCAGGTCGCTAGTCTTACCCATGATGGGGGTTTTGAGTAATGAACCAGGCAGGGAGTTTTTAAAAGCCTCAGGAATCTTTTGCATGTGTTTAGAGTTAATTAGTTGATTCAGAAGATTAGGGTAATAGGTCGTTTAGAGAACCTTTTCTTGATATGCTAATTTTTTGAGACAGGTTTTTTGGGTTATCAGGAGTTGTATGCCAAAATCATCAGTATTAAAACAATAAAAGACCTGACAAATTTCAGTTGGTGTGTAATGAATCTAAAATATATGAAAGTTTAATTGTAATCATTACATTATGGAAAATAATGAAATTTAGCACTATATGCTAATTTTTTGAGAAGGACCTGTACATGTAATACAAAGACTTGCACTATGATATAAAGGTTAGTTGAAAAAAAAATAGAATTGTCAATATTTTCTAAGCGTATAAATGATGCAAAAGAATAGAATATGCACTTGAGTTATATATCACGGTAGGACACAACTGATAGGACGTCCTTAGATGACTGATCCTAGGATAAACCTCATTCATCTCATTGTGTTTTAGCATAAAAATAGATAATAGTAAGTAGAAAAAACACTTCAAGTCAAAAACGCACAGATAACCGACCTCAGCCGCCCTCCGATAATTAATTCTATGATGTGCAGAGCAAAAACGTTCTCGCAAGTGGGAAAAAGGTTCATATGCGTGACTGTTCAATATGGGGTCTTACAAGCCTTAGACATTTCACCTGGATTCTGCTTATAGGGGTTGTGTAGTTTAGAAATCCCAAAAGTATGGTAAATTCACCCTTAAACCCAAGTAGAAAAACATTTATTGTAATATTATATTACAGAGTGTACTATACCCACGATCTGGAAAATGTACTGCAATTCAGTAATTCAGAGATTTAGTTGGAAGCCTTGCGTAAAGACATGAGGCCTTACATCCTACACCACCTCAGGGGACTGTCATTATGGAGGATTGCCCCATGGCTGCCGCGGTTATGGCCACCACAGGGGCTCCTGGTCATCCACCCCAGCTTTGGTATTCTGGGGCGCTGGTGTATTGACTATCTGAGAAGAACCCTAGAGGTGAAAAACATTGGGCAACCAAGAGGTGAAGGCCTCAAGTCAGGTGTAGTGTTCACAAGGGCAAAGCTTTCCCACTTTTATTAATGTGTGTGGGTGTCATGGTTGTGAGGACTTCGTGTGTCCAGTAACAATGGTGGATACTAATTTGTAAACTAATCAGGGCATCCTTTGGCCCCGTCAGCTTTTTTGCAACCTTTGTATGTGAGGACCCTGCACACGACTGGTCCCATCTCCATACTCTCCCATTAATGTCGGTCATAATAGTGGAAACCAGGAATGTGGGTCATCCATTTCAGGTGTTCTCCATCTTCCGAAGGTGCAAAATGTAGCACAAATCCCTCCCGGGTATCTGAGTTACTACCTATAGCCGGTCTTGGTGAATTGACCAATGTGTTCATTTCTGAGTGAGGCCCTAGTTGTGTCCCTGGCCCCATGGCTTTGCACGCTGTGACGCCTCTTTGGCCATGTTTTCTGTGTCTCCTGTATTCTGCGTCGTCTTCAGTCTCTCAGGTAGTGTGTTATATAGGACCCCATTACAGAACCCGGACCCATAACATTAGTGATGTGTATACAGCACCCTCTATAGTCCCTGGTCCTGCAGCATCTGCCACCATGTATATAGCAGATGAGACACTTCCTTATGTGCCGGATCAGCAGCCAAGTCTGTAATAGTGAGTGTCGGCGATCACTCTCATCATTGTCACTGTGTAGGGTGAAGTGCACACAAATAAAACACACGACACAATATATTATTTGTAATTATTTCTTTATTGGAATAGCAATAAGCAATATTGTAATGAAAATATTACCAGCCCTTTAATAAATAAAAGGTCACAGTGACTCTCAGGTCAGGCCCGGTGGAGACCACAGAACTTGCTGCGGACATTGCGGACCTGATGAGAGCCACTGGACCCAAAGATCCAGATGAAGGCGAAGAAACCCCCTCAGGGGGAAAAAAATTCCTTCCTGACCCCAATTCTGGCGATCGGATATCTCCCTGGATCTCGTCTGACCTGCTGCATATTGCTGTCCGTAATTATAAGCTCAGGAGAGCCTACCCTGGAAAGAAAGACATGTAACCTGCTCATAGGAGCTCACAATCTAGTACAGTGGATACTCTGCTCTTACAGACTAATATACAATATGCCCTCTGCAAGCTAAAGACCCCCATACATATTAGATAAGTGGGTGAACTCACTGATCTTGGAGGGAATATCCGACCACCTCATGTGCATGGGGGGGTCTCCCAACTTTCTCCCAACAGACGATGTCAGGGGAAAGAAGGATCGGCATGATGAATGTCATCATTTTTAGTGTAGACATGAGTTGCTGTTGACTCTTATCTGGGTCTATTGGATAATGCCAAGGTGTCCATTGCCTGGAGCATCATTTTTATTTTCAGCACATATAATAAAGTCTATAATGAAGGCTCCTAATGACCTCAAAAGAAGAACTGAAATGTGTCTGAGGACTTTAAAGGAGTTGTCCGGTCACTTGATAATGATGAGCTCTCCTTTAGACCTCCTTGACACATCCTGGTGATTCCTCTACAGGAAAAACCAGGACTGGTGAGGCCTGTGTCTGTGTGCCACCCGTATGTAGGTATGTATTTAATATCCGTACCGGCGCCTGGCAAAAGCAGTATAGTTCGCACTATTCCCAGACGCCGGTGGCTGAAGGCAGCTCTCATCATTGTCTCTTGATCTCGTCATTGAAGCTGTGCTCACAACAGCTCTTTCTCTCTCGGTTTTCAGCCTGGACGGTCGCATCTTACCACCATTCAGGTTGAAAACCAGATATCGCAGAGATGGATTAAGGCGTGGGACAATACTGCTAATCTCCATGTGAGACAGGTGAGGGATATGGTTGTTTATTATTTTTGATTTTTTTTACAGGTGACAAGGGCTTCAATCGAATAGGTGTAAGGTAAGTAACATGGTTGTTTGTTTATTATTTTTAACTAAATGTGTAAAACAGGTTGTTTTGTATTATTTCAAATTTAGGAATTTATTCTTGCTGTGTGTTTAATTCCAAACTTACTGTGGGGTTAGTAATGGATAAGTGTCATATTGACTCCTCTCCATTACTAACCCATGGGCTTGATGTCACCTGACAATATTAAGTTTACATCAATCCTACAAATATTACCCCACTTACCATCGCTACAGGGCAAGTGGGAAGAGCGAGGATAAGTGCCAGATTTGGCACATCTTATGGATGTGCCATTTCTGGGGTGGCTGAAGGCTGATGTTGGTAGCCTTTGGGAGGGAAGTGAGTCGCTCGCAGTACCAGGGCTTATGGGGTACTCGGCACCGAGCCCGTTCACTTCAATGGGGGAGAGGTCACGGGTAGCGCAGCTCGGTCCGTTGCCCTGGGCGCTCATTCAAGGGGATATTTACAGGGGATATGTTATGTTTCGGTAGCTGAGGAGTGCAGGTAAAAAAAAAGGCAATACACCAGAGCAGTTGGAATCTATGGGATTGCAGTACCCTGACTAACCACCACAACTAGAGGCAGCCGTGGAGCGTTCCTACGTTGGTCCTAGACGCCTCGTCACAGCCTGAGAAACTAACTACACCTAAAGATAGAAATAGGAAAGCTATCTGCCCCGGAGCAGAACCCCAAAGATAATAGAAAGCCCCCAAACATGTAATGGCGGTTAGACAAGAGGAAATACTGACACAGAAAGAAAATAGAATGAGCAAACGCTGGGCCCAAACTATCTAAATAGAAAAGGATAGGAAGGGTACTTACTGCAATCCCAGAAAACCCTGAAAAACACCAACTCTACTAATTTCAAAATCACCTGAGATCACACGACCTCTACCATCTAAATTAGCTCTCTGGTGTAACAAAATCAAAACAGCAGCCACTGAAAAAACTGGAAAAAGCAAAAGAACAAAACTCAGTGGCTGAACTAAACTGAGAAGGCAGAAGCCCCCGGAGGGGACCCAGAAGGCCCCCAAAGAAGTGCAAGACAAAATGCAAAAATATAGCAATAACACAAAAGAAGAAAAAATCTTATCTGGTAGCAGGAGATGCAGACACGACACAGCAGGCTACAAGGGAAACTGGAATGAAGGATTCAGACCAGAACAATTGATCACCGGCAACCCTGATGGGAAAATGACTCCCTTATATAAGACCAGTCAGTAACACCTGATTCCCAGTCCTCACAATCTTCACTAGTACCGCTTGTAACCACCAGAGGGAGCCTCTGCTCAGAACTCATCTCAAACCCATTCACAACAGTACCCCCCCCTTGAGGGGGGGTCACCGAACCCTCATTTGAGCAACCAGGTCGGTCAGGATGAGTTCTATGATACGCACGGATAAGTCTCCTAGCATGGATGTCCGAAGCAAACACCCAAGAATTGTCTTCCTGACCATAACCTCTCCATTTAACCAAATACTGGAGTTTCCGTCTAGAAAAACGAGAATCCAATATTTTCTCAACCACATACTCCAGATTGCCCTCAACCAAAACAGGGTCAGGAGGCACAGCAGCAGGAACCACTGGCTCAACAAACCTCTTCAACAAGGACTTGTGGAACACGTTATGGATCTTAAATGTCCCTGGAAGAAGCAAACGAAAAGAAACAGGATTAATAATCTCCATGATCTTATAAGGTCCAATGAACCTAGGCTTAAATTTAGGAGATGCTACTCTCATAGGAATATTCTTTGAGGACAACCAGACCAAGTCCCCCACTTTAAACCGAGGACCATCAGTCCTATGCCGGTTAGCAAACCGCTGGGCCTTCTCCTGAGAGAGGGACAACTCTCCACTACCTGGTCCCAAATCTGTTGCATACGCTCCACAACAGAGTCAACACCTGGACAGACAGAAGCCTCCGTCTGTCCTGAAGAAAATCGAGGGTGAAACCCAGAATTACAGAAAAACGGAGACATCAAAGTGGCAGAGCTAGCCCTATTATTAAGAGCAAACTCAGCCAAAGGCAAAAAAGAGACCCAGTCATCCTGATCAGCAGACACAAAGCATATAAGATAAGTCTCCAATGTCTGGTTTGTTCTCTCAGTTTGACCATTGGTCTGAGGATGAAATGCCGAGGAGAAAGACAATTGAACACCCAGTTTAGAACAAAAAGTCCTCCAAAATTTGGAAACAAACTGGACTCCTCTGTCAGACACAATGTTCTCAGGAATGCCGTGTAAACGAACCACGTGCTGAAGGAACAACGGCACCAATTCAGAGGAGGAAGGCAACTTAGGTAATGGCACAAGATGTATCATTTTGGAAAACCTATCACAAATTACCCATATGGTGGTCATTCTCTGAGAAACAGGAAGATCGGAAATGAAATCCATAGAGATATGGGTCCATGGTCTCTTGGGCACAGGCAATGGCATCAACAAACCACTAGAGCGAGAGCAAGGCTGGAGCGAGAGCAAGTCCCGCAGGACTGCACAAATTCCCTGACATCACGAGACAAGGTAGGCCACCAAAAGGACCGACTAACCAAGTCTCTGGTACCAAAAATTCCGGGATGCCCAGCCAATGCGGAACAATGAATCTCAGACATCACACTCTTTTTCCATTGGTCCGGGACAAACAATTTTCCAACAGGGCAGCGCTCGGGCCTATCCTCCTGACACCCCTCCAGAGCAAGTCTCAAATTGGGCGAGATGGCGGAAAGAACTACACCCTCTTTCAAAATAACAGAAGGATCAGATAACTCAGGAGAGTCCGCAAGGAAACTCCTCGAGAGGGCATCCGCCTTAACATTCTTAGTGCCAGGAAGAAAGGAAACCACAAAATTAAAACGTGTGAAAAACAAGGCCCACCTGGCCTGTCTAGGATTGAGTCGCTTGGCAGATTCCAGATAGACCAGATTCTTATGGTCCGTAAGGACCACCACCTGATGTTTGGCTCCCTCCAGCCAATGTCTCCACTCTTCAAAAGCCCACTTCATGGCCAATAACTCCCGATTACCCACGTCATAATTACGTTCAGTAGGAGAAAATTTTCGAGAGAAAAAGGCACAAGGGTTACTTTTAGAGGTCTCTGGATCTTTTTGGGACAAAACGGCACCTGCCCCAATTTCAGAGGCATCAACCTCCACCTGAAATGGCAGAGAAACATCAGGCTGCCGTAGAACAGGAGCAGAAGTGAATCTCTGCTTAAGTTCCTGAAATGCAGAGACTGCCTCAGGAGGCCAATTCACCACATCAGAACCCTTTCTGGTCAAATCAGTTAATGGTTTAACAATAACCGAGAAATTACCAATAAATTTACGATAAAAATTGGCAAAACCCAAAAATCTCTGAAGAGCCTTTAATGAAGTAGGTTGGACCCAATCACAGATGGCTTGAACCTTGACCGGGTCCATTTCAATAACAGATGGGGACAAAATGAATCCCAGAAATGAGATCCTCTGTACGCCAAAAAGACACTTTGATCCCTTCACATACAGAGCATTCTCTCTCAAAATCTGGAACACAGTTCGAACATGTTTCACATGAGAGTCCCAGTCATTAGAAAAAATCAAGATATCATCCAAATAAACAATCAGAAATTTGTCCACAAAATCCCTGAAAATGTCATTCATGAAGGACTGGAAGACGGAAGGAGCATTAGTGAGCCCAAAGGGCATCACTAGGTACTCAAAATGCCCTTCAGGGGTATTGAATGCCGTCTTCCATTCATCCCCGTGCTTAATGCGAATAAGGTTATACGCCCCCCTGAGGTCAAGCTTGGTAAACCAAGTAGCGTTTTTCACCCTGGAAAACAGGTCAGAAATCAAGGGTAACGGGTATTGATATTTCACAGTAATATTGTTCAAGAGACGATAATCAATACACGGCCTTAATGAACCATCTTTTTTGGCCACAAAGAAAAAACCGGCACCTAAGGGTGAAGAGGATGGTCTGATATGACCCTTCTCCAAAGATTCCTTGATATAAGACCACATAGCGTCATGTTCAGGTACAGACAAGTTAAAAAGGCGACCTTTAGGGAATTTACTACCCGGCACTAATTCAATAGCGCAGTCATAGCTCCTATGGGAGGCAAGGATGCAGATTTACTTTCGCTAAACACATCAGAAAAATCAAACAAAAAGTCAGGAACATCCTGAGCCTGGGGGAGGCAGAAAAAACAGGAGTGTTGGTATTAACACATTGGCAGCCCCAACTGGCCACAGACACAGACTTCCAATCCAAAACAGGATTATGAGACTGCAACCAAGGGAAACCCAGCACGATAATGTCATGCAGATTATATAGAACCAAAAATTTGCAGCACTCCTGGTGATCAGGTTCAACCCTCATTATCACCTGAGTAGAAAACTGGGGTTTATTCTCAGCCAAAGGGGTAGAATCGATCCCCAGTAGGGAATAGACTTCTGTAGGTATCAAGGGGAACCCACAACGTTTAGCAAAATCATAATCCATCAGGTTAATAGCTGCTCCAGAATCAACGAAAGCCTGAGCAGAAAATGAGGACAGAGAGCATATCAGAGTGACAGTTAATAAAAACTTAGTCTGAACACTACCCAAGACAACTGAGCGTGCAAAACGTCTTCCCCGCTTAGGGCAGACTGAAATAGCATGAGAGGCATCACCACAGTAGAAACATAACCCATTGCGCTTTCGAAACTCATGACGCTGTGCCCCAGACACCACTCTATCACACTGCATGGTTTCAGGAGCTGGTTCACAAGGCAACACCATTCCACGCATACTTCTCTGCTCACGCAAACGTCTGTCAATTTGAATCGCTAATGACATAGAATCATTGAGACCAGAGGGGACAGGGAATCCCACCATAACATCCTTTACATTATCTGACAGACCCTTCCGGAAAAGGGCCGCCAAAGCGTCGTCATTCCATTTGGTCAGGACTGCCCACCTACGGAATCTCTGACAGTATAACTCAGCGTCATCAAGCCCCTGATTTAATGCCAACAAGGCTTTTTCAGCTTGATCAGTGACATTAGGCTCATCGTACAATAACCCCAAAGCCTGAAAAAACGCATCAACATCACTCAAAACAGGATCCCCAGGTATCAGGGAAAAAGCCCAATCCTGAGGATCGCCGCGCAGGAGAGAGATGATAATTTGAACCTGCTGCGCTGCGTTTCCTGAGGACTTAGATTTTAAGGCAAAAAACAATTTACAATTATTTTTGAAATTCTGAAACTTAGCTCGATCCCCTAAAAACAAATCTGGCATGGGGATCCTAGGTTCCACAACAGGCAACCCAGCAAGATAGATAGCAATACTCCGAACCTCAGTGGCAAGCTGATCCACACGGCCAGACAACTGTGCAAACTCCATTGAGAGAAAAAATCCTCCCCAGCACCCAGAGATACAGAGGGAAAAAAAAAAAAAAAAATGCAACAAACAGAAAAATATCTCTGACAACTCTGACAACCTTTTTTTCTATCACAATATTTTTTCCCTTCTGTGAGTACCATACAATTTTCTATTGGCCGGTGATACTGTTATGTTTCGGTAGCTGAGGAGTGCAGGTAAAAAAAAAGGCAATACACCAGAGCAGTTGGAATCTATGGGATTGCAGTACCCTGACTAACCACCACAACTAGAGGCAGCCGTGGAGCGTTCCTACGTTGGTCCTAGACGCCTCGTCACAGCCTGAGAAACTAACTACACCTAAAGATAGAAATAGGAAAGCTATCTGCCCCGGAGCAGAACCCCAAAGATAATAGAAAGCCCCCAAACATGTAATGGCGGTTAGACAAGAGGAAATACTGACACAGAAAGAAAATAGAATGAGCAAACGCTGGGGCCCAAACTATCTAAATAGAAAAGGACAGGAAGGGTACTTACTGCAATCCCAGAAAACCCTGAAAAACACCAACTCTACTAATTTCAAAATCACCTGAGATCACACGACCTCTACCACCTAAATTAGCTCTCTGGTGTAACAAAATCAAAACAGCAGCCACTGAAAAAACTGGAAAAAGCAAAAGAACAAAACTCAGTGGCTGAACTAAACTGAGAAGGCAGAAGCCCCCGGAGGGGACCCAGAAGGCCCCCAAAGAAGTGCAAGACAAAATGCAAAAATATAGCAATAACACAAAAGAAGAAAAAATCTTATCTGGTAGCAGGAGATGCAGACACGACACAGCAGGCTACAAGGGAAACTGGAATGAAGGATTCAGACCAGAACAATTGATCACCGGCAACCCTGATGGGAAAATGACTCCCTTATATAAGACCAGTCAGTAACACCTGATTTCCAGTCCTCACAATCTTCACTAGTACCGCTTGTAACCACCAGAGGGAGCCTCTGCTCAGAACTCATCTCAAACCCATTCACAACAGGGATAATAGTAATTGTTCGTGACGCCACCTGTGGTTTCTGATCAGGGTGACCAGCGCTGCAGGGTGAATCCTCAGAGGGGTTGTTACTGGGCAGCAAGGTGTTAAGTCTTCCACAGGTAAGACTGGTCCCTCTAGGTATATGGCGGTGCAGGGTGCAGGCAATAAGGCAGACACACACAAGTCAGTCTCTTTCCATACCTTTACTGGTGGTATTTGCAGGTATGTCCCAGGAAGCTGCTCAGGGTGGAGGATGCACATCCAGTATCACTGAGTAGGTTTGAGGCCTCCTTACTTCCAATGTGTATGAGTTCCTACTTGCATGAAGTGAAGTTTAACTCTGAATAGAACAGCTACGCCCGGCCGACATTGTGGTGGAGCCTTCGTGTGGACAGAACTAAGTCTATGTCTGCAGCATCCTGCTAGACTCCTGTTCTTCCTGACCCCGGTTACGTATCAGCACTGTTGGGCCCCCTCTGCGACCTGTAGTCCAGCAGGGTCCCCGGTTTTTCCCACTAGCCGTGAAGGAACTAGCAAGCTCGGACCCGGTGTCCGGTAGGGCAGAGTGGAGGTCAGCTATCGTTGCTATATCACCTCAGTCACTCTTTCTTCTTCTTTACCACTCGCCTGTCGCCCTACTCACACCCTTAACAAAGCACAGGCAACAGTAGGTGTAGTCGTCAGCTTCCTTCTATCCACAGCTCACTGACCGTTTCTCAGTCGACTCGTTGTTACAAATAACTGTAGTTCCCTTCCTTCTGCTCCTTCATAGGCTCTGTCCAGAGTAGCTATCAGGACCTTCCGTCAGACTGATTTCATTCTCACTCCGAGAGTCTAGGGTTGAGCATTCCGATACTGCAAATATCGGGTATCGGCCGATATTGGCTGTATCGGAATTCCGATTCCGAGTTCCGATATTTTCGTCTTATCGGATACCGGAATCGGGATTGTCACTGTCACTGTCAGTGTCCGTCGGTCGGGTCTGTCAGGAGTCAGCGGCACTTACCTGGCAGAAGATCTCCGGCGGTCACGTCCTGGACTGCTTCATGGCCGCAATCTTCTTTCCCCGGCGGTCACATGCAGTTTCTCGCGATAACTGCAGTGACTGCTGGGTAATCCCGGCCGTAAAGCAGTCAGTCCGATGACGTCACCGCCGGGGAAGCAGGTAATCAGCTGTGCTGCGTCGCGATGACAGGCTCTGCCTGTCATTGCGATGTAGCAGAGTTGGATCGTCGTGGGACTGTCGTTATGGACTGCGTCGGACAGGTGGTATACTGTTGGTTTGTTTTTTTTCTTTTTTACAGGAGATCGATGGCGGCGCAGGAATGAGAGAGTAATAAAATTAATGAAAACTGTGTTGTCTCTTTTATTTAATTAAAATACTTTTTTCTTGCTTTGTCTTTTTTTTATACATTTAATAACTTTGGGATTAATAATGGATCGGTGTCTTATTGACACCTCTCCATTATTAACCGGGCTTATTGTCACCGTGCAATCAACGGTGACATTAACCCCTTATTACCCCGCTTGCCACCGCTACAGGGCAAGTGGGAAGAGCCGGGTAAAGTGCCACAATTGGCACATCTTTTGATGCGCCAAATGTGGGGCTGCTGTAGCCTGGTATTATCAGGCTGTTGAGGGCCAAAATCCATGGGCCTTGACAGTCTTTTAATACCAGGCCGCAGCAGTCTGCATTTTACTTGGCTGGTTAACAAAAATAGGGGGGATCCCCACGCCGTTTTTTTTTTCGAGGGGATTCCCTATTTTTGTTAACCAGCCAAGCTAAGCAGACTGCTGTGGCCTGGTATTATCAGGCTGGCAAGGTCCATGGATATTGGATCCTTACCAGCCTGAAAAACCAGGCCTCAGCGGTCTGCTTCATCTGGCTGGTTAACAAAAATAGGGGGGACCCCACGCCAATTTCTTTCGAGGGGATCCCCTATTTTTGTTAATCAGCCAAGATATGCAGACTGCTGTGGCCTGGTATTATCAGGCTGGCAAGGTCCATGGATCTTGGCTCCTTAACAGCCTGAAAATCCAGGCCTCAGCGGTCTGCTTCATCTGGCTGGTTAACAAAAATAGGGGGGACCCCACGCCATTTTTTTTTTCGAATGGAACCCCTATTTTTGTTAATCAGTTCCCTCTGACGTCACTGATTGTGTCCCTGGCTGACCTGAAGTGAAAGTGGAAAGCAATCAATTAAGCTTTCCACTTAAGGGCCCGTCTCACATAGCGATATCGCTACCGAGATCGCTGCTGAGTCACTAGTTTTGTGACGCAGCAGCGAGCTCACCAGCGATATCGCTGTGTGTGACATTCAGCGACGATCAGCCCCCCTGCAGGGTATCGCTGATCGTCGCTGAAATGTCTGGACATTTTTTTGATCGCTGGTCTCCCGCTGACAGGCACGCATCGCTGCGTGTGACAGGCGGGAGACCAGCGATCCGCTGGTAACCAAGGTACACAGCGGGTTTCCAGGCGCGGGGCTGTGCCTAGAAACCCGCTGTGTACCTTGGATACCAGCGCCCTGATGCAGGGAGCTGGTATCCAAGGTACACAGCGGGTTTCCAAGCGCTGCGCGGTGCCTGGAAACCCGCTGTGTACCTTGGTTACCAGCGGATCGCTGGTCTCCCGCCTGTCACACGCAGCGATGCGTGCCTGTCAGAGGGAAACCAGCGATCAAAAAAAGGTCCTGACATTTCAGCGACGATCAGCGATACCCGGCAGGGGGGCTGATCGTCGCTGAATGTCACACACAGCGATATCGCTGGTGAGCTCGCTGCTGCGTCACAAAACTAGTGACTCAGCAGCGATCTCGGTAGCGATATCGCTATGTGAGACGGGCCCTTAAGCGATGTTACCCGCAGTGTCGCTGTCCCAGATCGCTGCCTGAGCTGCCTGTTTGGCAGCTCAGCAGCGATCATGTAGCGATACACCAGCGATCCTGACAAGTGCATATCGTTGTCGGGATCGCTGGTGTATCGTATCTTATGTGACACCCAGCCTTTACTCTCCTGTCAGGCAGGAGAGGAACTCATTCATTTGGGGTTTACTGTGAGGCTGCAGCATTAGCTGCGGTCCCTGCAGTAAACATTAACCCTTTCTGAAGGATTACACCGTGGGACCTGACTGTGCATGGGATAGGTAAGAATAATTTTGCTTTTTTATTTTATTTTTATTACAGGAAATGGTTTTTGCAGTAAAATAAAAGATGGTCAAAAACATGTGTCTTTATTTCATTAAAATGATTTTTAATTAAAGTGTGTGTGTTTTATTTTTATTTCATGCAATAGGATTAATAATTGATAGTTGTCTAATTGACAGCTCTCAATTATTAACCTGGCTTAAGGTCACTTTTCAATAGCAAGGTGGCTTTAACCCCATATTAACCCATTCCCACCGCTACAGGGCAATGGGAATAGACAGGCAAAGTGCCAGAAAGGGCGAATCTAATTATAGATTTGTCTTTCCTGGGGTGTCTGGGGGCAGATGTTAGTAGCCGGGGGGGGCAAAAATAATTGTCCCCCTCTGGGCTATTATTATCTGCCCCCACTCACTGGCTTTTTGTCTGGTTGCGAAAATAGGGCGGGAGCCCACGCATTTTTTTTCAGCAATTTTACACCTCATATATATATATATATACATGTCATTGAATTTGTGACACATATATATATATATTTATATTTGTAGTTCATACACTTCTACATAGTATAATAGCCGCTAATTCAATTGCCGGCTTTTGTGAAAATGCAGAACCCGACATGAAATGACACTTGGTGTACATAGGGTTAACCATGTCTTTTCATGTCCTTTGCTATCTAATTTGCACAAACAATTAAATCAGTCTATGTGTGCAAAATTTCACACCTGTAGGGGTTAATTAAAGGTGTAAATTCGTAGCAAAAAAGTCAGTTTTTTTTTACAACGAATTTACACCTTTAATTAACCCCTACAGGTGTGAAATTTTGCACACATAGACTGATGTAATTGTTTGTGCAAATTAGATAGCAAAGGACATGAAAAGACATGGTTAACCCTATGTACACCAAGTGTTATTTCATGTCGGGTGCTTCTGTCTTTTCACTGAAGCCGGCTTTACCCGGCAATTGAATCAGAGGATATTTTACTATGTAGAAGTGTATAAACTATACATATATGTATATATATATGTCACAATGACATGTATATATATATATATATATATATAATATATATGTATTCTATGTGTGTATATTTAGTGTTTACAAGGAAAGAATGGGGTTTTTTTAGTTGCGATATTTTGTTCCCATAGACTTACATGGGACTTCCGGTATCGGTATCGGGTATCGCCGATATTTTAGTGATATCGGCGATACCATTCCGATTCCGATACTTTAGGATATCGGAAAGTATCGCTCAACTCTACGAGAGTCACTTTCCACGTTCATAGGGAACTAACAGTCAGCCTGTTCTGAGGTAAAATCTCCGTCCGTCTGACTAGAATGTCTCTGACAGGAAATCCACTCCAAGACTGGCTCTGACTGGAATGTCAGGATCACTGAACTCCAGAAGACTGAACTCGCACTAGCTCAGACCAAGCTCTGACTAGCAAAAAGCCAAAAGCCAAAAAGCCCACTGCTACGTCTCCCACACCCTTATATATTCTAAGGCTCCCTCTGGTGGCACTATAGGGAAGTGTGAGTGTGAATGAATATCAGGTGTTGGTGATTTACCTTTCTGTGCATCCTCCAGGGAACATGTGTCACCAAGCGCAGCTGGGCCACACAGAAGCAATATCTCTGACCTCTTCCCAGAATATTAATATCTGCCCACAGCTGTCTGTTTAATCTTTGCTGGTTTGAATTTATAGGGAGACCCTACATAATTTTTTTTTGTTTGTGTCCCCCCTAAATTCACCAGGAAAGGCTAAGCAAACAGCTGTGAGCTGTTATTAATAGCCTGAGAGCCTTATAGGATATTGTGCCTTGTCCCAGATTACTAACATCAGCCCCAAGCCGTGGGCTTTCCCTCTGCTGGTTATGAAAATTACATGGGAACGCACACCATTTTTTAAATTTAATTATTTTACACAGGAGCTATACAGGTTCTGCTGAATACATCTCCCATCATTCTCTCATGGTCACGCTGGGGGGTCAAAGGGAGGGCCAAGTGCAATGATTTTGGGGTGTGGGAAATGTACCCCCTTTTTCGCAGGCGGTTTTGTGTCCCTGATGAACACGGAAATTGGGCCCGTGTAATTTCCCCGCATGAAAATTTTTTCCCTGTGCGCAAAAAAAACCCGACATTTGCGGTTCTTCAAAACTGACACAATGTCAATGATGGGTGTGCGTCTGTAAATTTTCGGTCCTTAAAAAAAGGACCCCCTATGGGGCTAAAAAAAAGGGAAAATGTGAAGAAGGCTTTAGAATAGGTTGTTTTCCCGTACCCGCAGCAGGGAAATACACTGTGAAAAAGCTGGGGTGCAGTTTCCTTTTAATTTTTTACCTTTTGATAAATTCGCCCCTAAAAATGCTGATTTGTGGGAAAAGGGCCCGGGGTTGGGCCCCCACTGATCTTAAAGTCAATTTACAAAGGGGGCTAAACGATTTTTTTGTGACCCGGGCGATCTCTTTAACCCTTCACCCCCCCAAAGGGTGGTTTGGCCCCTTAATGACCGGGGGGAATTTTTTCAATTCGGGCCACTGTTTTTTTATGGGTTATAAAAATCTGGAACCTTCAACGGGTCCCTTGCGATTTTGAGTTTTTTTTTCTCGTGGGCATATTTTACTTTTACGGTTTGAAGGAAAATTTCTTTTGATATAAAATTTTCGTTTATTTTTGAAAAAAAAAAAACAAATATGGGAAAATTTTTTAAAAATTTTTCAATTTTCAAACTTTGGGAATTTTTTTTTTCCCTTTAAAAAAGGAAAATTTCAAATAAAAAAAGTTAAGAAATAAAATTTTTCCCCCAAAGTCTTTCTTTACATCAACAATTTTGGGAAACCCAAAATTTTTTTTTTTTAGGGAAATTTTGAGGGTTGGGCCCCCCCCCCCGGTTTGGGAAACCCGGCCCCCCGGGGTTTTCCCTTTTTTTGGGGTTTTTTTTTTTGGGGGGGGGCCCCCCCCCAAAACCAAAAATTTTTGGGAAAAAAAAAAAACCCCGGGGGGAAAAAAAATTTTTTTTTGGGGGGTTTTTTAAAAAATTTTAAAAAAAGCAAAAATGGGTTCCCCCAAAAACCCCAAAAGGGGGGTTGGGGGTTTTTTTTTTAAAACCCCTTTCCCCCCTTAAATTTTTAAAAAAAAATTAAAAAAAAGGGGGGGAAAAATTTTTTTTTTGGGGGGGGCCTTTGGCCCCCTTTTTTTTGGGGGTTTTTTCAAAAGGAAAAGGGGGGGCCCCTTTTCCCGGGGTTTTAAAAAAAATTTTTAAAAAAAGGGGAAAAATTTTAAAAAAAAATTTTTGGGGGGGGGCCCCCAAAAAAGGGGGTTTTTTTTTTTTTTTTTTGGGAAAAATTTTTTTTAAAAAAAAATTTTTTTTAAAAAAAAGGGAAAAAAACCCCCCTTTTTTTTTTTAAAAAATTTAAAAAATTTTTTTTTGGGGGAAAAGGGGAAAAAGGGGAAAGGTTTCCCCTTTTTTTTAAAAAATTTTTTGGGTTTTTTTTTAAAAAGGGGGGGGGTTTTTTTGGGGGGGGGGAAAAACCAAAAGGGGTTTATTTCCCCCCCTTTGGGGGAAAAAAAATTTAAAAAAACCCCCCCCCGGGAAAAAAGGGGGGGAAAAAAAATTTTTTTAAAAAAAAAAATTTTTTAATTTTTTTCCCCCCAAAAAAAAAGGGAAAAAAAAATTTTGGGGTTTTTGGGGCCCCCCGGGGGGGGTTTTTTTTTAAAAATTTTTTTGGGGGGGGGGGGGTTTTTTTTTGGGGGGGGGGAAGGGGGAAAAAAAAAATGGGGGGCCCCCCCCCCAAAAAAAAGGGGGGGAAAAAAAAAAAATTTTTTTTTTTTTTCCCCCAAAGGGGATTCCCAAAAATTTTTTTTTAAAAAAAAAAAAAAAAAAAAAGGGGCCCCTTTTTTTTTTAAAAAAAACCCCTTTTTTTTTTTTTTTTAAAATTTTGGGGGGGGGCCTTTTTTAAAGGGGGGGGGGAAAAATTTTTTGGTTTAAACAAGGGGGGTTTTTTTTTTGGGGAAGGGAAAAAAACCCCCCCCCAAAAAATTTTTTTTTAAACCACCCACCCCTTGGGACGGGTTTTTGGCAGTTCACCCCCGAGTAAACACGGGTTTTTTAATTAGACGCCTAAGACTGCTTGGAAGTTCGAGGACCCTTTCTCCCAGTCTGGATTGTTTCAACGCCATTTGGAGCCTCATGTGGCGGCACGCGGTAATACGTCTTTGTGTGTTTTGGGGAAAACTTTTAGAGGTACCCAAAAGAAAGGGAAATCTTCTAAGGTATTAGGGGCTGGAGAAGCCGGTTTAGTTTATATTTTTTTTGATTATTTCGTTTCCCGGGGATTTTAATAAATGGTTGCGGCCTTTTTTAAAAAAAACACTGTCGGGAAAAAGGTCTTTTTATGCCACCCGTTCCCCAAGACGGCGATCCCAGGCTATACCCCCTAAAAAGCTTACAATGTCACCCCCATCCCCGGGACCTTTAATCCCAAAGGGGGCCCTGGGAGGCCGCATTCCCCAGCAGAAAAGCGATTGCTGGTGGTTGTCTGCTCATTCCCTTTCGGTCCACTTTTAAGGGAAGGGGGTTTTCCCAGAAAGTTAAACGATGTAAGGCCATTTTCACACTTTAGGTCCCGATTCATCAGGAGGGTGTTTTCCCTTAGCCAATAAAGATTGAGCTGAAATTCAATGCGTGCACCCCCCATTAGAATTTTGGGGCTGCCCGCCCGGGTTTGGCCTCGTGCTCGTGTGTAAGTCCACCCTCGGATCGGGTCGTGTTTTTGTGTTTGGGCCGCCTCCTGGGTTAGTTTTGGGGTTCTCATGATTGGGCCCCTGCCTCAGGTTATTCGGTCTTGTGCTTTGGGCCCCCCCCTGGGTCTGGCCTTATGTCTCATGTATTGGGCCACCCGCTCGGTTGGTCTAGGTCTTGTGTGTGTTTAAAGCGAGATGGCCCCGGGGAACCCGCATGCCCAGTCCGGAACTGTTTGAGGTTTATCCCCTTTTCCCGGGGGGGGGGTGGTGTGTCGGACCTTCCTCCAGACAAGGGGGCGGGGGGGATAAAAAGGCAGAGGGCGCAGAGGGGTTTTGGCCGAACCTGGGGGGACGTGCAATGAGAGGAGCGCTGTTTCCCCCTCCCCCCGACGTACCCCGGGGTTGCGACAGGCCCCCCCGCCTGTAAGGGGGGCCGCAGCTGGAAAAAAGGGGCCCGGTGTGCTGCAGCAGACCAGAAGGGGAGGGACTGCTACGGGGGGGGCCAGAGGGGAGGGAAGTCTTTTTTGCCCGGTGACTCCAAAAGAAAGGACCACTGCTAGTGTCCAGTCGCCCTGCCACAAAAGAGTGCCGCGGGGGGGCTGACCTTGCGCCCGACTTGCCACGAATTTTTCCCCCCTACAATGCCCCTGACTTCCCGTGAAATTTGCAGAGCATTTTTGGGTTGTCAGACTGTGGCCCGACCCTTTTTCAGCCCTAAAAATTTACTGGCTCGGGGAAGGGGCCGGGCCCCACCGCTGCCCGGCCGAAATAGGCATTGTGCCCCAGCCCCTGGAAAAAACCCCGCCGCTGTTGCCGGTATTGTTCCCAGAGGGTTTTCAGTTCGAGGCACCCTGACCTGTACATCGAACCCCCTTTTTCAAACCATTGTTTTTCCCCTACCATATCGTTTGCCATTTATACTGTTTAATCCACTGTTTAAAACCCTTTAACTTCCTGCGTGGTTATTCCCCTGTTAGATAAAACTGTTAACCCCTTGCTCTGCCTCCTGTCCTCACTGCATCCCGCAACCTGCCACATTTTGTTGGGTTTGGTCTTGTGCTCTGTTGTTTGGCCACCCGCCTCGGGTCTGGATCCAGTCTCGTGCGTTTTCTCTTGTGGCGCCTTTTTGTTGGAGCTCCAAATTGATTGTGCTTCAATCAAGATCATGCATCTATCTATTAAACTTGGATATTTTGGTGTAAGATCTTACAGGTGTGCTCCCTGCCTATAAGAGGATTCCTTGCTCATCATCCTTAGATGCTGTCATGGGTGAGGGAAAATGATAATTACTTAATGGTAATTTTAATTTTCCTGAAACCTATGACGGCACCCCTATTTCTTCCTCCCTGTGTCTTATGGTTGTGGTGGTTCTCAATCTTCTCTTTTACAATAAGAATGAGCTTGGTGAATGTATAAATAATAACAAGGTTAGGAGATTGTCTCCTACTTGATTTTTTGGAAAAACCACATCGAAGAGCTAGTGGGAGTTACCTTTTTATTCTGTGCTCGGGCTTTCTGGAGGTGGATCTGGATTGCCCGCCAGGGCAGTGGGGTACCAGTCCCGGGGCCGTGTCTTAAAGAGAGTTCATGGCAGCAGTGCCTGCTCCGTGGCTCTGGGCATCCATGAAAAAGGGAATATTTACAGGGGATGATAAGTTTGTATTAAAAGGTTCGTGAGTCACCTGGTGGTTTCTGGTCAGAGGTGACCAGCGCTGCAGGGCAGATCTTCTGGGACAGATGGTGTGATGCAGCAGAGTTGGAATAGCTTCCCACAGGTGAAGCTTGTTGTCCCGGGGCAGAGAGATGTTGTAGAGAGTAATGGTGCGGGTAGATGTACAGAGTGGAGTGTGTGCTGCAGGAAGTACTTGAGGACACAGTCAGATGCAGTTTCCAAGCTTTACTCACAATTTCGGCTGCAGCACAGATGCCCACTTGTACAGTATCCCCCAGGCGAGGAGTCCAGCAAACTCCCAGGTAGATTGGGATACACCTTTCCAGGACTCCTTCAATATTTCCTATCTCTGGCCATCTCACTGTGCTGATTCCTGTTCTTACTTCCTTCCCAACCCCACAAAGCAGTGTCCCAGTCTGGTAGCTGCGAATCCTGTCGGACAACGTGACCCAGGCGTTTCTTGTTATATATAGCTTTCCTTCCCCGGGGAAAATTCTTGTGGTTGTGGCTGTGACCCCCCAAAGTTGTCACAGCTGTTGGTTGCTGCTGAGTCCTGTTTACGCTCTACTAGTCTAGGGCTGAGTCCCTTCTGCGACCTGGTCCCTCCACAATTGGATCGGGGCCCACAGTTGATCATTCACTTCCGTGCCCAATAATAATAAAAATAATAATAATCTTTATTTTTATATATCGCTAACATATTCCGCAGCGCTTTACAGTTTGCATACATTATGTCGCTGTCCCCAATGGGGCTCACAATCTAGATTCCCTATCTGTATGTTTTTGGAGTGTGGGAGGAAACCGGAGTACCTGGAGGAAACCCAGCAAACACGGGAAGAACATACAAACCCCTTGCAGATGTTGTCCAGGTGGGATTGAAACCCAGGACTCCAGCGCTGCAAGGTGCAGTGCTATCCACTGAGCCATCGTGCTGCCAAGGACCCCTTTTATCCTTCCGGAAGCTTCCCTCTGTGCTTCTCTCACTCTAAACTTCTCTGTCTAAATACCGCAAAATAGTGCAATTAAATCATCCGACATAAACATCCAGTACATGTATGAGTGATATCCGGGGGATGATGCCTCTGCGGTATATCATGGGGGGACGATGGGTAAAGTGTGGGGCTCGCTCCGCTTTGTATCCCCTGCCCCCCTATGTCCCTCTCTAGAAACAAGTAATTACTTTCCTATTATTCCCGGCCTTATGTGTTGAGTGTTCGAGTCCTGTGTAAAAAGGGAAACCCGAACGAGGCGGGGATTTTCAAAAAGCCCCTTTCTCTTTTTTTTTCAGCGTTTGTGGCTAATTAAAGGACGGTTGCTAAGGGGAAGATCAGAAGCATCGCTGCCGGGCTCTAACGCACGCTCATTTTTTTCTCTCTACCTTTAACATCTAGGCTCTTGACCGGAGTTTTGAGGCTTCCCCCAAGAAAGTCGAGACGGTGCGATGGCCGCCCGAGATGATTCTCCCAAACACTACCAGTCAAGATCAGGTCGCCAGGCCCGGAGGCGTCAAAAGATGGAGTCAGAGGGAAAAAGGGGGGCAAGAGCCGGGCCACAGGCAATGCGGGGAAGGCAACAGGAGTTTTTCCGGATTTGTGATATTGAGGATAAAGGCTGCATCACAAGATGTGACATGCAGGTAAGAACGCAAGGAGACAGAGGACGTTCGGACCCCGGCTCCAGGGGAAGCGTGCGGAGAAAGTTTTATTTCATCTAAGTCTGAAGAAAAAAGTTTAAAAAAAGTTTCTTAACAAACACTATTTTTAATTTCCTTCTTTCTGAAACTATCATTCTATCTATATATATTATGTATATTATTAATTTGTTTCATGTCCTTCTTTTTTCCCCTTCTGACTTTCTTTCCTTCCTTACTTTCTATTTAAATCTATCATTCTACTTCTCTATGTAATTTCTATTATGTATATTATCAATTTGTATCTCTTTCTTTTTTCTCCTTTCTTTCTCTTTCATTTTTCTCTTTCTTTTGTTCTTTCTTCCTTTCTTTCTCATTTTTCTCTTTCTCTATTCTTTCTTTCTTCCTTTCTTTCTTCCTTTTCTTTCTTTCTTCCTTTCTCGCTCTTCCTCTCTTTTTCTTTCTTTTTTATAATATATAATTTAGTTACGTAATGTCTATATATAATACTATCAATTGTAGCATCTTTCTTTCATTTCTCTCATTTTTCTCTTTCTTTCTGTTTTTATTCTTTCTTTTTCTTACTTTCCTTTTTTCATCCCATTTTTTCTTTCTCTTTCATTTTTCTCCTTTGTTCTTTCTTTCTTTTTCATTTTTCTTTCTTTCTTCCTTCATTTCCTTCATTTTTCTTTCTCTCTCTTTTTTCTTTCTTTCTTTTTCTTCATTTATATTATAATATATAATTTTCTACGTAATGTCTAAATTTTATCAATCTGATCATTTCTTTCTTTAATTTTTCTCATTCTTTCTTTTTCTTTCTTTCATTTTTTCATCCCTTCTTTTTTCTCTTTCATTTTCTCCTTCTGTTCTGTGTTTCTTCCCTTCGATCTTTTTCAGTTTTCTTTGTTTCTTCTTCATTTCCTTCATTTTTCTTTCTTTCTCTCTTTTTGTTTCTTTCTATTATAATATATAATTTATCTACGTAATGTCTATATTTATTATCAATCTGTATCATCTTCTTTCCTTTCTTTCATTTTTCTCTTTCTTTCTTTTTCTTTCTTTCATTTTTTCATCCCTTCTTATCTTTCTTTCATTTTTCTCCTTTTTTCTTTCTTTCTTCCCTTCATTCTTTCTATCTTTCTCTTTTTTCTTTCTTTATATTATAATATATAATTCTATTTATCTGTGTAACGTCTATTATGTATATTATCAATTTGTCTCGTCTTTCTTTTGTTTTATGTTCCTATTTTTTTCTCTTTCCTTCTCGCTTTCTTTCATTTTTGTTTTTTTTAAAATCTATCTATGAAATATAAAAATAATAACTTTTCACTATCTCTCCTCCTTTATCTATCGTCCTCACACCTGCAAGTGGATATAGGAAGTGTTACCACCTCTTTTCAAATGGCAAGTTTTTTTTCATGTATAAAAAATCATCCCAAGAAGAATTATTTCAGAATTTTTCCACCTTTAATGTGACCCATAATCTGTACATATCAATTGGGAAACAAACTGAAATTTTTTGGGGTGAAAAAAGGAAAATATAGAACTAAAATAATGTGGTTGCATAAGTATACACTCCCCTTTAACTAATACTTTGTTGAAGTCCCCCTTTGAATTTATGACAGCCAACTGATGATCTTCTCTGGCAAAGCCATTCTTTGTTGATTTGGAGATGTGCTCAGGGGCTTTGTTGTCTTCAGCTTTTTAGCAGAGGCCTGTATTTTGTCGGAAAACTGACTGAATCTGGTACTTTTTATAATTCCCTCCAACTTGATTATATTCCTTCTTACTTCTGCCGATAAAAAAGCCCCAATCACAATGCTGCCTCCACCATGCTTCCACTGTGGGTATGGTGTTATTTTGGTGATGTGCATTATTGGCTTTGCACCATGTATAAGGGTGGTGGGCAATTGTTGTCTCGTTCCCACCCTAGAAGACACCAACAGCATGATGTGTTGTATTGTAGGGTGAATATGCTTGCGTCTTTTATAAAAATCATGTCAGTGAATTGCTTTTTGAAATTATGGCCAAAAAGGTTCAATCTTCGTCTCATCAGAGCATAACAGATCTTCCACATGCTTTTGGCAGGTCTGATGTAGGTTTTGCAAAATATAATCTCACATAGATGATTTCACTGTAAGAAAAGGCGTCTGTCTTGCCACCCTACCCAACAGGCAGACATATGAAGAATACAAGAGATTATTGTCACATGCAGGACGCAGCTAGCTCTTGTCAGAAATTCCTGCAGCTCCTTTAATGTTGCTGTAAACCTCTTGGCAGCTTGCTTTTACCAATTCCTTCTTGTCTTTTAATCCATTTTTGAGGGATGTCCACTTCTAGGTAATGTAAAACAATGAACATGGAAAAAGCGCAGCATGAAAAGCACCTGGGGGTTTTAAAAGGGATAGGGATGGGGAGATTAGCCTTTCACCTGGGAAACGCTGAGTACCCCTGCACAACCTTAGTAGCGGACCTCTCCATGCACTCCTGCCTGTTGCTCCCCGCACCCCTCCTTGCTGCTTCTGGCCGGGCAGAGGCACAAATCCAGCACGTATGAAAAATCACAGGGTTGGGCGTACTTTTGGGCCTATTGGCGGAGATACTTTAGGCCCCAGTTCTCCAGCACAATTCAAGGGGAATACAACGGTTTTTTGGGAAAAAAAATGTTTATGTTTCGGTAGCTGAGGATGCAGGCAAAAAAGGCAATACAAAGCAGTTGGAATTATAATTGCGTACCCTGACTAACCACCCCAACTAAGGCAGCTAAAAAAAATCAAAACAGCACCACTGAAAAAACGGGAAAAAGAAAAGGGTTAAAAAAATAAAGGGGTGAACAAAAAAAGGGGGCAAAAACCCCCCCGGGGGGCCCCGGGGAAGGGGCCCCCCAAAAGGGTTCGGGGGCAAAAGGGCAAAAAAAAGACAAACAAAAAAAAAAAAAAATTTTTATCTGTTAGGGGGAAAATGCAGACACACACAGCGGGTTAAAAGGGGGAAATTTTGGGAAAAAAGGTTTTCAACCAAAAATTTGGGCCCCCGGGGCAACCCTGAGGGGAAGGTGATTTCCCCTTTTAAAAGGGGCCGTCAGAAAAAACCATTCCCCCGCCCTCAAAAATTTTTATTTGGAAATTTGAAACCGCTTTAAAACCCCAAGGGGGCCTCGCTTAAAACCAAACTAAACCCTTTTCCCCCCTTTTCCCCCCCTTTTAGGGGGGGAAAAACCCAAACCCCCTTTTGGGGAAACCCAGGCCCGGGCAATGAGTTCTATGTTTAACCCCGGAAAAATTCCCCCCACAGGGGTTTTCCCAAACCCCAAAAACCCAAAAATTGTCCTCCGCCCAAATAACCCCCCCCTTTTTAAAAACCAAAAAAATTTAGTTTCCCCAGAAAAACAGAATCTAAATTTCCCCCCAAACCCCCAAAATACCCCAAAAATTTCCCTAAACCAAAAAAAGGGGGAAAGGAGGGAACAGGGGAAAAAAGGCTCAAAAAAAACCTTTTTAAAAAAGGATTTTTTGGGAAAACGTTTTGGGGTTTTTTAAAGTCCCGGGGGAAAAACCCAAAAAAAAAAAACCCCGGGTTAAAAAATTCCCCCCTTATTTTTTAAAAAAACCCAATAAACCCCGGGGGTTAAAAATTTTGGAGATCTCTCTCATGGGAAAAAACCCCTTTTAGGACAACCGGGGCCAAACCCCCCCCCTTTTTTTCCCGGGCCCCTAAAACCCAAAGGGGGGTTTTTAAAAACCCCCTTTGGGCCCCCCCCTTTGGGGAGGGAAAAAACCCCCCATTTTCCTGGCCCCAAAATCATTTTTCAAAACGCTCCCCCAAAAAATCAAAAGCCCCCCCTCTGCCCCGAAGAAAATCGGGGTTTTAAAACCGGGGAATTTTCAGAAAAACGGAGAAAAACAAAAAAGATTTGCCCAAAAAATTTAACCCCCTTCAAGACCCAGCCTTTTTTTCCCTTTAAAAAAACCTTCCCCCTTTTTTGAAATTTTTTGGACCTTTTTCCCTTTTGGGGGAAAAAACCGGGGGAAACCCCCTTTAAAGGTTTTCCCACGATTCGGATTGTTTTTTGTGACAAAATTTGGGTTTCATGTTAGTGGTAAATTTAGGTCGAAAAATTTTTGCTTTTTTTTTGTAAAAAAAGGGAAAATTTTGGGGAAAAAATTCAAAATTTTTAAAAATTTTTTAAAAATTTTTAATTTTTTTTTTTTTAAAAAACCAAGATTTTTTTGGGGAAAAAAATATTTAAAAATTTTAATTTCCCACTGCCCTACTTTACATCAGCCCAATTTTGGGAACAACATTTTTTTTTTGTTAGGAAGTTATAAGGGTTAAAAGTTGCCCACATTTCTCATTTTTAAAAAAAAATTTTTCCCAAAACCATTTTTTTTAGGGACCACCTCACTTTTTTAAATCACTTTGAGGGATATGGCAAAAAAACCCCCAAAATTTACACCTTTAAAAACGGAAACCCCCCCAAAACTTTTTAAATCCCAAATTTAAAAAGAAATTTAAAAAACCCCTTTAGGGGTTTCACAGGACTAAGCAACGTGGGGGAAAAAAAAGAACTTTTTTTTTTTTTCCAACAAAAATTTTCTTTTAGCATCAAATTTTTTTTTTTTACCGGGGGATCAGGATAAAAAGGACCAAAAATTTTTTTGGGAAAATTTTTCCTGAGTACACAGTCCCCCCATATGGGTCAAAAAAAACCCCTGTATGGGCCCCACGGGAGGGCTTAGAAGGGGGAAAAGGGGGGCCAAAATTTTTTTTTTAAAGGAAAAAAATTTTGGAAAATTTTTTGGTTTTCCATGTGCATTTTGGGGGGGTTTGTGTGCCTAAACATTGGAGCCCCCCAAAAGTGACCCCATTTTTAAAATAGACCCCCCAAAAGGGAATTTTCAAAATTAAAAAACATATTTTAAACCCAGACCATTACACAGAAAAAAAGGCACCCAAAAAAAAAAAAATCCAAAATAAATAAAAAATCTTTTTTTCAAAAAAGCATGAAAAGGGATAAAAAAAAATAAGGGGATTTAGTAAACTAATTTTGATAAAATAATGTACAAACCCTCCCGCCACGTCAAGGCAACCCTCTGGGACAGTCCTACTCTAATATTGAAACCTTTCCTTGCAAGTGACTTAAAGGAACAAGGGCAGAGGGACGAAACCCCAGTTGAAGCCCGCCAGACGATGGATTTTCTCAACTAGAACGGGCGGTCACACCCTATACACGGATGCCTAAACTACATAGAAAATAGATCTGACTAAAAAGAATAATGTGATGCAAAATGTAAACAAATAACAATCCATAACGAAAAAAGGCAAAAAAAAACAAATATCCAAAATAAAAAAAAAATCTTTTGAAAATGCATGAAGTGTAAAAATAATAAGGATTTGTAAACATTTTGACAAAAATGTACAAGCCATCCCCCGTCAAGAACCTCGGGGACAGCCTTAAATTGAAAACCTTTCCACTTTCAATGATAAATGGAAAAGAGGATGAACCCATTGAAACTCCGGCAGAAGGAAGATTTTCAATAAGAAAACAGGGGACACCTAAACAGGAAACAAAAACAAAAAACTAATCTAATGAAAAATAATTAAGTGTAGAAAAGTAAAGATTTAAACATACTTACAAAAACAGCACCAAAAAAAAAAACCAAAAAGAAAAAAAATCTTTTGAAAAGCTATGTAAAATATAAGTGAATAGAAAAATTAACAAAATAGTAAGCTCCCGCCAGCAAGGCACCTCTGGACAGCCCCTAATATGAAAACTTCACTGAATGACTTAAATTGAAAAAGGCGAAGAAAAGCATTGATCCGCACGGATGGATTTTCCAACCAGAAAACGGGCCAACCCTATATCAAATGATAAATCTAAAAATGAGAATGAAAATAATTAGTGTAAAATTAGCATATTAACACATGACCATTACACAGAAAAACAGGCACAAAAAAAACAAATATCCAAAAATGAAATAAAAATCTTTTTGCAAAAATGCATGAAGGTAGTAAAATAATAAGGGTATTTAGTAAACATAATTTTGATCAAAATAATGTACAAGCCATCCCGCCACGTCAAGGCAACCTCTGTGGGACAGTCCTACTCTAATATTGAAAACCTTTCCACTTGTCAAGTGACTTAAATGTGAACAAGGGCAGAGGGACTGAACCCACCATTGAAGCTCCGGCCAGACAGGATGGATTTTCTCAACTCAGAAAACAGGGCGGTCACACCCTTATATGCACGGAATGCACTATGAACTACATAGAAAACTAGATCTGAACTGAAAAAGTAAGTTAATGTGTATGCAAAATGTAAATGCATATTAACACATGACCATTACACAGAAAAACAGGCACAAAAAAAACAAATATCCAAAATGAAATAAAAAATCTTTTTGCAAAAATGCATGAAGGTAGTAAAAATAATAAGGGTATTTAGTAAACATAATTTTGATCAAATAATGTACAAGCCATCCCGCCACGTCAAGGCAACCCTCTGTGGGACAGTCCTACTCTAATATTGAAAACCTTTCCACTTGTCAAGTGACTTAAATGTGAACAAGGGCAGAGGACTGAACCCACCAGTTGAAGCTCCGGCCAGACAGGATGGATTTTCTCAACTCAGAAAACAGGGCGGTCACACCCTTATATGAGGAATGCACTATGAATACATAGAAAACTAGATCTGAACTGAAAAAGTAAGTTAATGTGTATGCAAAATGTAAATGCATATTAACACATGACCATTACACAGAAAAACAGGCACAAAAAAAACAAATATCCAAAAATGAAATAAAAAATCTTTTTGCAAAATGCATGAAGGTAGTAAAAATAATAAGGGTATTTAGTAAACATAATTTTGATCAAAATAATGTACAAGCCATCCCGCCACGTCAAGGCAACCCTCTGTGGGACAGTCCTACTCTAATATTGAAAAAAAAAAAAAAAAAAAAAAAAAAAAAAAAAAAAAAAAAAAAAAAAAAAACAAAATGTAAATGCATATTAACACATGACCATTACACAGAAAAACAGGCACAAAAAAACAAATATCCAAAAATGAAATAAAAAATCTTTTTGCAAAAATGCATGAAGGTAGTAAAAATAATAAGGGTATTTAGTAAACATAATTTTGATCAAAATAATGTACAAGCCATCCCGCCACGTCAAGGCAACCCTCTGTGGGACAGTCCTACTCTAATATTGAAAACTTTCCACTTGTCAAGTGACTTAAATGTGAACAAGGGCAGAGGGACTGAACCCACCAGTTGAAGCTCCGGCCAGACAGGATGGATTTTCTCAACTCAGAAAACAGGGCGGTCACACCCTTATATGCACGGAATGCACTATGAACTACATAGAAAACTAGATCTGAACTGAAAAAAGTAAGTTAATGTGTATGCAAAATGTAAATGCATATTAACACATGACCATTACACAGAAAAACAGGCACAAAAAAAAAATATCCAAAAATGAAATAAAAAATCTTTTTGCAAAAATGCATGAAGGTAGTAAAAATAATAAGGGTATTAGTAAACATAATTTTGATCAAAATAATGTACAAGCCATCCCGCCACGTCAAGGCAACCCTCTGTGGGACAGTCCTACTCTAATATTGAAAACCTTTCCACTTGTCAAGTGACTTAAATGTGAACAAGGGCAGAGGGACTGAACCCACCAGTTGAAGCTCCGGCCAGACAGGATGGATTTTCTCAACTCAGAAAACAGGGCGGTCACACCCTTATATGCACGGAATGCACTATGAACTACATAGAAAACTAGATCTGAACTGAAAAAGTAAGTTAATGTGTATGCAAAATGTAAATGCATATTAACACATGACCATTACACAGAAAAACAGGCACAAAAAAAAACAAATATCCAAAAATGAAATAAAAAATCTTTTTGCAAAAATGCATGAAGGTAGTAAAAATAATAAGGGTATTTAGTAAATTATGTTTACTAAATACCCTTATTATTTTTACTACCTTCATGCATTTTTGCAAAAAGATTGTTTATTTCATTTTTGGATATTTGTTTTTTTTTGTGCCTGTTTTTCTGTGTAATGGTCATGTGTTAATATGCATTTACATTTTGCATACACATTAACTTACTTTTTCAGTTCAGATCTAGTTTTCTATGTAGTTCATAGTGCATTCCGTGCATATAAGGGTGTGACCGCCCTGTTTTCTGAGTTGAGAAAATCCATCCTGTCTGGCCGGAGCTTCAACTGGTGGGTTCAGTCCCTCTGCCCTTGTTCACATTTAAGTCACTTGACAAGTGGAAAGGTTTTCAATATTAGAGTAGGACTGTCCCACAGAGGGTTGCCTTGACGTGGCGGGATGGCTTGTACATTATTTTGATCAAAATTATGTTTACTAAATACCCTTATTATTTTTACTACCTTCATGCATTTTTGCAAAAAGATTTTTTATTTCATTTTTGGATATTTGTTTTTTTTGTGCCTGTTCCCCTAAGGAACTTATCTAGATGCATAGTGATCACTTTGAACCCCCAGGTGCTTCACAAATTGATCTGTAAAAAAAAGAAAGTACTTTTTTTTCACAAAAATTTTCTTTTAGCCTCAGTTTTTTCATTTTCACATGGGCAACAATATAAATTGGATCCTAAAATTTGTTGGGCAATTTCTCCTGAGTACACAGATACCTCATATGTGGTCATAAACCACTGTTTGGGCGCACGGCAGGGCTCAGAAGGGAAGGAGCGCCATTTGACTTTTTGAATGGAAAATATGCTGGAATATTTAGCGGTTGCCATGTCGCATTTGGAGAGTCCCTGTGTGCCTAAACATTGGAGCTCCCCCACAAGTGACCCCATTTTGGAAACTAGACCCCCTAAGGAACAGATGCATAGTGATCACTTTGAACCCCCAGGTGCTTCACAAATTGATCTGTAAAAAAAAGAAAGTACTTTTTTTTCACAAAAATTTTCTTTTAGCCTCAGTTTTTTCATTTTTACATGGGCAACAGTATAAATTGGATCCTAAAATTTGTTGGGCAATTTCTCCTGAGTACACAGATACCTCATATGTGGTCATAAACCACTGTTTGGGCGCACGGCAGGGCTCAGAAGGGAAGGAGCGCCATTTGACTTTTTGAATGGAAAATATGCTGGAATATTTAGCGGTTGCTATGTCGTATTTGGAGAGTCCCTGTGTGCCTAAACATTGGAGCTCCCCCACAAGTGACCCCATTTTGGAAACTAGACCCCCTAAGGAACTTATCTAGATGCATAGTGAGCACTTTGAACCCCCAGGTGCTTCACAAATTGATCCGTAAAAAAAAGAAAGTACTTTTTTTTCACAAAAATTTTCTTTTAGCCTGAGTTTTTTTCATTTTCACATGGGCAACAGTATAAATTGGATCCTAAAATTTGTTGGGCAATTTCTCCTGAGTACACAGATACCTCATATGTGGTCATAAACCACTGTTTGGGCGCACGGCAGGGCTCAGAAGGGAAGTAGCGCCATTTGACTTTTTGAATGGAAAATATGCTGGAATATTTAGCGGTTGCTATGTCGCATTTGGAGAGTCCCTGTGTGCCCAAACATTGGAGCTCCCCACAAGTGACCCCATTTTGGAAACTAGACGCCCTAAGGAACTTATCTAGATGCATAGTGAGCACTTTGAACCCCCAGGTGCTTCACAGAAGTTTATAACACAGAGCCGTGTAAATAAAAAAATCATTTTTTTTTCTCAAAAATTATTTTTTAGCCCACTGTTTTTTATTTTCACAATGGTTACAGGAGAAATTGGACCCCAAAAGTTGTTGTCCAGTTTCTCCTGAGTACGCTAGTACCCCATATGTGGGGGGGAACCACTTTTTGGGCACACGTCAGGGCTCGGAAGGGATGTAGTGACGCTTTGAAATGCCGACTTGATGGAATGGTCTGCGGGCATCTTGTTACGTTTGCAGAGCCCCTGATGTGCCTAAACAGTAGAAACTCCCCACAAGTGACCCCATTTTGGAAACTAGACCCGGCAAAGAACTTATCTAGATGTGTGGTGAGCACTTTGAACCCCCAAGGGCTACACAGAAGTTTATAACGCCCGGGCATGAAAATAAAAAAATCATATTTTTTCCACAATCAGGATCTTTTAGTCCCCAATTTTTTTATTTTCCCAAGGGTAACATGAGAAATTAGACCCCAAAAGTTGTTGTCCAATTTGTCCTGAGTATGCTGATATCCCATATGTGGGAGAAAACTACTGTATGGGCACACGTCGGGGCTCGGATGGGAAGTAGTGACGTTTTGAAATGCCCACTTGATGGAATGGTCTTCGGGCGTCATGTTACGTTTGCAGAGTCCCTGATGTGCCTAAACAGTAGAAACTCCCCACAAGTGACCCCATTTTGGAAACTAGATCCCCCAAGGAACTCCTATAGATGTGTGATAAGCACTTTGAATCTCCAAGTCCTTCACAGAAGTTTATAACGCAGAGCCGTGAAAATATAAAATCATTTTTTTCCACAAAAATAATTTTTAGTCCCCAATTTTTTTTCCCAATGTTAACAGGAGAAATTAGAACCCCCAAAGTTGTTGTGCAATTTTTCCCGAGTACGCTGATACCTCATATGTGGGGATAAACCACTGTTTGGGCATACGTCGGGGCTTGGAATAAAGGGAGCACTGTTTGACTTTTGAACGCAAAATTTGCAGGAATCAATGGTGGCGCCATGTCGCGTATGGAGACCCCCTGATGTGCCTAAATAGTGGAAACCCCTCAATTCTAACTCCAACCCTAACCCCAACACACCCCTAACCCCAACCCTAACCCATACACACACCTAACCCTAATACAAACCCTAATCATAACCCTAACCCCAACACACCCCTAACCCTAATCCCAACTCTAACCATAAACCTAACTACAAGCCTAACCCTAATTCCAACCCTAACCCTAATTCCAACCCTAACCCAAATTCCAACCCTAACCGTAATTCTAACCTTAACCCTAATGCTAACCCTAACCCTAGTTCTAACCCTAAGGCTGGGTTCATATTGCGTTTTACCAGCCCGTTCAACACGTAGCGTTGACCGGCTGGTGACGGTATAGCATAACGCGATCGCGTTATGCTATACCCGCTAGCGCAGATGAATCAGCAGATAATCAGCCGTGGATCCGCAGCAAAATCCGCCGCGGATCAGCAGCGAAATCCGCCGCAGATCAGCAGCGAAATCCGCCGCGGATCCACAGCGAAATCAGTCGCGGATCCGCAGCGAAATCAGTCGCGAATCCGCAGCTAAATCAGTTGCGGATCCGCAGCGAAATCAGCCGCGGATCAGCAGCGAAATCAGCCGCGGATCAGCAGCGAAATCCGCTGCGGATCCGCAGCGAATCAGCAGCAAAATCGCCGCGGATCAGCAGCGAAATCCGCCGCGGATCAGCAGCGAAATCCCGCGGATCGCAGCCAAATCAGCGCGGATCAGCAGCGAAATCCGCCGCGGATCAGCAGCGAAATCAGCCGCGGATCAGCAGCGAAATCCGCTGCGGATCGCAGCGATCAGCAGCAAAATCAGCCGCGGATCAGCAGCGAAATCACCGCGGATCAGCAGCGAAATCACTGCGATCGCAGCAAAATCAGCGGGATCGCAGCGAAATCCGCCGCGGATCAGCAGCGAAATCCGCGCGGATCCGCAGCGAAATCCGCGCGGATCAGCAGCGAAATCAGCCGCGGAATCAGCAGCGAAATCCTGCGATCCGCAGCGAATCAGCAGCAAATCAGGCGGGATCCGCAGCGAAATCCGCGCGGATCGCAGCGAAATCCAGCGGATCCGCAGCGAAATCCGCAGCGGATCAGCAGCGAAATCCGCCGTAAATCAGCAGCGAAATCCCCCGGAATCAGCAGCGAAATCAGCCGCGATCAGCAGCGAAATCACCGCGGATCAGCAGCGAAATCACCGCGGATCCGCAGCGAAATCAGTCGCGGATCCGCAGCGAAATCAGTCGCGGATCCGCAGCGAAATCAGTAGCGAATCCGCAGCGAAATCCGCCGCGGATCCGCAGCGAAATCAGCAGCGAATCCGCAGCAAAATACACCGTGGATCCGCAGCAAAATCAGCAACGTGTGCACAGGGCCTAATAGGAAAAAAAAAAGGAAGAAAAAAAAAAAAAAAATCTTTATTTTTTTTATTTGTCCCTACCTATGATAAAGGGGGGGTTCATTTACTTTTTTTTATTTTGATCACTGTGACAGTTTATCACTGTGATCAAAATAAATTTTTGGACACTGGGGGGCGCACTGCGCATGCGCCGGCCGGCGGGCGCACTGCGCATGCGCCCGCCATTTTCCAAGATGGCGGCGCCCATGAAGAGGCCCGGGCGGACGCCGGGACCGATCCAGGGACATCGGTGGATCGGGAGAGGTGAGTAGGGTGGTCGGAAGGTTAGGGGGGGGATCGGAAGGTGGGGGCACCGGAGCAAAGGAGGAGGGGAGCTGTTAGTGACGGCGGTGACCGATCGCTGCCATCTTTCGGTGGCGGCGGCCGATCGCCGCCGTGAATCCGTGTGGGGGGGTCAGGGCTCGGTGTCCAGCCATGGCAGATGCTATTGCAGCATCGGCCATGACTGGATTGTAATATTTCACCAATTAAATTGGTGAAATATTACAGATTGCTCTGATTGGCTGTTTCACTTTTAACAGCCAATCAGAGCGATCGTGGCCACGGGGGGGTTAAGCCAACCCCCCTGTGGTGAAGCACAAAGGGTCCTGTAACTGCGGGTCGGGTGACCTTTGAGTGACCCCGGTCTCCCGGCCCGCAGGAACGCGATCCTTTCATGACACAGGGTATGCGTCATAGGTCGGATTGGCACCGACTTTCATGACGCATACGCTGTGTCAAAGGTCGGGAAGGGGTTAAGAGCAAACTCAGCCAAAGGCAAAAAAGAGACCCAGTCATCCTGATCAGCAGACACAAAGCATCTTAGATAAGTCTCTAATGTCTGGTTTGTTCTCTCAGTTTGACCATTGGTCTGAGGATGAAATGCCGAGGAGAAAGACAATTGAACACCCAGTTTAGAACAAAAAGTCCTCCAAAATCTGGAAACAAACTGGACTCCTCTGTCAGACACAATGTTCTCAGGAATGCCGTGTAAACGAACCACGTGCTGAAGAACAACGGCACCAATTCAGAGGAGGAAGGCAACTTAGGTAATGGCACAAGATGTATCATTTGGAAAACCTATCACAAATTACCCAGATGGTGGTCATTCTCTGAGAAACAGGAAGGTCGGAAATGAAATCCATAGAGATATGGGTCCATGGTCTCTTGGGCACAGGCAATGGCATCAACAAACCACTAGAGCGAGAGCAAGTTGGAGCGAGCAAGTCCGCAGGACTGCACAAATTCCCTGACATCGCGAGACAAGGTAGGCCACCAAAAGGACCGACTAACCAAGTCTCTGGTACCAAAAATTCCGGGATGCCCAGCCAATGCGGAACAATGAATCTCAGACATCACACTCTTTTTCCATTGGTCCGGGACAAACAATTTTCCAACAGGGCAGCACTCGGGCCTATCCTCCTGACACCCCTCCAGAGCAAGTCTCAAATTGGGCGAGATGGCGGAAAGAACTACACCCTCTTTCAAAATAACAGAAGGATCAGATAACTCAGGAGAGTCCGCAAGGAAACTCCTCGAGAGGGCATCCGCCTTAACATTCTTAGTGCCAGGAAGAAAGGAAACCACAAAATTAAAACGTGTGAAAAACAAGGCCCACCTGGCCTGTCTAGGATTGAGTCGCTTGGCAGATTCCAGATAGACCAGATTCTTATGGTCCGTAAGGACCACCACCTGATGTTTGGCTCCCTCCAGCCAATGTCTCCACTCTTCAAAAGCCCACTTCATGGCCAATAACTCCCGATTACCCACGTCATAATTACGTTCAGTAGGAGAAAATTTTCGAGAGAAAAAGGCACAAGGGTTACTTTTAGAGGTCTCTGGATCTTTTTGGGACAAAACGGCACCTGCCCCAATTTCAGAGGCATCAACCTCCACCTGAAATGGCAGAGAAACATCAGGCTGCCGTAGAACAGGAGCAGAAGTGAATCTCTGCTTAAGTTCCTGAAATGCAGAGACTGCCTCAGGAGGCCAATTCACCACATCAGAACCCTTTCTGGTCAAATCAGTTAATGGTTTAACAATAACCGAGAAATTACCAATAAATTTACGATAAAAATTGGCAAAACCCAAAAATCTCTGAAGAGCCTTTAATGAAGTAGGTTGGACCCAATCACAGATGGCCTGAACCTTGACCGGGTCCATTTCAATAACAGATGGGGACAAAATGAATCCCAGAAATGAGATCTTCTGTACGCCAAAAAGACACTTTGATCCCTTCACATACAGAGCATTATCCCTCAAAATCTGGAACACAGTCCGAACATGTTTCACATGAGAGTCCCAGTCATTAGAAAAAATCAAGATATCATCCAAATAAACAATCAGAAATTTGTCCACAAAATCCCTGAAAATGTCATTCATGAAGGACTGGAAGACGGAAGGAGCATTAGTGAGCCCAAAGGGCATCACCAGGTACTCAAAATGCCCTTCAGGGGTATTGAATGCCGTCTTCCATTCATCCCCGTGCTTAATGCGAATAAGGTTATACGCCCCCCTGAGGTCAAGCTTGGTAAACCAAGTAGCGTTTTTCACCCTGGAAAACAGGTCCGAAATCAAGGGTAACGGGTATTGATATTTCACAGTAATATTGTTCAAGAGACGATAATCAATACACGGCCTTAATGAACCATCCTTTTTGGCCACAAAGAAAAAACCGGCACCTAAGGGTGAAGAGGATGGTCTGATATGACCCTTCTCCAATGACTCCTTGATATAAGACCGCATAGCGTCATGTTCAGGTACAGACAAGTTAAAAAGGCGACCTTTAGGGAATTTACTACCCGGCACTAATTCAATAGCGCAGTCATAGCTCCTATGGGGAGGTAAGGATGCAGATTTACTTTCGCTAAACACATCAGAAAAATCAATCAAAAAGTCAGGAACATCCTGAGCCTGGGGGGAGACAGAAAAAACAGGAGTGTTGGTATTAACACATTGGCAGCCCCAACTGGTTACAGACACAGATTTCCAATCCAAAACAGGATTATGAGACTGTAACCAAGGAAAACCCAGCACGATAATGTCATGCAGATTATACAGAACCAAAAATTTGCAGCACTCCTGGTGATCAGGTTCAACCCTCATTATCACCTGAGTAGAAAACTGGGGTTTATTCTCAGCCAAAGGGGTAGAATCGATCCCCAGTAGGGGAATAGACTTCTGTAGGGGTATCAAGGGAAATCCACAACGTTTAGCAAAATCATAATCCATCAGGTTAATAGCTGCTCCAGAATCAACGAAAGCCTGAGCAGAAAATGAGGACAGAGAGCATATCAGAGTGACAGTTAATAAAAACTTAGTCTGAACACTACCCAAGACAACTGAGCGTGCAAAACGTCTTCCCCGCTTAGGGCAGACTGAAATAGCATGAGAGGCATCACCACAGTAGAAACATAACCCATTGCGCTTTCGAAACTCATGATGCTGTGCCCCAGACACCACTCTATCACACTGCATGGGTTCAGAAGCTGGTTCACAAGGCAACACCATTCCACGCATACTTCTCTGCTCACGCAAACGTCTGTCAATTTGAATCGCTAATGATATAGAATCATTGAGACCAGAGGGGACAGGGAATCCCACCATAACATCCTTTACATTATCTGACAGACCCTTCCGGAAAAGGGCTGCCAAAGCGTCGTCATTCCATTTGGTCAGGACTGCCCACCTACGGAATCTCTGACAGTATAACTCAGCGTCATCAAGCCCCTGATTTAATGCCAACAAGGCTTTCTCAGCTTGATCAGTGACATTAGGCTCATCTTACAATAACCCCAAGGCCTGAAAAAATGCATCAACATCACTCAAAACAGGATCCCCAGGTATCAGGGAAAAAGCCCAATCCTGAGGATCGCCGCGCAGGAGAGAGATGATAATTTGAACCTGCTGCGCTGCGTTTCCTGAGGACTTAGATTTTAAGGCAAAAAATAATTTACAATTATTTTTGAAATTCTGAAACTTAGCTCGATCCCCTAAAAACAAATCTGGCATGGGAATCCTAGGTTCCACAACAGGCAACCTAGCAAGATAGGCAGCAATACTCCGAACCTCAGTGGCAAGCTGATCCACACGGCCAGACAACCGTGCAAACTCCATTGAGAGAAAAAATCCTCCCCAGCACCCAGAGATACAGAGGGAAAAAAAAAAAAATGCAACAAACAGAAAAATATCTCTGACACTATTTTTTCCCTTCTGTGAGTACCATACAATTTTCAATTTTTAGGCCGGTGATACTGTTATGTTTCGGTAGCTGAGGAGTGCAGGTAAAAAAGGAAATACACCAGAGCAGTTGGAATCTATGAGATTGCAGTACCCTGACTAACCACCACAACTAGAGGCAGCCGTGGAGCGTTCCTACGTTGGTCCTAGACGCCTCGTCACAGCCTGAGAAACTAACTACACCTAAAGATAGATATAGGAAAGCTATCTGCCCCGGAGCAGAACCCCAAAGACAATAGAAAGCCCCCAAACAAGTAATGGCGGTTAGACAAGATGAAATACTGACACAGAAAGAAAATAGTATGAGCAAACGCTGGGGCCCAAACTAACTAAATAGAAAAGGATAGGAAGGGTACTTACTGCAATCCCAGAAAAACCCTGAAAAGCACCAACTCTACTAATTTCAAAAACACCTGAGATCACACGACCTCTACCACCTAAATTAGTTCTCTGGTGTAACAAAATCAAAACAGCAGCCACTGAAAAAACTGGAAAAAGCAAAGGTACAAACATCAGTGGCTGAACAAAACTGAGAGGGCAGAAGCCCCCGGAGGGGACCCTGAAGGCCCCCACAGAAGTGCAGGACAAAATGCAAAAATATAGCACAAACACAAAGAAGAAAATGTCTTATCTGTTAGCAGAAGATGCAGACACGACACAGCAGGCTACAAGGGAAACTGGAATAAAGGATTCAGACCAGAACAATTGATCACCGGCAACCCTGATGGGAAGGTGACTCCCTTATATAAGACCAGTCAGTAACACCTGATTCCCAGTCCTCACAATCTTCACTGGACAGACTAGCACCGCTTGTAACCACCAGAGGGAGCCTCTGCTCAGAACTCATCTCAAACCCATTCACAACAAATATGTATGTGGTCAATTTCAGGAGCGCTATGGCTATAGAGCACACTAGAGAGCTATAGAGCCGAAACGCGTAGTGGTTTAATAAAAGGTTTGTTTACCACTAACCCATTGTAGTGTACTCTATAGCCATAGCGCTTATGAAATTGACCACATACATATTTTTTCCAAAAACCACACTTCTAGGTAATGTCACTGTTGTTCCAAATTTAAGCCACTTCTTAATGATGTCTTCACAGTACTCCATGGTAGATCTAATGCCAAGGACAATTTCTTGTACCCTTCTGAATGATCACTTTCAATAATGAGATCCCTTTGCTGTGTTGTCAGCTGTTTATGGACCATGGCTTTCGCTGTAAAATGCAACTGACACTGGAGGCAGAGGACGTAGAGATAAAGTCTTAAGTGTGACCCTCCTAAACTGTTGCCATCGGTGAATTAAAAGCAATAGGATAGAAGAAGACCCTGACCTTCTACAGGTGTATCTTGACATGGATCTGAGGGCATGGCACACAAGTATTGATCAGCGTAGGCGTAAAGTAAACATGGTGTTCCGGTATATAGATTCTCATTGGGTCAAGGAGCATTTCAATCCATTTTCTGATTTTACAAAGATTCTTAAGACACTATGGTAACCTCTATCTCTACCATAAGAGAAAGGTCACCAAAAAGCACAAGAACTTGTAATAAACGTACATGATATATGATGACCGGCCACGTTCCTCCACCCCGACGCGCGTTGCGTCCCAGACTTCCTCAGGGGGGAATATTTTATATGATATGCATGTTTTATGGTGCCCTGTGCCATTTCAGTTCCTCACATTGGAGGCATTTTCTTGTTTTTGTTATTGTGTTAAATATTTTGAAATAAAATTGAGTATATTTTAATATTATTTGGCGGTTCTTGTGCTTTTTGGTGACCTTTCTCTTATGGTAGAGATAGAAGCGACCATAATGATTTAAGTATGTCTTTATATAGCACAAAGTGATTTTGGATCGCAAATTAGTTCTGATTAAAGATTCTTAAGAGTAGGAATATTTGATATTGATGATCTATCTGTTAAATTTTTATCGTTAGGAAAATACTGTTCTATCAAAAATTGCAAAAATTTTATAGCATACATATCCCTTCACACGAGACCTGTAGAAACTCATGATCTACCCAAATCCCCCATACTTCTTTCAATGCTCATATCAGTCTAATATGTCCAAGACCAGTCCCAATACCTGTCATCCACTTTTTTAAAGTGGGCGGTGTCTATTCATCAACTGCCAGTACTATAGGTGCTGGAACTTCCTTTTCTTCCCTTCCCATCCTGCACATTTATGGGGACGTCAAAAAAACTTTATCATATCTGAGCTCAGAAAGGATTTTGTACCATTTGCTTTTGTTCCACATAGCATAAAAATAATGAAGTCGATGGATTCATGGGTCTTGTTTTAAGATTTTTTTTTAACACCGGCCTTCCTCTCTTCTAGAGGCTTCATAAAGAGCTACCTCTCAGCTTCGATGAACTGGAAAAAGTTTTTGATACTCTGGATTCTGATGGGAATGGATATCTGACACTGGAAGAATTCACTACAGGATTTAGTGAGTGTTCTCTAAGTCTTGGGGGAAATACACAGCTGAAAAAATGATATTTAAAGGGAATGTGTGAAAAAAAAAGACCTGCAGTTTAAGTCATTTTATTTTAAATGTATTTTTTTATTTAAAATTTTTTTTTTTTAATATCACAATCTGTATTTAACACTTTCCTTCCACAACTGATATTTTGTTTTCATGTTTTTTTTTTTACCTCCCCTTCATCACAAAACTTTACCTTTTTTTTAATTTTTCCACCATCCACATAGTTGTAGGGTGCCTCGTTTTTTTGCCAGACGAAGTGTAATTTTGAATGACACCATTAATTTTACCATATGATGTGATGAAGTGTGGAGAAACTAGGAAAATAAATTAAATTCTTCCATTTTGTTTTTCTTCTGTTTTTTTTTTGGGGGGGGGATCTTTTTATGGCATGCATGGTAAAAATGACTCTGATGTATGATTTTCTAGGTCAGCACCATTACGGCAACACCAAACTTGTATATATTTTTCTTTTATTTAACTAGAGAAAGCATATTGAGAAGTTTGAAAAAAAAAAAAATTGGGGGTGTTTGTGTCGCCATATTCCGAGACCGGTAACATTTTTTTTTCTATTGACTGAGCTTGTTTATTGCGTGACGAGAAGTGGTTAAAGAAAGTAAAGATCTTGCTATTCTCACACCGACCTCTAGGGTTATTCTAGACTCTTACTTCCTGTTATTTCAGGAGATGCACATGTACATTAGCAGCGATGAACAGACTATATACCTTATCTTTTGTTTTGAAGCATCTAATGTGCACATGCAAAGGTCATCGCGAACAGAGGAGGAGCTGTGAATGGTGAACCCTGTTTTGTCTATTTATATAAAGTTATCTGTCCCTTTAAATCTGCCTGTGATGATAATGAATCTTCTGAAAATCTTCTGTAAAGAACAAAATTGCCCCATGTGGCCAGTGTGAAAATTGCACGTATACTCTTTTTTTTAATAGATTGTGACATAAATAAAAATAAAAAATACCTGTAACGCAAAAACCTGATTTAAACGATAGGTTGTTTTAGGGATGCTACATTCCCTGAAAAAAAAAGCTTCATGAACTCTTAAAGCATGCTTGATGTTGTATGCTATGTGTTGTGCACCTTTAGCTTGTGGCGCGGTGAGCACATGGGCCACTGTTTATGGTGGTGCCACCATACATATATCAGAGTGGCTATGCAGTATGAATGATGATCCCCGACTACCAGCCTGCAGGAGGAGATACTGGCATCAGCGCCGGCCCAGAAAGAGCCTGGAGCTTACGCACTGCACCACAATGCTGGAGGACCAGGGTAGAGTATAGTCTGAAGAAGGGCAGAGTTTGCCACCGGTCATGAAATGTCTGGTGAGACCATGTGAGGTGCAGGAGGAACCTGTTGTTGGCCTATGAGTGCTGTAAGAGATTGGCAAATTGCGGGCTGTGACTATTGGCCATAAGCAAAAGTCATCAGAGTCTACTGACTGTGATTGGAAGCCACACGATGGGTCACTAAAGTTGGAGAAGAGATCCAGAAGGGCCAGATCGGTATCGTTCAGCAACGCTAGATGTTTGTCACGGAAGGGAAGCCGGTGAGCTGATGGGGAGAAACTGTCTTCGACAGTGTATGGGTTGTGTGAGACTCAGCCCCGAGAGAGTTATCAACCAGTAGATTGTGAGAGACTAGTAACCTTGTGGCTTGTAAAATGGACAGGGTTAACTACTGGGGTTAACCAATCACGGGAGGAGTTAAGTGGGCATAGGCGATTCAGTTTCCTGTTTGTGAGGCAGATAGGGTAAAGTATTGAAAAGGGAAGGACCTATGGTCAAGCAGACCGGCATCAAAAAGGGTGTTGTGTGAGAAGAAGGGAGACCAGACCCAGATAGTAAGTTCTAAGAGTGAACAATATCAGTGGCAGAAGGATTCTTCACCTCAGGCAAATGGGTGACTATACTTAAGGGTATGCCACACTAAACAGCGTCGCTAACGAGATCGCTAAAATACGCACTATTTAGCGATCTCGTTCGTGGCGCTAACGCGTGTGGCATGTAGCAACGACGTGGCCCTGCTGTGATCTCGCTGATCGTCCACTAGAGTTCTGGACCGTATTTAGATCGTTGGCGTCCGCTGGTGACGCTATATCGCTGTGTCTGGCACCTTTTGTGAGCGATGTGCGCTGTTTTTTACATCGCAATGACCGTTAAAGTCGTTAATGAGATCGCTAACCGTTATGCGTCGTTAACGAGATCACTAAGTGTGGCAGCTACTAGCGGCATTAAAACGATCACAAAACGATCTCATTAGCTTGCGTCGTTATTGAGATCGCTAACGAGATCACTAAGTGTGGCAGTACCTTTAGCGTTATCTATCCTAGATAAGAAGTGGAAGTGTAGCCAGACCTGAGGGTCAAAGAGGAGAAGATGACCAGGCTAGGACACATGTTCTCCTATGCAGTGGCACACCAAGGGGTGTGTGGCCCACATCTATTGGAAGTTACGTATTGTCGTGAAAAGTCATATCGAAATGTGTGTCCTATTTATGGTATTTCATAGTCTTCATTTTATGGGTATGGTGTGTGGCTGCGGAAAAAAGGAACTTTATTAATCACTGTTTAAAATGTTGACACTTTTATAGAGATTTCCTCTTAACAATCCCTTGATACTCACGATGTTAACAAAAAAATCTTCGGCACAGTCACAAGTGACCTTCGTATTGTGCCACGTCATCGTCAATGTTGGACACCAATTTAATTTGCATCGGTGGCAGGTCAACTTTTTGAAATATTTTAGGTCACTTTTTACATGGAGAAGAGACACAGATAAAGGACGCGCCTCTAGGGGACCTCGACGCGCAGCTCGAATTCGAAAACATGTACAAGACCAAATGGGAAGAGAACACTCACGATGTCCAGGAGGAAGACGTGAACACCCAGTTCTACAACCTGATAGACGCTTTGGGAGCAAACAAATTTTTGGAAGAGTAAGTACAGTACATTACGGCATGTTTGGATGATCCCCTGTTTTTTTTTTATGGACCACTGGCAATTAATGAACAAAGCTTCTGAAAATGTTGGCACGACGGTCATATTATCCGTCATGTCACAGTGGAATGTCACTCTAGTGGCCACATGGGTAAAAATAGTAGTCAAAAAGTGTCCACAACCCTTAGATGAATGTGAACCCTGGTGATTTATAATGGACCGGTTGGCCATCTAACATGTATATACGAGTCCTGACTCTTATGTAAATTAGCGGAATGTAGGGCACCAATGAGAAGGAATGTAACTGCTAGATCATCATCAGACTACAGGGACTTGTTTGTAGTCTGTTGCCATGTAGACATGGAGGTCTTAAACAGAGCTGTAGACAGAAAACAATAAGAAATTTTTAATGAAAACGATTTGCAAAGTTGCTTTATTTTTCATTTTAGAAACATTCGAATAATAATAAAAAAATGGTGAACTTCCCCTTTAAGTTTCAAAATTACTAGGGCCCACTTGAATACGATTCCTTTTCTTTTTTCCCAGTCACGACGTAGTTAAACTGCGGCCACAATTATAGTCGAGCTAATTAAATATGAAACTATTATCACTTTTCTGCGTGCGACAATACAGGATAATTTTCCAGGCAGCCATTACGCGGACCCTCGTAACGACACGACGGCGAGTGTGAAATAAACCAGTCATTATTGGTTCCACGATCGCCGCACAAAATGATTTCCAAAGAAATCAGTCATTCGCTTTACTAAGCATCGGGGCCAGGAAGGGTTTCTCTTGTTCTAGGATAATACAGGTCATTTTACAGAAGCAGACTGTGTTTTTCCGGGCCTGTTATTTCCACAGGTACGAGATAAATTTATAGAAAGAATTCATTTAGGCGATAGGTAATAATATGGGGTCAATGTAAAACGGAAATGGAACCTCTATTATGAGTCCCGATGGAAGATTGCCGATTCCGATCTGTGGAGACACCTGTTAGTAAGTGTTTCATTTCCATGCAGTGCCTCCGCAGGTGAAATGAAGTATTACACAACGCCCATGTTTCCGTAATGCAGGACGTGTCAGGTCCTACAGAGCAAGAGATGCTCTTTGTAATCGCTCTCTCCTCTGGTCAAGAGACGAGAGTCCCAAATAAGGAACCTACCCATATATTAACACCAAATTCCATATAAAAAGTGTAGAACCCCTTGTTACAGTTTCCCTTGGCCAGTATGGCTCTTGAGAAAGGCGGGAAACTAGTAAATGTTGAATTGAAATGAAATCCCAATTTAAATGGAATCAGTGAGCAAGTCTTTGCTATGTAATCTGAGAGAAGCATGGTGTAGAGGCTGAGACCCTGATTCCAGTGATGTGTCACTTACTGGGCTGCTTGATGTTATTTTGAAACAATCACAGTTTTCTCAGATGCAGATCTAGCAGAGCTCGGAATGCTGAGCTGTGTATAACCCCGCCCACACCACTGATTGGCTGCTTTCTGTGTACATTAACAGTGGTGAGGGCGAGTTACGCAGAGAAGAAGGACTAGGAGGCAGGAGACATCTAGTCCTGTAATGATAATCTTTTATTGAAGCAGCAACACAAAGCTTAATAAGTGACACATCGCTGGACTCAGGTTCTCAGCCCCTGCATCATGATTCTTTCATATTACATAGCAAAAACTTGCTGGCGGATTCTCTTTAAGTTCCTGAATCAGTAATTGTGTGCAGCATAAATGTTGTAAACTCAACTCTTCGTATTCTAGATTCTGACACAAACGGCTTACTGACAGCCATATTGGATCCCACGGGGCTAAAATCTGTCACCCGGTCGGCAAGAAAATGTACTCGCTTGCTTGAATCTAAAATGTCTAAAATAAATGATGTAAGAAATACAGGGGTTTAGTTCCTGTTGATTAGTTCCATCTTCTTCTGGTGACATGTTAAGGAGGCTGGACTCTACGGACAAGGAATGACAATCCTTTTGTACCTTTGCGGACAAAGGGGGGAGGCTCCTGCTGCAGGAGACAGGGAAGAGGAAGAGAGAGGACATGAGCAATCCAGAGATTACATTTCCCAACTGCAACTGGAATATGACCAAAGAATGGGAGGAGAATAAGGGAGGAAGAGGAGGATTAATATATAAATGATACCTGCATTTTTGGTGCGTTTTTCAGCGGTTTTTTTTCACCACCCATTCAAGTCAATGGGTGAAAAACGCTGAAAAAACAGTGAAAGAAGTGACACGCTCTATGTCCAAAAAACCATGCAAAGCATAAAATACTGATGATAAAAAAAAACAATGTGTGTATGAGATTTCTGAAATCTCATAGGCTTTGCTGATACTGTAAAACACAGCTGAAAGTTACCATTAAAAAAAGCATAAAAAAAAACGCAGCAAAAACGCCCAGTGTGAACTCAGCCTTACAAGGATTTGTTCTTCATTGCAGTGAGAATACAATGAAACGTCTGTGGATGGAGCTAAGGAAGGACGAACCTCACCTGCTGTCAAGTTTCGAAGAAATCATCACCAAAGTTTTCTTACAACTTCAAGAAGCCAATGAGGAGAAAAACGAAATGGAGAGTGCGCTCAAAAAGTTAGTGAATGGATAAATGAATAAGTAAATAGACGGATGAGTTTAAGACGTTGCCCAGAATTATAAAAGCAAGGATGAATTCTTTATAACGGCGCCACCCCTGTCTACAGATTATATGTGGTATTGCAGCTCTGCGCCATTCATTTCTATTGAGCCGAGCTGCAATACCAGACATGACCAGTAGACAAGGGTGGCGCTGTTTTTAGAGTTTTGTGGATATCTTCGGCGCATGCTCTGGAAGTTCTTTGCATAATATCCATTGGTATATGGTGCCCTTTCAAAGAAATGGGGCTTCAGAATAGTGGGTTAGATTTCATGGCTGAATGGGTAGCCGTCCTTAATGTCTTTTAGCAGATGTGGAATACTATATTCTATTGGCTGAGAAGGCTTGTCTCTCTTAAAGGGGATCTCAGAGAAAACAAAAATCCCGAGTAACGAAAGGAAATGTCATTATAAATAAATAAATTCCTAATTACATTTAATTGTCAATTCACAATAGTTTTGCCTAGAGAGATAATGGCGGCCACCGTGTTACACTGACGGGATGCAGTGACGAGTCAGAGACAGAACAAGCGTTAGCTGAACGTTTTATATGAGAGTTATAGGGGTAAATAGTAAGCTAACAGTAATTCTCCTCTCCGGGAAGATATACAACAATACACAATTAACTGGGTAAGCGGCTATCAGGCAGGTGCCAATGACTAAAGGGCCGCGAGAGGGCCGTCTACCTGTCCTAGAACTATAATTAACAGGTTACGGAGTGTCACTTATCCTTCTCTGATGTCCTGCAGAGCTGTGGTCCAGAAGGTGTCCGTTCGGCGTCTCAGCCGCTGGGCCCAGCCGACAAGGAGCTGTTGTAGGCTTCGGCCTTCCTTACACCCGGGTGCAGGTGGGGCGCAACAGGCCCTGGAGAAATGGGGTTGAGACCGCCCCTCCTGGAGGTGAGATGACGGCAGCTGTGGACTCTGTCGTGTAGGCCACAGCGCGAGCTGGAGTGGGGTAGTGGCAGTCGCGGCTGGAGGCGTACAGGCAGCAACCGCGGGCTGGAGTGGATCAGTGGTGGTCGCGGACAGGCCACAACCGCGGGCTGGAGTGGAGCAGTGGCGGTCGCGGACAGGCCACAACCGCGGGCTTGAGTGGAGCATGGTCCGGCAGACTGGGCTGGTCAGCGGGACAGGCCACAACCGCGGGCTGAGTGATGGTGGGGCCAATTGAGTGATCAGTGGTGGTCGCGGACAGGCCACAACCGTGGGCTGGAGTGGAGCAGTGGCGGTCGCGGACAGGCCACAACCGCAGGCTTGAGTGGAGCAGTGGCAGTGGCGGTCGCGGACAGGCCACAACCGCGGGCTTGAGTGGAGCAGTGGCGGTCGCGGCTGGAGGCAGACAGGCCGCAACCGCGGGCTGGAGTGGAGCAGTGGAGGCCGCGGCTGGCAGAGTTCTCCTGCCTCCCCGCTCCACTCGGGATCGTCCTCTTCATGAGCCACTTGAATCCTTGCACTTGCTCACGTGTGGCCTCTGGCCCTGTCTGGCTCTGCAGTCCCTGTCAGGGGTTTCCTTCTTGCTTCTCATCTGCCTCTGCGTCAAGTGCCCCCTGCTGGTCTCCTGTCCTCTTTTATAGTCGCCCCGCCCACGTACCTTCCAGAACAGTCTCTGGGTCGTCTTGCAGTTCCTTCCCCCGGGAACTTTTCCCCTAGGAACTTAAGTGACGACCCCCTTGGTTCCTTGCCTGGGCACACAGCGGGGCCTCTCTCCCCTACATGAGCAGCCTCTATTACCTCACCACCCCTGGTATCTCCAGTGTTAGATCCAATAGACAGGATGGACAGCAGTGTGAGCAGCCTCTTCTTACCTCAGCACTCCTGGTATCTCCAGTGTTAGGTCAGATAGACAGGGTGGACAGCAATGTGAGCAGCCTCTTCTTACCTTATCACTCCTGATATCTCCAGTATTAGATTACATAGACAGGGTGGACAGCAGTGTGAGCAGCCTCTTCTTACCTCAGCACCACTGGTATCTCCAGTGTTAGGTCAGATAGACAGGGTGGACAGCAGTGTGAGCAGCCTCTTCTTACATCAGCACTCCTGGAATCTCCAGTACTAGATCCAATAGACACAGTGGACAGCAGTGTGAGCAGCCTCTTCTTACTTTAGCACCTCTGGTATTTTCAGTAGTAGTGGACTTCCTACTGCACATGCTCACAAGTACTTGTTGAAACATTCCAGAACAGGTTTCTCTCAGTGAAAAAAAACGGTGTCCTTCTTAATTCTATTTTAATTACCTTCCTAGACAAAACGATTGTGATTTGCTAATTAAATGTATTTAGGAATTTATTTATAATGATATTTCCTTTAGTTATTTTCTTTTTCTATTCCCGGAAAACCCCCTTTAAGACTATCATGGCTGAAGGGGGTTTTCTGGTCTACAAAAATGATAACCTATCCACTGGATTGATGATAGCTGTTAGATCGCTGTGGGTCTCAGAGTTGGGACATCTGACTTTCTTTCCCTGCCGTAAAACCATTGCCAGGAGGCGTTGAATGGATTGTAGGCTTCATATGCACCCTACATTCAGAATTTATGGCACTAGTGAAGAGCTGATGATTGGCAATGGTTCCAGTAGTCCGACCTACGCTGCTCTAACAGTCATCACTTATCCAGTGAATTGGTCATAATTTGAGTAGACCACAATTTCCCTTTAACCTGGGGACATGCCACCAACACCAGATTGTTAAGGCTTCAGCTTCTGTGACCCTGGTCCTCAAAAAGGCAACGTTTGGTTCTGCTGCTACATCTGGCTATTTTCACTTAACGGTTGACTATATGATTGACGTGGATACAGAGACGCTCCATCTACTAGGCAAGGTGAGACCTTCGCTTGAGACGACACCTTTCTCTGATGTTTCGGTGCAGAATCTTACCTGGTCAATCTGTAAACTTTTGAATCTCTCGAAAGCAAAATGTTCACCTAGAGTCTCAAAGGACCACTTGATGAGAAGACCTAGATTTTTCGCGTGACGGCTTTTCTTCTTCTTGAGAACCACCATTGTAGAAGACCATCCTTCACGGTCATTTTTAGGTGGTCATCTCAAAAAGGTTTCAGTTTATAGATATTTTAATGGGGATGTTAAGAACATCTGGCCACTTGGAAATTTGGAAAACAAGGTGCTAATGAGTTTATATGGAATGATAGACTCATAGATTTCTACAGTATTTACCCTCACTTTTATCTGTACAAGAATAGAATAAATACACTGTAGTAATGATGATTTCGTACAAAGAGGGTCCAACGTTTGGAGGTAGTACCTCACTTTTATGAGTCAAAACTTGTCCTTTCTTTCCAATTTTTCAGGAAAATTGCCGCCTGCGACATAGAAATTCGGAACTTATATGACGAGATGGAGGAACAACAAATAAAAAAAGAAAAGGAACAATTTCTATTACAAGTATGTACCATAAATATTGTAAAGCCATTTATCCGCCAACGTGAACATTGATTCCAAAATATCTTGTGTTCTGTTGGCTCATCTTTGGATGTGCCAATTGTGGGGCGGCTGCTGGCTGATATTTTTAGGCTGTGAGGGTCAAAATCCATGGGCCTCGCCAGCCTGAGAATACTAGGCCGCAGCTGTCTGCTTTTTCCTTGGCTGGTTAACAAAAATAGGGGGACCCCACGCTATTTTTTTTTGGAGGGGATCCCACTATTTTTGCTAAGCATCCATGGTAAGCAGACTGCTGCGGCCTGGTATTATCAGGCTGGTAAAGTTCATGGATATTGGATCCTTACCAGCCTGAAATACGGTCCCAGTAGTCTGCTTTACTCTGGCTGGTTAACATACATAGGGAGACCCCACTCCATTTTTTTTTTAAATTATTATTTATTTATTAAAAAGGAGGGGACCTCTCTCTGTGCTTTCCTCCACTTCCTGTGTCATGTACCTCCGGCTGTATCACAAGATTCACCATTATGTAAATTAGTACACATGCATTCCCGCACTTAATACGCATGTGATTAGGAAGATAATGCGGTTTTCCTGCATCTAATGAAAGTGTATGGGTAATTTACACAGCGGAGACTGAGCGTCTCCACTACATAAATTGACATGCTGTGGTCTGGAAAGACGTGCCGCATGTCTGACTCTGAGGGTGAGCTGCGGGCATTGGTGCACACATCCACTATGCTGTAACATCTGGCCGCATGTAAAAGACGCAAGTGACCTGCCAGTGACTTCAGAAGCAGATTTCCTGCAGATTTCACCTGCGTCAAATCCTGAGCAAATACTGAGCCATTCCTGATTGTGTGCGCATACCCTAAATACTGTTGAACTAATGAGCAAATATTACCACCCTATCCTGCTCAATAATAGCGCCCTAACTGAATTATGACGCCATACTATAACTAAATATTATTACAGTACCCAAACTAACTAAACCTTCCATATTGTAATTCTATATTAACCCTAGACCATGAATGTTAGCACCTACCGTGATTAAATAATACCGCCAAATATTACCACCGTGTTATAAATATTACCACCTTACTGTAACTAAATTAGAACACTATTCTGTAACCCAATATTACCACCTCACCATAACTGAATAAACCTACTATACTCTGAGTCTATATTAACCTCAGACTATTAATGTTGCCTTCCTACCATGACTAAATAATACCGTCAAACCAAGCCAAATATTAGAACCTCAGTATAACTAAATTGTAACGCCATACTGTAACCCCAATATTACCAACTTACCGTAACTGAATAAACCTACTATGCTGTGAGTCTATATTAACCCTAGACCATGAATGTTACCACCCTACCATGACTAAATAATACTGTCAAACCAAGCCAAATATTACAACCTCAGTATAACTAAATTATAACGGCATACTGTAGTTCAATATTACCACCGTACCATAACTGAATGAGCCTACCATACTGTGAATCTATTTTATCCCCAGGCTATTAATGTTACCACCCTAACATGACTTAATAATACCGCCAAACCATTCCAAATATTATCTCCATATTATAAATATTACCGCCTTACCTTAAATAAATTATAACGCCATACTGTAAGACAATATTACCACTGTACAATAACTGAATAATCCTACCATACTGGTAATGTATACTAATCCTACACCATGAATATTACTGCCCTAACATGACTAAATAATACGCCAAACAAAGCCATTACCGATGACTAAATTATAACGCCATACTGTAACCCAAAATAACCACCATACCGTAACTGAATAAACCTACCATACTGTGAGTCTATATTAACCCCAGACTATTAATGTTACCACCATACCATGACAAAATAATACCGCCAAGCCAAACCAAATATTAAAGCCTTACCATGACTAATTTATAATGCCATTTTGTAAGCCAATATTAACACCGTACCATAACTGAATAAACCGGCCATACCGGTAATGTATATTAACTCTATACCATGAATATTACCGCCTTAACATGACTAAATAATACCGCCAAATATTACCAATGACTAAATTATACCGCAATACTGTACCCCCGCTGTTCCGGAACGGAATAAACCTACCATACTGTGACACCATATTAACCCTAGACTATGAATATTACCACCATACCATAACTAAATAATACCGCCAAACAAAGCCAAATATTACCGTCAAACAGCTGACATGTACTGTAAATAAAAGTACTGACTGTCCTTAAAAAAAAACTTTTTTAGGAGATATTTTTCAAGTTTTTTTGAACATTATTATAAGCCGTCATTATTTTAATAAGAAATCAGCTTATAAAGAAAGCGACTTTCTAATGCAGCAGGCGAAACGCGTGTGGGTGTGAGTTAATGGAACACTTCGAGGCGTTATTATTTTTTTTTTACTTTCAGGAAACACAACTTAATTGAGTCTTTGTACAAAAATATATTTTCAATGGCATCGTGAGCGTCCCGAGCCTGCGCGGCTGTATCTCTAGCGAGCGTTGCTAACAGCAATGATTTTTCTTTCTGCTTTTCTTAATGGCTTTTAATGGGAGGCTGAGCAACAGCTAAACAATGAAAAAAGAAAAGAAATCTATAACGCATTTCACATTGGATTTAGTCATTAGACGGAGAATTGTTCTTGTGATATTTTTTTCATTTTTACTTAAACCCGGGGCAAATTGTAAATGCAGTTGTGTATTGCAGCAATATCTTTTTGCCTAGGTTGTTAAATATAAATTACTCCGTGCATCGGGACATGTGGTTCTCGCAAGTCCAAATTTGTAATTTAATTTTTGTCAATATTTCTACTTTAATTTCTTAAAGGGTTTCTCTGGGCTAATTTAAAAAAAATCATATTAATTCCGTATTCTAAAAAAATTATATAAAAAGTAATTAAATCCTTTATCATGCTCCACCCCTAGTCCCTCCCCTGAGGGTCTTGCAAAGTTTCTTAAACCTCTTAGCGACCGCCGATACGCATTAAAACGACGGCCACTAAGGGTACTTATTCCGGGGGTAGCTGAGACCTCGAAGAACATGATCAGGGCCGGATTTCCAGTGAATAACAATGATCACAAAAAAAAAGTGTGCCGACTGTTTCTATAATTTCTCTCTCTTCTGACATGATATACATGTCAGATGAAGAGAAATGATGCCCCCCAGGGCCACCCGGAACTCCACCATCCCCCGTCCCTTCTGGTCATTCCCCCGGCCCGGCGTCATCTTCCTGGAAGAAAAAATGGAGGGCGCATGCGAGATCTGCCATCAGGTACCCGGCAACAATAGGACATTTTCCTATTGGCTCCTTTTTATCACTGTGATAGAAGCTATCACAGTGATCAAACTAAAAAAAATAGTAAATTAAATCCCCCTTTGTCACCCCATGAGTTAGATAAAAATTATTATATATTTTTGTTTTTATTTTTTCCATTCTTTGTAGCTGGTATTGGAGTTGGGGTTAAAGTTGGGGTTAAGGCTGTATTAGGGTTAGGGTTGTATTAGGGTTAGGGGTGGTGGTTGGGTTAGGGGTTAGTGGGTGTGTTAGGATTTAGGTGTGTGGATAGGTGTGTTAGGGTTAGGTTGGGGTTAGGGGTGTGGTTAGGCATTAGGTGGTGTGTTAAGGTTGGGTTGGGTTAGGGGTGTGTTATTAGGGTTAGGGTGTTAGGTTAGGGCTGTTTAGGTTAAGGTGGTTAGGGTTGGGTTGGTGTTAGGTTAGGGTTAGGGTGTGTAGGGTTAGGGCTGTATTAGGTTAGGGTGTGTTAGGGTTGGGTTAGGTTAGTGAGGTTAGGGTGTGTTAGGGTTAGGGCGTGTTAAGGTTAGGGCTGTGTTAGGGTTATGGGTGTTAGGGTTAGGGTGTGAGGTTATGGGTGTTTAGGGTTAGGGTGTGTTAGGGTTATTGGGTGTTAGGGTTAGGGTTGGTTAGGGTTGGTGTTTAGGGTTAGGGCTGTGTTAGGGTTAGGGTTGTTAGGGTTAGGGTTGTGTTAGGGTTAGGTGTTTAGGGTTAGGGATGTGTTAGGGTTTAGGTATGTTTAGGGTTAGGGTTGGGTTAGGGTTGTTTTAGGGTTGTGGCTGTGTTAGGGTTAGGGCATGTTTGGGTTAGGGTGTGCTTACGGTTAGGTGTGTTAGGGTTGTGGCTGTGTTAGGGTTAGGGGGTGTTGAGGTTAGGGTTGGGGTTAGGGCTATGTTAGGGTTAGGCTATGTTAGGTTGGGCTGTGTTAGGGTTAGCGCTGTGTTAGAGTTAGGGCTGTTTAGGGTTAGGGCTTGTTAGGGTTAGGGCTTGTTAGGGTTAGGGCTGTGTTAGGGTTAGGCTGTGTTAGAGTTAGGCTGTGTTAGGGTTAGCGCTGTGTTAGAGTTAGGGCTATGTTAGGGTTAGGGCTATGTTAGGGTTAGGGCTATGTTAGGGTTAGGCTGTGTTAGGTTAGCGCTGTGTTAGAGTTAGGGCTATGTTAGGTTAGGGCTATGTTAGGGTTAGGCTGTGTTAGTGTTAGGGCTGTGTTAGGGTTAGGGTATGTGTTAGGGTTATGGCTGTGTTAGGGTTAGGGCTATGTTAGGGTTAGGCTGTGTTAGGGTTAGGGCTATGTTAGGGTTAGGGCTATGTTAGGGTTAGGCTGTGTTAGGTTAGGGCTGTGTTAGGGTTAGGCTGTGTTAGGGTTAGGGTTTGGTTGTGTTAGGGTTAGCGCTGTGTTAGAGTTAGGGCTGTGTTAGGTTAGGGCTATGTTAGGGTTATGGCTGTGTTAGGGTTAGCGCTTAGTGTTAGGGCTTTAGGGTTAGGCTTGTTAGGGTTAGGCTGTGTTGGGTGTTAGGCTATGTTTAGGTTAGGGCTGTGTTAGTGTTAGGGCTATGTTAGGGTTAGGGCTGTTTTAGGGTTAGGCTATGTTAGGGTTAGGGCTATGTTAGGGTTATGGCTGTGTTAGGGTTAGGGCTATGTTAGGGTTATGGCTGTGTTAGGGTTAGGCTATGTTAGGTTATGGCTGTGTTAGGGTTAGCGCTGTGTTAGAGTTAGGTGTGTTAGGGTTAGGGCTGTGTTAGTGTTAGGGCTATGTTAGGGTTAGGGCTTGTTAGTGTTAGGGCTATGTTAGTGTTAGGGCTATGTTAGGGTTAGGCTGTGTTAGGTTAGGGCTATGTTAGGATTAGGGTGTGTTAGGGTTGGTGTTAGAATTGAACTATTTTCAAAAGTTAAAAAATAAAATTACTAGATGACGCCTAGTATTGAGCTCAAGTTTTCTCCAATGGTGGTGCTGTAGGTAAATTTGTTGCCAGTTTCTCCTAAAGATTGATCAAAAAGGTTCTTTATCATAAGGTGACCTTACTAATCAATATTTAGACTCTCTAAACCCAATAAAGTTTAGCAGACTTTTGCCATGCTTCACTCCCAGGTCCCTGTCTTGTGTTAAAAAAAGAAAACTCAATACTCTATAAAGAAATTGAGTTATTCGAGACGCAGCAAGAGTGTCCTTTACTTTGGACAATCTGGGACATTTGTGCATTAAATGGATGGCTTATTTATTTCAATAGACAGGGTGTAATTCTTTATATCTCCTGTGGAGGCACTGCAGGGAAATTGAGCACTTGTTGCACATTTCGATCCAAAGATTACATCTGATCTCTAGGACTCCAAACAATGTGTGTTCATGGCTCCTTATAATATGGGGACCTTACTAATTAAAAGGGATTGAAAGTGGACAAACCCTTTAATTTTATATTTCCGTAACTTTTCAAATATTTGTTTGATGATAAACAGTGGCAAATATGCTTACAGGTGCTGTATGTACATATTGATGTTCCTAGCTTGTAGGAAATCATGCTATGTACCGTATGCCGGAGCTGTAAGTTGCTTTTCGATACCATTTACAGCTTTTTGTTTGTTACTTTAGTTTTTGTATTCTATGTTTTTTTCTTTTAGGACACTGACAGGTTTCAAACCCGCAGCCAAATACTGGAGGAGAAGCTGCAGAGCAAAGAGCAGGAGCTGGAACATCTTGTGCATAAGCAAAAGAGGGTATGTGGATGCATTTCCTAAAAATCGAATAAATGTAATTACGACTTTACCCGCAGTGCATAATTTAACCATTTAGTTGGTTCTTGTTCACTCATTGCCCATTAGTAGTTTTTTCATTGAGGAAGAGAACAGAAACTCTTAGGATAAGAAGCCAAATCACACTCTCCGTTTGCAGACACGGTGTTTCGAGGTGTTTGCCTCTCATCAGTGCAAAGCAGAAGAACTGGGTTTGTTGGGTGAGAGGCCTCTGACACGGGATCTAAGTAGTAAAGTTTCTCCTTGTGGAGAGTGCCAAGTTGGCGTAGGGAGACTTATAGGCCATGCAATGCTCCTCTGGGATTTTTAATATAGCCCTACAAATAGCCTCTACAGAGAGGAAGAGGATAGGAATTCCTTCTAGATTTAGCAATTATAAAAGTCAATATTGACCCTTCAATAAGCCTTGCCACATGAATTAGAAGAAGTCAAATCAGACACTCCATTTGTAAACACGTGTTTCGTGATGTTTGTCCCTCATCAGTGCAAAGCAGGATCTCTAATTTGGCTGTGTGAGAGGTCTCTGACTGGTGATCTAAGGGGTATTGTTTCTCTTTGTCGAGAATCCCAAACCGGCATATGGATACTTATAGCCCATGTTTGGCTCATCTGTGAGTTTAAATATACAAATAGTCTCTACAGAGAGGAAGAGGATAGGAACTCTAGTGACCCCCTACTGGATGTAGAAATCCTAAAAGTGAATATCGACCCTTTAATTGAGCCTTACCATATGACTTAGGGTAAGAAGTCAAATCAAAATCTCTATTTGCAGACACATGTTGTGTATTGTTTGCTTCTCATCAGTGCAAAAACAGGAAAACTGGTTTGGCCGGGTGAGAGGCCTCTGACAGGAGTTCTAAGGGCTAAAATTTATCCTTGTGGAAAGTGTGAACTTAAAGTAAGGAGAATCATAGGCCACACAGTGCTGTGGGAATTTATGCACACAGCCTCTTCAGAGAGAAAGACAATATGAACTCGGGTGCCCCCTATTAGATGTAGCAATCCTAAAAGTCAGTATTGACCATTCGACGAGCCTCGACATAAGACGTCAAATCAGAAACTCCATTTGCAAACACGTGTTTCAGGATGTTTGCTCCTCATGAGTGCAAAACAGGAGATCTGATTTGGCTGGTTGAGAGACCTCTGTCTAATGGGTAAAGCCTCTCTTTATGGAGAGTACCAAGTCTGTATAAAGAGACTTATTTGGCGCTGACTTGTAGGGAGGCGAATACTCAGGTGTAGTAGACTAGGTCTGGGTGTCTGTCTCCAGAAGGCGTACATGCCTGAAAATGCTGCCAACGTGCGCTCTGCCGGCTTATTATAGTTTATAGCCATATGCCTGAATCCCAATTTGCGGGGGTTCGGATGTATACCTCGATGGGGCACCCTGTTATTGGAATGGTGTAAAACTTACTTTCACCTGTGGTGGCGCTGCAGGAAAATAGAGCACTTACTGCCAGGCTCGATCACAGATCAACGCTGATCGCTCGGGACTATTTGTTATCAGCATTTTGTCGACACACCCTTGTAACAAAAAGGTATCATCCAATAATGGAGAACCCCTTTAAGCTGATATAAAATTAACATAATAAAGTAATGACACCCCAGAGGCACTTATCACCTCATTGATAGGCTGGTTCCTCGGAGTCTGTTTCCTGTTATGAGTGTTTGCTTTTTTTGGGGGGGTGTTGGGTATTTATGTAGGAAGAGCCTCTTTGATGTAGCGGAGAATATAATGAGCCTCTCGCATTCTGCTCCTGTTTTCATGTTTATGTAAATTCCGCTGTCGACTCCTCGTTTTGTACATTTTTAGTATTGCTTTTAGCTAAGATGAATGGGGCCTTTCAAGTCTGCGCACCATAAAAATCCAACAACAACTGCTTACATAATCTCTGTACAAATGATCCTGCGGCGTTATACATATACTGGCATGTGCAAACTTAAAGTGGGCTCCTGGTATCCAAAAATCCCCCTCTGAGAATTGAGATAAATTCTAAAATTCTCGCTGTGGCCACTAGAGGGAGCTTCATGCATGCCGATTTATTATTGAGTTAAATGGAATAAAGCTTTATGCTTTGAGCTCCCCCTAGTGACAGCGGCAGGCAGACAGAATTTTAACATTTAACCAAGTGGATGAAAGACTATAGAGATTTATCCTCTGTAGAAATGTTTAAGTATTTAAAAGTGAATAAAATTAAGCTCTTAATTTACCTGAGTCATAATACCAAACTGTGCTATTATATCAGACCTGGGAACCACGGGGCCGCCCTCTGCCTGGTGTCTCACTTTCACCAGTATCTGCATCTTCTGGATACAGATACTGGTGAACACATTGATGGAACAGGGAGCCGTCAGCTCCTTCTCCCACCACTGAGCATATGCACTTGAGAGCGCAACAGGTGCGAAGACATCACTACATGGTGCCAGCTGTACGGCGCTCAGTATACAGCGCAGACCGGAACAGTGGAGAAGTGGGGTTGTGTGGGAAAATCATACTGTATGAGGGTCTGTGTGGGAGATCATATTGTGTGGGGGTCAGTGTGAGGATATCATACTGTGTGAGGATTGTGTGAAGACATCATACTGTGTGGGGGTTGTGTGGAGACATTATACTGTGTGGGGGTTGTGTGGAGACATCATACTGTGTGGGGGTTGTGTGGAGACATCATACTGTGTGGGGGGCTGTGTGAGGAATCATACTGTTGAGTAGCTGTCTGGGGACATCATACTGTGTGGGGGCTGTTGGAGACTTCATACTGTGTGGGGGTTGTGTGGAGACATCATACTGTGTGGGGGTTGTGTGGAGACATCATACTGTGTGGGGGCTGTGTGAGGATATCATACTGTTTGAGTAGCTCTGGGACATCATACTGTGTGGGGCTGTTGGAGACTCATACTGTGTGGGGGGTTGTGTGGAGACATCATACTGTGTGGGGGGATGTGTGGAGACATCATACTGTGTGGGGGGTTGTGTGGAGACATATTGTGGGGGGGATGTATGGATACATCATACTGTGTGGAGGGCTGTGTGGAGACATCATACTGTGTGGGGGTTGTGTGGAGACATCATACTGTGTGGGGGATGTGTGGAGACATCATACTGTGTGCGGGGTTGTGTGGCGACATCATACTGTGTGGGGGGTTGTGTGGAGACATCATACTGTGTGGGGGTTGTGTGGAGACATCATACTGTGTGGGGGGTTGTGTGGAGACATCATACTGTGTGGGGGGCTGTGTGGAGACATCATACTGTGTGGGGGGCTGTGTGGAGACATCATACTGTATGGGGGGCTGTGTGGAGACATCATACTGTGTGGGGAGCTGTGTGGAAACATCATACTGTGTGGGGGGCTGTGTGGAGACATCATACTGCATGGGGGCTGTGTGGATACATCATACTGCATGAGGGGCTGTGTGGATACATCATGCTGTGTGGAGACATCATACTGTGTGGGGGGGCTGTGTGGAGACATCATACTGCATGAGGGGCTGTGTGGATACATCATACTGTGTGGGGACTGTGTGGAGACATTATACTGTGTGGGGCGTTGTGTGGAGACATCATACTGCATGAGGGCTGTGTGGATACATCATACTGCATGAGGGGCTGTGTGGATACATCATACTGTGTGGAGGGCTGTGTGGAGACATCATACTGTGTGGGGGGCTGTGTGGAGACATCATACTGTGTGGGGAGCTGTGTGGAAACATCATACTGTGTGGGGGCTGTGTGGAGACATCATACTGCATGGGGGGCTGTGTGGAACATCATACTGCATGAGGGGCTGTGTGGAACATCATGCTGTGTGGAGACATCATACTGTGTGGGGGGGTTGTGTGGAGACATCATACTGCATGAGGGGCTGTGTGGATACATCATACTGTGTGGGGGACTGTGTGGAGACATATACTGTGTGGGGTTGTGTGGAGACATCATACTGCTGAGGGGCTGTGTGGACATCATACTGCATGAGGGGGGCTGTATGGATACATCATACTGTGTGGGGGCTGTGTGGAACATCATACTGTGTGTGGGGGGCTGTGTGGAGACATCATACTGTGTGGGGGGGCTGTTGGAGACATCATACTGCATTAGGGGCTGTGTGGATACATCATACTGTGTGGGGGTTGTGTGGAGAATCATACTGTATGGGGGCTGTGTGGAGACATCATACTGTGTGGGGACTGTGTGGAGACATCATACTGTGTGGGGGGTTGTGTGGAGACATCATATGTGTGGGGGGTTGTGTGGAGACATCATACTGTGTGTGGGGGCTGTTGGAGACATCATACTGTGTGGTGGTTGTGTGGAGACATCATACTGTGTGGGGGGTTGTGTGGAGACATCATACTGTGTGGGGTGGCTGTATGGAGACATTATACTGTGTGGGGGGTTGTGTGGAACATCATACTGTGTGGGGGGCTGTCTGGAAGACATCATACTGTGTGTGGGGGGCTGTTGTAGACATCATACTGTGTGGGGGGTTGTGTGAAGACATCATACTGTGTGGGGGTGTGGGAGACATCATACTGTGTGGGGGTGTGTGAGACATCATACTGTGTGGGGGGTTGTGTGGAAGACATCATACTGTGTGGGGGGGCTGTGTGGAGACATCATACTGTGTGGGGGGGTGTGTGAAGACATCATACTGTGTGTGGGGCTGTCTGGAGACATCATACTGTGTGGGGGGTTGTCTGTAGACATCATACTGTGTGGGGGTTGTGTGGAACATCATACTGTGTGGGGGTGTGTGGAGACATCATACTGTGTGGGGGGCTGTGTGGAGACATCATACTGTGTAGGGGGCTGTGTGGAGACATCATACTGTGTGGGGGGTTGTGTGAGACATCATACTGTGTGGGGGTTGTGTGGAAACATCATACTGTGTGGGGGGTTGTGTGGAGACATCATACTGTGTGGGGGGTTGTGTGAAGACATCATACTGTGTGGGGGGCTGTGTGGAGACATCATACTGTGTGGGGGGTTGTGTGAAGACATCATACTGTGTGTGGGGGGCTGTCTGGAGACATCATACTGTGTGGGGGGCTGTCTGTAGACATCATACTGTGTGGGGGGTTGTGTGAAGACATCATACTGTGTGTGGGGGGCTGTCTGGAGACATCATACTGTGTGGGGGGCTGTCTGTAGACATCATACTGTGTGGGGGTTGTGTGGAGACATCATACTGTGTGGGGGTGGCTGTGTGGAGACATCATACTGTGTGGGGGGCTGTGTGGAGACATCATACTGTGTAGGGGGCTGTGTGGAGACATCATACTGTGTGGGGGGTTGTAACATGTATTAGGAGTAGCAGTTTGTCACCAGGCTAAATTCTGCTCAGCGTTAAGTAATAAAAATGAATATAAAACAATAATAATAATAATGAGCAGAATTCAGTTTGGGCGGTTGGTTTTGTCCTCCACAACAGTCAGTCTCTGTCTCATGTGGCCACTTGGAAAAATGAATTGCCCACCCCTGTAATATATAACATTACATGCTAATGACTAAAGCACGCTAGAACTCTATGGATATTAGATATATAAGTAAATACTGTGCGTATACTTGTGTAATTAGCTCCCCCTAGTGGTAGTTATAGGACACTAAATTCTATCAATTAAAGGGGTTGTTCAATAAAGAAAAAACTTTGTTGCAGTATATCAAACCCACCCCAGACCTCCAGGGATTTCACATACTTCACTTAGAACCATTGTAAATCATCCTGAATCGAAGCTTCAAATATTTTACTTCCCTAGCCCACAAGGAGGGCTGGACATTAAGCAGTAAAACCTTATTCCTAGACCACCAGAAATATCAAACATTAATCAATGCATTAATCTCATCACTCTAACCCACCTGGACTATTACAAGAATACTTGGAAGTAAAAAAAACAGTTGCACCACCCCCCAGCCCTCATAGACCTCTACAGATATTCCGTATCTAACTTGAAATCAACAGAATCACTAAACCTTTTACTACCCTAGGCCACCAGGAATATTATATTTTAAACAGTAAACCATGTAGACCACCAGGAGTAATAGATTGTAACCAGTAACGCATTCTGGACCACCAGAAATATTTGCTATGATCCAGTAAACCAAGCTGGACAATCAGAAGTGTTAGGCAAGAACTATGAACACACTCTAGACCACCAGTACCATCAGGTATTCACTACTAAACCACACAAGACTACCAGGGGTATTTAACAGTAACCGCAGGACCACCAGGGGTATCAGACAGTGACCAGTAGCATACCCCAGATGACCAGGAGTATTTCACAGTAACAAATAGCATACCCCAGACCACCAGGACTTTTAGACAGCTTTAGACAGTAACTAGTAAAAGCATACCATAGACTACCTGGAGCATTAGGTAGTATTAGACAGTAACCAATATGATACTCCAGACCACCAGGAGTATTAGATAGTAATCAGTAGCATACCCCAGACCACCTGGAGTATTAGATAGTAACCAGTAGCACACCCCAGATGACCAGGAGTATTAGATAGTAATCAGTAGCACACACCCCAGACCACCAGGATATCAGACAGTAACCAGTAGCATACCACAGACCACAAGGAGTATTAGATAGTAATCAGTAGCATACCCCAGACCACCAGGAGTATTAGATAGTAATCAGTAGCACACCCCAGACCACCAGGAATATCAGACAGTAACCAGTAGCATACTCCAGACCACCAGGAGTATTAGACAGTAACTAATAGTATACCACAGACCACAAGGAGTATTAGATAGTAATCAGTAGCATACCTCAGACCACCAGGAGTATTAGATAGTAATCAGTAGCATACCCCAGACCACAAGGAGTATTAGATAGTAATCAGTAGCATACCTCAGACCACCAGGAGTATTAGATAGTAATCAGTAGCACACCCCAGACCACCAGGAATATCAGACAGTAACCAGTAGCATACTCCAGACCACCAGGAATATCAGACAGTAACTAGTAGCATACCACAGACCACCAGGAGTATCAGACAGTAACCAGTAGCATACCACAGACCACCAGGAGTATCAGACAGTAACCAGTAGCATACTCCAGACCACCAGGAATATCAGACAGTAACCAGTAGCATACCACAGACCACCAGGATATCAGACAGTAACCAGTAGCATACCACAGACCACAAGGAGTATCAGACAGTAACCAGTAGCATACCACAGACCACAAGGAGTATTAGACATTAATTAGTCTAGCTAACTAAGATAATAGGAATTTTACCAACTTAATTTTTGGCAAATGTACAGTTTCCATCATGTGTTTTCCAAATAAATATGTAAATATCTGTAAACTTCCTTATCTTGTTATCCGTATTTCCGGCCTCCCTACGAGTATAATGGGATAATTAGCCTGATCCATCATCTTTGGCAGTCCAGGCCATGTAGCATATGGACAGGTATTTTGCGGCGCTTGTCTCTATGGGATATAGATCGCTTTATGTGCATTCAGTCCACTGTAACTGGACAGATTATACTTTATTTTAAGCAAACCGGTCAAGGTAACATGGTATCTGTCATAACAGTGACAGGCCCGCGGGCTGATGGGCTGCTTTCTTGACTAAAGGCAAATTAATCTCTATGCCCCAGATATCCAGTGATCTGTGGGCTGTGAGCGCAGTCAGGAGTGGGATGGAGGCTTCCCTGGGTTATTTCTGGGTTCATTAATTGGGATTTTTTGTGATGTATTTGAGAAGTGTCCATGTAGTTGTCCTGATGATACAGAGAATAAGAAATCTGCGGTAAGGAGAACTGATGCCACAAAGGAAACAGACCACGTCCAGAACATGACAGCGTGACCACCGATAACAGGAGAACTCACCCACCGGGGTCTCTCTGCCCATCTATAGGTGACCACAAATGGAGCAGTTTTCAATTTTCCATTAACTTAAACCATAATATAATAATGAGTTCTGTTATCTACTATTATCTATCTATCTATCTATCTTCTATATCTATCATCTATCTATCTATCTATCTATTATTATTTATTATTATAGCGCCATTTATTCCATGGTGCTTTACATGTGAGGTGGGGTATACATAATAAATACAAGTACAATAATCTTGAACAATACAAGTCTCGGCTGGTCCAGGAGGAGAGAGGACCCTGCCCGTGAGGGCTCACAATCTACAAGGGATGGGTGAGGATACAGTAGGTGAGGGCAGAGCTGGTCGTGCAGCGGTTTGGTGGATCGGTGGTTACTGCAGGTTGTAGGCTTGTCGGAAGAGGTAGGTCTTCAGGTTCCTTTTGAAGGTTTCCATGGTAGGCGAGAGTCTGATGTGTTGGGGTAGAGAGTTCCAGAGTAGGGGGGATGCACAGGAGAAATCTATGCGATTGTGGGAAGAAGAGATAAGAGGGGAAGAGAGAAGGAGATCTTGTGAGGATCGGAGGTTACTGTAGGTTGTAGGCTTTGTCGGAGAGGTGGTTCTTCAGGTTCCTTTTGAAGGTTCTCATGGTAGGCGAGAGTCTGATATGTTGTGGTAGAGAGTTCCAGAGTAAGGGGGATGCGCTGGAGAAATCTTGTATGCGATTGTGGGAAGAGGAGATAAGAGGGGAGTAGAGGAGGAGATCTTGTGAGGATCGGAGGTTGCGTGCAGGTAAGTATCGGGAGACGAGGTCACAGATGTATGGAGGACTCAGGTTGTGGATGGCTTTGTATGTCATGATTAGGGTTTTGAACTGGAGTCTTTGGGTAATGGGGAGCCAGTGCAGGGATTGACAGAGGGGAGAGGCCGGGGAATAGCGGGGGGACAGGTGGATTAGTCGGGCAGCAGAGTTTAGGATAGATTGGAGGGGTGAAAAGTGTTAGAGGGGAGGCCGCAAAGTAGGAGGTTGCAGTAGTCAAGGCGGGAGATGATGAGGGCATGGACTAGGGTTTTTGCAGATTCTTGGTTGAGGAATGTACGAATGCAGGAAATATTTTTGAGTTGCAGTCGACAAGAAGTGGAAAGGGTTTGGATATGTGGTTTGAAGGAGAGATCAGAGTCAGGGATTACCCCGAGGCAGCGAGCTTGTGGGACTGGTGAGAGTGAGCAGCCATTTACTTTAATGGATAGGTCTGTTGGGGGAGTCAAGTGAGATGGGGGAAAGATGATGAATTCTGTTTTGTCCATGTTAAGTTTTAGAAATCTAGCAGAGAAGGATGAAATAGCGGATAGACATTGAGGGATTCTGGTTAGTAGGGAGGTGATATCTGGTCCAGAGATGTAGATCTATGTGTCATCAGCATAGAGGTGATACTGCAAGCCGTGAGATTCTATGAGATGTCCGAGGTCGAAGGTGTAAATCAAGAAGAGCAGGGGCCCCAAGGACTGAATCTTGCTGGACGCTGACAGACAGGGGGCGAGATGAAGAGGTGGTGTGTAAGTGGGAAACACTGAATGTCCGGTCTGTTAGGTATGATATGATCCGAGATAGGGCCAAGTCAGTGATGCCGAGAGATGAGAGGGTCTGTAGTAATAGGGAATGGTTCACTGTGTCAAAGGCAGAGGACAGGTCCAGGAGGAGAAGGCTAGAGTAGTGTCGCTTGGGTTTGGCAGTCAGTGAGTCATTGGTGACTTTGGGCTAAGTGAGTGCTTTTTAAGGATGGGTGTGATTGAGGCATGTTTGAAGCATGAGGAGAAAACACCAGTTGAAATGGGTTAGGGTTGGGAGGTTGGGATGAAGACTGTGGTGAGGTTTGGGATGAAGTGGGATGGGATCGGGTCAAGTGCACAGGTGGTGAGATGTGATCTCGAGATTAGAGCAGAAAGTTGGTCTTCTGTATTGGTCGAGAAGCTGGTTTTGGAGGAGGAGGGCTGAGTAGTTAGGAGGAAGGACTCTGGGTGGCTGTAGGTCAAAGCTTTCTCTGATGTTATCAATCTTCTGTTTGAAGAATGAGGCAAAGTCTTCAGCTGTGATAAGTGGAGAGGGAGGAGGTGCTGGGGGATGGAGTCTGTATACATCATATTAAATTCTGGATTAATTCTTTTATTGCTCCACACACTTGTATGATACACTTATATGATTCATTGGGCAGAATAATCTATCTATCTATCTATCTATCTATCTATCTATTTATTATCAACTATTGTCTATCTATCTATCATCTATCTATCTATTGTCTATCTATCTATTATCTATATCTATCTATCTATCTATTGTCTATCTATATATTATCTATTATCTATGTATCTATTATCTATCTATCTATTGTCTATCTATCTATTATCTATTATCTATCTATCTATTGTCTATCTATATATTATCTATTATCTATGTATCTATTATCTATGTATCTATCATCTATCTATCTATTTATCTACTCTTTAAGATGTTACAAATTCTGAAAATTATGGTTTATCTTTCAGAAATCTCTCTCGTTATCACTTTTCCTTATCTGTTGTGTTTCTCCTTCCGGATATATTGCAGTTGGAGAGTCAGTGCACGGAGCTGAATAATGACAAGTACGAGACCAAAGCTGAGAACGAGAAGCTGAAGTTAACGAACAAAGAGATGAGACGAGAACTTGAGAGAACCTCACAAGGGTTAATTACAGCTCAGAGACAACTGAAGATGCTGCAGGAGGAGGCCTCCCAGCTGCACGAGGAGAGAGAAATGTACATACCGCACAGTCAATGTTATCAATGGAGAGTCAGTTAGAGGGATATTCCCATCATAAACATTTATGGCACAGGCACATGATTTGCTATAAACCTCTAATAGGAACCGGTCCCACCTATCAGTGGATGGGGGTTACTTTGAATTTCGGAATGATTCCCCGATTCCTAGAAGTGTAAAATCAGACTACACGGGGTTTGTTTGTTGTCTGTTACCATGGAGACGGATATAATTACATAGGAGCTGTAGACCCAATTTAAAAATATTTAAACATGACGGCTTCCAATATACATTTTTTTTTTTTGGATGCATGGGAGCGATTAAAAAATCATGATCATAAAGGTGGACACGTCCTTTAAGCTTCGCAGATGCTCGGCTGGTACCATATTAGCAAACACATCCTGGAGGAAGATAATGAATATTCCTTGTGTTTCACTTTAGATTTTCCTTCACCATTATAAGTGTTATTATCCATCAGTCATGAGCAGCTAGATACATCCGGAGCGGCCGTCCCCCGAGCCTGCGCCACGCGCTTCAGACCAACGATACTCAGCCGGCATTTCATGGAAACGGCATATTTTCTACTCACATTCTCCTCATTCAGTTACATCTTCAGATGCAGCGGGGGGGGGGGGCATCTATCTATCTATCTATCTATCTATCTAATCTATCTATCTATCTATCTATCTATCTATCTATCTATCTATCTATTATCTATCTATCTATCTATCTATCTATCTACTATCTATTATATCTATCTATCTATTATTATCTATCTATTACATCTATTATCTATCTATTATCTATCTATCTATTATCTATCTATCTATTATCTATCTATCTATTATCTATCTATTATCTATCTATCTATTATCTATCTATCTCTTATCTATCTATCTATCTATCTATCTATTATCTATCTATCTACTATCTATCTATCTATCTATTATCTATCTATCTATCTATCTATCTATCTATCATTATCTATCTATTATCTATCTATCTATTATCTATCTATTATCTATCTATCTATCTATCTATCTATCTATCTATCTATCTATCTATTATCTACTATTATCTATCTATCTATCTATCTATATCTATCTATTATCTATCTATCTATTATCTATCTATTACTACTATCTATCTATCTATCTTATCTATCTCTATCTATCTATTATCTATCTATCTATCTATCTATCATTATCTATCTATCTATTATCTATCTATCTATATATCTATCTATCTATCTCTATCTATTATCTACTATCTATCTATTATCTATATCTATCTATTATCTATTCTATCTATCTATCTATCTATTATCTATCTATCTATCTATCTATCTATCTATCTATCTATCTATCTATCTATATCTATCTATCTATCTATCTATCTATCTATCTATCATTATCTATCATATCTATCTATATATCTACTATCTATCTATCTATTATCTATCTACTATCTATCTATCTATCTATCTATCTATCTATCTATCTTATCTATCTATCTATCTATCTATCTATCATATCTATCTATTATCTATCTATCTATTATCTATCTATCTATTATCTATCTATCTATCTATTATCTATCTATCTATCTATCTATCTATTATCTATCTATCTATTATCTATCTATATCTATCTATTATCTATTCTATCTATCTATCTATATCATTATCTATCTTATCTATCTATCTATTATCTATCTATCTATTATTATCTATCTATCATCTATTATCTATCTATCTATATCTATCTATTATATCTATCTATTATCTATCTATCTATCTATCTATCTATCTATCTATCTATCTATTATCTATATATTATCTATCTACTATCTATCTATTATCTATCTATTATCTATTATCTATCTATTTATCTATCTATCTAATATTTATCGTAGGTACACTTCACCTGTAAGAGACAGAATCTATAAATAAAAAACAGAAAATCACATTATAGGATTTTTACATAATTAATTTGCATTTTATTGCATGAAATAAGTATTTGATCACCGACCAACCAGCAAGAATTCTGGATCTCACCGATCGGTTGGTTCTTCTGTAAGAAGCCTCCTACTCTGCACTCAGTACCTGGATTAATTGCACCTGTCTGACCTCGTTACCTGTATAAAAGACCACTGTCCACACACTCAATCACACTCCAACCTCTCCACCATGGCCAAGACCAAAGAGCTAAGGACACCAGGGACAAAATTGGAGACCTGTACAAGACTGGGATAGGCTACAGGACTATAGGCATCAGCTTGGTGAGAAGGTAACAACTGTCTGCACAATTATTAGAAAATAGAAGAAACACCAGATGACTGTCAATCTTCCTCTGTCTGGGGATCCATGCAGGATCTCGCCTCGTGGGGTAAGGATGATTCTGAGAAAGGTCAGGAATCAGCCCAAAACTACACGGGAGGACCTGGTCAATGACCTGAAGAGAGCTGGGACCACAATCTCTAACATTACCATTAGCAATACACTATGCCGTAATGGATTAAAATCCGGCAGGACACACAAGGTCCCCCTGATCACACCAGCACATGTCCTGGCCCATTTGAAGTTCACCAATGACCATCTGGATGATCCTGAGGAAGCATGCGAGAAGGTCATGTGCTCAGATGAGACCAAAATAGAACTTTTTGGTATGCACTTCACTCGTGGTGTTTGGAGGAATAAGAAGGATGAGTACAACCCAAAGAACACCATCCCAACCATGAAGCATGGTGGGGGAAACATCATACTTTGGGGCGATTTTTGCAAAAGGGATAGGACGACTGCACAGTATCGAAGAGAAGATTGATGGGGTCATGTATTGCGAGATTTTGGGCAGCAACCTCCTTCTCTCAGTAAGAGCATTGACGAAGGGTCGTGGCTGGGTCTTCCAGCATGAAAATGACCCAAAACACACAGCCAGAGTAAGGAGTGGCTCTGTAAGAAGCATTTCAAGGTCCTGGAGTGGCCTAGCCAGTCTCCAGACCTGAACCCAATAGAAAATGTTTGGAGGGAGCTGAAACTCAATGTTTCCCAGCGACAGCCCCGAAACCTGAAAGATCGGGAGATCTGTATGGAGGAGGGGGCCAAAATCCCTGCCGCAGTGTTTGCAAACTTGAACTACAGGAATCGTCAAGAACTACAGGAATCGTCTGACCTCTTTAATTGCAAACAAAGGTTTCTATACCAAATATTAAGTTCTATTGTATCAAATACTTTTTTCATGGAATAAAATGCAAATTATGTAAAAATCCTACAATGTGATTTTCTGTTTTTTATTTTTAGATTTTATCTCTCACAGGTGAAGTGTACCTACGATAAAAATGACAGACTAGGTGGGAAAACTTGCAAAATTGGAAGTGTATCAAATACTTATTTTTCCCACTGTATAGTTATATTATCATAAAATAACGTTTAAATAGCTATTGCATTCATTTCCAGTTGCAGACCTTTCCTATGCAGTGAGGTGGTCTCCTTTAGGTACCAAACTCATTGACTACAGGTGACACATTTTTCTTGCACCCGTACCGTTTACCACTGCATAGGACAGAATAAGGCAGAACTGCTCACATGCCGATGGTTGGGAATGACTTTAGTGGTTCCAAGTAATGACAGCAGTAGTAGGTGCTGTCGGGTCCTGGTACGTGATGGGGTCCAAAAGTCCTTTTTTGCCATCTCATACCTTATATTGTTACATTATTATTGTGTTACAGGGAGGTGTACCGGGTGACGGAGGGTCTCCAGCGGGAGCGCTCAGCACTTCTAAAACAGCTCGACTTGTTAAGGTAAGTGATGTCTGTGAAAGAAAACCGCATTAGTATTCATAATTAATGGTGGGAGGTGGCTTCCTACAGGGGCGTATCTTGGGGGGGCAGGAAGGGCATTTGACCTAGGCGCAGCCGGCAGGGGGGCGCATTTTGACGCCCCTGTAGTGGGAGTCAGCAGTTCTCTGAGCTGGCTGTCAGGCTGAGAGACGGTGCAGTGCATCAGTTCCCAGCAATCAATGTCATTGTGTCTTTCAGATGTGAGTACAATTAAAACCCTGACCCCCCGCACTTTTCTGGGTCAGGGCGCATCAAAATTTAAACACAATTGCTTTTAAATATTTCCCATACATGAAGAAAAAAAACTAAATAGAGCCCCTCTAATATACATAAAACCAGACTGAAAACCACGCAAAGAAGCAGACCGGGCAAAACGCCGTCGGGGGGGGAGGTTTCCCATATAGTCTTCAACGATCAGGTATTAACTTGACCATTATCTTTTGATATTTCAAAACTTGCTACCATGCACTATTGATTACTTATTTAAGCTACTCCGCTCCCTTGAAGTGATCTTTTTTTTGTACTATTTGTTTCCCATAGGTTTTCACTATGGGGCATATCATTGCAACACTGGGATTTTTTTCTGTGTTTGTTTCGATCTTTTTGCTATCATGCACTGTTCATTAAACTACAACGGACTTTGAAACATAATTTATGTAAATTTTGGGAGACTTTTTTGGGTCATGAATGGTCTTTCCGGTTTATGTATGAGGGGAGTTTGTCTCTCCTTTTTGAATACCTTTACCATTAAATGCTATTGCTCTTTTTTCCCTATAGTATGGCAAGATTCCCCCCTTTAATACACCCCAAGAATTTATGAATTATTTAATAAAATAGAGCATTGAACGTGCACTTTATAAAATTTTTTTTTATTTTTTTTTGTTATACAAAATTTCTATTTTTAAAGTATAAGGCACACAGGGTTTATTGTATAAAATTTCAGACTGGATTTTTTTTTAAACCCTCCAGTTTTCTAGTGCTTTATTCTGAGAAAATGTATTGATTAATTTTTTATTAATTTTTTTCAAAAAAAATTTAGATTTTTTTTAAAATTTTTTTATTTTTCACTTTTATTTTTGTTTTTGTACTCCCACTGTATGGGAAAGTAAAAAACATTGTGTTTTAAATTTATGATGGTAAAGAATGTTTAACCCCTGAGAGGGTATATTATTTCTGTTAAAGGGATTTCTGTTACATCAGGGGAAAACGACGTGTCAGATCAGCAGAAAAGCTGCAGAGCATCGC
>JARQOD010000004.1:15908440-15939224 GCA_033576555.1 Oophaga sylvatica
TTGTGATCCCTAATGGGGTATATAATGGCGCCATACAAGCAAGCATAATAAATACCTAACCTGATTGACAGCCCCTCAGTGTCCCTCCTCCCTGCTGCGATTTTACACTTCTCAGTACAAGCTGCAGCTGTGAGTCAGGCAGGGTGGGTGGACACTGAATACACTTCGACTCATAAGCTCTCTCACTCTACAGCTGGACTCAGCTAAAATATTTATATTAATATTAGGATTATACAGTCATTCTGGCATGAATTTCAGTATAAGTACACCAGTTTCAACAGTCTAAAAGATCTATTTATTCATGTATGCAGTTTGCAGTGAAGTAATTAATTTCAAACAGAAATGTCAATGAATGTTCCCAAATAAAACAAAGCCTGATGCTGTGACAATGAAAAATGGCTTCTGAAAGGAAAGGAGTTGCTGCATCATTAGGGGTTATATACCTAATTGAAGAAATCTTCAATACATGAACTGAGTGGAAACTCCAAGTTTTTGAGTTTTGAGTTTTTGAAGAGGTTGTGGAGAGTTTCCTATTAATTTAGCAACTCAGCAAAAAAAAACTCACCCTTAGGCCCCCTTCAAACATCCTCGTGATTCCGGTACTGGAAAAACTAGTTTTCTGTATTTAGCTGAAAAATAAATACATTTAAAAATTGGTGTGAGGTTCCCCTTAGTTTTAATAACCAGCTGAGGAAAAGCAGACAGTTGGTGGGTGGTGTTATTATTCTGGGAAGAGGCCAATATCCATGGAGCTTCCAAGCCTATTAACATCTCACAGCTGTCTGCTTAGACTTTACTGGTTATTAAAAAAGGGGACCCAAGCCAAAAATGTAGGGTACCCCTATTTTTAATGACCAGCTAAGCCTAAACAGACATCTGAGGGCTGAGATTAAAAGGCTGGTAAGGGGCCATGGATATTTTCCCCCTCCAGACTAAGAACACCAGCACTCAGCTGCCCCCAAAATGGCGCATCCATTAGATGCACCAATTCTGGCACTTAGCCTTGGCTCTTCCCGATTCTGCAGTGGCAATCGGGGTAATGGTTTGGGGTTAATGTCAGCTGTGTAATGTCCTCTGACATCAAGGTCAGGGGTTAGTAATGGAGAGGTGTCAGTCAGGTATTCCCATTACTAACCCCGTAGTGAAAAGAAACAAACACACACAAAGAAAAGTTCTTTAATTGCAAAAGTCACTCCTCGACAATTACCCTCTTTTACCGATTCATTACCAAAATAAAGAAATCCACAGGGGCCCTCTGTAAATTAATAATAAGGAGATTCTACAACAATCCCCAACTCGTCTACACCTGGACGCTGTGGTGAGCAGTGACATCAGTAATGTGACCGCTCACCACGGCCGATAGAACATACGGAGAGTAGCGTGAGAATCCGGCTGCTATGAAGCGCGCTGACATCAGTAAGGTTACTGCAGGTCATAGCCGGAGGTTTTCAAGGTAAGCTCTGTGTAACACCTCTCTTTTACTAACCTCAGGGCTTGATGTCAGCTGTGATTTTTGACAAATCACAGCTGTCATTAAACCCATATACTACCCCGATTGCCACCCCATCAGGGCATTTGGATGAGCCAGGTAAAACGCCAGAATTGGCGCATCTACTATGATGTGACAATTCTGGAGTGACTGCGGGCTTCTATTTTTTGGCTCGGGAAGGGCCAATAACCATGCATTGTCCCAGCCTGATAGCAGAAGCCCACATCTGTCTGCTTTATCTGCGCTGGTTTTAAAATATAGGGGGGGCCCACTTCAGTTTTTTAAATTTATTTGATGCGATGACTATAACTATCATCAGCGTCGCCTGGTCTCACTAATCGCAGGAAGACCAGACGAGTAGGATGACAGTTGTAGTCAGCAAGGAATATTGCTAACTGTACTGCTTTTCTGTCACGGGTGTGTCGCGGCGGAGATCGTCGCGATTGCACACCCTGACTTCGCACAGCTGAGTTTCTGGTGCTGGGTGTTTTTCAGCACTGAGGGAGTTAATTCTCTCTCTCTCGATGCTGGACAGACCAGCCTCGCCCAGCTGCGATTGATGTTTTGCTAATTAGCTTCCTTCATATACCTGCTGGTCTGCTGGGGAAGTTGCCGGTGAAAGCATTCATTCAGACCAGCAGAGCGGATCGTTTCTGAGAAGACTTAAGCTAAGAGTGCCTGTTGTGGTTTTTCCTCTCCTCGCTTATTGTTTATCTTCTTAACCTTTTGTGTTCCTCTGTAGTGGAAGTTTTGTATGCAAGGCAGTGTTTTCTTTACCCCTGTCTGTCTCGTTTGTATTTGACTGTGTGTAAGCTGTTGCCTGCCCATTCCCTGTGGTGGTAATCAGGGTCCTTCTCAGGACTAGATTACAGTGGTCAGGGATCTACAGGAGACAGGGTTACGCTGGCGGCCTGGACCTCTGTACCATTAACAGTACCTCCAGGTAGAGGGACTAGTCAGGACCCCAGTTCAGGGTCAGCATAGACCCCGGTCCACCTCTATCCTGAGACAGCGTTTCACGTGCATAGTATAGACCCACAATACATTGGATATTATGTCAGGTAAGACATTGCTGGCAGATTCTACGTATACATGTTGATATTTTCTATAATATGAAATATAGAATGTTGTCACATTAGATATATGTTACTATCATAGAATATATCTGTTATACGTCGTGACATTTTCCCAGCCATGAAAGCTTTTAATTTGGGTACGTGTCACACAGATGTCACGCAGATGTCATCCGTGTGTCATCAGCGTACAGCACGCATTTCCTCTTTGCTGCCGGAAAAAAAAGGACATGTCTGTGGGTTTTCACACGGACACATGGTCCGTGTGAAAAACCTGACGTGTGTACCACCACTGAATAGAATGGGTGTGCGTGTGTCCGTACTTTCGGTCCTTACAAAATCGACCACATACGGATAAAAAAACGCACTCAGAGTATTTTTGCGGCAGTCAGAAACTGAGTTTTCTAGTGGAAACTGCTTCAGGAAAGGCTCTTTTTTATGTAGAGTTTTTGAATTAGATTTTTGTTGCTTGAAGTATTTTGAAAACTTTTTTTTTAGCTCAAGAGGTTTTTTTTACAGTATTTTGATTGGACAGTGCACAGTTTGAAGAGGATTCCGCCAACAGCTGCTTCAAAGTAGTGAAATGCACTTTCTTTCTTTTTTTTTTTTCCCTCCTGGAGTTTTTCAACACATGCAGTGGAAAAAAAATGCTGGAAAGTCTGAATATCAGCCGAATTTACCAAATGACACTGTAGGTGCACATGTTTCTTACAGCGGCTGCTGTAGGAGAAAGGTGGTATTACAAGTCAACGTAAAGTTGGAGCTGCTTAATTAATAGAACGGAGGCTGAGACCCCCAATGTACGAAGTCCATCTATGTCCTCGGCTGACATCTTTTTATTTTTCAGGACTGCAACTTAATTTTCTATGAATGCAGCGCCTCCAGTGGACACAACGTGAAAGAATCAATTCTGCATTTAGCAACGTAAGTCATATTTGCAGATGCGCCCATTCATATTATTTTATGTTTAGGTCTCGCTGAAAGTACTGACTCTCCCGTCAAAGATCTGGCAAAAGCAAAGGGGCCTTTAATAGATGATTTAATGTGATAAATCCACCAAATCAGCTTAATGCACGTGATCCTTTTTTTCTAGCTGGGAGAAAATAATGTCTGTGAGAGCTTCTCCATGCCCAGAAATGAGACAGATATCCTCCCTGTGATGTCTCATGTATTACTGCACCGTGCAGAAGTGAAGATGCTGCAAACGATCACTCTAGATCCTCAGGGGTCTTCTTATCTCTAGGATATGTCATCACTTATCGGTGGGAAGAAAACTTCTGGGTCAGACTTTTTATTTTTATTTTGGGGTAACTATTGCACCCCATAGGTTATCCCCATCATGTTGGTGATAGATGGTATAAAGTGTAAAACTTTTTCTAAAAAGTAAGAGGCAGTTTCCCTCAAAATAAGGCATGTCAGACCAATTTTGCTCAAATTATGGAAATAGAATTCTTGCTGTAGGTCTTTTTTTCTCTACAGAAAGTGAGGACGGGTTTTTGTCTCTCCACAGGTAGTGGCTACATGTTTTTACCTCACTATAAGAAGAGGGGACGGGTCTTTGCCTCTACAGGAAGAAGGGGTGGGTCTTTTTCACTCTTCAGGAAGTGGGGACAGGAAATTGTTTTTCTTCAGAAAGTAGGAATGGGTCTTTGTCACTCTAGAGGGAGTATCTTAACAGGAAGTGGGGACAGGTCTTTATCTCGCTATAGGAAGTGGGGACAGATCTTTGTTTCTCTACAAGAAGTGGGGACAGATCTTTGTTTCTCTACAAGAAGTGGGGACAGGTTTTTGTCTCTCTTGTTTCTCGTCAGGAAGTTGTTACAGAGCATTTTCTCTCTACAGGAAGTGGGGACAGTTCTTTGTGTCTCACTCTCTACAAGTAGTAGGGACAGGTCTTTTTCTCTCTACAGGAAGTGGGTGCGTGTCTTTTCCTCTAGAGGAAGAGGGAGCAGGTCTTTGTTTCTCTACATAAAGTGGAGACAGGTCTTTGTCCCTCTACAAAAAGTGGAGACAGGTCTTTGTCCCTCTACAAGAAGTGGGGACAGATCTTTGTTTCTCTACAAGAAGTGGGGACAGGTTTTTGTCTCTCTGCAGGAAGTGGGTGCGTGTCTTTGCCTCTAGAAGAAGAGGGAGCAGGTCTTTGTTTCTCTACAAGAAGTAGGGACAGGTCTTTGTCCCTCTACAGGAAGTGGGGACAGGTCTTTGTCTCTCTACAGGAAGTGGGCACAGGTCTTTGTTTCTCTACAGAAAGTGGGGACAGATCTTTTTCTCTCTACAGGAAGTGGGGACAGGTCTTTGTTTCTCTACAGGAACTGGGCACAGGTCTTTGTTTCTCTACAGAAAGTGGGGACAGATCTTTGTCCCTCTACAGGAAGTGGGGATAGCTCATTGTTTCTCTGCAGGAAGTCGAGATGGGTTTTTGTATCTCTACAAGAAGTGGAAGTGTGTCTTTGTCTCTATACAGGAAGTGGTGACAGATCTTTGTCTCTACAGGAAGTGGGGACAGTCTTTGCCTCTAGAGGAAGAGGGGGCAGGTCTTTGTCAATCTAAAGGGAGTGTATATGGACTTTGTCTCTCTACAGGAAGTGGGGACAGGTCTTTGTTTCTCTACAGGAACTGGGCACAGGTCTTTGTTTCTCTACAGGAAGTGGGGACAGATCTTTGTCCCTCTACAGGAAGTGGGGATAGGTCATTGTTTCTCTGCAGGAAGTCGAGATGGGTTTTTGTATCTCTACAAGAAGTGGAAGTGTGTCTTTGTCTCTATACAGGAAGTGGTGACAGATCTTTGTCTCTACAGGAAGTGGGGACAGTCTTTGCCTCTAGAGGAAGAGGGGGCAGGTCTTTGTCAATCTAGAGGGAGTGTATATGGACTTTGTCTCTCTACAGGAAGTGGGGTGGGTCTTTGTCTCTCTACAGGAAGTGGGGGCAGGTCATTGTTTCTCTACAAGAAGTGGGGTGTCAGGAGTCGAACCCAGTACCTCTTGTCCACTGGCCAGCAGCTCTACCATCTGAGCTATTCTGCTGGCTGCAAAGTTCCTTGCTGAACCCAGATACCATTGACTGTTCTTCCTGATTGGCTACACCTAGTGCTCTTTTGATTGGGCCTCTGATTGCCAATTACACACCCTATATAAACCTGGCCCTGTGGGTGTGTCATTGCGAGATTATTGAGCTCCAAGCCTTTAGTCAAGCGTTTCCTGCTGATCCATTGCTACAAACACTGCTCTCCTGTGAACCGACCTCGGCCTGCCTTCTGACTACGCTCTCCGCCTGATCCATTGCTACAAACACTGCTCTCCTGTGAACCGACCTCGGCCTGCCTTCTGACTACGCTCTCCGCCTGATCCATTGCTACAAACACTGCTCTCCTGTGTACCGACCTCCGGCTGCCACCTGACTACGTTATCTGCCTGCTCCTCTGTTACCGAACTGCCTTTCCTGTGTACCGACCTCCGGCTGCCACCTGACTACGTTATCCGCCTGATCCATTGCTACAAACACTGCTTTCCTGTGTACCGACCTCCGGCTGCCATCTGACTACGCTACCTGCCTCTGCTTCCCCTAGTGTTTGCAGTAACATCGGCTCCAACCCAGACGGGATCTTGACAGAATAATCTCGCGCCAAAATGGAGTCCGCTGTGAACACCCTGAGACGGCAAGTTACGGAGCTTCAAAGTTTTTGTACGGACTCTCAAGGAAAATATGCCAAGTTACAAACTGATTTCACGGCGATACAACAGGAAGTAATTGAGCTACAAAAACAACTTCTGGACGTGCGCAATTCAGGGTCCGAATCAAATGCGCGGCTGCCGCTGCCTGCAAAGTTCAGTGGGGATCGCAAGCAGTACCGAGGATTCCTCAATCAATGCCGCATATACTTCCAGATGCAACCTGCTCCCTTTACCAGTGAGAGGAAGAAAGTTTTTTTCATGATAAATCTCCTGACGGATGAAGCTCTTGCTTGGGCTTCACCTTATGTAGAAAAGGCTATGACCTCCTTAATGACCTGGAAGCCTTCACCGCAGCTATGAATCAAGTTTTTGATGACCCAAACCGCTGTGCCACAGCAGAAACCAAATTACATAATTTGCGCCAAGGACGTCGCTCTGTTGCGGAATACACATCGGAGTTCCGTCGCTGGGTGGCCGACACCACCTGGAATCCAGCGGCCCAGAGAAGTCAATTTCGACGAGGGTTATCAGAACCAGTGAAAGACGAGCTTGCCAGGGTTGAGACCCCTGACCAGTTGGAGGACTTTATTCAACTATGTATCCGGATTGACCAGAGACTTACTGAAAGGAGAAAGGAGAGACTGCGAGCACTTGGGAATAGCCCTGGCTTCTCATTTTCAGCATCGGACCACCAAGAAAAGACGCAAGGCGTGTCTGAACCGATGCAGATCGACGTCATCCGAAGACCACTCTCTGCACAGGAGAAGGAGAGGCGACGTGCAGAACATCTCTGCCTCTATTGTGGGGACCCTGGACACTATGCCATCAACTGTCCTAACAAAAGGACTATAGCGTTTACCAACAACAGGTCTGCCAGCAATATGGACCTTTCTCAGCAGTCGGATTCCATCTTGCAGACTATCTCATCAGTAACGCCAGAAATAGACAAAATACATACTACATCATCTCATTTTGTAATCCCCATTCAGGTTGTAATGGGCACCCAAAAAATACAATGCTCTGCCCTGTTGGATTCGGGAGCAGGAGGGAATTTTATGGACTTAAAATTTACACGTGATAATAATATTTCCAGTAGGACCAAATCCACACCAATTGAAATGGAAACTGTGGATGGATCACCCTTGTCTTCTGGACCTGTCACGCATGAGACAATCGAACTGGAGATTTGTATCGAACCGGATCATCATGAAGCTGTCAGTTTCCACCTTATCTCATCTCCGAAATTTCCAGTTATTCTAGGGATCCCCTGGTTTTCAGTCCATAACCCTTCTATCAACTGGGCATCAAGGACCATCACCTTTCCATCTGACTACTGTAAGAATAATTGTCATAAGGAACCCCCTGTTCTCCAACAAGTCCAAATCTCTGAGATTTCGCATGAGAAGGAAGAGAAACTACCACCTCAATATCAGCAGTTCTCTGATGTCTGCAGTAAGAAGAAAGCAGATCAATTACCTCCTCACCGTCCTTACGACTGTCCCATTGAATTGCTGCCAGGAGCAACCATTCCATTTGGACGGATTTACAATCTTTCCGAACCTGAATTGAAGGTATTAAGAAAGTTCCTGGATGAAAATTTAGAGAAAGGCTTTATTCGACCTTCCACATCTCCAGCTGGGGCACCCCTGTTCTTTGTTGAAAAGAAAGACTCCACTCTGCGGCCATGTATTGACTACAGAGAGATGAATAATATCACTGTCAAGAATCGCTACCCGCGGGGGGGGCGTGGCTACCGCCTACAGAGCAAGACGTGCTAATCTGAGCGCTCTGTTCCCGGCCTCATAGCTGACTATTTTCAGCTTTACTAAGCACGACTAGCCGGTCCCTTGTGACGAAGGGGAGAACAAGGAGTACCCAGATGTCCAAAAGGAAAGGATCGGGCAACCAGCTGAAGCGCCTCACGGACTTCTATCCTGCTGGGCCTAGTGATGGAGGATCTAACATGGCGCCGGGACGCGGGAAACCTACACCTAAGAAGACACCAACAGCTGCCATTACCCGTGGCCGCATTGCAGCCCTGCGACACAGCTCTCCAACGCTGAGACCACCACATTCACCGCCGGTAACACCCGACCACTCCGGCCAATCTCTACGTTCATCCCAACACCGATCGCGGGTGCAAAAGCTCACAGTTGCAACTGAGCAGGAAGAAGAGATGGCGACGCAAGACGCTTCAGACATAACGACTGACTCCTCTCCTTCCTCCAGCCCTCAGAAGCAAAAACCACGTACGGAGACTCCTGTGGGTGAGTCACAATCAGAACTTAATGCTGCATTCTCTGCTCCAGCTTCTAATCAACCTGCCTCAGAAGCGTATATAAAGGAGTTAATCATAGCCTTGAGCGGCTCAATACAAGGTAAACTGGATAAACTACAAGCTGCAGTGGAAGCATCTGTGGACAATGTGTCATACAGGGTTAACACAGTAGAACACAAAATGGAGGAGGTAATAGGATCGCACAACGCCCTCATAGACTCCCACTATGCATTATATGACGAAGTGCAATACCTAAAATCCAAGATGGCAGATATCGAAGATAGACATCGCAGAAATAATATTAAAATAAGAGGAGTGCCAGAGTCGGTTCTCTCATCAGACCTTCAGGACTATGTGGTAGATTTGTTCCGCATTTTTATCCCAGAAGCCACCGACTGCGATCTTATTATCGATCGAATACATAGGCTTCCCAGAGCCAAATTTTTGCCGCCAAATGTGCCGAGGGATGTATTGCTCAGAGTACATTTTTTCCATATTAAAGAACGAATATTACTTGCAGCCAGGAAAATGAAGGAATTCCCTACGCCATATTTGGGATTACAACTATATACTGATTTATCTCAAGCCACCTTGCAAGCACGAAGAAACCTCCAGCCCCTGACCTCCGCTCTCAGAGCAGCTTCTATACAGTACAAATGGGGTTTTCCACTGAAACTCTTGGTGCGCCATGAAGATACCCTACATATCATTCACTCACTGAAGGAAGGATGCGACTTGGCAAAAAGTTGGGGTGTGAAGATTGACCTGCAACTACAGACTGCGATCCAGAAACCTTCTAAACCGACGCAAGATTGGCAAACCCAGAGCTCCCCACGCTGATCCGGTCGAGCTAAAAATCGACGCAGTTCTCTCTACAGCGGCTAGCTACTTGGGACCGTTCCGTTAATACGGGCTAGCCTACTAGTTTTTGAGGCCTCATTAGAAGGCCATTTGAACTCCTTCCCCCTGGAGATTTTCGGTCGAGGAACATATTTGAGTATCGATATGTACCTTCGATTGATCTTTTATGATCCAACTCAGTTACAATGCTTTTGTTATGCCTTTACTCGTTGTGTCCCCCTCCTTATGTTTCTATCCCTAGTATTATCCAAAGATCTACTTCACATCCCAAACCCTTCTTGCGCTGCCGAAATGGAATTACCCAGCATATCTCGCCTTGAGACCGCAATATCCAAATTTCATCTTCTCCTAGGTTCGGCCTTGCGGTGCGGTAAGCAAATTATGATATCTCAATATGTCGCTTAATTTAGTATCCCTCAACGTTAGGGGACTGAATTCCCCTTATAAGCGCTCTTATCTATGGAGAGAGGCAGGTAGACTTAAAGCAGATATACTTTTTCTGCAGGAAACTCACTTTTCTCGTACTAAAATGCCCCTCTTTAGCAGCGTTAAATACACGCAGATTTTCCTAGCCTCTCAGGAGAAGAAAAAGGCAGGCGTTGCTATTTTGTTCTCTACTGACGTGTCATTTCAATGCGAATCTTCCTACATTGACCCTGCAGGTCGTTTTATAATATTGGTGGGACTGCTACAGAACAAAATGGTCACTGTGGTTAATATATATGCACCGAATTTACGACAAATTCGTTTCCTAAACAGGGTAATGCGTAAAGTCCGAGTAATGGCGAAGGGAAGTCTGCTTATGGGAGGGGACTTCAACATGATAGCTGATGGGTCGTTAGATTCTTCCAATCCTAGACCCCGGCATGTCCCATGTCTCCAACAATGGTTAAGATCACACTCCCTATACGATACATACAGATGCCTTAATTCTAGCTCTAGAGCTTACTCCTTCTACTCAGCTCGACATCGCACCTTTTCACGCATTGATATGTTTGTTGTGGATCGTTGGGCATTGCCAGATGCTAAGTCTGCTACGGTAGGGACGGCCGCGTGGTCGGACCATGCGCCGATAACGTTGGAGTGGTCTCCGCGAGCCAATGCATCAACGACGAGACAATGGCGAAATAACCTGGCACTGTACACCGATTCTTCATATGCGACTCGCATACAACAGCATATAGCAGACTACTTTAGTATTAATGCTACTCCTGACGTTACCCCTCGATATTATGGTTAGCTCACAAGGCTGTCATGCGGGGACACCTCATCCAAATGGGAGCTCAGAGGAAAAAGGCACTAACGAGTCAGCTGGATAGTTTATTGCTGAAAGTCCAATTAGCTGAGAATGAATCACTTCACAACCAACATTGAATAATCATCGAAGTCTGATGACCCATAGACATAATTTACAACTTCATCTGTTTAGCCAACACGATAAATACATACGCACCATGCGTGCAACCCACTACGGCTCAATTAATAAAACCTCTCGATACATGGCATCTAAACTAAAACAAAGGCGAATCCGTAGTACGGTGTTCTCATTAAAAAATTCCCAATGCCCTCACTCGTCAATCACACACCCTATGGAAATAGCGGAGTCGTTTCGTAAATATTACGAACAGTTATACAATCTCAAAGATTCCCCGGGAGTTATACAACCTACAGACCTAGCCATTAACTCTTTTTTATCTCAAATTGACCTCCCGAAACTATCCCCTTCATCGGCCTCTATGCTAAATGCCCCAATCTCGGTGACTGAAACCTTGCAATCCATCAATATGTCTAAACTGGGCAAATCACCTGGCCCTGACGGGTACTCGAATGAATATCTCCGAACCTTCTCTGAATTACTTGCGCCGCATTTGACTAACATGCTAAACTCAGCTCGTGAATGCGCTTCTTTCCCGCCTGAGTTCTTAGAAGCGACAGTAACTGCGATTCCTAAACCTGGGAAATCCCCTAACGAACCTGGAAACTTTAGACCCATATCGCTACTGAATTCAGATACTAAGATATACGCTAAAATACTAGCCATCAGGCTATCTAACATTTTACCACTGCTGATCCATACTGATCAGACAGGATTTGTGGCGGGACGCCAAACATCTGACGCAACACGACGTGTCCTCAACTTGCTTCAATTCGCTTCGAGGGGTCGGGCGCCTTCTTTGCTTCTCTCGTTGGATGCGGAGAAGGCGTTCGACAGAATTCATTGGGGATTTATGTTCCACACTTTGCGCAGGTTTGGGTTCGAGAACGACTTTTTACACTACATCGAAGCTTTATATTCCTGCCCATCCGCTAAGGTGCTTATTAATGGCACTTTATCGCAACCATTCTACATAACGAACGGCACCCGTCAGGGTTGTCCCCTATCTCCCCTCCTCTTTGTTCTCATCATGGAACCATTGGCGGAGAGAGTCAGATTGGATCAGACTATTAGAGGTATCCCAATTTCTGGTAGACAACACAAAATAAGTCTGTATGCAGATGATATTGTCCTCCTATTAACCGACCCGTTAACCTCCCTACGATCAGCCTGTAACACCCTAGACGAATTTGGGCGGATATCTCACTACAAACTCAACTACACCAAATCACACCTCATGGGAGTACACATTGATCCCCAACTTAAGGCTGCGATACTCGCTGAGTTCCCCTTCAAATGGCAGGATACTACGATAACATACCTAGGAATTAGGCTTACCTTACCATTTCACAAGACAGTGTTACAAAATATGAATGGCCTAATACAGGATATTCAGGAGACTTTAGACTCATTCTCAAAAACAGACATATCATGGATGGGTCGGATCGTATCCTATAAGATGATGATCTTACCTAAAATCCTATATATATATAGAACGCTTAATCTCCCGATACCAAAGAAATATATAACAAGGCTCTCATCACAAATGTTGGGGTTTATTTGGGCTGGGAAGAAACCCAGGGTGGCCTCCTCAGTCTTGAGAATGTCTTGCTACCATGGAGGGGCGGGCGTCCCCAATCTACACGCATATTACCACGCTACGATTATACGTCAAACTAGACACTGGTGGATGCAATCTACACACTCCTCTTGGCCGACCATAGAATTAGTCTTAAATCATTCAAGACCATTACACTTGCATTTGTTAGTTAACATTGTAGACAAAACTCTTCCTCCACCGGCTTCACATGTAGTGAAAGCGTCTCTACGTAGTTGGGTCTTATTAACATCCAAGTTGAGATATGATACACAGGTCTCTGCGACAGCATTACCGATCGCACTTCTTCATCAGTGTATCCCAGACTTAGACACCCGGAGCTGGGGGGAACTTGGCCTGCAAACTTGGGGAGATGTAGCCACAATGCAATTTACAAGACACATGCCACATCTAACCGCATTCCATATTAGAAGGGCTAGATCCTATATCCTCTCTGGTAATAAGCTTGATACGCGAGTTCCTCTGACCCTCTGGAACCTTATCTTGGGTACTAACCCCCAACCTCACTTTGCTACAACTAAGCACTTATATGCAATATTTAACGACTCCATTCACTTTACTAAACGAGCCCATATCCTCAGTTGGGAAATTGACCTGGGAGGATCGTACTCTGAGACTCAGTGGGAACTTGCGTTTAAATGGGCTAAAAAAGCGTCGCTCTCCATGACGCTTCAAGAATCGCATATGAAGTGCATGTCACGCTGGTATTACACTCCTGAGAGGCTGGCCAGATTGTTTCCCGGAACCTCTGATTGTTGTTGGAGGAACTGTGGAGAGATGGGCTCCTTATTCCACATATTTTGGAGCTGCCCTAGAGTTTTGTGCTTCTGGGGAGAGGTTTTCAACTTACTAGATTTGGTGACATCTTTGAGAATACAGCGTTCTCCTCACATAGCATTATGCCTGCTGGAGATTGACACGGTACCTCTAGAATTCCGCAGGTTTGTAGCACACACTCTAATGGTAGCTAAAGTAATGTTAGCCCAACGCTGGAAAACTGCTTCCACACCATCGATGCTTGAGCTGACCTCTCGACTTAAAGAACATCACGCACTGGAATTTTTATATGCTATCCGCAATAATTGCGTAACACTATGCAACCGCACTTGGGCCCCATGGTCCAAATATTGCAAAGACTCATTACATCCTGTCTCAACAGGTCACCCTTAAGTGATCTCTAAACGAAACGCAGGAAATGGTTCTCCTTACCGATATTACCCCCCTTCCTTCCTTTTACCAAATCCTTTCCTTATGTTTATTGTTCGTATACCTAGTTAGTCCATGTCTTGTCTCGTTTATTTTTATTGTTTTACAACGTATGGTCTCTTGTAGGCCCAGTTATATGCTTTATTGTACATGCAATAACCAAAAAATTTTCAATAAAAAACTATTGAAAATGAAGAATCGCTACCCGCTACCCTTGATTCCTGAACTATTTGAGAGACTCCGTTCTGCGAAAATCTTTACGAAGCTGGATCTTAGAGGGGCTTACAACCTCATACGGATTCGCCAGGAGATGAGTGGAAGACCGCCTTCAGAACGAGATATGGACATTTTGAATCTCTGGTTATGACCTTTGGTCTTAGCAATGCCCCAGCCACCTTTCAACATTTTATTAATGATGTATTTCGAGATTTCTTGGACCAATTCGTTGTGGCTTATCTCGATGACATTCTTATATTTTCAGACACCTTGGAAGAGCATCGCAGGCACGTCCAGTTAGTCTTGGAACGACTACAGGAGAACCATCTTTACATTAAACTTGAAAAATGTGAGTTTGAACAAACCAGTATCCAATTTCTGGGATATATCATCTCCCCAGAAGGTCTGAGCATGGATCCCGGCAAAATCAATGCTGTAGTGGACTGGCCTGTTCCAAGAAATTTAAAAGACGTCCAGCGTTTCATAGGATTTGCAAATTTTTACCGAAAATTTATAAAGAACTTTTCACGGATCATACTACCAATTACTACACTAACAAAAAAGACCAAAGCATTTTTCTGGTCTCCGGAGGCACAGGAGGCTTTTGACAAATTGAAAACTCTTTTTACGTCTGCTCCATTGTTAGTACACCCAAATCCTGAATTGCCATTTACTGTCGAAATGGACGCCTCGGACTCTGCAGTGGGAGCCATTCTGTCTCAGCGAGTTGGGGACAAATTGCAACTTCACCCATGTGCGTTTCTTTCCCACACCATGTCATCTGCAGAAAAGAACTACGACATCGGTAATAAAGAACTGTTAGCCATTAAAGTTGCCTTCTCCGAATGGAGACATCTTTTGGAAGGTGCCAATCACCCTGTGACTGTCCTCACGGACCACAAGAATCTTGAATTCCTCCGTACAGCAAAAAGATTGTCTGCAAGACAAGCACGATGGGCCTTATTTTTCTCAAGATTCAATTTTATAATTTCTTACCGGCCTGGTTCAAGAAATGGCAAGGCTGACGCCCTGTCCAGGATGTGTTCGGAACCTCAGGAGAGGTCTAGTAATGACGATACAATTCTAGGCCCTAAAAATTTTTTGGGAATATTGCACTCTAGAGGACTATGTAATAGAATTAAAGATGGATATCAAGAGGACTCTTTCCTTAACCATCCTTCGGAAGACGTCGATCTTTCATTCAAAGAGGGGTTTTGGATGCAGAAACACAAAATATATGTACCTGAATCTTCTCGCCTTGAAGTCCTCAAAAGTGTCCATGATTCTAAACTGGCAGGACATCCTGGAGTTGCAAAAACACAAGACTTACTACTTCGTTTCTTTTGGTGGCCTAATTGTAGGAAGGACGTGAGGAAATATGTTTCAACCTGTTTAACATGCGCACGAAACAAGACCCCACGATCGTCTCCTCTAGGACTCTTGCAACCACTTCCAGTTCCATCCAGGCCTTGGGGATCTATTTCCATGGATTTTATTGTGGAACTACCCCTTCCAAACAGATGACCGTCATCCTTGTCATAGTGGACCGACTCACAAAAATGGCCCACTTTATTCCAACTGAAGGAATTCCTACTGCTGAAAAAACTGCAGAACTGATAATCAAAGAGGTATTCAGGTTACATGGAATTCCTGACAGCGTGGTGTCTGACAGAGGTGTTCAGTTTACGTCAAAATTTTGGAAGAGTTTCTGTACAGCCTTGGGAGTCACGGTGAATCTTTCTACCGCTTTCCATCCTCAGTCCAATGGCCAGACGGAGAGAACGAACCAGACTTTGGAGCAATACCTCCGTTGCTTCATTTCCTATCTTCAGGATGACTGGGTGGACTATTTACCAACAGCAGAGTTTTCCTACAACAACTCCATACATAGCGCTACATCTAGAGTTGAGCGATACTTTCCGATATGCTAAAGTATCGGAATCGGAATGGTATCGCCGATATCACTAAAATATCGGCGATACCCGATACCGATACCGGAAGTCCCATGTAAGTCTATGGGAACAAAATATCGCAACTAAAAAAACCCCATTCTTTCCTTGTAAACACTAAATATACACACATAGAATACATATATATATATATACATGTCATTGTGACATATATATATATACATATATGTATAGTTTATACACTTCTACATAGTAAAATATCCTTTGATTCAATTGCCGGGTAAAGCCGGCTTCAGTGAAAAGACAGAAGCACCCGACATGAAATGACACTTGGTGTACATAGGGTTAAACATTTCTTTTCATGTCCTTTGCTATCTAATTTGCACAAACAATTAAATCAGACTATGTGTGCAAAATTTCACACCTGTAGGGGTTAATTAAAGGTGTAAATTCGTTGTAAAAAAAACGGACTTTTTTGCTACGAATTTACACCTTTAATTAACCCCTAGAGGTGTGAAATTTTGCACACATAGTCTGATTTAATTGTTTGTGCAAATTAGATAGCAAAGGACATGAAAAGACATGGTTAACCCTATGTACACCAAGTGTCATTTCATGTCGGGTCACCCGACATGAAATGACACTTGGTGTACATAGGGTTAAACATTTCTTTTCATGTCCTTTGCTATCTAATTTGCACAAACAATTAAATCAGACTATGTGTGCAAAATTTCACACCTCTAGGGGTTAATTAAAGGTGTAAATTCGTTGTAAAAAAAACGGACTTTTTTGCTACGAATTTACACCTCTAATTAACCCCTAGAGGTGTGAAATTTTGCACACATAGTCTGATTTAATTGTTTGTGCAAATTAGATAGCAAAGGACATGAAAAGACATGGTTAACCCTATGTACACCAAGTGTCATTTCATGTCGGGTTCTGCATTTTCACAAAAGCCGGCAATTGAATTAGCGGCTATTATACTATGTAGAAGTGTATGAACTACAAATATAAATATATATATATATGTGTCACAAATTCAATGACATGTATATATATATATGAGGTGTAAAATTGCTGAAAAAAAATGCGTGGGCTCCCGCCCTATTTTCGCAACCAGACAGACAAAGCCAGTGAGTGGGGGCAGATAATAATAGCCCAGAGAGGGACCATTATTTTTGCCCCCCCCGGCTACTAACATCTGCCCCAGACACCCCAGGAAAGACAAATCTATAATTAGATTCGCCCTTTCTGGCACTTTGCCCGTCTATTCCATTGCCCTGTAGCGGTGGCGAATGGGTTAATATGGGGTTAAAGCCACCTTGCTATTGAAAGGTGACCTTAAGCCAGGTTAATAATTGAGAGCTGTCAATTAGACAACTATCAATTATTAATCCTATTGCATGAAATAAAAATAAAACACACACACTTTAATTAAAAATCATTTTAATGAAATAAAGACACATGTTTTTGACCATCTTTTATTTTACTGCAAAAACCATTTCCTGTAATAAAAATAAAATAAAAAAGCAAAATTATTCTTACCTATCCCATGCACAGTCAGGTCCCACGGTGTAATCCTTCAGAAAGGGTTAATGTTTACTGCAGGGACCGCAGCTAATGCTGCAGCCTCACAGTAAACCCCAAATGAATGAGTTCCTCTCCTGCCTGACAGGAGAGTAAAGGCTGGGTGTCACATAACGATACACCAGCGATCCCGACAACGATATGCACTTGTCAGGATCGCTGGTGTATCGCTACATGATCGCTGCTGAGCTGCCAAACAGGCAGCTCAGGCAGCGATCTGGGACAGCGACACTGCGGGTAACATCGCTTAAGGGCCCGTCTCACATAGCGATATCGCTACCGAGATCGCTGCTGAGTCACTAGTTTTGTGACGCAGCAGCGAGCTCACCAGCGATATCGCTGTGTGTGACATTCAGCGACGATCAGCCCCCCTGCCGGGTATCGCTGATCGTCGCAGAAATGTCAGGACCTTTTTTTGATCGCTGGTTTCCCTCTGACAGGCACGCATCGCTGCGTGTGACAGGCGGGAAACCAGCGATCAAAGGTCCTGACATTTCAGCGACGATCAGCGATACCCGGCAGGGGGGCTGATCGTCGCTGAATGTCACACACAGCGATATCGCTGGTGAGCTCGCTGCTGCGTCACAAAACTAGTGACTCAGCAGCGATCTCGGTAGCGATATCGCTATGTGAGACGGGCCCTTAAGTGAAAGCTTAATTGATTGCTTTCCACTTTCACTTCAGGTCAGCCAGGGACACAATCAGTGACGTCAGAGGGAACTGATTAACAAAAATAGGGGTTCCCTTCGAAAAAAAAATGGCGTGGGGTCCCCCCTATTTTTGTTAACCAGCCAGATGAAGCAGACCGCTGAGGCCTGGATTTTCAGGCTGTTAAGGAGCCAAGATCCATGGACCTTGCCAGCCTGATAATACCAGGCCACAGCAGTCTGCATATCTTGGCTGATTAACAAAAATAGGGGATCCCCTCGAAAAAAATTAGCGTGGGGTCCCCCCTATTTTTGTTAACCAGCCAGATGAAGCAGACCGCTGAGGCCTGGTTTTTCAGGCTGGTAAGGATCCAATATCCATGGACCTTGCAAGCCTGATAATACCAGGCCACAGCAGTCTGCTTAGCTTGGCTGGTTAACAAAAATAGGGGATCCCCTCGAAAAAAAAACGGCGTGGGGATCCCCCCTATTTTTGTTAACCAGCCAAGTAAAATGCAGACTGCTGCGGCCTGGTATTAAAAGACTGTCAAGGCCCATGGATTTTGGCCCTCAACCTCCTGATAATACCAGGCTACAGCAGCCCCACATTTGGCGCATCAAAAGATGTGCCAATTGTGGCACTTTACCCGGCTCTTCCCACTTGCCCTGTAGCGGTGGCAAGCGGGGTAATAAGGGGTTATTGTCACCGTTGATTGCACGGTGACAATAAGCCCGGTTAATAATGGAGAGGTGTCAATAAGACACCGATCCATTATTAATCCCAAAGTTATTAAATGTGTAAAAAAAAGACAAAGCAAGAAAAAAGTATTTTAATGAAATAAAAGAGACAACACAGTTTTCATTTCTTTTATTATACTCTCATTCCTGCGACGCCATCGATCTCCTGTAAAAAAAGAAAAAAAACAAACCAACAGTATACCACCTGTCCGACGCAGTCCATAACGATAGTCCCACGACGATCCAGCTCTGCTACATCGCAATGACAGGCAGAGCCTGTCATTGCAACGCAGCACAGCTGATTACCTGCTTCCCCGGCGGTGACGTCATCGGACTGACTGCTTTACGGCCGGGATTACCCAGCAGTCACTGCAGTTATCGCGAGAAACTGCATGTGACCGCCGGGGAGAAGAGGATGGCGGCCATGAAGCAGTCCAGGACGTGACCGCCGGAGATCTTCTGCCAGGTAAGTGCCGCTGACTCCTGACAGACCCGACAGACGGACACTGACAGTGACAGTGACATCCCGATTCCGGTATCCGATATGACGAAAATATCGGAACTCGGAATCGGAATTCCGATACAGCTAATATCGGCCGATACCCGATATTTGCAGTATCGGAATGCTCAACACTAGCTACATCTCAAACCCCATTTTTTGCTAATTATGGAGTACATCCAGTATTTATCCCTAATCTGCCAGTGAACACTCCCATTCCTGCTGTAAATGACAGGCTTGCAAAATTACAGGAATCCCAGAAGGAATTATCAGAGATATTACTCAAGACCCAGGAAGTATATAAGGAAGCAGCAGATAAACATCGGAGAGTGCCCCCTGCTCTTCAGGTTGGAGACAAAGTTTGGCTGTCCACTAAAAACCTTAAGACACATGTGCCATCCTCCAAATTGGGTCAGAAATTCATTGGACCTTTTCAAATTTCTGCAAAAATTAACCAGGTTGCTTTTCGTTTGGAACTTCCCAACAATCTAAAGATTCATCCAGTGTTTCACATATCCTTGCTCAAACCCTTCTGTGAAAACCCGTTTCCAGGAAGAATTCAGCCACCTCCTCCACCAGAAAGGATCCGTGGTGAAGAAGAATACATTGTGGATAAGATTCTGGACTCCCGAAAATTCAGAGGTAAACTGCAGTATCTGGTGCAGTGGAAGGGTTACGGACCAGAGGAAAATTCATGGGAACCAAGGGACAACGTCCATGCTCCTAGACTAACAAGAGCCTTTCATTCAGAGGTACCCGGATAAGCCAGCTCCTGAGATGTCCAGAGGCCATCCTGGAAGGAGGGGAGTACTGTCAGGAGTCGAACCCAGTACCTCTTGTCCACTGGCCAGCAGCTCTACCATCTGAGCTATTCTGCTGGCTGCAAAGTTCCTTGCTGAACCCAGATACCATTGACTGTTCTTCCTGATTGGCTACACCTAGTGCTCTTTTGATTGGGCCTCTGATTGCCAATTACACACCCTATATAAACCTGGCCCTGTGGGTGTGTCATTGCGAGATTATTGAGCTCCAAGCCTTTAGTCAAGCGTTTCCTGCTGATCCATTGCTACAAACACTGCTCTCCTGTGAACCGACCTCGGCCTGCCTTCTGACTACGCTCTCCGCCTGATCCATTGCTACAAACACTGCTCTCCTGTGAACACTGCGCCTTTGGCCTGCCTTCTGACAATACGCTCGTCCCTCCGCACCTGATCCATTGCTACAAACACTGCTCTCCTGTGTACCGACCTCCGGCTGCCACTGACTACGTTATCTGCCTGCTCCCCTGTTACCGAACTGCCTTTCCTGTGTACCGACCTCCGGCTGCCACCTGACTACGTTATCCGCCTGATCCATTGCTACAAACACTGCTTACCTGACACTTGATGCCCCCCTGTTTCCTGTGTACCGACCTCCGGCTGCCACCTGACTACGTTATCCGCCTGATCCATTGCTACAAACACTGCTTTCCTGTGTACCGACCTCGCTGCCATCTGACTACGCTACCTGCCTCTGCTTCCCCTAGTGTTTGCAGTAACATCGGCTCCAACCCAGACGGGATCTTGACATGGGGACATGTCTTTGTCTCTCTACAGGAAGTGGTGGCAGGTCATTGTTTTTTTAAAAGAAGTGGAGTGAGTCTTTTGTATCTCTTCAAGAAGGGTGATTGTTTGTCTCTCTACAGGAAGTGGGACATATCTTTGTCTCTCTACAGAAAGTGGGGGCATGTATTTTTCTCTCTACAGGAAGTAGGGGCAGCTCATTGTTTCTCTAGATGAAGTGGTAGCAAGTCATTATTTCTCTAGAAGAAGTGGGGACAGATCATTTCTTTCTACAGGAAGTGGCAATTGGTCATTGTCTCACCAAGGAAGTGTAGGCATGTCACTGTCTCTCTATAGGAACTGGGGCAGTTTTTTTGTCTCAAGAGGAGGTAAAGGCAGTTTTTATTCTCTCTACAGGAAGTGGGGTTGGGTCATTGTCTCTCTGCAAGAAGTGTGGTGGGTCTTTGTCTCTATGCACCTGGCTTTCAGTACAGAGCAGGCAAACTATTGGACAACAACAGGAGGGATGCATGGTGGGAAGTGAGGGATAGTTCCAGCATCTAAAGTGCTTACAGAATGCTGATAAAGTGGAACTGCCTACTCAAAGAATGTTGAAAGTAAGATATAGAACATGAGAACCAGATCAGATCCTGGACATACTACACTAGAATGTGCAGTAAAATGAGCTTTAACTTCTTGAGAGGGATCAGGGCACCAAAACTGTAATTTTGTGTGAATGAATAGGTATCTTAGGCCTCGATACATTAATGGCATTTTGTACTCCAGTCCTAATAAAGGAAGCGCTGGAGAAAGTTGCACCAAATTCATTAAGAGGCGTCCAGCTCCCAGTGAATCGGAGCAGAAATGTTACTCTAGTCATGGGCTTTTGTATTTCTGGCATAACTTATGACACTTTTGTGACATAAATGGGGATGAACTGGTCATACCCGTCCCTATCCCACCCAGGCTCTACCCACTTTTTAAAAAGTTGGTAGAGTAAACTGGTGTAAAAATGACAAAAGTCGAAACAATTTTTTGTGCAACTTAAATTTTTACCAAAATTTTCCAACATTTTAAGCAATTTTGTGCTACAATTCTGACAAAATCTCCTTGATGAATTGAACACAACTGAGTTCCTAATTTTCATGAATTCATCTTTTCCCAGGATTCTGAAAGAGCAAGAAGATAAAATAAAGGAGAAGACTGTCCGTCTTCTCGAGTCACCAAAGAAGAAAAATTGCTGTTCCAGACAGTAAACTACTAATTTTTGCCTCACCTACTGTTTGTACACTACAATTCCTGGAATCTGCGCCCGGCTCAATTTTTAAGTAGTAAAATACTACTCATTAGTGTCTTATTATCCTGTCTCATATTTTAGTCAGTCAGTGATAATATGGGGATAAAAAATGGTCAGAAAGCAATATTTTTATAATTAAGAGGAAACCATTGTTGTTGGTTTTATATTATTTTATGTTGTTATTGTGATTTATATTCGTTATATATCGTTTTTACGACTTCTATGTCGAAACTGCATGCCGTTGTTCCGATAATGATACATCACATCAACGAGACTTGTCTTCTAAGAACTTTTTGATTGGAATTCAACGCAATGAAGCTGACGAACCAATCGCTACAGGATTAGAGGTTGTTAATATGTATGAATTTAGGCAGGGGTGGGGCTAGTGCTTAAGCGGAGGAGGGACTTTCTGAGCTATATCAGTTCCTTGTTCTACCTCCTTTCCTTTTCTTACTCACTCATCAAGTTTGATTGGTGGGACTCCATCAACAGGTTCTCTTATCGATACCAAACATTAGCAAAAGGGTGTTTTGTTTTTTTTCCTAATCTTAGATATACTATATCTCGACTCTGGGCATAAAACAGATGTCTATTGGCCAGTGTGAATATATACCTCAGGAAGCAGTACACAGCCCTGTTACAATCACAAGTGTATTTTTTTAACCAATCTGTCTTTATGCTTGAATTAAAACAATAGTGAGAGTTATTTCCCAAGACTCTTACCAACAGTTATTAAGAGACTGTAATATTTTTTTTTCACATTTCCTGGTGGAATATTCTCTGGCTATACTTTTTGGGAAGTGGTGTCCTTATATGAGCAATTTTACCTTATTGTGATTAGCATTTTCTTAGATAATTAATTTCTTTTATAAGAGCTAATTAATGTAAAATGTGTCCATAAACGTTCAATTACAATTTTCTGGTAACGTATTTGCTTAGAACCTTGATTAAAGACAAGGTAAATGCAATGTAACTATCTAAGAGACAGATCTATTTTTTATAAAACAGGGTTCTTACTATCATGATTAAATAAGTCAAAACATTATATTATTATATACCTGTAGGAGTAATTATGATAACTGAGAAAATACATTACCTAAGGTTTTACCTGGCTATATTTTAGCCTACTAATGAAACAGTACTTGGACTGCCATAATTATACTGATTGCCATGATAAACTAAAATCCAGGTCCTCAGGGGCGGGGTTTTATTTAATTAGTTTTTTTAGAATTTCAAAATCCTTGGTTGATTACGGTAGTTAAAGGGTGAATTTGAATTCTCAGAAGGTCTAGGGTAGTGAAATAGGGACTACTACTACTACTAGGGAAATAGTACTTGGACCACTACAATTGTAGTGGGATTTATGTTAAGCTAAAATAGATCCTCAGGGGCGGGGCTTTATTTAACTTTTTTTTAGAATTTCAATATCCTTTTTTGCTAACCTATTCATGATACGTTTATCAACACACTGCTGACTTATTTTAGGGAAACCATTTAGTTTCTGAAGTCAGCTCTAGATTAGAGAACATACTGGAACTCAAGGAAAGCAAAAAAAAATATTTTTTTAGATAGATTATATCTATATGTAAACTATATGTAAAATGTGTCCATAAGCATTAAAGTATTTGCTTGAAACTTTGAATAAAGACAGGGTGAACACAATAGAACTATATAAAATCTATTTTTTTATTTATAAAAAGGATTACTTCTTGATAACTGAAAAAAGCAAAACTTATTAAATTTAAATATTTTGTTCTTTTGTTTGTATTAAATATAAAATATACATGTTTTTCCCCAATTTTATTGTATTGTTATATGTGCAAATAAATTATGTTCCCCTTTTGTATGTGTATAGATTTTAATAAATCACCTGATGTTTTGTTTGTGACTTCATTATAAAGTAAGACCAGGCTGCACTTTATTTCACCTTCAAATTTTCAACTTCTCTACAAAAACTTAATTTGAACTTCTTACAGTTCATCTCCATCTTTGCTCTACAAGGGCCTAAATTCTTCAGAAATTTTTTCCCATAATATCTTTAAAATGATTAAAATACAGAGCTCCAAATATTCTGATTTCCGGCAGCCACCACTAGAGGGAGCTCAGGAGCTTACTGTATACTTTTTCTTGAGCTCCCTCTAGTGGTGGCTCCAGGCAGCCATTATGTTAAAATAGGAGAAAATTGAGTGATGCAATGAACACCCCCAAAAAGAACTTAGACGTTTCATAGTATTTATCACTTTATTGCCATAATACAAGCATCTCAATATCAGACATTCCCATCAAAGACTTCAAACCACGACTGACGCCATTGAGTAACATACATGGAATATTTGCTCATCTCATTTATTAGTTACTTCCAACACAAAGAATTCATGACATTATGAATTTTTTTTTTTGTTCATCTCCTCTTGTCGTGAAGCTGATCTGTCTTTCCAGTGACCGATTTCCTTCTTCAGAAGTATCGGCGGCTTCAAGTATGGCAGGTAGAGGGGTAACGAGACTCGGCCTCTTGTTCTAACGCATTTTGTAATCGTGAGATATAGAAGCTTCGCACAACTGGCCTTTGAAATCCAATTCTACTGTGAAATCCAGATCTCGCTGTAAAGAATAGCAAATATATCAGTATCTGTGAATGGTGACCATTGACGTGATTTAGGCTAAGGTCTCATGAACGAGGCTGTATTACAGATCTGTCTACAGCTCAACGCCGGACAGAGGCAAAACCCTTCTCCACATTGGGATTTTACATTTTTGCCCTTCTGGTTTTTGGCTCCCCTTCTTCCCAGAGCCTTAACTTTTTTATTTTTCCGTCAATATGGCCATATAAGGGCTTTATTTTGCAGGATGAGTTGTACTTTGGAGCGACATCATTGATTTTACCATATAGTGTACTGGAAAACGGGAAAAAAATTCCAAATATGGTGAAATTGCAAAAAAAGTGCAATTTCACAATTTTTTTTAAATTTTTTTTTTAATGTTTGCCAAATGCTAAAACTGACCTGCTATTATGATTATCCAGGTCATTATGAGTTCGTAGATATCAAACATGCCTTGGTTCTTTTTTATTTAAGTGGTTAAAAAAAAATTGACGCCATTTTCCTAGACCCGTATCGTCTCCATTTTTCGGGATTTCGGGTCGGGTGAGGGCTTATTTTTTGCACGCCGAACTGACGTTTTTATTCCATTTTGGTGCAGATACGATCTTTTGATCGCCCATTATTGCCTTTTAGTGCAATGTTGCGGTGACCAAAAAAAAAACAGTTCTGGAGTTTTGATATTTTTCTCGTTACGCCGTTTGCCGATTGGATTAATTCTTTTTTGTATATTGATAGATCGGGTGATTCTGAACACGGCGATACCAAATATGTGTTTTTTTATTGTTTCAGTTTGAATGGGGCAAAAGGGCGGTGATTTGAACTTTTATATTTCTGAAATTAGGGGCACATAACAACTGATCAAATCAGCTGTCATGTGCCGGAAAAGATGCGGGCTCCAGTGCCGAGGAAGCCGATGACGTACCTATACGTCGTAAAGGGGTTATTGCATGCATGTCCTATATGTCTCCTCACTCTGAGATGCAAGGCTTGGCTTGTCACTTTCCACAAGTAGAAACGTTACCCCTTAGACCCTAGCAGATCTCCAGGGCACTGCTGAAACCTGCAGCTCTGAATATAAACCTTGATCGTTAGGACTGTAGATGAAAAATTCCAAAAAATTTGATTCGGGTTCAATTTGGCTAAAAAATAATTTTGAATTGTTGCAAGTGAATCGGAAGAGGCGAATCAAAAAGGCGTTTATTGTTACCCCAAAGCATAATAAAACACTGAAGTCCAGGAAGAACTTAAAAAATAATAAAAGATTACACTTTGTCCTGGGCTTATGTGTGTCCTACTTCGGCAGCTCCTCGCTGGTTACTCCGGTCTTCGCTTGGGTTCTTCTTTTGGCCTCTGGTCTTCTCTTCGGCTCCACCAGTGCTGCCTTGGCCTTGGCAGTTACAAGTGCCAACGTGGGTCACTGACATGCGTCGTTCCCCACAAGGTAGCAGGACAGATGGGTGCGTATGTTTTATTGAATTTTAACCCCTTCCTGGCCCATAAAAGAACTGTACGTATCGAAAAACTTGTGACAAATCCAATTTGCTTAGAATCAATTTCTTCATCTCTAATTTGGCCTAAAGTTGAGCAAAATGATTTACAACAATGGAGGTCAGCAGCCTCATTGTTAGGCCGTGGCCATCTCTTACTTCCTGGCGCCTCTTGATTATTACGGGCACCAGGCAGGATACAGATGCAGCCGCTAGACCAGGGTCTTAATAATCTTTTTGCTCAACTGTAGACTGAGTCTTAAGCCACGCACAAGGAGCAATGTTTTCTTCTGTGTTGTCCAAGAGTTACTTTTGACAACTCTTCCAGTAGCCCGGGAGGTCTCCCTTTTATCCCAAAAGAGTTTGCAAGTATGTGCCCCCATAAATGAGTAGAAAAAGGAGGGTCTAGTGTTAGACAAGTCTATGATCTCCAACTTTTCCTGTATTTTGTATCCTACCTCTCATCAATCGTGCCTACGAAGATAGAGAGGACTGATTTCTACTGCTGAGGGGGGAAAAATATGGGGTTACAGGTCACGGCCACACTGTCCCATCAAAAGATATTCTTGTGGTCCAAGATTCCAACACGATTTAGAGTAACTAATGTGAAAGGGCTTCAAATGTCCATTTGGGGATGACTTTGGGGCGTGTAGGATTTATTTCTCATGGGCTCATCACAAATAACCTATTTGATATCCATGACCCAATTGAAAGTGAACATGTTCTGCATAAATTCTTAGAAGGACCTCTATGATTTTAGTGGCCCTAAGAGTCCTAGTGTGATGTTAAATAGAGCAAACATTAGCTGGGTCTCTATCTGATGTAGGGTCCCAGAGGAGCTCCAGTGGAGACTTCTAGCTACATGCTATTATACTTCAGTAGATGAGGCAGATAGGCACATAACTTACAATATTGTTAGCATTTGGTTTCATAGATATCGTTCCATACAGTTCTTCTCCTCTTCGTACAGTCAGGTAATCTTCCAGGTAGAATACAGTTTGCTTCCAGTGTGTATATGGAGCATCTGGGGCTGAGGAGGAAAAGAAAATGACAAAAACATCAAAATGATAGAAAATAGACATAATTCCTTCATTATAGAAAGTACAGTACCTGCAAAAAAAATTGATAGTGTAACCACGGGAAGATTTAGGCTGGTGGAGGAAACTTGACCAAATATTCATTGAAACCCTACCCAAAGTGGTCTAGAACCTCATCTCCACCTGCAAGATAGGGGAAAAAGTATGGTATACACAGAAATAAGTGAGCGCGAGACTACTTTAGACTTAGAAAGCAAGAGAACACTTTTTATTCTTTACTCTTTTTAAGGCCATGCCATCAAACCTTCTACCAGTCCCCTAAATGTGTGTACAGGCGCCAGGGCTTGGCGAAATGGAGAGGAACACTTTGTCAGAGAAGGGCCTTGTCGAAGGTTTTGCTAGATTTCTAGATCAAAAATACTCACTGAATTTTGATAGATTGATAGATACTGCAGATGCTGCTGCTTTATATAAAACCACAATATCTACAGCTCTTGAATCAGTCGCCCCCCTCAAACATACCAAAAATTGCACAATCAACAGGCAACCCTGGCGCACCAACCTGAGTAATGAACTGAGGCAGGTTTCCAGGGTTGCTGAGCAGAGTTGGAAAAGATCCCATTCCAATTAGCACTTCTGTAACTGACATGGTCCAAGAAGAGCCTGGAGGAGCGTGACAAGGTGGCTCACCAAGTCTGACCTCAGGTGTGCGACGGCTAACGACACCACAATCCGAGGAAGGTGGAACTAGGTGCTACTCCAAGACTGATCTCAAGTGGATGGCAGCTGACCCCCAGGGGACAGGAGGCAGTAATGACCAGGAATGGTAGACTTGGCAAGTACTGACTAGCACAGCGGGTATAGTGACTGTAACGAAAGAGATACAGGCAGGCAGGTACTAGTGGGCAAGACTGGTATCTTGGCAGACAGGTGCATGCGGGCACAGCTGCTAGACAGGCAGGCAGGCAAGGCTGCTAGACAGACTGGCAGGCATGACTGATAGGCAGGTGTGCATGGCTGATAGGCAGGTACATCTGATAAAGAGGTAGGTGAGTATGGCTGATAGGCAGGTGGGCATGGCTGATAGGCTGGCGGCCACAGCTGATAGGCAGGTATACTGGGATACGAGCACTGGGACCTGAGAACAGCAAGCGTGTTTTAGAAACAGACTAACAACGTTGCACAGGCACCTCCCATCAGATGAAGGTGCCTTAAATAATAAGTGCCTCCTAGCCATGGGCTGGGGACACTTTAGGATGGAGCGCGCTGTCCCTTTAAGAGGGCAGGACCGCGTCCGTGCCCTAAGTACAGTGTGCAGACCCCAGGCGACAGTTTTAGGAGGAGGAGAAGGGAGTGTGGGGCTGCAGCGGTGAGTGAGTCAGCATCCCTGCCAGGGTAGAGGGGCAGCGTGCAGGGATGCCGGCGCTACACTATCTCTCCAGGAAGGGGGGCATGGATATTCTCCCTGGGCTCCAGGACCTCTACTCAGGACGGAAACCCTTCCAATCCACAAAAATGTTTTTTCCTTTTACTCTCTTGATGGCCAGAATGTTCTCTACTTTGAAAACGTCTTCAGTGCTGACTGGAGCAGGAGTGGTACCAGGATCTTTGAAAAAAGTGCTGAGGATAACAATCTTGAGGAGAGACACATGAAGTTAACTGGGATGCGTAAAGAGGCCGAGAGTTTGAGCTTGAAGGGTACCGGGTTAATCTGTTTTAAAACCTCAAAGGGACCGATGAAGCAAGGGCCCAGTTTATACGAGATGGACATACTTGGATGACAGTCAGACCTTGTCCCCAGGACGAAACAGAGACGGGTCCAGGCGTCTCTTGTCTGCGTGTCATTTCATCCGTTCAGAAGACTTTAATAAAGTGTACTTGGTGTACTCCATGATGCATATATCTAGGACTCTTACAGGGCAGTTCTTGATTGCGGCTCACAGTGATGGGGGTCCCGAAAAAACTACTTCAAGAATTATGGCCCAAATTTCCAAAACATTGCTCCCATTCTTACCATCTTTGTTAACTTTTATTGTTGGCACTAAATATATTTTCTGTGGAAGGACAATCATCCTGATCTGTATTCCAGACGCAAGTAATATCTCATTTAGGACTTTAGGCGTTGACGTTGACAGGGGCCTTAGGAAACGAGCTTCCAAATATCCGTGTCTGCTCTTTCCCTAATATTGTGACAGCTTGCAAATTGAAACTGAAAACCTTTTTCTAACGGAGCTTTCTGGAGAAATCACATTATTGAAATTGGGGCTCGAGTTAAATGACTTACATATGAATGTGAATTGAAACCAATCACTACAAAATGTGTTTCCTCCAGAAATTCAGCCGAGCTTAAACTCACTGGACGTGAATGAACCGGACTAATAACAAGAAGTTAATGGATAAATTCAGCTACAGAAGATGGAAATATGTATTACTTACTTACTTTGGACATGTTTGGGACTTTTTATAGAGTTTTTTTTTGCTGCATTTTTGCAGGTTTTTTTTGTGTAGAGTACATGTGTAATTGACCTGTTTGCTGCCTTTTTTAAGTGTTTTTTTTTGCACTTTCTCAAAGCTTTCCATAGGTGTAAAAATGCCGCAAAAGCACTCAAAAATGAACACGATGCAGATTTAAAAAAATGTTTCAGTTCTCAAATTCAATCAGGAAAATAAAATCGAAATATCTGCAATAAAAAAATGCTGCAAAAACGCAACTCTGAGCGTCAATTTTAGGGTTATGCTCACATGTTGCGTATTTGACGTGTTTCCACCAAACTGAAAGAGTTTTCATGCACACAACACTACTAATTTTTTCACGTTTTTTTGCAAGGTTTTTCCTTCCATTTTTGATGGAGAAATGTTTGCAGCAAACACATATTCAATATTCACACTATAGTAGAAGGTGGCCATAATCCACATTAAAGGCTTGTTCACACATTATGTTTTTGCCATGCTATTTTTTTCCTCGCCATTTTACAGTACCAGCAAGGAGAATGAAATCTTGGAAATTTCTGCTGCTTATTTTTTCCTTGCTGATTTGAACCATCAATGCGTTTTTTATTAAAATCTATTTTTTTCAGCGTTTTTGCAGCGTTTTCAACCATGTAATTGAATCGTAAAAAAATGTAAGTAAAAAGGCATCAAAAACACAAGTAAAAGGCAGAAAAAACGCTGAAAAAATTAATGTAGTTTACGCAGCAAATGTGCATTCCTTAAAGGGATTGTCAACGACTCGGACAAGCTCTTCTTAACTACTAATCTCCCTCTGTAAAATAAGAACAGATCCTCCTGGTCTATCGAGGCTTGTGTGACATTGTCACGGTCGCTGATGAGTTGCTTTTTCCTCGCTTCCTTCAGACGAACCTCGAGAGCTGCAGCCCATTAACGGCCACTGATTGGCTGCAGTGCTTCTGATGACAAAGCGTCAATCTGGTCACTGGTGCGGGGGAGAATTATTCTTAATTATGCCAGACTTATTGTTCCTTTGTTCAGTAGATCTAGGAACATGAGCCATTGTTTCATGTGAGACTCTCAGCTGACCCTTGCTGTATGTTAATTTGTGGAATGCCTGCTGATTACATATTGCATCAACCCCCTGTGGTTTACTAGTCTGCACAACTTGGAGGACAAATATGCAGTCTAATTGAACAATCGAAA
>JARQOD010000004.1:15939324-16111996 GCA_033576555.1 Oophaga sylvatica
GGCTACTCCAGTACAGATGGAGACTGTGGATGGCTCTCTACTGACTTCTGACCAGTGGATCAAGAAACAGAGCCTTTGAGGGTCCTTATGGGTAAAGATCATCAGGAGAAAATGTCTTTTATGCTTATCTCTCTCCCCACTTTCCCATTATTCTAGGGCTACCATGGCTGCAGGCGCAGAATCCTACGATTAACTGGGAGACCAAGGAATTACACTTTCCGGAGAAACAGATGAGTCAAGGAGTTTCAGCTTGCTCTGTTCCTAAAGGAACCATGTCAGTCCCTGAACTACCAGCTGTATACCAGGACTATGACGATTTATGTGACAAGAAGAACGCTGATCAGCTTCCTCCTCACCGTCCATATGATTGTCCAATTGAATTATTACCCGGAGCCGAGATACCTTTTGGTAAGATCTACCCCTAGCGGGGCCCGAGCTAAAAGCTTTGAAGGATTATATAGACGAAAATTTAGCCAAGGGCTTCATACGCCCCTCTTCATCTCCCGCAGGTGCACCCATCTTCTTTGTGAAGAAGAAAGATGGATCTCTGAGACCCTGCATAGACTATAGGGAACTCAATAAGGTTACTATTAGAAACCGTTATCCATTGCCTTTAATCCCTGAGTTGTTGGAGAGAGTGCGGCATGCCAAAATTTTCTCTAAACTGGATCTCCGTGGGGCCTATAACTTGGTCCGTATCAGACCTGAGGATGAATGGAAGACTGCTTTCAGGTCACGCTATGGACACTTTGAATATCTAGTTATGCCTTTTGGTCTGAGTACCGCCCCAGCTACTTTCCAACACTTCGTGAATGATATCTTCAGGGATCTCCTAGATACATTTGTGGTGATTTATCTGGATGATATTCTAATTTTTTCTAACTCCACAGAGGAACATCATGGACATGTGAGAATGGTCTTAGAACGCCTAAGACAAAACCATCTCTACATCAAACTTGAAAAATGTGAATTCCATAGGACCGAAATTCAATTTCTGGGGTATGTACTATCTACGCAAGGGATTAGTATGGATGGAAGCAAGACCCAAGCCATCAAGGATTGGCCAATTCCTAGAAATGTGAAGGAGGTGCAGCGTTTCATCGGGTTTGCCAACTTCTATAGACGTTTCATTAAGAATTTTTCTGAGGTAGTGTCACCTATCACCCAACTTACCCGGAAACAGTCTAGGTTCTCCTGGACCCCGCAAGCTCAGGAAGCATTTTCCTGTTTAAAGGATAAATTTACCACCGCACCTATCTTAGTACATCCCAACCCCGAACTTGCCTTCATAATAGAGGTGGATGCTTCAGACTGTGCCGTTGGAGCTATACTCTCTCAGAGAACAGGTGAGAAGAATGTCTTGCATCCCTGTGCCTTCTTTTCCCAGCAGTTGTCTTCGGCTGAGAGGAACTATGATGTGGGCAATAGAGAATTGTTGGCCATTATTGCCGCCTTCAAGGAATGGAGACACCTTCTTCAGGGAGCTGCACAGCAAATAGTCGTCCTGACAGACCATCGTAACCTTGAATTTATCAGGTCGGCTAAGTGCCTGACTCCTCGCCAGGCTCGCTGGAATCTTTTCCTAAACCAATTTAATTTTGTCATTTCTTATAGACCAGGATCGCGCAATGGAAAGGCTGATGCACTCTCTAGGATTCATTCAGCAGAGACACGTCCACTTACTCCTCCTAAGACTATTCTTCCTGACTCTAGATTCCTGGGAGTGATTCATAATCAAGACCTACTTAAGGACATCAAGGAAGCATACCATGCGGATTCTTTGTTGGCTCAACCCCCAAGGGACGTAAGTCTTGTCTTTAAGAATGGTGTGTGGATTCAGGGACAACGTCTGTATATACCTGAAACAGTCAGATTGAGAGTATTGCAACTCATCCACGATTCCAAGATAGCCGGCATAGGGGAATTCTAAAGACACAAGAATTTCTTTCTCGTTTCTTTTGGTGGCCCACTTACAGGAAAGATGTCTTAAACTATGTCACTTCATGTGAAGTCTGTGCAAGATGCAAAACACCTCGCTCCTCACCAACTGGTCTGTTGCAACCTCTTCCCACCCCGTCCCGCCCGTGGGGATCCATTTCTATGGACTTCATTGTGGAGTTACCAACCTCTCAAGGGAAGAACACCATTCTAGTGGTGGTTGACCGTCTAACAAAGGCAGCTCATTTTATCCCTTGTGTCGGCTTACCCACTGCAAAACAGACATCAGATTTGATGATTAAAGATGTGTTTCGCTTACATGGAGTACCGGATGAGGTTATTTCGGATCGAGGGGTGCAATTCACTTCTAGGTTTTGGCAAAATTTCTGTGCAGCATTGGACATTAAAGTAAACCTTTCTTCTGCTTTTCATCCCCAGACTAATGGACAGACCGAACGAACCAATCAAACCCTGGAGCAGTATCTCCGCTGCTTTATCTGCCACCTACAGGATGATTGGGTGGATCTACTTCCACTGGCTGAGTTCTCTTATAACAACTCTCAGAGCGCCTCCACTAAGCAGTCTCCTTTTTACTCCAATCTAGGTTATCATCCTAACATTCTTCCTCGATTTCCCATAGATACGCCCTTGCCGGCAGTGGCTGAAAGAATCACTTCTTTACAAAAGAATATGGATCTTCTAAAGGAAAATCTAGAATTGGCTCAGGAAAGGTACAAGAAAGCAGCAGATAAATTTCGTAAACCTGCACCAGCTTTCAAGGTAGGAGATTTGGTCTGGCTGTCAACCAGAAATCTTAAATTAAAGATTCCATCGTCTAAATTGGGACATAAGTACATTGGACCTTATAAGATCAATAAGATTATAAGTGCTGTTGCTTGTCGTCTTCAACTACCTAGAACTATGAGAATCCACCCTGTCTTTCATGTATCCCTACTAAAGGCTGCAACACCCAATACGTTTCCTGGACGTTCTTCTCCTTGCCCTGACCCAGTGCTGGTCGATGGTCAGGAAGAATTTATGGTGGAAAGGATTCTAGATTCCAGGTTGTACAGAAATCAGTTGCAATATTTGATTAAATGGCAGGGCTACCCAGTGGAGGACAACTCATGGGAACCAGTCAATAATGTAAATGCTCCTCGCCTGCTCCGCCAGTTTCATCAGAGGTACCCTGACAAGCCTGGTCTGAGGTCATCCGGAGGTTGTCCCTAAGGGGGGAGTAATGTAAGGTTCTTTGTCTCTGTTGACATGTTCCTTGAAACTCAGTTTTCCGTCGGCCATTTTGCTTTCTGTCTTTCTGCAGCTTTTGCCCTCAGTTAATATGGAGTTTCCAGTTTTCATGTTCCCGCCCTGATTCTTCCCTCTTGCTTCTTAAGCAGCCTCAGCTGAACAATCAGTGCTCCTGAATCAAGCCTCAGTCAGTCTGTGACCTGACTCCTGGAAGCCTTGGACTTGTACTCCAGCTATTCCCTACTGAGGAACCTTGGAACACTTTTGGACTCTGGAAACCTGCTGTTTGGTGAATCCATGTTTGCAGAGGAATTACGGTACAGAGAAGAGATCCTGAACCTGCTTTGGAGAGTTATTGTAGAGCTTGAAGTTACTCTGGCCTGCTGTGTCTCCTGTCGCTGTTCCTGCAAACTGTGTGAACTTTTCAGCATGCTTGTATGAAGTAATACAAGTCATTTCATTTCAACCTATGTCTCCTGTGTTTTTCTCGCACCCAAGCACAAGACGCTATAGGAACTGTACACTATACATGACAACTACTGACACTAAGTCCTCTTAATGAGATCCTGTGATCGTTAGATATAGGAGCGAGTAGGAGCTTTTGGGTCCTAAGAAACGCAGTTAGCTCTGCTTCTGACTGCATTTCCACTGTAACTGGGGATAATATACCAAGCCCAGTTACAGGGGACATCAGGTAAAGAAAAGGTATTTAAATGTTGAAATGCCTCCTAATAGCCTTTCTTCACCTTATATTGAGGACCATATGTGAAATAAATAAAAATAAATTCATAAAAAGTAGGTAAAAAATAAATTAAAAAAGCCACAAAGCCACTGCCAATCCAAATTGTTGTTGCTAGTGCCACCCCATTAAATTAAAGGGTCTGATACATGCAAATAATTGTTGCAGAAAGGGGAACAAATTTTAAAACATAGTTTAGTAATCCTTTGTAGTCACAAGGGGAGCTTCAAACAGTTCCTGGAATTGGGACCCTAATTATCCCTGTCCCAGTGGTACTCTTGATGGTAGAGAGGCCCGAGTCTCTGACCTAACTATGCTCCTGTTAATCCCTGATCTGTCCTCTGCCCCACCCCATGGAGCCTGGAACAGAAATGTGATCTGAACAAGCCACACAAGACAAAACAGAGATAACAGAAAACCTCTATCATACAAAAGGACCCACCAACAATAGGAAGGAGCCTCTTCCCTATGGTTGGTTGGTGCTTTTGTATGATAGAGGTTTTTTGTTGGAGGATAGGGACTGGGAGGAATAAACTAACTAGTCACAGGGACCAGGAGATAAATACACAAGTACAACAGAACACCTCTACAACAACGTCTCTCCAAAACACTTATCTTTAGCACACAGCACAGGAAGATGAATCTCCAATAGCAACAAAGAAATCCTATTCAGAACAGTGTCTCCAAAGAGCAAGGAAGCAAAGTTTCACTGGCAAGACAGAAAGGGCCTGGCCATGTTTTGTAGGAAGAAGTAACAACACGATCAGAAGCAGCTGAAAATGGAACTGCAAGTTTCTGACCAGCATAGAAAGGGTCATTAACCTTTTCAGCACCAAAGGAAACCAAATCCATTTAATATGGGATCCAAATACACAGGCTAAATGGAAGATTTGCGATTCACAATACGCACAGACCTTCTACCCCAGATCTCCCAGGTTGGTGTGACACACTCGTGACAGAAACTTTGCTTTTTGTAGCAGTAAAGAGTTTTACAACCTGGAAAAGTTTTGCATTTGGATGACTTTTTGGTTTTACTTGTCTTTTTTTTTTTGAAAATCCGCTTCTAGAGATGAAAAGTCAAAAAATAATGTCATCCCTGGAATATTAATCAGTCTGTTCTAAGGCAACCTTTACGAAATTGAATCGGAAGAGTAAAGCGCACACTGTATTTATTTGTATGAGAAGAGGTAATGATTGCCTGTTAGATGGCAAAGAGAGCAATTACAACAAATGCCAACTTTTAGACAAGAAAATAACATCTACAAGTGAGTGCTTGGGTGTTTCTCTTTTTTTTTTTAGATATTTGAAAAAAACAAAGTTGGAGAATATCTGGTACTGAATGGATGACGCTAATGTCAAACCTATCTCTGATAATGTCAACATAATTATTGAATGACCCCTCTAGATGACCGTTGCGCAACGCAGCAAAATCTTTCTTAGGGCGGTTTCACACGTCCTGATATTTCCGGTACCGGAAAAAACGTTACCGGAGAAATCAGTGTCCGTGTGCCCATGTGTCCGCGTGTGTACTATGTGCGGCACACGAGTGGCAACCGTGTGCCACCCGTGTGCCGCATCAGTACCACACTGACGGCCGTCGGGGAAGAAGGGCTATAGTAAGCGCTTCCCCCTGCAGCTGGTGCTGAAGCCGGCTGTAATTCCCCCCTGCTCTGCCTGCAAGCTGAGGAGAACGCTGAGCGGTATATTAATACACCGCTCTTCGTTCTCTTCTGCTCGCAGGCAGAGCAGGGGGAATTACAGCCGGCTTCAGCACCAGCTGCAGGGGGACAGCGGCTTACAGTAGCCGTTTCTTCCCCAGCGGCTGCCCGTGCGCACAGAGGACTGTGTGAACAGTTCTCCGTGTGCACGTGTGCGGGACGTTTTCCGGTCCTTGTATCCGTGTCAAAACGGACATGTCTACGTGTTTGGCACACGGACACACGGTCCGTGTGCAAACACGCACATGTGCATAGACACATAGATTATAATGTGTCTACGTGGGTAAGTGTCTCCGGTACGTGTAAAAACTGTCAAATACGTACCGGAAACACGGACGTGTGAAACTGGCCTTAAACCCAAACTAACAGTAAGTAAAATCCCTGTAATATTGATAACGTCCATACCTTTTTGTGTTATAAGCTCATGCCTCCGTTTAATAGAAATCCATTGGTAAAATTTTCATGCAAAAAATGACAGTTCACTCTTTTCTGTGACCTGTTTCCCTGCCCAAGAACTCACTCAAGTGCCGTCACTCCCGGGAGCGGCGCATGGGCAATAAGGTTTCGATGATGTTCGAGAGCAAGATTATCAATCTGCGCCAGGGAATGAATACGCCTGTGCGAGATCTCGGTCATGGGTGCAGATCGCAGAGACGAGTGACCTGTCAATCACCATCAGAGGCAGGCGGGGAAAGACCAAGACCGATCCCCCTGCACTTTTCGTCTCATTTCCATGAAGACTAGCCAACAAATTTCTATAAAAAGGAAGGATGGACTTATAAAACAAAGGTATGGATGTTATACAAATTATACGGACTTTACATAAATGATGTTAGTTTTAGGTCTAAAAACCTACTGGTAGGTTCCCTTTAAGAATGTTCATATTCATATGTGAACATACTGCCATAGTGCAAGAACAAATAATGTCAGTGCCCTAAGTGAAAGCTCTTAGTGTTCCTACCAGTTACAATGCCTCTTTCACTGCCTCAATACAGAATGTGCCACCAAAAAAAGAAAAATGCCCCCACTAGGGATGAGCGATCACTAAAATGCTTGGATTCTCGTTAGTCAAGCCGAGCAATTCCTAATACTCGGATGCTTGTTTTGAGTAACGAGTATAACGGGAGTCAATGGGAAATCCAAGCATTTTTCCGGCAGACCCTACAAGGAGATCTGGGAGGCAGTGAAAATGTTGAAATGGATGGAAAAAGTGCTGAATGGAAGGAGAACAGCATGGGAAGACCCCTGAGTCCCAAATCGGTGCTGAGAACAATGGTGTCACACTTTTTCTCAACTTTAAGCACTAACAATAAAACATTGAAAATCGAAGAGAAATTGGAGTTTACAGGAAAAAAATGTTAAGAAACATTTTTTTCTGTATAATAACTTCTATATAAGGTGAAATTTAAAAAGGATTTAAAAAATAATTTAAATTAACCAAAACTGAAATTTTTATTACAAAATTGGAAATGTCAGTGTAATTTATGAAGGAAGCAAGAAGTGCCAAACATTTGATGGAAAAGGGACTTAGATACGCCCTTTATTAGATATAAAGAAGGGCTTCATACACATTTTGTTCAAATTGTCAAGTGGTGGTACACCTACACTCATAAAAGCTCTGCACACAGTGCAAAGCGTGCCAGAAATTACAAGCAGGGTCATCCATATGCCCTTCATGGCACCAGTTGTTGTACCTCCTTCAAATATTGTAAAAAAGTGCAGTTGTGGTACTCCTCCACTAATAAAAGTTCTGCACACAGTGAAAAGTCTGCCAAAAATTACAAGCAGTGTCATCCATACACGCTTGAAGACACCAACTGGAGGGCCTCATTGAAATATTAAGAAAGTGTAGTTGTGGCTAGGGTTGAGCATTCCGATACTGCAAATATCAGGTATCGGCCGATATTGGCTGTATCGGAATTCCGATTCCGAGTACCGATATTTTCGTCATATCGGATACCGGAATCGGGATTGTCACTGTCACTGTCAGTGTCCGTCGGTCGGGTCTGTCAGAAGTCAGCGGCACTTACCTGGCAGAAGATCTCCGGCGGTCACATCCCGGACTGCTTAATGGCCGCCATCCTCTTCTCCCCGGCGGTCACATGCAGTTTCTCGCGATAACTGCAGTGACTGCTGGGTAATCGCGGCCGTAAAGCAGTCCGATGACGTCACCGCCGGGGAAGCTGGTAAGCAGCTGTGCTGCGCCGGGATGTCAGGCTCTGCCTGTCATTCCGATGTAGCAGAGCTGGATCGTCGTGGGACTGTCGTTATGGACTGCGTCGGACAGGTGGTATACTGTTGGTTTTTTTTTTTATTTTTTTACAGGAGATCGATGGCGTCGCAGGAATGAGTGTATAATAAAAAAAATGAAAACTGTGTTGTCTCTTTTATTTCATTAAAAGACTTTTTTCTTGCTGTGTCTTTTTTTTACACATTTAAAAACTTTGGGATTAATAATGGATCGGTGTCTTATTGACACCTCTCCATTATTAACCGGGCTTATTGTCACCGTGCAATCAACGGTGACATTAACCCCTTATTACCCCGCTTGCCACCGCTACAGGGCAAGTGGGAAAAGCCGGGTAAAGTGCCACAATTGGCACATCTTTTGATGCGCCAAATGTGGGGCTGCTGTAGCCTGGTATTATCAGGCTGTTGAGGGCCAAAATCCATGGGCCTTGACAGTCTTTTAATACCAGGCCGCAGCAGTCTGCATTTACTTGGCTGGTTAACAAAAATAGGGGGACCCCTACGCCGTTTTTTTTTTCGAGGGGATCCCCTATTTTTGTTAACCAGCCAAGCTAAGCAGACTGCTGTGGCCTGGTATTATCAGGCTTGCAAGGTCCATGGATATTGGATCCTTACCAGCCTGAAAAACCAGGCCTCAGCGGTCTGCTTCATCTGGCTGGTTAACAAAAATAGGGGGACCCCACGCCAATTTTTTTCGAGGGGATCCCCTATTTTTGTTAATCAGCCAAGATATGCAGACTGCTGTGGCCTGGTATTATCAGGCTGGCAAGGTCCATGGATCTTGGCTCCTTAACAGCCTGAAAATCCAGGCCTCAGCGGTCTGCTTCATCTGGCTGGTTAACAAAAATAGGGGGGACCCCACGCCATTTTTTTTTCGAAGGGAACCCCTATTTTTGTTAATCAGTTCCCTCTGACGTCACTGATGGTGTCCCTGGCTGACCTGAAGTGAAAGTGGAAAGCAATCAATTAAGCTTTCCACTTCCTCTCCTGTCAGCCAGGAGAGGAACTCATTCATTTGGGGGTTTACTGTGAGGCTGCAGCATTAGCTGCGGTCCCTGCAGTAAACATTAACCCTTTCTGAAGGATTACACCGTGGGACCTGACTGTACATCGGATTGGTAAGAATAATTTTGCTTTATTATTTTATTTTTATTACAGGAAATGGTTTTAGCAGGTAAATAAAATATGGTCAAAAACTGTGTGATTATTTCATTAAACTTCTTTTTTATTAAAGTGTGTGTGTTTGATTTTTCTTTCATACAATAGGATTAATAATTGATAGTTGTCTAATTGACAGCTCTCAATTATTAACCTGGCTTAAAGTGACCTTTCAATTGCAAGGTCATTTTAACCCCTTATTAACCCATTCGCCACCGCTACAGGGCAATGGGAATAGACGGGCAAAGTGCCAGAAAGGGCAAATCTAATTAAGATTTGCCTTTCTGGGGTGTCTGGGGGCAGATGTTAAGTAGCCGGGGGGGCCAAAAAAAATGGTCCCTCTCTGGGCTATTATTATCTGCCCCCACTCACTGGCTTTGTCTGTCTGGTTGCGAAAATAGGGCGGGAGCCCACGCATTTTTTTTCAGCAATTTTACACCTCATATATATATATACCCTGTCATTGAATTTGTGACACATATATATATATATTTATATTTATAGTTCATACACTTCTACATAGTATAATAGCCGCTAATTCAATTGCCGGCTTTTGTGAAAATGCAGAACCCGACATGAAATGACACTTGGTGTACATAGGGTTAACCATGTCTTTTCATGTCCTTTGCTATCTGATTTGCACAAACAATTACATCAGTCTATGTGTGCAAAATTTCACACCTGTAGGGGTTAATTAAAGGTGTAAATTCGTAGCAAAAAAGTCTGTTTTTTTACAACGAATTTACACCTTTAATTAACCCCTACAGGTGTGAAATTTTGCACACATAGACTGATGTAATTGTTTGTGCAAATCAGATAGCAAAGTACATGAAAAGACATGGTTAACCCTATGTACACCAAGTGTCATTTCATGTCGGGTGCTTCTGTCTTTTCACAGATGCCGGCTTTACCCGGCAATTGAATCAGAGGATATTTTACTATGTAGAAGTGTATAAACTATACATATATGTATATATACATGTCACAATGACATGTATATATATATATATATGTATTCTATGTGTGTATATTTAGTGTTTACAAGGAAAGAAAGAGGTTTTTTTATTTTCGATATTTTGTTCCCATAGACTTACATGGGACTTCCGGTATCGGTATCGGGTATCGCCGATATTTTAGTGATATCGGCGATACCATTCCGATTCCGATACTTTTGGATATCGGAAAGTATCGCTCAACTCTAGTTGTGGCACTTCCACACTCATAAAGGCGCTACAGAAAAAAAATTATAAGGAGGGTCATCCATATATGTTTGAAGACAACAACTTGAGGACATCATTAAATTATTAAGAAAATGTAGTTCTGGTACTTCTACACTCATAAAAGCTCTGAACACAGTGCAAAGTCAGAAAACAATTATAAGGAGGATCATCCAAACAAACTTGAAGACAACAACTGGAGTGCTTCATTCAAATATTGAACATTAAAAACACTAGGTGCTGCTGTCCAATCTGGTGGTGTGGAAAAGGCTGGGCTAATCCAAACACCTGTCTGTTATTGACCCCCACCCCGGTGGCACTAAAAATTGTCTCTGACAAGACGGTAGTGGCAGGCAGCACAACACCTCCAAGGCATAGAGACAGCTCATGCCAGGTGTCCAGCTTTGAGACCCAATAGTTGAAGGTTGCAGAGGAATTATGGAGTACGCTGGTTTTTTTGGACATGTATTGCTTGATCATCTTTAAAAACATTTCCCTCCTTGTCAAAAATGCCTGGTCATCAGAGCTTGAACACTGGAAGGGCGTCATTAAATTGGCCCAGGCCTTTGACAGTGTACCCTTGCCTCTGCTGTACCTGCTATGAATCTCCCTCACCTCTCCTCCTTGGTTTTGCAGGAAGATTGCCCCCTGCCACTAGTCTTGTCTGATGGGAATTCTTTCAACATTTTTTCCACAATGACCTTCTGGTATAGCACCATTTTAGTAGACCTCTCCGCCTCAGGCAAAAAAAATCTCACCTAGCTCATTCCCATGATCAAATCAGCAGGCTAGAGCAGCTCTTTGGTGTGTAAGGTTCGGCACAGCAAGCACCTTCTAGTAAAGTCATTGCGCCTACTCCATTGAAGCTTTTATGGTGCAGAGAACATAAAAAGCTTGGATGGTGGAGATGGAGCCGACGGCTCCCTTCTCCACCATTATGCTCAACTGTATGTGCATGTTAATGATGCAGGTAGTATTGGAACTGGGATATTGCACCTTCCTCACAGGATAGCGGAAAAGCTTCCTAATTCTGGGACTATCCCGCTAGATCCAGGGCGGTTGGGCGGTATGCTGTACCAATTTACTGCACATACGCACAGTTATTCATTGCCTAGATAACAGAAGTTGTCCAGCACTTCTCCCTTCTATATCGAGAGGTGAGAGATGCTGCTAATGTAGCGTCTATCAGCCTGTGGGCAGATATGGAGCTCCTGATCTATTAATTATAAATGCAGGACGCGCACATGATACCTGCGAGGCATGCCCGATACCTTCCAAACTGGCAACGGACTCGACATCCACGGTTCCTCTCACCGTAGAATTGAGAGGAACTGAATAACTCCTTTAATATTTAATACTACATTACCAAGAATAAAAGTGTCATACAGTGCCTCAGTGTCATGCTATGAATAACAAGAGCCAAATAGTGCAAAAAGACTTCCATAATTTGCCAACATAGAGGTGATCATTGCCTAAAGAGAGTGTAAAATACCTTTGGCTAAATATTTCCCAGTGAGTGCCCATGTAGAGGCATATAGTGTACATAGTGCCTTATCGTGCCCACACAGAACAATAAAATCACCTGATGTGGGCATTATAGTATGACCCTACAGTTCTTTATGGCGAGAGAACGGTATAAATTCCAAGAGATTTGTCCACAACATCCAGAAGTGGCCACTTAGCGTCAAACAGTCCTGGAAAGTGTCATACTTAGCCAAATATGAAAATAAAGTCCTAAAATGTTCCAACATAGGAAAACCAAAAGTAAACCGTGATCACACATGCGAGGAATACGGCCGAGGCTCGCATGTTAGTTCCCGGCACTGCCGCCAGCACTCGGGAGTGGAGCTTGCGGCTGCATAGCAATACATGGAGCCGCACGCTCCACTCCTGAAGCTGGTGGCAGTGCCAGGAATTAACATGCGAAACTCGGCCGTATTCCTCGCATGTGTGATCCCGGCCTAATAGTGCAACCAAGAGGTTACTGTAACAATAGTACCCTAAGAAAAAATGTAGAGGTTTTTCTTTGGGTACTTTTTTTTATACCAACATAGGGCGGTATAGTGCTCACATAGTGCCAGACAAAGCAAAAGTGTTTCCCTTTTCGGTGTTTATACATTTTTGCATTTTTTTTTCTTCTGCAGCTTGCAAATGTTTCTATACACCACAAGCTGCTCTATGCTCTTGATGCCCCAAACCGTCAGTCCAGCTCACTAATGGGTGACTTCCTTCTCCGCTCACAAGTGTGCACAGGTCTGAGCATGTGCATGGTTCTGATATGACAACGGTTCGGATATGACAGTGGTTCTGGTGCTCTAATCATGTATTTATGGTGTTGTATTCATGCACTGTTCTGTTAATGTATTCATATTCTGATGATAATTATGAAGATGTATTAATGCACTCAGGATTGTTCTGGTGCTGTATTTATGTACTGATGATGGTTCTGATTACATATTAGTGTACCAATGATGGTTCTGGTGGCGCAGTCATGTTTTGATGGTGGTTCTAGTGCTTTATTCATGTGCTAATGTTGGTTATAGTGCTGTAAGTATGCAGAACAAATTATTTGGTGCTGTATTCATCATGTACTGATGGTAGTTCTGGTAATGTATTCATGCACTGATGATTGTTCTGGTGCTGTGTTCATGTACTTCAATTGTTCTGGTCTGGAATTCATATATTGATGATTATTGCTGATGGTATTGGTGCTGTATTCATGTACTTTTGATGGTTTTAGTAATGAATTAATGTACAGACGGTGGTTCTGCTTTCTGGTGATGTAATTTTGTTCAGGTGCTGTATTCTGGTTGCTAGTAGTGTTGAGCATTCCGATACCGCAAGTATCGGGTATCGGCCGATATTCGCGTTATCGGAATTCCGATACTTAATTCCGATACTTTTTCCATATCGTATACCGGAATCGGAAGTTCCCATAATTCTTTGAGAGGCAATGTGATTTTAGTCAGCCAATGAGGAATCCTACGAAGTGTGGGCACATCCTGTAATGATGCGGTCATCTTAACTAATGGCATGGCTGTGATTGGCTGCTGAAATGATGTCAGAATGCACTATAAAAGGCGCCGCAGCCATTTTAGCGTCACTGTGCTGTGAACTCAGTTAGGGACAGAACGCTGCTGTGCTGACTCTGAGGGACAGTTAGATATTGCGATTTTGTGTACTACTGTGCTTGAGGCAGGCTAGTTTACCAACCGCTGTGTAAAGCTTCATTTTGCCAGTGTTGTTTTAACAGCTCTGTGCAAGGTGTGTGTGTGACAGTGCAGGTGACGCTGCAGTTTGCTCTGCATCCACCGCTGTTTGTAGGCATCTGCACGTGTCACTTTTTTTTTTTTTTTTTTTATTTTATTTAGTGGAATTGGTGCAGCTCCATTATATTAGAAAAAAATCAAATCTATTAGTGTGACGTGCTTCCATCCGTATACAATACATTGGTTGCAAACACTATAGAAGTACAGAAAGGAGCTTTTCACAGATTGTGGACAGTTGTGTTTCAGTGTTCACTTCAGTCTGTGTTTTTTACTTTTTTGAGTGCAGATCACGCTCCAGTTACATGTTCAAGCACTGCTGCTTGTACTCTGCTGAGCGTGTCTCAGTGGCTCATCCTTTTCATTTATCTCCAATTGGTTCTGCTACATTCCATTTAAAATAAATCTAATCTATTAGTGTGACGCGCTTCCATCCGTATACAATACATTGGTTGCAAACACTATAGAAGTACAGAAAGGAGCTTTTCACAGATTGTGGACAGTTGTGTTTCAGTGTTCACTTCAGTCTGTGTTTTTTACTTTTTTGAGTGCAGATCACGCTCCAGTTACATGTTCAAGCACTGCTGCTTGTACTCTGCTGAGCGTGTCTCAGTGGCTCATCCTTTTCATTTATCTCCAATTGGTTCTGCTACATTCCATTTAAAATAAATCTAATCTATTAGTGTGACGCGCTTCCATCCGTATACAATACATTGGTTGCAAACACTATAGAAGTACAGAAAGGAGCTTTTCACAGATTGTGGACAGTTGTGTTTCAGTGTTCACTTCAGTCTGTGTTTTTTACTTTTTTGAGTGCAGATCACGCTCCAGTTACATGTTCAAGCACTGCTGCTTGTACTCTGCTGAGCGTGTCTCAGTGGCTCATCCTTTTCATTTATCTCCAATTGGTTCTGCTACATTCCATTTAAAATAAATCTAATCTATTAGTGTGACGCGCTTCCATCCGTATACAATACATTGGTTGCAAACACTATAGAAGTACAGAAAGGAGCTTTTCACAGATTGTGGACAGTTGTGTTTCAGTGTTCACTTCAGTCTGTGTTTTTTACTTTTTTGAGTGCAGATCACGCTCCAGTTACATGTTCAAGCACTGCTGCTTGTACTCTGCTGAGCGTGTCTCAGTGGCTCATCCTTTTCATTTATCTCCAATTGGTTCTGCTACATTCCATTTAAAATAAATCTAATCTATTAGTGTGACGCGCTTCCATCCGTATACAATACATTGGTTGCAAACAATATAGAAGTACACAAACGGGCCTTTCACAGCTACTGAACATGGGTTTTTAATTTTTAACTAAAATATGTATTTTTTCAAATGACACAAATATAAGTAATGTTGAAGAGGAATAGTCCTACATCCATTGTTTGCACAATATTACAGGTGTACATCATGTCCCTTAATCAACAATGTATTATTATATTTACTTGTATGCTTTTATTTAAAAGCCAAGAACACAGAAGGATAACCTTCGCACTGCAGCTGTTGTCAAAGTTCAACCCACATTATGCACTTCCAACATTGCAGCATTTGAGGCATGATGTGAGTTGGATTGGTCAAAGTTATGGAGTGAGAAGGTTCACCATCAGTACCCTATAGCATAAGTATGCTTTTGTGTTAGCATTTGTGTTAGACATGTGGATATCTGCCATAATATGTCACAATTATTTAGTTACAGATTTGTTACCAACACTAATCATTGAATGGTTTTAAATTTGACGTTTCACTTGTTTACAGCTTAGAAATAAGGGTGTAGCCTGATATCTATGTGTAGCACTAGCCACTTTAACATGTCATGTTTTTTTAAACATGTGTAGCTAGGTAGCAGTAATTTTTGCCGGACACACAGCAGGGGAACAGCAGGCGTTACTGAACCCCACTATCACTATAGCTTGTGTATTGGTCTGTGGACACGACACTTCTGAGCAGCAACTGGCAGTGTTGTAGCCCAGGGAGTATAGCTCAGGTGGTAGAAAGATGAACATAACAGGAGACATGGAAAACGTTGTCAACCAGTTAGTTAATCTGAAACCGGACAGGCAAATTCAGGCGAGATCCATGCCTAGTTCATTTTCAGAAAAGTAAGCCGTTCTACATTATCGTAGGATAGTCGCATGCAACGGTCTGTTAGTACACCACCTGCAGCAGTAAAGACGCGCTCCGATAATACACTGCCAGCAGATCAAGCCAGCACCTCCAATGCATACTGGCTAAGCTCTGGCCATGTATCCAGCTTAGAGACACAAAACTTGAATGGGGAAGAGCCATCTGGGAGTACACTGAGAGGGCAAGACATGTAGTCTGTCACCATCTTACGGAAATGTTGCCTCCTGCTGACTGGAGCCGTCTCGGATGGTGTAGACATTGGTGGCGCTGCCACAAAACTTCGACACATTTGGAACATACTGTTCTTGCCCTGTGCAGAGGCGCTGCTTGTGCTCCCTCTTGTTGCAGAGCTGTCTCCACTGCCTCGACGCACAGAGCTGCTTTGTAAATCAGTAGCAGCAGCAGTGCTCTCGGCTGGAATGGAGAACATTATGGATTGCACCAGTGTGTCTTGGTACTTCCGCATTTTACGCTCCCGGTTCAACGGTGTGATGAGGCTTTGTAAGTTGTCCCGGTAGCGAGGGTCTAGGAGGGTGTACACCCAATAATCAGACGTGGTGTGAATGTGTTCGATGCGGCGGTCGTTTCTCAGCCACTGCAGCATGAAATCAACCATGTGCTGCAGACTCCCAACTGGCCAAGAAACGTTGTCCCCTGCAAGAGGCGTCATCTCCGCCTGCTGTGCATCACCCCACCCTTGGTCTACATACTGACTAGAGCATTGTCTACCTCCCTCTGGAGCGATGTCTTCCTCCTCCATTGACTCCTCCTCATCCTCCTCACAAAGTCCTTCAAATACATATAAATTTACAAAATTTAAAACTCAAAATTTAAAAACTTTGTATCATAATTCTGTAACATCAGTTTATGGAAACACAATAGCATTACAAAAGGATAGACAAAAAATGTACATTATGTGCTTTGTAAATACATTAAAAGTTTGTAATGGTTATGAAAATATAGACAGCGACTCTGGAGGTTCAATTGTTGATACAGCATGGTACTTTGAAAGTCCTCCAGCCCTTGTGAGGAACCACGTTGCGCTGACTGTCCAGAAGGTGATGGAATTTGTGACTCCTCATCCTCCACCTCTTCCAAAACCTCATGCCTTAGTGCTTGCAGTGTTTTTTGAAGCAGGCAGATAAGGGGGACAGTCAGGCTGACTAGTGCATCATCTGCACTCGCCATCCGCGTTGACTCATCAAACGCACGCAAAACGTGGCAGATATCCTTCATAGAGTTATTCGCCACTCATTACACTGGCAGTGGCTGCCCATTCATTATAGGATCCAATTCTAATTACTGATTCTCACCAACATAGCTCTCCACAGCGCAGCACCCCCCTACATCTCCTCCCTTATTTATATTTATCGGCCTAACCGACTGCTGCACTCTGCAAACGACCTTCGACTAACCTCTGCACTAATCCGTACCTCCCACTCCCAACTCCAAGACTTCACCCGCGCTGCGCCAATCCTCTGGAATGCTCTACCCCAAGAAATTAGGACTATCCGCAATTTGGATGGTTTCAGGCGCTCCCTCAAAACACATTTGTTCACAGTGGCCTATCACATTCACTAATCAAAGTCATTCTATGTGTAATTCTGTGTGTGTAGCCCATTCACTATCTCCATGCATCCCTCACTTCCTTAAAATGGCTGGACCATCATTGTAAAAACACCATTGTATATAAACACCTGTACTTTGTATCTCCCACACCTCATTGTAGATTGTAAGCTTTCACCAGCAGGGGCGGCTGATTTTGCTTTAATTATTGTATTGTTAACGTTGTTACTTATGACTTGTGTTTTGAAACTGTTAAACTGTAAAGCACTGCGGAATATTATGGCGCTATATAAATAAATAATATTATTATTCTTATTATAGAGGCCCACTCAGTAGTGGTGAAGTGTGAACGCCGCAAATTGCGAGTTGACTGCGCCTGATGCAGCTGATACTCCATTACTGTTGGCTGCTGCTCACACAACCGCTCCAACATATGTAACGAGGAATTCCACCTGGTGGGTACGTCACATATAATGCGATGTTCATGAAGGTGAAATCTGCGTTGCAGAGCTGCAATCAGCGATCTGGCCATGCTGGAACGTCGCAAGTGAGCGCACTCTAGGCGGACCTTGTGCAGCAGTGCATCAAGATCCGGATAGTCCCTCAAAAAACTCTGCACGACCAAGTTGAGCACATATGACAGACATGGTATGTGACTGAGGTTGCCAAGGCCCAGAGCTGACACCAGATTTCGGCCATTGTCACACACTACCAAGCCTGCCTGTAGATTCTCTTCCAAAAACCACACGTCGCTCTCCTGCTTTATGGCATTACAGAGCTCCTGCGCTGTGTGGCTAAGATTCCCCATGGAAATTAATTTCAGGATGGCCTGTTGACATTTGGACACGGCTGTGCTCATATCGGTCGCAACAGGTAAACGTTCACGGGTCCATGTGGAGGTAGACCGTGACGGCTCCTGCAGCGATGATTCTGAGGAACTGGAATAGGAGGAGGAATCAATGTGTACAGACTTGATTCCTGCAATCCTTGGAGTTGGCAGAACACGTACAGCGCCACTCGCAAGATCAGTACCCGGCTGCACAACATTGACCCAATGGGCAGTGAGGGAAAGGTATTGTCCCTGGCCATGGGTGTTAGAACCCTCTTGTTAGGTTTTGTTTCAGTTTGCTGGTCACATGACCTTTTTTCCTATTTAGTCTGGCTCCGCCCTTCTGGCTTTGCTTGACTTCATTGTATTATCTACTGTTAAGCTAGCCGGGTGCTTAGGTGCCTTAATCTGTGAGTTTTGCTTGATGTTAGGATCACAAAGTATTTATTTTTCTGTTTAATTATCCATGCTACAATTTATGTTAGGAGGTGTCCACCTTTTCTCCCAGTCCCTAGATCTTGTAGGGATTACTCCCTCGCAACTATAGGTCTTCGTTCACACTAGATGAGGACTTTAGCGGGTCTGGTCGCAGGATCAGGTTCCCCGTTACATCGTAGGGATTCAGCTTAGTTGTATTGTAGGGACAGAATTCCCTTCTTTCCTTACTGGTTGTAGCAGATCATAACAATGGGTACTGGTCCACGCATCGGTGGTCAGGTGGACCTTGCTACTGAGGGCTTTTAGTAGCGCATGTTTAATTTTTCCCTCAACATGCTTTTGCAGACCAGGGACGGCTTGCCTGCTGAAATGAAATCGGCTTGGCACATTGTATTGTGGGATTGACAATGATATTCAGTTACGGAAACTGTCTGTCTCCACCAGCCTGAATCACAGCATTTCAAGGGACAGGAGTTTTGCAATGCCAGCATTCAGAGCCTGTGCTCGTGCATGGTTTGCGGAGTATGGCCGTCTTTTATCCCATGCCTGTGCTACCGCTGGCTGTTTTGTGGCCTGGGAGTGTGAGGATGACAGGGAACTTGCTGCTGTGTGTGGAATAACAGTTTGTCTCTGGACAACAGTGGCCGAGGTTCTTCCATGGCGATCCTGTGAGGAAGCATAACCAGCTGTGTGTGAGCTCGATGAAGAGGCTTCAACACAACCTGAAGATGTAGGTGCTGCTGTAGGTTGGCCTACATCTCCAGTGTGTCTTTGTAACTCAACTACGTGCTTTGTCCGCACATGTTTCCACATATTTGTGGTATTGAGGTGACTGACACTTTTAGCTATTTTTAATTTTTGATTACACAGCTTGCATTTCACATAGCAAATATCATGTGCAAGTGTGTGAAAAAAGGACCACGCAGTGCAAGTCCTGGGAGCGCACGTTTTGACTTTTGGAAGACAACTGCTCCGAACAGGTGCCAAACTGGAGGCTACAGGCAACCGAGTCTGCAGCCTAACTCTCCCTCCTGTTTGTACCGTTGGGGCAATGTCTTCCTCTATCTTCCTTCTATCACTAACCATTTCTCTAGGCCTCTCCCAGCTTTCAACCAAATACTGGTTCTCACCCACAAAGCTCTCCACAGTGCAGCACCCCTCCTACATCTCCTCCCTCATTTCTATCTATCGGCCTAACCGACTGCTGCGCTCTGCAAACGACTTTCGACTAACCTCTGCACTAATACGTACCTCCCACTCCCGACTCCAAGACTTCTCCTGCTCTACGCCAATCCTCTGGAATGCTGTACCCCAAGAAATTAGGACTATCCACAATTTGCATGGTTTCAGGCGCTCCCTCAAAACACATTTGTTCAGAGCGGCCTATCACATTCACTAATCAAAGTCATTCTATGTATTCTGTGTAAGTGTGTGTGTGTCTCTAGCCCATTCACTATCTCCATCCCTCAGTCCCTTAAGATGGCTGGAACATCATTGTAAATGCACCATTGTATATAAACACCTATACTTTGTATCTCCCCCATCTCATTGTACATTGTAAGCTGTCACGAGCAGGGGCGACTTATTTAGCTTAAATTATTGTATTGTTAACGTTGTTACTTATGACTTGTGTTCTGAAACTGCTAAACTGTAAAGCGCTGCGGAATATGATGGCGCTATATAAATAAATATTATTATTATTCCTCTGAGCTGCTCCCACCACCTTCCTATTCTTCATGCCATGTTGGGTATTGGACCTCATCATCTCCACTACCCTCTTCCAACACCTGCTGTTGGGTGGTCTGGCCAGCACCATGCTCAACAGAAACTGGCACCTGGGTCTCATCATCATCATCAGATGCGTTCTGCGGTGTGCTGACCATCGGCACTGTCTCACCCGCCTCTTCAGATTCAGAGAGACACAGCTGTTGCGCATCACTGCATACTCCCTCTTCTTCACATTACAGAATGCTGCTTGGCTGGGCCCCTGTTTGCAAGCCAATAGATTCTGAGAACAGAAGCAGACACTCAGCTGGCTCCTGTACAGAACTCTCTGACTGCCTGGGCAATTTGCCAGGCGGTGAAGAGACAGATGGTTGCCCAACAGTGCTGTGGTCCTGAGAGGAGGTGGAAGCAATTGAAGTCGATGCATTGGCTGAGATCCAAACAACAACGGCTTCAATTTGTTCTTCCCGCAGCAGGGGGGTACTCCGAGCTCCTACAAAAGTGCGCATAAAGGAACGCTCACGGCCCGGGGAAAACTGGTGGATGCTGTGTCACTGGGGGCCGCAGCAGCCACAGAATCCCCACGTCCTCTCCCTGAAGAAACTCCACGACCACGTGCCTTACTCCCTGCCTTCTTCATCTTGGTAGATTGATAAAGAAAGTCTGAAAAGTTATAAGGCCTAAGTGTGGTTATTCCGCAGAGACTGCAGTGAACACTGCACACAACTGTTCAGTAGGTGTGAAAGGCCCCTTTGTGTACTTCTATAGTGTTTGCAACCAATGTATTGTATACGGATGGAAGCAGCGTCACACTAATAGATTTTATTTATTTGTAATAGAATGGAGCAGCAACAATTAGAGAAAAATTTCAAGGATGTGCCAGTGACACACGCTCAGCAGACTACAACCAGCAGTGGTTGAAGAACTAACTGGAGCGTGATCTGCACTCCAAAAAGGAAAACCTCAGACTACAGTGAACACTGCACACAACTGTTCACTACCCAACGCGTCTCAGCAGGAAGGCAGTCTGTGCGTCAAAACAAAGGCGCAAGCATACATCCACGTACCCTGTTTATAAAGCTATATAAAAAAATTATGTAGTAGTGACGCACACTTTATTGAGGTACAGTATTACATCGCCATTCACCATCTGTGGCTATGCAGTCTCATCTATATATACCTTATCTATCCGTTGTCATGCTTGCAAGTCGACAGTCAGGCATAAATAGCAATTTTCACTATGCACTGTGCACTTTTTAAAGGTTATGTTTGTTAATAAACATGATTATTGCCACATATTATGAGTATTACATGATGGAAATTGTATAATTTTGTATAAACTGTTTAGTGACATTATTCAGCAAATGTAACATTTTAGTAATGTCACAGATAACTTGTAATGCTGATGATGTTTTGAAGTCAGACATTCATTGTCTATACAATAAAAATGGTGTACATACTGTTACTTATCCATCATTAATGGATTCAGATATGTACTTGTATGCTTTTATGTACAACCGTATAGCAGATTCCTTAACTAATTTATTTTGTGGTTTGCATTGCTGTTCAACATGTTAATGTATGTGTTTATGTTTGTCAATTCTTTATTTATCTAGATATTAGTTTAAATGAAATCATCATCTTATGGTAGTAAAGGTTATCTTTCTCTTGTTTGAAGTATAGACATTTAAAATTGACAGGTAACAAGGAAATTACTTGATCTAGTATTTAAACATCCTCCTTGACCCTGGGCTCCAACACCGCCAGTTGTTGCTCGGAAGTGCTGTTAGCACAGTCAACACTTGCTCCTGTGTTACTGGGGTTCAGTAACGTCAGCTGGTCCTCGGTTGTGCCATTGGCTCTTTTCCTTCTGCTGCCCCTCCGGGTTCCAGCACAGTCAGCTGGTCCTCGTTACTTGCATTGGCTCTTGTACCTTCTGCTACCCGTCCGGGTTCCAGTACCGTCAACTGGTTCTCCGCAGTGCCTTTGGCCTAGGTGCCTCCATCTCGGTATCCGAGTTCCAGCAACGTCTGCTGGTCCTTGGTAGTGCTTTGGAGCACAGGTACCTCCTGCTTAGTAACCGTGTCCCAGTAACGTCAGCTGGTCCTCGGTTGTGCCATTGGCTCTTTTCCTTCTGCTGCCCCTCCGGGTTCCAGTACCGTCAACTGGTTCTCCGCAGTGCCTTTGGCCTAGGTGCCTCCATCTCGGTATCCGAGTTCCAGCAACGTCTGCTGGTCCTTGGTAGTGCTTTGGAGCACAGGTACCTCCTGCTTAGTAACCGTGTCCCAGTAACATCAGCTGGTACAAGATTGTGCTACAAATACAAGATACGGAACAAGAGACACAAGAACAATAAGCAGAAGATCTAAAAGCAGAAGAACATGAAGTATAAGACCAAAATGAAGAGCAAAATATATGCTCTAAATTCTAAGCAGAAGAAGACTAAGCAGTGTATGGGGGTGAGTCCGTTCCTCCTCGTGGTGCCCCTGGAAAATGCCTGCTGCTGCAGGCTAAACTGAACACGGACAAATACTGTTGTAATTTAAATCTTTTGTGACAGCAAGAACGGAAGGATGAAAAATTCATACTTTGACAGATTACAAGTACAGGATTCTCTGTCACAAATAAGAATATGATGAAGAAGATGAAGCAGAATATGAATAAGAATAATAGTTTAATAAGAAGAATATGAGTAATGTTAACAAAGATGAATAGCAAGAAGTTTAAGAAGAAGATAAAGAAGGTGAAGATGAAGAATAATTTGATGAAAAAGATGATGCTGCAGAAGATTATGAAGGAGAAAGTGTGTGAAAAGTTAAAAAGGTGAAGATGAAGAGCATGGAAGTTGTGTAATATACATATTTGCCAAAATATAAAAAACGTTAACATTGTCAATTTCTTCGTCAATCCGAACATCTTTAAAAAAAAAAATATTTATGCTATTCCATTTGATTGGGTTAAACATCTATGCCTTTAATGTCTCCTCAACCTTCCCCAATACATTCTACATTACTCTTTCTTGTTTTCCTTCATGTACAATTAACCAACAAGGCAAGAATGGGTTTTTTTTAATTTCGATATTTTGTTCCCATAGACTTACATGGGACTTCCGGTATCGGTATCGGGTATCGCCGATATTTTAGTGATATCGGCGATACCATTCCGATTCCGATACTTTAGGATATCGGAAAGTATCGCTCAACTCTAGTTGCTAGTGTACTGTCAGTAATTCTGTTGCTGTTTATGTACTGACAGTGCTTCTGGTGCTGAATTCATGTACTGATGGTGTTTCTGGTGATGTATTTGTGAAATGATGATGTTCTGGTACTATATTCATGTACTAATGTTCATTCTGGGGTTGTATTTATGTACTGATTGCTGTTTTGTTACTGTATTCCTGCATTGATCTTGGCTCTGGCAATGTATTCATGTATTGATGGTGATTCTGTTGTTGTAGAGATATATCAATCCATAACTTGTCAGAGGATATTCAAGATGGCGCATGGTGTAAAAATGGGGTCACATAGTGCTAACATCTTGCTAAATGAGGTCCGCAGACTACTTGCGAGTGTATTTTTTTACAAAGCAAGAAAAAAACAAAATAATATAAAACAATAACAAGAAAAAAGTACCCAGAGAATGCCAAAGTTTACCCAACATATTGCTTAGCCTGTGGCCAAGTGCTCATTGAGTGGAAAATACAGCCAGGGAGCATAAATAAATTGGATTTTTCTTCAGAGTACACAGTACCTGCAGATGATATGGAGTGATATGCTGGTACATTGAAGGCTATGTGTACTTTTGTAATTTTGTTTGTGGTGCATTATGTCACTTTCTCTTTTTCTATGTGTTTTGCAATTGCATTCTCTTTCTTTTTAAGCATTTATTTTCTGTAGCTTGCAAATTTTTTTATACACTGCAAGCGGCTTTATGCCCATGATGTCCAACTCTATCAGTGTTGGGTGCCTCCCATCTGAGCTCAGGAGTGTGTCCAACGTGTGCCCAGCTCTGGTTCCAATCTGTGGGGAAATCGATGAGCATTTCCAGGTCTGACAACATTTCCTCACCCGGATAGTGCAGCTCTCTTGAGCAGTAAATGTGTGCATGCTCTGCTCTCTTTCACTGCTGGCAATGCTTGGCAATGGAGGACATCTGCACACATTGTTATATGGTGGCCCAATACAGCAAGTGAACATGACACCAACTTTGTAAGTAAAGGTTCTATTGACATGAAATTCTCATAAAATTTCCGTAACACATCCAATCCACACAGCAAACAAATCACATGAAGAAAGTGCAAAATGCCATGGAAAGTCATGAGTAGTGATGAGCGAGTATACTCGTTGGATGGGTTTTCCCAAGCATGCTCGGGTGTCCTCCGAGTATTTGGGCGCTCTTGGAGATTTAGTTTCTGTTGACACAGCTGCATGATTTGCGACTGCTAGACAGCCTGAATATATGCGTGGATTCCCTAACAAACAGGCATTCCTCACATGTATTCAGGCTGTCTTGCAGCCACAAATCAAGCAGCTGCATCAACACAAAATAAATCTCCGAGCACGCCAAAATACTCGGAGGACACCCGAGCATGCTTGGGGAAAACCCGAGCAACGAGTATACTCGCTCATCACTAGTCATAACTTTCCATGGCATTTTGCACTTTCTTCATGTGATTTGTTTGACTGTGTGGAGTATACTCGCTCATCACGAGTCATGACCCAGCTGAAATCTATCAGTGATTAGAAAGCAAACCTGCCACTTATTGAATTAGATGGCAGCAGATTTTTTTTATCAAGAATGTCTCGGCACATTTGTCCATTCATCCTTCCTTCAATCATATGTAGTTTGCCAGTGCCGTATGCTGAAAAACAGCCTCACTCCATGATGTTCCCACCTCCAAACTTCACTGTTGGTATGGTGTTTTGGGGGTGACATACAGTGCCTTTTGACCTCCAAACATGGTGTATATTGTGGCATTCAAAGAGTTCCATTTTGGACTGATCTGACCAGACTATATTCTCCCAGTATTTTACAGGCTTGTCTAAATGTTGTTGAGCAAACTTTAAATGCGCTTGCAAATGTGTTTGTTTAGCCATAGAGTCTTGCGTGGTGAGCGTGCATACAGGACATCGAGATTGAGTGCATTACTTATTATTTTATTTGAAATAATTGTACCTGCTGATTTCAGGTCTTTCTGTAAGATCTCCACAGGTTGTCTTTGGCTCTTTGACAACTCTTCTGATTCCTCAGTCTGAAACCTTGTGGGAGCCCCTGGTCAACCCCGGTTTATGGTGAAATGATTTTCTTTCCACTTGTATATTATGGTCCCAACAGTGCTCACCGGAGCCTTCAAAAGTTAAAAAATTCTTCTGTAACCAATGCCATCAGTATGTTTTGCAACAATAAGGTTGCTAAGGTCTTGAGACACCTCACTGGTTTTACCCATCATGAGATGTTTCTTGTGTGGCACCTTGGTAATGAGACACCTTTTTATAGGCCATCCAGCTGGTATCATGACTTTCCATGGCTTTTTGCACCTCTCTTTCTTATTGTGTTAAATACTTATTCCCTGTCTCATTTCTCATCATTACTTAATTTATGGACATCTATTGTTCGATTTCTTTGATTGGATGGGTTGTTGCCAACATCTGGTGAGTATTTCATGTCAATGGAACCTTTAGAAATATATTTACTTGTGACTTGTGAAAATTGGTGACTTGCTCAATACTTATTTCACCCGCTGTATAGTGCTCGTTGAGAGAGAAAGTCAACTCAGAAGCATAAATAAATTGGAACTTTTCCCTTTTTTTTTTTTTTGCATAGTGCCGTTCCTTTACACCCCCACATATGTATACCATACATCAGGGAATAGAGGACCAGTGCTCTGCATTAAGGCAATCTTCCTTCAGTGTCTTTCAGCGAGTGCTCGTATTTATGCTTTTTCCTGCCTCGCAGAGAAGCTCCCCTGACGTTTTGCCCAAGGGCATCTAGAAATCTGTTACTTGTCCATCATTTCATGTCACTTTACAACTCGCACTTCTAAAATTGTTCTTTAACGCTCAGAAATTGCAGAAACAAATGAGATTTCTGGCTATTTTTATATTGATTCAGAAAAGAATTTGGGTAAACCCATTTAGATTGATGGACTCGGCTGTCAACCTAAATCCACTGGATCTGACCAAGCGATACTTAAAGGGAAACGGTAAGAGTCATCTCAACGTAACCTAATACGGTCCTGCTTTCCGCCCCTAGAGGAGAATGGTGGGTGACTGGCCTCCATCTGGATCTGTAATGTAACCCCATTTATATATGCGCTTAGTAAAGTTCCAGTCATGATGGAGGACGCCCAGCTTGTGGTGCAACGCGATGGGTACACCAGGGAAGATGTACAAGGAGACCCTGGCGATAGGGAGAAGAGAGAGGGGTCACCTCCTAACATAAACCCGAGTCTGATCCCTCCACTCTCTATTGTTCCTAGACGGGTCCTTCCCCCGGTGCTTAAACCCTCGCTAGCCCTGAACTTACCCTGTCTAGTGCGCAGGCCAGCGAGACACTATTCACACTACTACAATAAGACAACACAAGGAAGGTATGACAAACAGTGGGAAGAGACAACAAATAACACTCCTCAGCTTCTCCAACAGGAAACTTCACTGCTGCAACTGTAACGAACACCTCAGCTTATCCAGAGACAGGCTACTCCAAAGAGGTCAGTATAGAAGAACTATAACCGGCAAGGAATGAAGCGAACACCTCAGCTTATCCGGAGACAGGCTACTCCAAAGAGGTCAGTATAGAAGAACTCTTGAAGCTCATCAAGAGAATGCCAAGAACTCTTGAAGCTCATCAAGAGAATGCCAAAAGTGTGCAAAGCAGTCATCAAAGCAAAAGGTGGCTACTTTGAAGAACCTAGAATATAAGACATATTTTCAGTTGTTTCACACTTTTTTGTTAAGTATATAATTCCACATGGGTTAATTCATAGTTTTGATGCCTTCAGTGTGATTCTACAATTTTCATAGTCATGAAAATACAGAAAAATCTTTAAATGAGGTGTGTCCAAACTTTTGGTCTGTACTGTATATGTCTGTATATATATATATATATATATATATATATATATATATATATACACACACACACATATATATATAATTGTTTTTATAACTTTTTACTTTTTTATTTGTTTGCTTCTTATTTTAAGTTATTGCCATTGTTGGAGATAATTCTCTGTATGACAGACAGGTATTTGACTTGAATTCACAGGTTCCTCTATGGTGGGGAGAGGTGTCACTGGGGATCTCTTATCAGTGGCAGAAGCTTCGGGTATATTTAGGCTCGGATCTCACCTAACCTGTCACATCCTGACACCTATTGTGCCCTCTAGATACCGAAGAAATGCATAAAACGCTATTTCTCAGTGACATTGAAAAACTGGAAAATGTCACTTTTGCAGCATTTTGTATTTTGTGTACTAAACAGTTTTTGGCTTTTTATTAGACAGTTTCTATGGAATATTTTTCTTTTCTTTTCTACAAGACTTGAGCACAGTAGGTGATCTATAGTGATCTCTGGGACTTTAACATTGATGGGCTATCCTTAGGATTGGTCATCAATGTCTGATCAGTGGCAGTGTGACACCTGGCACACACGCCGATCAACTGCTTCCGGTGTTTTTCTAGAATTGAAGTAACACTAAACACATAAAATGCACTAAAAAATAATATTCCATCCCTTCTTCCATTTTTTAATCTTATTTTGTCTATATTTGGACACTTAACACTGAGAAAAAAATATATAAACAGTATAGACCAAAAGTTTGGACACACCTTCTCATTTAACACTAGAACTACTGATGGAGTCATTTTGACTCCTTTCGTTTTTTATTTCTCTTCTGTGACTACATTTTTCAGAATTCCGGCTTGAAACTCGGTGACTTTTCCTCAAATATGATGTGAAAAAAGATTTTGTGAGAATAAATAATTTTGGTGAAAAATGTGCGCGTTTTTTTTTCAAAATTTACCAAGAACTACTGAAGGGAGTCATTTTGACTCCCTACTATATTTTGAGGTCCTTTTGTCACTAAATGTTGCTATAAAGTTTTGTGCATAATTTTTTCACTCTGTCTTATTTACCCTGATGTTCATATAGATGTAGTTCAATTTACATGTCAACTTTTCACATTTTCCTTGTGTTTTACCTGCTTGTATTGCTGTGTAATGCTGAACAAAATAGCTTGTTTACTCTAGGCTCTTATCTTATGCTAATGAAGGGTGGTGTTTTTCTTAAGGTACTGCCACACTAAACAATCCCGCTAGCGATCACTATAACGACGCATACTAATGCGATCGCTAGCGGGATTGTTTCTATATCGCTAAGTGCGGCCACATTTAGCGATATAGTTAACGACGCTATCGCCGTTAGCGATCTTCTTAACGACTTTAGCGGTACAAAAGTACCGCTAAATCGCTAAGAAAAGGTGCCACACAGCGATTAGATACTTACCCAGCGGGAGCGCCGACGAGAAAATAGGGTCCGGAACGATTCCAGCGACGAGCGAGATCACAGCAGGAAGCTCGTCGCTGGCAGCTGCCGCACTGAACAACATCGCTAACGGGATCGCTAAATAGTGACGTTTTTTAGCGATCCCGTTAGCGATATTGTTTAGTGTGGCATACCCTTAAGGTCCTAGCAGGAGACAGTATTCTGGATAGTAACGTCACTCGATTAGCAGTATTTGGTGTAATGACTGGGGAATACCGTTTTGCAAAGCGACAATGTCTAGGGACCGCTTTGTTGAAATTATGAGGTTTCTCAGATTTGATGAGAAATCTACTCGATCGGAGAGACTGCAAACGGACAAGTTTGCTCTATTTTCTACTGTGTGGGACAGGTTTATTGAAAATTGTATTGCGTGTTACAAACCTGGCCCATACACAACGGTGGATGAGCAACTTTTCCCAAGCAAAACTAAGTGTCCATTCACGCAGTACATGCCTTCCAAACCAGATAAATATGGCCACAAATATTGGCTAGCTGTTGATAAGGAGAGCAAATATCTGGCAAATGGCTTCCCTTATCTAGGCAAAGATGACACACGCCGTGCTGAGGACCGTTTAGCTGACCATGTGGTAATGAAGTTATTGGACCCGTTTTTGAAAAAAGGTCGCAATGTTACAACCGATAATTATTTTACTTCAGTAAAATTAGCTAAACAGCTAAAAAGCAAAGGAACAACCATCGTGGGAACACTGAACAAGATAAGGCGAGAAGTGCCTAAAGAAATAAAATCCATGAAAGAGGAATTGTACAACACTAAAGTGTTTAGAAATGAAGACAATTTTACACTTACAGTATATCAAGGAAAGCCCAACAAAAATGTTGTCATTTTGAGTTCCGTCCATCCAGATGTTGTTGTTGCGTCTGATTCCGCTAAAAAACTCCAGAAACGGTAAAGTTTTACAATGAAACAAAATATGGAGTAGATGTAGTGGATCAGATGGCACGAAAATATACCACACGAACATGCACAAGGAGATGGCCTGTTCATGCATTTGAAAATGCCTTAGACTTTGCGGGTATAAATGCATGGATAATATTCAATGAGATAACCCACCAAAAAATGTCACGCAAGGCATTTTTGCAAACGTTTGTGAGAGAGTTGAGTGGTCCTTATGTCACAGATAGGGAAAAGGGTTCCACGTCCCAAGTTTCTACATGCTCAGAAGTGATGGTTCAAACAAAATTTTGCCAGATCAAAGAAAAGTGCAAGACAAATAGATCTGTCGGCAATTGTAAGACTTGTGGTAAGTCTTTGTGTGGGCAATGTACTGCCATAAATCAAAGGCAATGCCTAAAATGCGAAACACCAAATGTTTAGAAGGTGAATTCTGCGCCATATTTTCATTTTTATGCTCCTCCACCTACATTTTCTCTGCTTTTTGTTCTTCAGTTGTTGTTTATATGTGTGCACTTGAATAAAAAAAATGTTTGAAAAACGTCTATTATAATTATTGTTATTTTCTGTAGAAAAATAAGAAAAGCAGAAAAAAAAACAATCAAAAGCATTACTGTTGGATCTCACAATAATAATACATTACAAAAAATATAATTATTAATAAATAACCACAAATGAAACTCTAAAAATAAACGAAAACAAGCAAGGAGTCAAAATGACTCCTTTCAGTAGTTCTAGGCGGGGTCACGAGTCCAGTAGTCCTAGTGTTAAAGATTATTCTGTATTTTCATGACTATGAAAATTGTACATTCACACTGAAGGCATCAAAACTATGAATTAACACATGTGGAATTATACATTACACTTTACAAAAAAGTGTGAAACAACTGAAAATATGTCTTATATTTTAGGTTCTTCAAAGTAGCCACCTTTTGCTTTGATGACTGCTTTGCACACTCTTGGCATTCTCTTGATGAGCTTTAAGAGGTAGTCACCGGAAATGGTCTTCCAACAGTCTGAAGGAGTTCCCAGAGATGCTTAGCACTTGTTGGCTCTTTTGCCTTCACTCTGCGGTCCAGCACACCCCAAACCATCTTGATTGGTTCAGGTCTGGTGACTGTGGAGGCCAGGTCATCTGGCTTAGCACCTCATCACTCTCCTTCTTGGTCAAATAGCCCTTACACAGCCTGGAGGTGTGTTTGGGGTCATTGTCCTGTTGAAAAATAAATAATGGTCCAACTAAACGCAAACCGGATGGAATAGCATGCTGCTGCAAGATGCTGTGGTAGCCATGCTGGTTCACTATGCCTTCAATTTTGAATAAATCCCCAATAGTATCACCAGCAAAGCACCCCCACACCATCACACCTCCTCCTCCATGCTTCACAGTGGGAACCAGGCATGTAGAGTCCATCCGTTCACCTTTTCTGCGTCGCACAAAGACACGGTGGTTGGAACCAAAGATCTCAAATTTGGACTCATCAGACCAAAGCACAGATTTCCACTGGTCTAATGTCCATTCCTTGTGTTCTTTAGCCCAAACAAGTCTCTTCTGCTTGTTGCCTGTCCTTAGACAGTGGTTTCCTAGCAGCTATTTTACCATGAAGGCCTGCTGCACAAAGTCTCCTCTTAATAGTTGTTGTAGAGATGTGTCTGCTGCTAGAACTCTGTGTGGCATTGACCTGGTCTCTAATCTGAGCTGCTGTAAACCTGCGATTTCTGAGGCTGGTGACTCGGATAAACGTATCCTCAGAAGCAGAGGTGACTCTTGGTCTTCCTTTCCTGGGGCAGTCCTCATGTGAGCCAGTTTCTTTGTAGCGCTTGATGGTTTTTGCAACTGCACTTGGGACACTTTCAAAGTTTTTCCAATTTTTCAGACTGACTGACCTTTATTTCTTAAAGTAATGATGGCCACTCGTTTTTCTTTACTTAGCTGCTTTTTTCTTGCCATAATACAAATTCTAACAGTCTATTCAGTAGGACTATCAGCTGTGTATCCACCAGACTTCTGCACAACACAACTGATGGCCCCAACACCATTTATAAGGCCAGAAATCCCACTTATTAAACCTGACAGGGCACACCTGTGAAGTGAAAACCATTTCCGGTGACTACCTCTAGAAGCTCATCAAGAGAATGCCAAGAGTGTGCAAAGCAGTAATCAAAGCAAAAGGTGGCTACTTTGAAGAACCTAGAATATAAGACAGAATTTCAGTTGTTTCACACTTTTTTGTTAAGTATCTAATTCCACATGTGTTAATTCATAGTTTTGATGCCTTCAGTGTGAATGTACAATTTTCATAGTCATGAAAATACAGAAAAATCTTTAAATGAGAAGGTGCATCCAAACTTTTGGTCTGTACTTATATATATATATATATATATATATATATATATATATATATAGTCATGGCCAAAAGTTTTGAGAATGACATAAATATTAATTTTTACAAAGTCTACTGCTTCACTTTTTCTAATGGCAATTTGCATATACTCCAGAATGTTATAAAGAGTGATCAGCTTAACAGCAATTACTTGCAAAGTCAATATTTGCCTAGAAAATGAACTTTATCCCCCAAAACACATTTCAACATCATTGCAGCCCTGCCTTAAAAGGACCAGATAACCTCTTTTCAGTGATTGCTCCATTAACACAGGTGTGGGTGTTGATGAGGACATGGCTGGAGATCAATCTGTCATGATTAAGTAAGAATGACACCACTGGACACTTTAAAAGGAGGCTGGTGCTTGGCATCATTGTTTCTCTTCTGTTAACCATGGTTATCTCTAAAGAAACACGTGCAGTCATCATTGCAATGCACAAAAATGGCCTAACAGGGAAGAGTATCGCAGCTAGAAAGTTTGCACCTCAGTCAACAATCTATCGCATCATCAAGAACTTCAAGGAGAGAGGTTCCATTGTTGCCAAAAAGGCTCCAGGGCGCCCAAGAAAGACCAGCAAGCGCCAGGACCATCTCTTAAAAGTGTTTCAGCTGCGGGATCGGGCTACCAGCAGTGCAGAGCTTGCTCAGGAATGGCAGCAGGCAGGTGTGAGTGCATCTGCACGCACTGTGAGGCAGAGACTCTTGGAGCAAGGCCTGGTCTCAAAGAGGGCAGCAAAGAAGCCACTTCTCTCCAGAAAAAACATCATGGACAGACTGATATTCTGCAAAAGGTACAGGCAGTGGACTGCTGAGGACTGGGGTAAAGTTATTTTCTCTGATGAATCCCCTTTTCGATTGTTTGGGACATCAGGAAAACGCCTCATTCGGAGAAGACAAGGTGAGCGCTACCACCAGTCTTGTCTCATGCCAACTGTTAAGCATCTTGAAACCATTCATGTGTGGGGTTGCTTCTCAGCCAAGGGAATCGGCTCTCTCACAGTCTTGCCTAAAAACACAGCCATGAATAAAGAATGGTACCAGAATGTCCTCCAAGAGCAACTTCTCCCAACCCTCCAAGAGCAGTTTGGCGATCAACAATACCTTTTCTAGCATGATGGAGCACCTTGCCATAAAGCAAAGGTGATAACTAAATGGCTCAGGGAACAAAACATAGAGATTTTGGGTCCATGGCCTGGAAACTCCCCAGATCTTAATCCCATTGAGAACTTGTGGTCAATCGTCAAGAGACGGGTGGACAAACAAAAACCTAAAAATTCTGACAAAATGAAAGCATTGATTGTGCAAGAATGGACTGCTATCAGTCAGGATTTGGTCCAGAAGTTGATTGAGAGCATGCCAGGGAGAATTGCAGAGGTCCTGAAGAAGAAGGGTCAACACTGCAAATATTGACTTGCTGCATTAACTCATTCTAACTGTTAATATAAGCTTTTGTTACTCATATATTTGCAATTATTATATTTTGTCAGTGATAAAAAAACATCTGTCAAACACACATAAAAACCAGAGGGCAGCAGATCATGTGAAAATATAATATTTGTGTCATTCTCAAAACTTTTGGCCATGACTATATATATATAATAATATATATATATTATATATATATATATATATATAAACCTCCCTCCTCCTCTCTGTCCTGTGTGTGCTTATAAAACAACTTCCTGCAGCAGGATCCTCCCCCCATCTGTACTGTCTGCAAGAGGACAAAAGTTTGCTCCGCCCACTCCAAGTGGGTGGGGTTTCTTCTGGCAATCAGCATAGATAGAATGGATCACCAAGAGATTAAAGGGAATCTGTCAGCAGGTTTTTGCTATGTAACTGGAGAGTGGCATGATGTAGGACAGGGGTGTCAAACTTGTTTTCATGATTTATGCCACAAGCCCAGATGAAGTTCACTGTTTTCCTAACTGTGGGGATTATATAATCTAGTTGCAGAACGTTTCCACACAGTGATTTTTGATGGATCAGGCAATTATATGTTAACAGAGGGTCCTGGCATTAACTTTTTTTTTGCATTTTCTGCACCATCAGTAGATGCACAATGACAGCGCGCACTCTTGCCTGCTCAGATTAGCAGCAGTAATGAGCTGGGACCAGAGCCAACTGTTAGTGTGTGTTGTAAAGCTACTCAGGGTGCGGAGACCAGCCTAGTTTTTTAACACACACTAACAGTTTTCTGTGACGCCGGCTCATTACTGCTGATCTGAGCAGGCGAGAGAGTGCGCTGTCATTGTGCACATCATACAGGGACTAGCCCAGCCTTTGAAAACATGTGTCACTGATGACGCTTCAATTTAGGGAGGGGGCAGGGGCTGAGGCAGTGATTGCAGCCTCTGCCCCTTGACAATGCTTTCAGATTCTCAAACTTAGCGTCATTGAAAAGTTGTAAAAAAACACAGAAATGCAATTAGATAGTGTAGTTAGGGGATTTTTAATTCAAGTATATTAGAGAAAGAAAGGTTACACTATGACATTAAATAGATAGGGGTTTAGGAGGAAAATGAAGTTGGATTTCAGACCACCCCTTTAATGTTCTGTAAAAAAATAGATAAAATATGGATTTGGAAAACCAAAGTGTGAATAAGGCTCCATAATAAGAAGTAGGAGAACATTGTCATCTGACAGAATCTGATCAGAAATCCTTGTCTGTTGTGTTTTTTCTCAGATGTTTCTTTTCTTCCTTCTTTTTTCACTCGCCCTCTTTTATGCTTTTGTGTGGATTTTACCTTGCAGGAGGCCCCTATTGTTGCTTTGTGTCAGAAGGGCCGTAATGTTGGATCCCATTATAGGAAATGTAACACAGGATGATGAGGACGTAAAAATAGGTTTCGCACTATGGGAACTATTGGGATTTCACATTTCCTTTTCATCAAGAATCAAGATGGAGAATGTTTCATATTCTCACATTTGCTTATTTGTAGGAAGAATGTAGGACTAGTATGGGAACTAATAGAACCTAGGAGGTATTTAATATACGCCAAAATTAATAGTGGTGAAGACAATTCTTCAAAATACAGAATGAACCCGGCCATGCATTATGAACAAAGCTTGGCATGAGTTTACTCTCATGTTCTTCGTCATCTCTACTGTGAAATTCCCTTTAAGTGGCTTTTTTTTTATCTTATTTTTTCTGACATTTCAATTAAAACTGCTAAATATATAAAAGAATCCATCTCAGGAGTTCACCTTATCTCCTTCTCCTCTTTATTGTCTTGTCTCTTGCTGTAAGACAACTGGCTGCAGCAGGAGCCTCCCCCCTCTGCCCTGTCTGCACTAGGACGAAAGGCTAAGGGAAGCGGGACAGACCAATTTAAATATGTCATATTTTATATTAATGTATTGGTCTGATCAAGTAATTTAACACCCTTCCTTTAAATCTAGAAGACTCTTAATAAGTAGACATGAATGTCTTTCTTAAAAGACATCAGGGATATTATATATGAGTGCAGGGGCCAGGGAGCCTATAGGTGCCCTGAAAATCTTTATCAACCATATGAGAAGACCTATACTATTATAAACCCATGATAGTTAAGGGCCCTGTTAAAGATTTTTCATTGGGAACCACAAGCTTCAAGTAATGCCACTGTCATGGTTGTCTACTTTGTGTAGAGTGTAAGAAGATGTAAGTGTTGCCCACATTTCTTCTGAAAGACGTGTATTGTTGCAATGTATTTTATGCGTTCCATATTTAGTAATGTGTTATTAGTGCTAAATTTAGTTGTGTCTAGCAGCAGGGATGATTAGGGTTAATAGTTGGGACTAGCCCAGAGTGGAAGGGGATAATGTGAAGCGACAGGGACAGTTTCCTGTCAGATAGAGCCCAGCGTGCAATAGAGGTAGACCTATGGTCTGACCAGCGAGCCGGGCCACATGAAGTGGATGCCCCTGAAGTGAAAGGAGACTGAGGCAATGAATAGCTTGATCCAGGATAGAGAAGAGGAAAAATGATAGAAATGAAATGAGTGATTTTCTGGAAATAGGATGTGGGCAGGAAGCCTAGCGGGATGGAAGGGGTACAATTATAAGATTATCTCAGCACAGGAACATTTTTTTTTAACTCATCCAATTGTGGAAATTATTATCATTCTGACCAAGATCTATTGATTAAAGTCAACTTTAAAATTGACTTTGTTCATGAAAAAACCCCTGTAAGTATATTTAATATGTATAAATGTACCTTGATCAACAGCTCCCCCCACAAAGTATGATGTCTCCCAGCCCCTCACATAGTATGATGTCCCACAACCCTTCATACTGTATGATGTCCCCACAGCCCCTCACTCAGTATGATGTCCCCAAAGGCCTTCACACAATTATTATGCCCCTCACTCAGTATACTGGTGCCACACAAAAGTATGACATTCCCACAGCCCCTCACGCAGTAGTAAGTCCTCACAGCTCTCCACACAGTATAATGACACTCCACACATATATGATGTCCCTACAGCCACTCACACAAGTATGATTTTCCTGTAGGGGTCAGCCCTTTCTAAGAACTGAATGACACTGTGACTTTAAGAGACAATGCTCCCCTCTGATTTGTGTGCACTTGTACTAGTTCTTTCTCCCATGCAGCTTGCTGTGTGTTGGTTTTGGACAAGAAATAGGAAGTGTGTTGGGTCAGGAAGTAGAAAGGGAGCACCATGCCTGTGAGAAACAGGCAGGACTATAACTGTGTCCTAACAGTGAGAGACTGGTAAATGAACTAACGGCTTCCAGGGAGAAGATAGTGCCTGATTACCACAGGATCAATCACAAGGACCATGTCAAAAGGAAAGTCGGATAGCACAGCCAGGGTAGGTCTCCTGGAGCACCTGCAACCTGAGAGAGAAAACAGTGCTGTGGTATCAAATCTCTCAACATTGACACTGGGAATGAGACTTGCCCGGATCCGAAAGAAGACGGATCAATTAACCTGAAGGAAGAGCTCAACACAACAAACTTGGCTTTGCCACATCAGGACCAAGCATCAACTACCAGACTGTTTTCTTAGCGCTACAGAACTGTGAGTGTACACTGATGTTCAACTGTGTTAGGCTAAGTGCACACGATCAGGAATAATTGCGTTTTTTTCGCGGTTTTTCCGCGGTTTTCCGCGGTAAAAACGCGATAAAAACGCAAGCATTAAGCATCCTATACATGTTAATTGATTCCGCATGTTTTGGCCACATGTTGCGTTTTTTTCCGCGAAAAAAACGCTTTGCGGAAAAAATAGCAACATGTTCATTAATTTTGCGGAATGTAAGCGGTTCATGTGCGGTGGTACCCAGGGTCTGGAGGAGAGGAGACTCTCCTCCAGGCCCTGGGTACCATATCCCTGGTAAAACAATAATTAAAATAAAAAATAATGATATTCTCACCTTCCGGCGGCCCCCGCAGCCTTCCCGCGGCCCCCGCAGCCTTCCCGCCTTCAGCGACGCTCCCGGCAACTTCCGGTCCCAAGAGTCCTTTGCGAGAATCACCCAGATGGCATAGCGGTCTCGCGAGATGCTACGTCATCGGTGTGATTTGTCGCAAAGCATCCTTGGGACCGGAGTTGCCGGGAGCGTCGCTGAAGGCGGGAAGGCTGCGGGGGCCGCGGGAAGGCTGCGGGGGCCGCCGGAAGGTGAGAATATCATTATTTATTATTTTTTTTATTATTTTTACATTAGATCTTTTTACTATTGATGCGACATAGGCGGCATCAATAGTAAAAAGTTGGTCACACTTGTCAAACACTATGTTTGACTCGTGTGACCAACCTGTCAATCAGTTTTCCAAGCGATGCTACAGATCGCTAGGAAAACGCTAGCATTCTGCAAGCTAATTACGCTTGCAAAACGCTATTATTCTGGCGGGAATCAGCATACAAAAAACGTGCGTATTTCCTGCGGGAGAAGTGCGGGATTGCCGCGGAAATTTCCGCGGCAATTCCGCAACGTGTGAACTTACCCTACAGGTGTAGAGCAGACATCTTTAGCTAGGACGCTGTAGCAGTGCGGGCCGATTATTGTAAGCCAGGCAGGAAGTGTAAATAGAGTAGAATGTAGAAATTGTTTATACTGTATATATTGAACTTCGCATAGCCATAGCTGGAGTGCAGCTTGTGTGACACGCTCAAGCTATCTCTCCTTGTATCCATTGTTGCCGTTATCATTAAAAGAACCGTTCGTCTCATTTTCCAGCATATAATCCTCCGTCTTTCAATAAAGTTGGTGTTTTGTTTCTGCCTCTTCGCCTAGTGTACGGTATTTGAGTGCTGACCTGCAATGTCGTTCGGGCACCACTACATCCCCACAGCACCTCACACAAGTATGACTTCCCCACATACAGGTAAAATGTCCTTACAGATCCTCACAGAGTATGATGTCCCCACAGGCCTTCACACTAATGTTATGTCCCCACAGCCACAAACAATGTTTAATGGCCCCCACACAAACATATAAGTATGATGTCCCCACAACCCCTCACTAAGTATGATGTCCCCACAACCTCTCACTAAGTAAGATGTCCCCACAACCCCTCACTAAGTATAATGTCCCCACAATCCCTCACTAAGTACGATGTCCTCATAACCCCTCCTTAAGTATGATGTTCCCACAACCTCTCACTAAGTGTGATGTCCCCACAACCTCTCACTAACTATGATGTCCCCACAACCCCTCACTAAGTACGATGTCCCCATAATTCCTCATTAGGTATAATGTCCCCACAACCTCTCACTATGTGTGATGCCCTCACATCCTCTCACTAAGTTTGATGTCCACACAACCCCCACTAAGTATGATGTCCACACAACCCCTCACTAAGTATGATGTTCCCACAACCCTTTACTAAGTATGATGTCCCCACAACCCCTCACTAAGTATGATGTCCCCACAACCCCTCACTAAGTATGATGTCCTCACAATCCCTCACTAAGTATGATGTCCACACAACCCCTCACTAAGTATGATGTCCACACAACCCCTCACTAAGTATGATGTCCGCACAACCCCTAAGTATGATGTCCCCACAATCCCTCACTAAGTATGATGTCCCCACAACCCCTCACTAAGTATGATGTCCCCACAACCCCTCACTAAGTATGATGTCCACACAACCCCTCACTAAGTATGATGTCCCACAATCCCTCACTAAGTGTGATGTCCACACAACCCCTCACTAAGTATGATGTTCCCACAACCCTTTACTAAGTATGATGTCCCCACAACCCCTCACTAAGTATGATGTCCCCACAATCCCTCACTAAGTGTGATGTCCACACAACCCCTCACTAAGTATGATGTCCCCACAATCCCTCACTAAGTATGACGTCCCCACAATCCCTCACTAAGTATGACGTCCCCACAATCCCTCACTAAGTATGACGTCCCCACAATCCCTCACTAAGTATGATGTCCCCACAACCCCTAAGTATGATGTCCGCACAACCCCTAAGTATGATGTCCCCACAATCCCTCACTAAGTATGATGTCCCCACAACCCCTCACTAAGTATGATGTCCCCACAACCCCTCACTAAGTATGATGTCCACACAACCCCTCACTAAGTATGATGTCCCCACAATCCCTCACTAAGTGTGATGTCCACACAACCCCTCACTAAGTATGATGTTCCCACAACCCTTTACTAAGTATGATGTCCCCACAACCCCTCACTAAGTATGATGTCCCCACAATCCCTCACTAAGTGTGATGTCCACACAACCCCTCACTAAGTATGATGTCCCCACAATCCCTCACTAAGTATGACGTCCCCACAATCCCTCACTAAGTATGATGTCCCCACAGACCATCATATAAGTATGAAGTTTTACTGACAATCTGATTAGAGAAATGGAAAAAAATGATCTTTTTGCCTCTTCTAATTCTATATATAGAATATACAAAGATGTTTCTTATCAGTGTGCCTCTCCTACATTCTTCTTTCATGAAAGAAACATAAAAAAATTCTCACCTTCTTTTTATCTACAGTCATGGCCAAAAGTTTTGAGAATGACACAAATATTATATTTTCACATGATCTGCTGCCCTCTGGTTTTTATGTGTGTTTGACAGATGTTTTTATTACAGACAGAAATATAATAATTGCAAACATATGAGTAACAAAAGCTTATATTGACAGTTAGAATGAGTTAATGCAGCAAGTCAATATTTGCAGTGTTGACACTTCTTCTTCAGGACCTCAGCAATTCTCCCTGGCATGCTCTCAATCAACTTCTGGACCAAATCCTGACTGATAGCAGTCCATTCTTGCACAATCAATGCTTTCATTTTGTCAGAATTTTTAGGTTTTTGTTTGTCCACCCGTCTCTTGATGATTGACCACAAGTTCTCAATGGGATTAAGATCTGGGGAGTTTCCAGGCCATGGACCCAAAATCTCTATGTTTTGTTCCCTGAGCATTTAGTTATCACCTTTGCTTTATGGCAAGGTGCTCCATCATGCTGGAAAAGGCATTGTTGATCGCCAAACTGCTCTTGGAGGGTTGGGAGAAGTTGCTCTTGGAGGACATTCTGGTACCATTCTTTATTCATTGCTGTGTTTTTAGGCAAGACTGTGAGAGAGCCGATTCCCTTGGCTGAGAAGCAACCCCACACATGAATGGTTTCAGGATGCTTAACAGTTGGCATGAGACAAGACTGGTGGTAGCGCTCACCTTGTCTTCTCTGAATGAGGCGTATTCCTGATGTCCCAAACAATCAAAAAGAAAATTCATCAGAGAAAATAACTTTACCCCAGTCCTCAGCAGTCCACTGCCTGTACCTTTTGCAGAATATCAGTCTGTCCATGATGTTTTTTTCTGGAGAGAAGTGGCTTCTTTTGCTGCCTCCTTGAGACCAGGCCTTGCTCCAAGAGTCTCCGCCTCACAGTGCGTGCAGATGCACTCACACCTGCCTGCTGCCATTCCTGAGCAATCTCTGCACTGCTGGTAGCCCGATCCCGCAGCTGAAACACTTTTAAGAGACGGTCCTGGCGCTTGCTGGTCTTTCTTGGGCGCCCTGGAGCCTTTTTGGCAACAATGGAACCTCTCTCCTTGAAGTTCTTGATGATACGATAGATTGTTGACTGAGGTGCAATCTTTCTAGCTGCGATACTCTTCCCTGTTAGGCCATTTTTGTGCATTGCAATGATGACTGCGCGTGTTTCTTTAGAGATAACCATGGTTAACAGAAGAGAAACAATGATGCAAGCACCAGCCTCCTTTTAAAGTGTCCAGTGGTGTCATTCTTACTTAATCATGACAGATTGATCTCCAGCCATGTCCTCATCAACACCCACACCTGTGTTAATGGAGCAATCACTGAAAAGAGGTTATCTGGTCCTTTTAAGGCAGGGCTGCAATGATGTTGAAATGTGTTTTGGGGGATAAAGTTCATTTTCTAGCCAAATATTGACTTTGCAAGTAATTGCTGTTAAGCTGATCACTCTTTATAACATTCTGGAGTATATGCAAATTGCCATTAGAAAAAGTGAAGCAGTAGACTTTGTAAAAATTAATATTTGTGTCATTCTCAAAACTTTTGTCCATGACTGTAGTAACTGCAAAGTTTCTTCAATTTGGCATTGAATAGTCCAGAAAATGTTATCTGGCAAAGGTTTATAGAACAGAACTGAAATATAAAGTGGGATTTTAAAGACCATAAGCAGAAGAAAGAACAGAGAGAGACAATTAGGAAGGTCCATGTAGCTTATGTGCTAATATATTATTTTTGCGCTCGATTTAATTTGGGCAAATAACTGATCTTAATGTGTTTCCTAACCCATTAAACACAATTTGAGTTTTCCTGTATCCATGTATGTTATATTTTAGGTATTTTTTATATTTCATATCTATGTTTCTGTTGCTCTTTTAGTTGGTCCTTGACATATTTTTGCCTTCTCTCAGCTTTGCCTCCACATCAAAGCTTCCTGCTGTCATCCAGGCCGCAATCCAAATAATAGGATTAGAACTGTTTTTTTTTCAATTTTGAATTGTATTTTTCCAACATTTTTTTTACAGACAAAATTCACCTTTGTTGTCAAATTTCTATTTTAAAAATGTTCATAAAAAATGGTCTTGCAGTGCTGGTGTCCTGGGTTCAAATCCCACCAAGGACAACATTTGCAAGGAGTTTGTATGTTCTCCCCGTTGGTTTCCTCCAGGTTCTCCAGTTTCCTCCCACACTCCAAAAACATCAAGGATGATAAAAAAAAAGGAATCCAGCTCAACAGGACTGGATTTTCCTTTTCTTTTTATTTTTCAAAAGAAATTATAGTGCACACAAAAGAAAATTTTCATGGTTGACATGACCCAGTCGACGCGTTTCGACTGCACTAAGCAGTCTTACTCATGACACTCATGAGTAAGACTGCTTAGTGCAGTTGAAACACGTCGACTGGGTCATGTCAACCATGAAAATTTTCTTTTGCGTGCACTTTAATTTCTTTTGAAAAATAAAAAGAAAAGGAAAATCCAGTCCTGTTGAGCCAGACTCCAATTTTTTCTATGATGTGAGGCCAGGGCGAGGCCGGAGTCTGAGCCCCAGGTGGAAGAGCATAGAGCAACTGGGTGAGCTGGAATTAAGTTTTTATAACTCCAAAAACATACTGATAGGGAACTTAGACTGTGAGCCCCAATGCGGACAGTGATGATGTCTGTAAAACGCGGTGGAATTAATAGCGCTATAAAAGAGAGCAAAATAAATATTTAATTCTTCGATCTTTTGCTGCTCCTGTTACTATGTTGCCTGGTCCCCTGCCCGTCTCTACTCCCTGCATACTATGAGTGAATTTCAAACTGCATCAGTGCCATATAGTCTATATTTGTAAAATTGAGTTACATAGCACACAAATTCTTCTCTTTGCCATTGTAGCTCTGGCCTGGTCACTTTAGTCCAGGACTTCAGGCCACAGCCATATCTATTTCATATCCATCTACCCATTTGTCAATCTGTCTATCAATCTATTACAGCGGTGGAGAAACTTTTTTTCTGCCAAGGGCCCTTTGGATATTTATACCGTCCTTCGGGGGCCGTACAAAACTATCAACTTGAAAATGATCCTGTTATATTTGATCAAACAAGGATTAACGCTGGAGGTGCTTCTTTTGGTGAGACATATGATGTTAGGTGGTATCGATGATTTTGCTACTAGAAAATGCTTTCCAGGTTTGTGTAAGTCTGGAGCGCAGGCGATTCTTTGTGATCATAAGTTTTATAAAGAACTTGCAGCAGAAAGTTATACCGAACACAGATGTGTATTACACTGTGGGTCGCCTCAAAGTGGGAAATTCTTTACTGCTAAAGTAACGTCAATAAAACTCAAGCAGTTGGAGGTTTGCTGTATATACATCACATAGGAGACACTGAGACTGCTGTATATATTCGTAATATAACATAGAGAAACCGAGACTACTGTATATACATCACATATGAGACACCGAGACTGCTCTATATACATCACATAGGAGACACAACACTGCTGTATATGCATCACACAGGAGACACTGAGACTCCTATATATATATCACATAGGAGACACCGAGACTGCTGTATGCATCCCATAGGAGACACCGAGACTGATGTATATACATCATATATGAGACTCTGAGACTGCTGTATGCATCACTTAGGAGACATCAAGAATGCTGTATATTTACAGTTGTGCTCAAAAGTTAACATACCCTGGCAGAATTTTTGCTTTCTTGGCCTTTTTTCAGAGAATATGAATGATAACATCAAAACTTTTTCTCCGCTCATGGCTAGTGGTTGGGTGAAGCCATTTATTGTCAAACTACTGTGTTTTCTCTTCTTAAAACATAATGACAACCCAAAATATCATAATGACGCTGATCAAAAGTTCACATACCCTGGTGATTTTGGCCTGATAACATGCACAGAAGTTGACACAAATGGGTTTGAATGGCTACTAAAGGTAACATCCTCATCTGTGACCCAGGTACGGACTGGGGCTGAAATTCAGCCCTGGCATTTGAAATCACACAGGCCCATACTGTCCCCGTCCCGACCCCAAGCACCAGATGGGATATATTACTAATATTATCCTGGATGGAGGAAAGCAAGTTTTACTACAAGACCAATATTTCTAATGATACCTGTGGCCTGCTGGGGTAAGTGACAGAGAAAGCTACTTTGTGCTCAGTCACAACTCTTAACAGTAAAGGTGTCTTGAGAACATTGATTCTGTTAACAATGTAGCAGCCAAGTGGCCCACGACCAGACAGGCTCTTCTGGCATTTGCTAAAATTGCCAGATGGCCAGTCCGGCCGGCCCTGCTGTGACCTGTTGGCTTGTAATCAGTGTGTATGCATAAAAGCTGAGTGAGTTTCTGGGATCCAGACAGACTCTTGCATCTTTCATCCAGCCACTGACATTTCTGGATTGTGAGTCATGGGAAAAGCAAAAGAATCGTCAACGGATCTATGGGAAAAGGTAGTTGAACTGTATAAAACAGGAAAGGGATACACAAAGATATCCAAGGAATTGATAATGACAGTCAGCAGTGTTCAAACTGTGATTACTAAATGGAAAATCAAGGGCTCTGTAAAAACAAAACCACGGTCAGGTAGTCCAACAAAATTTTTGTCCAGGAAAATTGTTTGGGATGCAAAGAAAAACCCACAAATAACATCAGCTGAAATACTGGACTCTCTGAAAAGTAGCGGTGTGGCTGTTTCAAGATGCACAATAAGGAAGCACTTGAAGAAAATGGGCTGCATGGTCGAGTCGCCAGAAGAAAGCCATTACTGCGCAAATGCCACAAAGTATCTCACCTAGAATACAAAAAACACTACAGAGACAAGCCTCAAAACTTCTGGAACAAGGTAATTTGGAGTGATGAGACCAAAATTGAACTTTTTGACCAAAACCATAAACATTACATTTGGAAAGAGGTCAACAAGGCCTATGATGAAAGAAACACCATTCCTACTGTAAAGCACGGAGGTGGATCGCTGATGTTTTAGTGATGTGTGAGCTGCAAAGGCACAGGAAACTTGGTCAAAGTTGAAGGAAAGATGAATGCAGCTTGTTATCAGCAAATACTGGAGGCAAATTTTCAATCATCAGCATGGAGGCTGCGCATGGGACGTACTTGGACGTTCCAACCTGACAACGATCCAAAACACAAGGCCAAGTTCACCTGTCATTCTCTACAGCAGAACAAAAGGAAGGGTCTGGAGTGGCCCTCTCAGTCTCCTGACTGCAATATCATTGAGCCACTCTGGGGAGATCTCAAGTGCAGTTCATGCTAGACAGCTCAGAAATTTACAGGAACTGTAGGCTTTTTGCCAAGAAGAGTGGGCAGCTTTACCATCTGAGAAAATAAAGAACCTCATCCACAACTACCACAAAAGACTTCAAGCTGTCATTGATGTTAAAGGGGGCAATACACGGAATTAAGAAATGGAGTATGTGAACTTTTGATCAGCGTCATTATGATATTTTGGGTTGTCATTATGATTTAAAAAGAAAAAACACAGTAGTTTGACAATTAATGGCTTCACCCTACCACTAACCATGAGTGGAGGAAAAGTTTTGGTGTTATCATTCATATTCTCTGAATAAAGGCCAAGAAAGCAAAAATTCTGCCAGGGTATGTAAACTGTTGAGCACAACTGTATATCACATAGGAGACACGAAGACTGTTGTATATACATCACATGGTAAACACTGAGACTGCTGTATATTCATCACATAGGAGACACTGAGACTGCTGTATATACATTACATAGGAGACACTGAGACTGCTGTATATATATATCACATAGGAGACACAAAGACTTTTGTATATACATCACATAGGATACACCAAGACTGCTGTATATACATGACATAGGAGACACCGAGACTGCTGTATACATACAATATAGGAGACTCTGAGACTGCTGTTTACATCTCATTGGAGACATCGGGACTGCTGTATATACTTCATACCTGAGACACTGAGACTGCTGTATACATCAATTAGGAGACACTGAGACTGCTGTATATATCACATAGGAGACACTGGGATTGCTGTATACATCACATAGAAGATACTGGGGATGATGTATATACATCACATAGGACGCCAAGATTTCAGCATACATCACATAAGAGACACCAGGACTACCATCTTCATCAGAGAGACGGGAGTGCAGAGGGCGCTAACTCTGTCCATAGAGAAGGTTCTGACCCTGGTACTTTCCAGTGTCAGGACGTAATCCTTCATTGCATGCGCTGCAGTGTTCAGTAGTGAATGCTGTGTGTGCGTGCTCCTAAGGAGGAATTAAAGGCAACACGGCTGCCGGAGTGAGCCGCACGGTCCCACGGTATTGGCCCCTGATCTATTCTATCTAGTTAATGATTTTATATCTATATAAAACAAACAAGTAAAACAGCTCCAGCCGTCCGCTGACGTCTCCCCAATGAATGCGTGTCGGGCTGCACTCATACAGCCGTCCTTTATGCCGTTATCACATTTCAATCCGCTCTACGCGAATAATTAATAAACACAATCTTCAGATTTGCACCATTAAGTTACTAAATTAAAAAGCATTGGAGGAAAATGTCATTGTGATAAATAATTTCCAGGCTTTGTACGTTCGCTATTAATCCCTGCATCGTATATGACTTGGCAGAAGCATTAATAGGAAATGCAAAGTATCTATAGAAACTGCCAAAATGAGTGACAGCACAACAAGCCCACACCACAACTGCTCTGCAGTCACGACTCTGCCGGATGTGATGGGGTTAATACTAAGGGGGGTGATTATTAATAAAAGCGAAGATGAATGAACAGGAAAACAGGAGAGAATTACTCAAATAGCAACTCCTTAACGCAGGCCGTAGTCTAATAAACACTTCTGCTCTAAAAACCACAGCTATACTCTAACAAACACAGCTCCGCTTCACAAACACAGCTCCGCTCTAAGAAACACAGCTCTGCTCTAAGAAACACAGCTATACTCTACCAAACACAGCTCCGCTTCACAAACACAGCTCCGCTCTAACAAACACAGCTCTGCTCTAAGAAACACAGCTATACTCTACCAAACACAGCTCCGCTTCACAAACACAGCTCTGCTCTAAGAAACACAGCTCTGCTCTAAGAAACACAGCTCTGCTCTAAGAAACACAGCTATACTCTACCAAACACAGCTCCGCTTCACAAACACAGCTCCGCTCTAACAAACACAGCTCTGCTCTAAGAAACACAGCTATACTCTACCAAACACAGCTCTGCTTCACAAACACAGCTCTGCTCTAAGAAACACAGCTCTGCTCTAAGAAACACAGCTATACTCTACCAAACACAGCTCCGCTTCACAAACACAGCTCTGCTCTAAGAAACACAGCTCTGCTCTAAGAAACACAGCTATACTCTACCAAACACAGCTCCGCTTCACAAACACAGCTCTGCTCTAAGAAACACAGCTCTGCTCTAAGAAACACAGCTCCGTTCTAAGAATCACAGCTCTGCTCTATCTAACAAACAGAACTGTTTTGCAATATCTGTCAAAAAGAGAGCTGTTCAATACCAGTAACAAACAAAGCTCAACTACATCATCAGACATGCTCAAAGCATATAAAACCCCTAAAAAACACAACTGCTCGGATCCTGCCAATTTCTGCTCTGCTACAATTTCAGAGACACATAAACTCAGCAACATTCCAACACATAACAAAACACACTCAACTACCTTATCAGATCTACTCAGCTCTGCTACAGCTAAAACTCTGCCATATGTGACAAACACAGCCCTGCTACATCATGAGACATATTCAGCTCCGCTGCATCTGAAACTCTGCTGTCTATGGCAGACACAGTTCTGCTACATCAGACATACTCAGTCTGCTGCATCTGAAACTCTGCTATCTATGACAAACACAGCTCTGCTACGTCAGACATACTGAGCTCTGCTACATCTGAAACTCTACCACATGTGACAAACACAGCTCTGCTACATCTGAAACTCTGCCATCTATGAAATACATAGCTCTGCTACATCAGACATACTGAGCTCTGCTACATCGGAAACTCTACCACGTGACAAACACAGCTCTGCTAGCTAGATCACCAGACATACTCAGCTCTGCTACATCTGAAACTCTGCCATCTATGACAAACACAGCTCTGCTACATCAGACAAACTGTACCATATGTGACAAACACAGCTCTATAAATATATTAGAAACACTGCTCTGCTCTATGATCAGACATGGCTGCCATTCACTGCAGGACCCCAGGGCTGTGACTGACATCAGCCGCATCGTGCCCTGTCCTGCAGCACCAGGGAGAGCTCCAGCCGGCCCGCGCCTGCGCACTGCGGGCTGCCACTGGCTCCATGTGCTGCTCTTCTGCTCTCATTGTAATGCAGGACTGTGCTGCAGAAAATTGCAGCAAAATCAATTTTCCAGGTTCTCTGCATCCTCAGTAATGAGTGCAGTGCTGCCAGCAGGGGCACCCAGTTCTGAGCCTGCCATGTGCTGTGCAGCCTGACCTCATCTCTCCTCCAGAAGCATGCACTAAGCATTTCACTGCAGATGTAGCAGAGCTGCAGCGCTGCATCATAATTCCTACAATCCCATGTACACTGCATGATAAGAGCTGGGCGATGCTGAATTATAACCTCACCGTGCACCACCCTGGCGGCCTTGGCTCGGGGCAGTTTGCTTTTTCTTGGTACTCAGTACTCCAGAAGGCAGAAATTACAATTGATGGATGAAGTTCAAAATTTTAACAGGATCCCCGCCATATTGATAAGTTTTGCCATACAGTGGACTCCAATAGTAATGCCATCTAATGACCTGAAAAATAGTGTCATACAGTGCCATGGTAAATGTGCCATATGGTGCCCTGATAAATAGTGCCATATAGTGATTAATAGTGCCATAAAGTAACCTGATGAATAGTGCCATACAGTGAACAGATACATAGTACTAGATGGTGCCCTGATAAATAGTGCCATATGCTGCCCTGATAAACAGTGCCATATTATGCCCTGATCAATACTGCAATATAGTGCCCTGCAAAATAGTCCCAGATGGTGCCCTGATATATATATTGGCATATGGTGTCCTGATAAACAATGCCATATAGTAATTAATAGTGCCATACAGTAAACTGATCAATAATAACATACAGTGCCCTGATAAATACTGCCAGATTGTGCCATAATAAATAGTGCCATATGGTGCACTGATAAACAATGCCATATAGTGATGAATAGTGCCATACAGTAACCTTACTGTATAAATAGTACTAGATGGTGCCCTAATAAATAGTGCCAGATTGTGACTTGATAAATAGTGGCATATGGTGCCCTGATAAACAATGCCATATAGTGATTATATACAGTAACCTGATCAATAATAACATACAGTGCCCTGATAAATATTGTCATATGCTTCCCTTATAAATAGTGATTAATAGTGCATATGATGTTCTGATAAATAGTGCCATACAGTGAACTGATAAATAATGCTAGATGCTGCTCTAATAAATAGTGCTGTACAGCGCTCTAATACATAGTGTCACCTATTGCCCTAATAAATGCTGCTTTCACTGTCTGGATGAATAATGTTACACTGTGACCTGATGAATAGTGCCATACAGAGCCATAAAATAGTGCCATACAGAGCCATGATGAACAGTGCCATACAGGGCCATGATGAACAGTGCCCTACAGGGCCATGATGAACAGTGCATACAGGGCCATGATGAACAGTGACATACAGGGCCATGATGAACAGTGCCATACAGGGCCATGATGAATAGGGCCATACAGTGCCATAATGAATAGTGCCATACAGGGCCATGTTGAATAGTGCCATGCGGGGTCATGATGAATAGTGCCATACAGTGCCCATGAAGTAGTGCCATACAGAGCCATGAAATAGTGCCATACAGGGCCATGATGAATAGTGCCATACAGAGCCATGATGAACAGTGCCATACAGTGCCATAATGAATAGTGCCATACAGTGCAATAATGAATAGTGCCATACAGGGCCATGTTGAATAGTGCCATACATAGCCATGAAATAGTGCCATACAGAGCCATGAAATAGTGCCATACAGGGCCATGTTGAATAGTGCCATACAGGGCCATGAAGAATAGTGCCATACAGGGCCATGAAGAATAGTGCCATACAGGGCCATGTTGAATAGTGCCATACAGAGCCATGAAATAGTGCCATACAGTGCCATGTTGAATAGTGCCATACAGGGCCATGAAGAATAGTGCCATACAGGGCCATGAAATAGTGCCATACAGGGCTATGATGAATAGTGCCATACAGGGCCATGATGAACAGTGACATACAGGGCCATGATGAATAGTGCCATACAGTGCCATGATGAATAGTGCCATACGGAGCCATGATGAATAGTGCCATACAGTGCCATGATGAATAGTGCCATACAGAGCCATGATGAACAGTGCCATACAGTGCCATAATGAATAGTGCCATACAGTGCCATAATGAATAGTGCCATACAGGGCCATGTTGAATAGTGCCATACAGAGCCATGAAATAGTGCCATACAGAGCCATGAAATAGTGCCATACAGAGCCATGTTGAATAGTGCCATACAGGGCCATGAAGAATAGTGCCATACAGGGCCATGAAGAATAGTGCCATACAGGGCTATGTTGAATAGTGCCATACAGAGCCATGAAATAGTGCCATACAGTGCCATGTTGAATAGTGCCATACAGGGCCATGAAGAATAGTGCCATACAGGGCCATGAAATAGTGCCATACAGGGCTATGATGAATAGTGCCATACAGGGCCATGATGAACAGTGACATACAGGGCCATGATGAATAGTGCCATACAGTGCCATGATGAATAGTGCCATACAGAGCCATGATGAATAGTGCCATACAGGGCCATGATGAACAGTGCCATACAGGGCCATGATGAATAGTGCCATACAGGGCCATGAAATAGTGCCATACAGGGCCATGATGAATAGTGCCATACAGGGCCATGATGAACAGTGCCATACAGGGCCATGATGAACAGTGACATACAGGGCCATGATGAATAGTGCCATACAGGGCCATGAAATAGTGCCATACAGGGCCATGATGAATAGTGCCATACAGGGCCATGATGAACAGTGCCATACAGGGCCATGATGAACAGTGACATACAGGGCCATGATGAATAGTGCCATACAGGGCCATGAAATAGTGCCATACAGGGCCATGATGAATAGTGCCATACAGTGCCATGATGAATAGTGCCATACAGAGCCATGATGAATAGTGCCATACAGGGCCATGATGAACAGTGCCATACAGGGCCATGATGAACAGTGACATACAGGGCCATGATGAATAGTGCCATACAGGGCCATGAAATAGTGCCATACAGGGCCATGATGAATAGTGCCATACAGGGCCATGATGAATGGTGCCATACAGGGCCATGATGAATAGTGCCATACAGGGCCATGATGAATAGTGCCATACAGGGCCATGATGAACAGTGACATACAGGGCCATGATGAATAGTGCCATACAGGGCCATGAAATAGTGCCATACAGGGCCATGATGAATAGTGCCATACAGGGCCATGATGAACAGTGACATACAAGGCCATGATGAATAGTGCCATACAGAGCCATGATGAATAGTGCCATACAGGGCCAAGATGAACAGTGACATACAGGGCCATGATGAATAGTGCCATACAGAGCCATGATGAACAGTGACATATAGGGCCATGATGAATAGTGCCATACAGAGCCATGATGAACAGTGACATACAGAGCCATGATGAATAGTGCCATACAGAGCCATGATGAATAGTGCCATACAGGCCATGATGAATAGTGCCATACAGGGCCATGATGAACAGTGACATACAAGGCCATGATGAATAGTGCCATACAGAGCCATGATGAACAGTGACATACAAGGCCATGATGAATAGTGCCATACAGAGCCATGATGAATAGTGCCATACAGGGCCATGATGAACAGTGCCATACAGTGCCATAATGAATAGTGCCATACAGTGCCATAATGAATAGTGCCATACAGGGCCATGATGAATAGTGCCATACAGGGCCATGTTGAATAGTGCCATACAGGGCCATGAAGAATAGTGCCATACAGAGCCATGAAATAGTGCCATACAGGGCCATGATGAACAGTGCCATACAGGGCCATGATGAACAGTGCCATACAGGGCCATGAAATAGTGCCATACAGGGCCATGATGAATAGTGCCATACAGGGCCATGAACTAGTGCCATACAGAGCCATGATGAATAGTGCCATACAGGGCCATGATGAACAGTGACATACAGGGCCATGATGAATAGTGCCATACAGAGCCATGATGAATAGTGCCATACAGGGCCATGATGAACAGTGACATACAGGGCCATGATGAATAGTGCCATACAGAGCCATGATGAATAGTGCCATACAGGGCCATGTTGAATAGTGCCATACAGAGCCATGATGAATAGTGCCATACAGAGCCATGATGAATAGTGCCATACAGGGCCAAGATGAACAGTGCCATACAGTGCCATAATGAATAGTGCCATACAGGGCCATGTTGAATAGTGCCATACAGAGCCATGATGAATAGTGCCATACAGAGCCATGATGAATAGTGCCATACAGGGCCATGATGAACAGTGCCATACAGGGCCATGATGAACAGTGCCATACAGGGCCATGATGAATAGTGCCATACAGAGCCATGATGAATAGTGCCATACAGGGCCATGATGAACAGTGCCATACAGTGCCATAATGAATAGTGCCATACAGTGCCCATGAAGTAGTGCCATACAGGGCCATGATGAATAGTGCCATACACTGACCTCACGTGTACAGAACACCTCAGCTATTGTGTTTTAGCAGCCGCTTCATGGGCACTTTATGGCGGCACATTCTCAGGGCATCACTGCAGATGTAAAGTAGTGAGAAAAGAAATCTCATCATAAATCAGCACATTTATAGATCAGTTATTTGGGACATGGAATCTGGGGGTTATTTTGTGTAAAGTGACATTTTGTTTTTCTGCCCCTCCTCCATCCTCTGCACTGGGCACGCATGAACTAATGCATTAGGAAGGGATGTATATGTCACACAGGCAAACTAGGCAGCTGCATAGGGCCACAAAATGAAAGGGGATATTAACTGTGTGTCCGGGTGATCTGATGATTGCCCAACGTCTGGCATCACAAACCGCTATCAATGGAGAAAGACACACATGCATGGCAGCTGTTTTGCTCTTATCAGTGGGTATAACCCATGCTAAGTGTGCATTATTTTTTTTCTACAGCGCCCCCTGTAGGGAAAATTTATTACTACATGCCAGGTATTCAAACATGTAATTCATAAATGGGCTGAGAGTTCATGGTGGCATCTCTCAGTTCTGGCTCATAAAGGGGAGTCCTGATATTGGGCAGCATGGGGGGCTCAGTGGTTAGCACTGTACCATGGCTCAGTGGTTAGCACTGCAGCCTTGCAGCTCTGGGGCCCTGGGTTCAAATCTCACCAAGGACAACATCTGCAAGGAGTTCCTATGTTCTAGGACATAGTGATCCAAGATTGGACATAACTGCAGCACTCAGCCCGGTTATATTCTCCGGATCCTCCTAAGGTTCTGCTCAATGCCAGGCGGCTGCCTCCCTAGCACTGGGGAAGTGTGCAGCACAGATGTAGGAAACCCACAGATATTGTACAACCTCCGGCAACTGGATCTATTCTTCCTTCATATAGGGCTGTGAGATCAATATGGAGCGCACCCCACACAGCCTCATCCAGGAGCGGTATACAAAGTATTATCTGTATCCCCCCACTACAGACACAGGACACCCCTCTATGTAACAGCTGTGTGCGGCTGACCACTGAGTATAACGCACAGCCCCCATTACACACAGAGGGGAGAAGCATTATACAATGTGACAAATATCTACTATATTATTATTGTCATGGATAAATATTTAAGACTAGAAGGTGGCCCGATTCTAACGCATTGGGTATTCAAGAATATGTATGTAGTTTATTTATGAAGATTTACTGTGTATTACCTCATGTTACTGTATATTACCTCATTTTACTGTGTATTACCTCATGTTACTGTATATGACCACATGTTACTGTATATTACCACATGTTACGTATATTACCTCATGTTACCAGTGTATACTCAGTCACTGTGTATTACCTCATGTTACCGTATATTACCTCATATTACCTCATGTTACCTGTGTATTACCTCATAAAACTATGTATTACCTCATATTACTGAGTATTACCTCATGTTACATGTATACCTACAAGACCCCTATACACCAGCACAGTAAGTGAGGTATTACACATGTAACCCTACAAGACCCCATACACCGCACAGTAGTGAGTGTATTACACATGTATACCTACAAGACCCCATACACCAGCACAGTAAATGATGTATTACACATGTAACCTACAAGACCCCTATACACCAGCACAGTAAGTGAGTTATTACACATTATACCCTACAAGACCCCTATACACCAGCACAGTAAGTGAGTGTATTACACATGTATACCCTACAAGACCCTATACACCAGCACAGTAAATGGTGTATTAACATGTATACCCTACAAGACCCTATACACCACACATAAATGAGTGTTTACACAATATACCCTAGAGACCCCCATACACCAGCATAGTAAATGAGTGTATTACACATGTATACCCTACAAGACCCCTATACACCAGCACAGTAAATGAGTGTATTACACATGTATACCCTACAAGACCCCCATACACCAGCACAGTAAGTGAGTGTATTACACATGTATACCCTACAAGACCCCCATACACCAGCACAGTAAATGAGTGTATTACACATGTATATCATACAAGACCCCTATAACCAGCACAGTAAAGAGTGTATTACACATGTATACCCTACAAGACCCCCTATACACCAGCACAGTAAGTGAGTGTATTACACATGTATACCCTACAAGACCCCATACACCAGCACAGTAAAGTGAGTGTATTACACATGTATACCCTAGAAGACCCCTATAGACCAGCACAAGTGAGTGTATTACACATGTATACCCTAGAAGACCCCCATACACCAGCACAGTAAGTGAGTGTATTACACATGTATACCCTAGAAGACCCCTATAGTCCAGCACAGTGAGTGTATTACACATGTATACCCTACAAGACCCCATACACCAGCACAGTAAATGAGTGTATTACACATGTATACCCTACAAGACCCCATACACAGCACAGTAAATGAGTGTATTAACATGTATACCCTACAAGACCCCCATACACCAGCACAGTAAGTGAGTGTATTACACATGTATACCCTAGAAGACCCCTATATCCAGCACTAGTGAGTGTATTACACATGTATACCCTACAAGACCCCATAACCAGCACAGTAATGAGTGTATTACACATGCATACCCTACAAGACCCCAATACACCAGCACAGTAAGTGAGTGTATTACACATGTATACCCTACAAGACCCCCATACACCAGCACAGTAAGTGAGTGTATTACACATGTATACCCTACAAGACCCCAATACACCAGCACAGTAAGTGAGTGTATTACACATGTATACCCTACAAGACCCCCATACACCAGCACAGTAATGAGTGTATTAACATGTATACCCTAAGACCCCTATACACCAGCACAGTAAGTGAGTGTATTACACATGTATACCCTAGAAGACCCCTATAGCCAGCACAGTGAGTGTATTACACATATACCCTACAAGACCCCTATACACCAGCATAGTAAATGAGTGTATTACACATGTATACCCTACAAGACCCCATACACCAGCACAGTAAGTGAGTGTATTACACATGTATACCCTACAAGACCCCCATACACCAGCACAGTAAGTGAGTGTATTACACATGTATACCCTACAAGACCCTATAGACCAGCACAGTAAGTGAGTGTATTACACATGTATACCCTACAAGACCCCTATAGACCAGCACAGTAGTGTGATTACACATGTATACCCTAAAGACCCCTATACACCAGCATAGTAAATGAGTGTATTACACATGATACCCTACAAGACCCCAATACACCAGCACAGTAAGTGAGTGTATTACACATGTATACCCTACAAGACCCCCATACACCAGCACAGTAAATGAGTGTATTACACATGTATACCCTACAGACCCCCATACACCAGCACAGTAAGTGAGTGTATTACACATGTATACCCTACAAGACCCCAATACACCAGCACAGTAAGTGAGTGTATTACACATGTATACCTACAAGACCCCATAACCAGCACAGTAAATGAGTGTATTACACATGTATACCCTACAAGACCCCTATAACCAGCACAGTAGAGTGTATTACACATGTATACCCTACAAGACCCCTATACACCAGACAGTAATGAGTGTATTACACATGTATACCCTACAAGACCCAATACACCAGCACAGTAAGTGAGTGTATTACACATGTATTACCCTACAAGACCCCATACACCAGCATAGTAAATGAGTGTATTACACATGTCATACCCTACAAGACCCCATACACCAGCACAGTAAGTGAGTGTATTACACATGTATACCCTACAAGACCCCCATACACCAGCACAGTAAATGAGTGTATTACACATGTATACCTACAAGACCCCATACACCAGCACAGTAATGAGTGTATTACACATGTATACCCTACAAGACCCCAATACACCAGCACAGTAAGTGAGTGTATTACACATGTACCCTACAAGACCCCCATACACCAGCACAGTAATGAGTGTATTACACATGTATACCCTACAAGACCCCCATACACCAGCACAGTAAGTGAGTGTATTACACATGTATACCCTACAAGACCCCATACACCGCACAGTAATGAGTGTATTACACATGTATACCCTACAAGACCCCAATACACCAGCACAGTAAGTGAGTGTATTACACATGTATACCCTACAAGACCCCATACACCAGCACAGTAAGTGGTGTATTACACATGTATACCCTACAAGACCCCCATACACCAGCACAGTAAGTGAGTGTATTACACATGTATACCCTACAAGACCCCTATACACCAGCACAGTAAGTGAGTGTATTACACATGTATACCCTACAAGACCCCATACACCAGCACAGTAAGTGAGTGTATTACACATGTATACCCTACAAGACCCCCATACACCAGCACAGTAAGTGAGTGTATTACACATGTATACCTACAAGACCCCTATACACCAGCACAGTAAAGTGAGTGTATTACACATGTATACCCTACAAGACCCCATACACCAGCACAGTAAGTGAGTGTATTACACATGTATACCCTACAAGACCCCCATACACCAGCACAGTAAGTGAGTGTATTACACATGAATACCTTACAAGACCCCCATACACCAGCACAGTAAGTGAGTGTATTACACATGTATACCCTAGAAGACCACTATACACCAGCACAGTAAGTGAGTGTATTACACATGTATACCCTACAAGACCCCCATACACCAGCACAGTAAGTGAGTGTATTACACATGCATACCCTAGAAGACCACTATACACCAGCACAGTAAGTGAGTGTATTACACATGTATACCCTAGAGGACCCCTATACACCAGCACAGTAAGTGAGTGTATTACACATGTATACCCTAGAGGACCCCTATACACCAGCACAGTAAGTGAGTGTATTACACATGTATACCCTAGAGGACAACTATACACCAGCACAGTAAGTGGGTGTATTACACAGGCATACCCTAGAAGACCCCTATACACCAGCACAATGAGTGTATTACACATGTATACCCTACACGACCCCTATACACCAGCACAGTAAATGACTTCATGTGAGACCCCACACACATGCATTACACATGTATACCCTACAAGACCCCCATACACCAGCACAGTAAATGAGTGTATTACACATATATACCCTACAAGATCCCTATACACCAGCACAGTAAATGAGTGTATTACATGTGTATCCCCTGCTGACTTCATGTGAGACCCCCATACACATGCATTACACATGCATACCCTAGAAGACCCCTATACACCAGCACAATGAGTGTATTACACATGTATACCCTACACGACCCCTATACACCAGCACAGTAAATGACTTCATGTGAGACCCCCACACACATGCATTACACATGTATACCCTACAATACCCCCATACACCAGCACAGTAAATGAGTGTATTACACATGTATACCCTACAAGATCCCTATACACCAGCACAGTAAATGAGTGTATTACATGTGTATCCCCTGCTGACTTCATGTGAGACCCCATACACATGCATTACACATGCATACCCTAGAAGACCCCTATACACCAGCACAATGAGTGTATTACACATGTATACCCTACACGACCCCTATACACCAGCACAGTAAATGACTTCATGTGAGACCCCCACACACATGCATTACACATGTATACCCTACAATACCCCCATACACCAGCACAGTAAATGAGTGTATTACACATGTATACCCTACAAGATCCCTATACACCAGCACAGTAAATGAGTGTATTACATGTGTATCCCCTGCTGACTTCATGTGAGACCCCCATACACATGCATTACACATGCATACCCTATAAGACCCAATTGACTGCATTTAAACTGAATATATCATTTTATTTTCTTGCAGTCCCCCCAGCACCAGCCCTGTGCAGCAGCTTCTACCTGTGCTGCATTCCCTCTGCGCAGCCCCTCCACAGCTCAGCCCCCATTCACCAGCCCCACATCCCCCTCTATGTCAAGGGCACCCTGTGCCAGTCTCCCTGTCTGCAGCTGCTCGTGCATTTGGCCCCCTCTCCCTCCATACTCACAGAACAGACACAGCTCTGCATCCTATGTAGGGGCAGGCACTGCAGGCACAGATTCATGGCACTGCTCAGACACTGCGGCTTGCTCCCGTGCAGAGTAGGTCAGGCAGGTAAGAACCTGAGCGATCCATAGTGTCTCAGCCATCCCTCTGCTGGAGGTCCTGCACTGGTTAATAGCCCCCTATATCCAGTTCAGGGATGTGCTCTGAGCATCAGTGACTCAGCCATTGACACTAGTGGGTTAGTCACGCATCTGTGGAGCCCTTCATTCCACAGCACCCCATATTCTTCTACACTGTCACACATGCAAAGTTCACATCTCCAGGAATCTGCTGCGTTTCCAGACCATCTCCTACCTCCACATTCTCCGCTTCAGCCATCTTCCTCCTGAGGAGCAAGCAGCGGGAGGAGTGCTTAATTCCCATAAGAGCCAGTAAGTTCCTTTTTTAACCCCCTTTTTTACTATTAATTAATATTTATGTATCCAAAAATTTAAAAAAAAAATCAAATTATTTCCTCTTGATCTTCTTCACCAGGTTGACTTCTCAAGTTCTTCCAAAGTTCTTCTCCTCTTCAGGTGGCCCACAATTTGCACTTTTTTTTAACTCATCGGATACCCAAGGATGGAAAAAATCTATCAAAAATGTCATGACCTGAGGTTCTCCTGGAGGGGTGAGGAACCTTGGGTAGATCACAAGATCATGGTCTCCTTGATGATGATGACCATCTTCTGCCACCACCAAGTTCTCGCACGAGATGAGTCTTGGAATGCTCAGGTTCTTCGCAATGGATGTCTTTGGTTAAGGAGTCGGAGTCTTTTTTTTTTCCTCTCTTTTTTTTTTCTTTATTTCTTCTGGGAAAACTTGGTAGGAAACCAAATCCTCCTTATTAGAAGAGGCTGAATATTACTTCCATGTGCAGAAAATGAAATCCCCCCTTGCAGCAGTGATTTTCTTCTTTCCTTCCTCTGCTCCTGGTTATGTCTATATCCCCCTCCAGTATATATATATATATATATATATAATATGAACTTTTCTTAATAATCTCCACTTGGTAGTTGTGTAGATGGTGCTGTGCAGATTCCAGATAGATTTGTTCTTTCTGGGTCAGCCCATTAACCCTTTCCAGCCTCCCTCCTTCTGATTGGAGGCTGAGGATCCCTGTAGCCCCCCAAGTCCTTGCCTCCTTGTTTGATTGACTTTTTTTTTTGCTATGGGAAACTCCTATTCCACATAAGACTACTGTTGCCAAAAAAAAAAAAAAAAAGAAAAAAAAAAAAACTATAGAGAGAAGAGGTAATAACCACCACCAAAAACATATAGGATGCACTGCAGTCGCAATTTGTAGTAGAGCTGAAGCTGATTTTCTATGCAGGGGTATAATATTATACTATGTAATAGTTTAGATAATGCAGTTTTTTTTTGCCTCTGCAGTCCCATGAAAGTAAAAAAAAAAAAAAAAAGTGCATGATGATGTCACCGTACCCAGCTTAATGGTGGTACTGGTTTACAGACCATTTAAAGGGACTTTATTCTAAGGGTGGTATAAGATAGAGGACAGCACGCTGAACGCTGGGATACGTGGTTTTTTATGACTTCATTCAGTATTTTCATGTAATATTGTATATAATTGTATATTATAATGTAATATTGTCTCCACCTGCTATTCACGTTACAAAAAGCATGTGAGTCCTGTGTGCTCCGCCCACACAGGATGATTGGTGGATAGAGCTATCAATCAATCCGTGTAGGCGGGACTTGCAGGACTCACAGGCTTTCTTCATTGTATCTATTACACAGGTTCTTAGGGAAAATATTGCTTAAAATCATAGAAAGCTTTAAAAAAATATAAAAATATTAATACGGTATATAAACATAAATATATATTTATATATATACATAAATATGTATAAATAGATATAAACAAAAAATATATATATTGGTTTAAATAATAGAAAATTATAAATAAAATATAAAAATTAATATATATACATAAATAAATATATATTTATAGATAAATACATATATGTAATTAAACAAAATAAAATTGCTTTAAATTATAGAAAATTATAAATAAAATAGAAAAAATATAAAAAATATATAAATATATGAATATAAAACAAAAATATATTTTTTTAGCTCCCCCCCCCGAAAAAAAAATAAAAATATGGGGGAGTCATATCTAAAAATTGTCATATTACAAATTACATTGTTTTTCCAATGAAGACTTGTCTCCACCTGCCCTGCAGTATCCAGTTGTTGTTTTTTTTTTAAAGGGTTTTCCAGGATTAAAAATATTGATGACCAATCCTTAGTACAGGTCATTAATATCATATCTGTGAGGGTCCAAAATCTGGCGCCCCTACTGATCAGCTAACACTTATATGGAAGCCCATAGTGTGCAATTTTGGCGCAGCACAGCTCCATACACAATATAGTGGCCATTCTCAGGTACTGCAGCTCAGCTCCCATTCACTTCATTGATCCCCCATTATGTAATATTGATGACCTATTCAAGGTCATAGCAAGAAAGCAAAGATTGTAAAAAAAAAACCAGAGATCTTCCACTATCTATATTATATGGAGGCTCATACTGTATTAAAAGGGTCAAAAGTGATGAGGTCTGCAGCAGGTACCGCAGAGGCAGCAGACACAGAAGGCATGGGTAAGCGCTCCATGGAGTAGCTGAAGATTAACAGTGCTTCCATTTTAGATGAGGGGGCCAGGGGGAATGGAGGGTTGGTATTACTGCATGGGCACATTATGGGGTAATGGGGGACATTATTGAGAAATTGGTGGATTGTGAACAGGGGCATAGTAAAATGAATGACAGTCGGGTGGGCGGAACTTTATGCTGAGAGGCAGTGTGGGGGAGGTATTGGTAAAGGGGCAGTTAGGGGTGATGCTTCTGAAAGGGGCAGTGTGGAGGGAATATTATTGAAAGGGGCAGTGTGAGCCGTGAATGTTATGAAGAAGGGCAGAGTCAGGGGTATATTATGGAGAGGAGCAATGTAGGGGAATACTATGGAGAGGGGCAGTGTGGGGGGGAAATCATGGAGGGGTCAGTGTGTGAGGCTATATATCATGAAGAGGGGCAGTTTGGGGGGATATTATGGAAAGAGGCAGTTTGGGGGATGTTTTGGAGAGGGGCAGTGTGAGGGGAATATTATGTAGAAAGTCAGTGTGGGGGGATATTATGGAGAAGGACAGTGTGGGGGTATATTATGGAGAGGGGCAGTTTGGGGTGGAATATTATAGAGGGGGCAATGTGGGGGGTATATTGTAAAGAAGGGTAGTGTGGGGGATATTATGGAGAAGGACAGTGTAGGGGATTTTATGGAGAAGGGCAGTGTGGGGGTATATTATGGAGAGGGGCAGTTTGGGGTGGAATATTATAGAGGGGGCAATGTGGGTGGTATAGTATAAAGAAGGGTAGTGTGGGGATATTATGGAGAGGGACAGTGTGGGGGATTTTATGGAGAGGGGAAGTTTGGGGTGGAATATAATAGAGAGGGCAGTGTGTGTGGTATATTGTAAAGCAGGGTAATGTGGGGGATATTATGGAGAGGGACAGTACGGGGAATTTTATGGAGAAGGGCAGTGTGGGGGTATATTATGGAGAGGGGCAGTTTGGGGTGAATTATTATAGAGAGGGCAGTGTGTGTGATATATTATAAAGCAGGGTAGTGTGGGGGGATATTATGGAGAAGGATAGTGTGGGGGTATATTATGGAGAGGAGCAGTGTGGGGGTGTATTATGGAATGGGGCTGTGTGTGGGGTATATTATGGAGAGGAGCAGTGTGGAGGAACATTATATAGAGGGCCAGTGTGAGGAAGATATTATATAGAGGGTCAGGGTAGAGAGGATAATTTGTACAGGAAGCACAGTGAGGGGCAATTATTTATTCAGAGGCACAGCATGGGAGATATCTTTATTTATGGTACAGTATAATGATATTTTTATTTTTAAGGCACCGTGTCAGAGTCTGCTGCTGAAGATGGAGAAGAGGGAAGTCTGCAGAGATAAGCTCTGGGCATGAAATCTCATAATGGCACCTGTGCTACATGGAGATAAAAGGGATGGGAATGACTTCAATCAGAGAAGATGTCACCTGTAAGATACCTGGATGTAAATGTTTATTTGTTATACTGACTGTGCCTCATTAGTACTGTGGTTCCTGTATGGTCTGCAGTCAGATGATGGCTTGTAATAACTCCCAGTATCTCCTTACCATTGTTAAGGACACAGTGGGAGTTGTAGGTTCAAGTGATACAATTGTATATGGGGCTGACCTGACATTGCAATTGATCGCTGTGCTAAAGCCCCCGTCTCACATAGCGATATCGCTACCGAGATCGGTGCTGAGTCACTAGTTTTGTGACGCAGCAGCGATCTCCCCAGCGATATCGCTGTGTGTGACATTCAGCGATCAGCCCCCCTGCTGGGTATCGCTGATCGTCGCTGAAATGTCTGGACATTTTTTTGATCGCTGGTCTCCCGCTGACAGGCACGCATCGCTGCGTGTGACAGGCGGGAGACCAGCGATCCGCTGGTAACCAAGGTACACAGCGGGTTTCCAGGCGCGGGGCTGTGCCTAGAAACCCGCTGTGTACCTTGGATACCAGCGCCCTGATGCAGGGAGCTGGTAACCAAGGTACACAGCGGGTTTCCAGGCACCGCGCAGCGCCTGGAAACCCGATGTGTACCTTGGTTACCAGCTCCCTGCATCAGGGCGCTGGTATACAAGGTAGACTGTGGGTAACTAGCGATGTTTACCTGCAGTGTCCTTGTGCTGATCGCTGCCTGAGCTGCCTGTTGGCAGCTCAGCAGTGATAATATAGCGATACACCAGCGATCCTGATCGTTGTCGGGATCGCTGGTGTATCGCTATGTGAGACCCAGCCTTAAGGTTGGTGCTGTATTCATGTACTGATGGTGGTTCTAGCTCTGTATTCATGTACTCATGGTGGTTCTGGGGCTGAATTCATGTACTGATCTTGTGTGCTGATGGTAGTCCTTATCTTGCACCCTTGTAGCAATCCTTAACATGCTTCATGGCTATATTAAAACTTTAAAATCCTCAAAATTTAGAGATTTGAGATTATGAAGAGGATTTGGATGGTTTCTGCTCCAAAAACTCGGTTTGTTAGCGTGTATTCTCACTGATTTTCTTGGAGCAGAAACTCTCTATATCCTCCTCAAATACTCAGACTTGGTTCTATTGGTGTATTAATGCATTGATTGTGGTTCTGGGGATGTATTTGTAAGGGTAGTGGACAATGACTGTCGCATCCCTACCCCTAAAGACAGCTAACGTGATGTGTGTTATTTAAGGTGAATAATGTCTTGCATCTTTTATATATATGTCGTGACCCGCACCACAATTGTGGGTTACCAGGGCAATGGGGTACTCAGAGCCGAGCCCATGGAAGTCTATGGGGTTGTCACAGGTAGCGGTGGCTCGGTCTGTGGCCCTGGCGGTCAGGCGTATGTTGGGGGGGGTTATTTACAGGGGACTGGTATATAACAGTTCGTGACGCCACCTGTAGTTTTCTGATCACTAAGACCAGCGCTGCTGTAGATCTCTGAGGGGATGGTGTGGCAGCTAGATGTCGGGTCCCCTACAGATGGGACTCTTCCCTCAGGGTCTATAGTGATGATGATGTCGTGAAGGTATGCAGTTAAATGACACAGTCTCACACATTAAAGCTTCTTTCCATACCTTTTACTTTCCAAATGATAAGGCAGGTCCCGGGAAGCTGTTGGGGTGGATGGAGGATGCGTTTCAAGGTAACGGCTGAGCAGGTTAGAGGCCTCCTTAACTTTCAATGTAATGAGTCCAACTTGCATGAAGCTAAGTTCACTCTAAAACTCCAGCTAATTCTGTAGCTGTACTGCCCGGTCAGTATAGTGGTCGGAGCCTCCTCAGGGTGGAATTAAGACCTTGCTTTTGTCCTGCAGAACTCAAAAGCCTTATTCCCTGACTCCGGTTACGTACTGACAAAAGGGCTTGTTCCTGTGACTTGAAGTCCAGCGAACCTCTGGTTATTCTATCACTACGCTTGAAGCTGTAGCAACACTTCGGTCCCCAGTGACCGGTGACTAATGCAGGATAGTTCAATCCTTAAGGCACTTCTATAATTCCTTTCCACTGCGCCCTTCGCCCTGCTTGCGCTCTTAACATAAGCACTGACTAGACTAGGATAATATTCAGTCATCCGTACTAGCCTCCACTTCTGTACCGTCTCCCTGTGTTGACAGGAGATCTCGACTCTCCAACAGGCACCAGTCCTCACTCCCTGCACGCTCACAGGACTGACTTTCAGACCGCATTGTGCTACAGGACACTCCCCTATACACCCCTGCTGGGTGTGTCCGAATTGTATATGAGTCATGTCGAGCCCTTAACCGTTACCTCTCCACTCATCCTCCCGGATAATGTGTGCCTTACATACCAGGGCTACACATATATATATCATAGAAGCATGGAATGTTAGAGTTGGAAGGGACCTCCAGGGTCATCATGTCCAAACCCCTGCTAATGATCATGTCATGTGATAAGTAGTGATCGGATAAAGTAATATGCAGTGTAGGATGTGATGATGTAAGGTATTATAGAGTATAAGATAAATAGTGTACAGTTAGCTAGTGACGTAGGATAAGATAGGATAGCGCTAATGATTGGGACTAGCTCTTAGTGTATGGAGCTTAATGTTAGGGGAAGTGACTGCTTCCTGTAGTTATGGAGAGAGTTGAAGTTCAAGTGCGAGTAGGAAGTGCAGACTGAGCAGAGCTGCCTTAGGGGTGAATCGAGAGTGAAAGGAGACTAAGAACAGGGAAATAGCCAGATCCTGAAGAAACCGACTAGACTGAGTAACCTTCCGTAAAGGAATAGGACGACGAGTCATGAGAAACCGTGAGCTTGCAAACGCCGAAGGTAATGGACCTAAACAGGACTGAGTTTGAGGGGACTAGTGGGGGTCCCGAGCCGTAGATCCAGGGCAGAAGTAGTGGAAGAATTAGGACACGAAACCGCTAAGCAGGTAGAGAGACTTGCTGATAAGGAATGTGACATAGCAGCTGGATTGTGACAAAGTAGGGTGAAACAGTGTGTTTCACCGGCCCTGGAGTAGACTACAGTGGAAGGAAACTGTGTGTATGAAAAAGCTTCTTACTGTAAAGGACAGGTCCATAAGACTTTGTACCCGCTACCCCTTGTACATAACCCTTACCGAGTCACCATCCAGTAAAGACTGTTTTTAAGTGGAAATCTCCTTTATTGAACTATGGAACCTATGGCCAACCCCACCGGCTACAGCCGTCCCCCACAGCACGAGAACAACACCCAGCCAGATCCTTCATACAAGGAGTTGACAGATGACTTGCCTGTGGCTGCCGCCCTACATATTAATGTAAGTGCCCCTTTAAAGAAAATGTTGCCACCCTTAGGATTGGTTCAGTATGGCAATGTGGCCTTTGGACCCAAAAAATGTTGTGGACCCCTGCTATACACCTTCACTAAATTGAAAGCATGTGACATGCAATTAATTTATTCTTGGCATTGCTAATTCTGCAGGACCACCAAAGCCATTTCCACTGCTCCACCCTAGAAAACAGCATTTTTTTGGTGGCTACGATGGCAGTTAATACTATCCCTACACTGCTAAGCCTAAGTTAGATGGAAACCACCTGCATATTACTGATACTGCACATCGAATAGTATATTCTGCCACTAAATACAAAGCGTCTGATGTACAATGAGATGATGATGGCTCCCACTCTGCTGGCAGACCTCCTGGAGCCACTTTACAAGGTACGTCCTATAGGTCCGCATTAGCACTTGATCTCTAAGCATTAATCTTTTAATCAAGCATTAGGATTAAGCGGGTCTACTAATCTAGATTTATCACAGCATAATGTAGGCACCTGACATTAGATTTTATGATCACATACTGTATATAATGCACTGGGGAATGTAACGGCTCCTGCTCTAACTAAGGATTGCTATGCCTTGGTACATAGAAATGTTTATAATAAATATAAATTAATTATACACTAATAATAATAATACATTATGTTACTATTTAATTCATATATTATATTTATTATTAACTAGATATAAATTATTATATTTTGTTTATATATATCATATGCATTTATCAATGCGCAATCATATAAATCATCAGTCACTATGATGAAACTGGTTTTCAAGAGGATCGACTCCGGAAAGAAAGATCAAGAATTACCTCTGCTGCAGAGGATAAGTTCATCAGAGTTACCAGCCTCAGAAACTGTAAACTGACAGCGCTAAAGGTGCCAGCCCTCAGAAATGATTCATAGACCTCAAGTGACAGACACTAATCAACTTCAGCTATCGAGAGGAGACTTAGAGAGGCAATGCTTCATGGTTGAATTGCTGCAAAAAAAAATTCAGCAAACAAGAAGAATGCTATTTTGAAGCTAAAGGTAGGTCACACCAAATGTTAGTGGGATTTAGACTGCTTAGGAGGGTTGATGCTATTGATAGTTTCCCTTTAATGTCTGCTGCTTTAACCTTTTTTCTTAATGGCTAAATAGATATAGATAATAGAGATAACAGATCCATAAAACACAAACTTACTGATGGTTTCCATGCTTATTTTTAGTTTACTACACAAAGAAAAAAAAGATAAAATAAAACAGCGCAACAGGGACAATATATTTTAGTAAAGTGATGATTTTTTTCCATGTGGTGCCTTTTGGATATTAAGCTTTTCGTCTAACAGATAATAACGGGAAAAAAATGATTGGATTGCAGTTTTTACATACACAGTTCCCACTTCAAGGGTTTGTCCGGTACCTAAATATTGATCACCTATCAATAACAGATTGGGCCGACCGCCGGCCAGATGTGCTTAGTTGTGGAGGCACTCCAGATCCATCCCTATTTATTTGAATAGGGCGGATGTGCATTGGACAGAGCAGCGCAGCTCCACAACTAATCACCCCCCCCCCACTGATCTGATACTAATGACCGATCCTAAGGACAGGCCATCAATGCAAAAGTCCTGTAGACTTCGGTTGGCATCATAGGTATTCTGTACACCAACGCGTTTTACAGTGAGTTCTCGATAGCCTACCACAGCATGGAAACCATCAGCAAGATGGTATTCCTGGATCTTTTAATTTTATCATATATCCCCGTGCATACGGGCGTCTTACTGTGATTGAGCTGTAGGACCGGTTGCCTTTTTAACACCGTTATCACTCTCGTTAGTTATTTCTATGGTAATCAGAGTAGCTGCCATGAATGAAAAATAATCAGGTACGTTTTGCTAACGAGCCGAGCTGTCCTGGGGATTTTCAGAAAACTTCATTTTCTGCAACATTTGCATATACGGAAAACTGAACAAGATCCAACTCCCCAAATTCATTATATTTTCTTGAATTATTTAAATATCTGTTAAATATTTGTGGACGGGGTCAACTCAAAGGCTGTAGAGGCTCTGGGGGTGAACCATGGATTTGGGCTTCTTAATGAGAAGAGTGACCTGGCCTTGGTCGGCATCATTTCAGGATAGTGTTAAAAATGCTTATTTTAAGTATATTTTTCAAGGACTTGTTACCAGATGCGATACTTTAAAGAAAACGTCACGTTTCTTATAAAAAAAAAAATGTAGTGGTTTATTGGACTGTTTACCAAAAAAACATCATTACAGGAAACATAAAATGAGTGAAATAGTTACGTAGATATTGTCCATTTGTCCATAGCAAAGCTTGTACACATCTTTCCTTGGTGTCCTGAATGGTAAGAATGACATCTGTTTCTCCGCAGCGTCTTAAGGAAGCAACACGTGGTTACATGGCAGCTGGCTGTTCATTCATCATAGTTCTTGTCAGAGTAAAGTGTCTGTAGAGAAAGCACGAGCCCCCCCTTCATGTAGCCATTATATATACGTCCCTTATATCACGTGGTCTCTGTATATGGAGATGACACTTTACCATACAAAAATAGCATGTGTATGTCAGCGAACGTTAACGTGCTTGGTACAGAATTGAGTGTATAAAGAATAAATCCATAACTAAATATTAATATTTAACAATTCCCCCTTTTGAGGGTGACTGACATTAATTGGAACCCTCAAAGTAGAGAAGTTCATCTTTAGGATAATCAGATCTTCTTTCTTCTTTTCTTCTTCTTTGGCAAAATAATTTAATTTCAATAATAATAATAATATCAGATTATTGTTATATGCACTCAATAACATAATGATGTGAATTCATGTTATGGTAAGCCGTGATCAATATTCATATAAAATATGTGTGTTATACTTTCCTAAACCTAAATTGAAGCATCTCTGGTCCAGTCATCATCATCTGATGTCATCTGGTCTTCATGTTGACGTCTTGTTCTTGATTCTTTTAAAACACAGTCTTTATAACGATAATTCCTTTGAAATAACATGTAGATATTGTAGAGACCGTGTGTCATGTGTCAATCAAAGTCCATAAATTCAAATGTTGATAAGAAAACAAAGTCCATTGATGAAATGAAGCTTTAATATCTGAGCAGTGTCACCTTTAAGACCTGGACTTACATTGGCTCGCCTTGGATATTTCTGGAATCCTCCATGCCATCCGCACTGGTCTTGGAACAGGTGTGACGTCTTTGGTCAGCAAAGCAAGGGTTAAAATGACTCTTCCTTGCTAAAGATAGCACCATAACCAGTCCTTAGTCCTAATACACAGGACTCATGTCAGGGTTGTAGTTTCCTGACAACTTATTGTTCACCAGCTTTCATTGAAGCTTCATAGGTGATAGGAAACCACTGGAACGTGATAAAAGTGTGATAACACAGTTCATATTAGCATCATAGGATCATCGTCCTCTGCCATTGTGTCTGTCAGTGGTGAATACTGCAGTTGTGGCTGTCAGTGATGAATACTGCAGTTGTGGCTGTCAGTGGTGAATACTGCAGTTGTGGCTGTCAGTGATGAAATGAATTGTAATTGACACAGTCTATTATTATTCAGACATCATAGAGCCTTTTTACCTTCTGGAACTTCGGCTTTTTCTTCTTGCAACTTTTTTTTTAAATTTACTTGAATTTAGAAATATGAAAAGTCTTTATTAACGTAATTCCAATATCTTGCTTGAAGTCTTCATTCCCTATTCTATACCAAATCTGGTAATTTTCCTAACCTATAATATCACAGCGTACCATAGCAATCAGTAATATCCATAGAATTATTATCAGAATAGTAATATGGAATTCATGTTTATATGTGAAAACAATAATAAATGATAATGCATTATTAACCATATTCTTCATGAGACAGAACATTTTTATGTCATTGGTGTAATTACCTTTCCAACCCATAGGTGTCAGTGTGTTTTTTATGTAACAAGTGTTTCCATCTTTATTACTAAAACTTTATTAATGGAATATATTTATTAGACCAATAATAGGTAAGAATGTATAGCCATGAACCAAAATGTGAATATGAGTGAATGAATGAATGAATGAAAGAATTATTGTATTTACTCAGAATTAGAACATTTTTCTCTAATGAACCGATATCTTTACTATATTTAATGAAGCAATATTCTTGTACTAGACATTACTTTATTAAATATTGATGTTTCTTGATTGAGATAAAAATAAAAATTAAGAATCAAAAATAGAAATAAAGGAAGAATAAAAATTAAAAAATGAAAAATAAGAATAAAAACAAAATAAGAATAAAAATAAAAATAAGGCCTTTATATGTTTATGACAAATGCTGAGTAGTTATGTTCTCAGTAACACATACCCTTAATATTTCCATTATCTGGATGATTTCATATTTGTCATGACCTTGTGTTACCAAAATATTCATATTATGCAACTTTGCATGTAATCCCTTCTTAGTGTAAAGAAATGACTTTTTATAATACTTAATGTTATTATCTCTAGTAGTTATACCATTGTAACTTTTTATAGTCTTTAAAATGTGTGAAGAAGAGGCATTGATGAAATGTGATGATGTATTCAAGATCAAAAACACATTTCCCCCTTAATACCAAAAAATATTATTTTGTGAAATAATTGATTTATCAAAACCAAAATGAAAAAAAAATAATTGTTTTATAAATTATTTATGTAACTTCTGTTTTAGCTTTATACCATATATTTGTCTGAAGATGTGTACCATCTATGTAACCATTAAAATAAAAATAACATTGAATATCATAAAATTATCCTTTGGGAAAAAGGAAAAAAAAATAATCTAAATGTAAATTTTCTTGATAAACCATTTTGATGTGTGATTACACTTATCTACTATTAACAAAAAAATAATAATTACTAAAGAAATATATGTTGAGTAGATAATATTCATTATGTATCTTAATATTCTAAGAATTGAACTGATTTGTATTATTTCTCATAAAAACAAGTTGTTGTTTTCTCGCATACCATGAATTGTGAAACTTTTTTCATACATCACACGTACATTTAGGTTCTATTCACTCTTAGCAGCTGCTCATACACACATCTGTCATCTGTCACTCAGACTGTGACACGGATAAGTTCACACCACAAGTTCCTCATACAAAAAAGGTAGGAATATTAACCCAAATAATTGTATCCTAATTATCAATGCGCATTGTAAACTATTAAATTTAATATTTTAATATTTCTTTGAATATTCCCCAAATACACATAACAAACTTTGTGAACCATTTATAGATAAAAGGACTCATAAGAAAATTTGGTTATGAGCTGTTTCTATACTTGGTGCAAGGGTTTGCAACTGAAATTGAACCCTAGAACTTAAGAGGCCTAAAGAAAAATTCTTTGACTTGCAAAGGCCGAGCTCACTGAGCTATAAGAGCTTTAAGTTGCAACCACTGAAATAGGGGTATATGGTATCCTTATTATTAGAACATTTGAATGTCACATGTGTGACTGTCATGCAGTAAGAACATATTGCCATGCAAATAAATAACTTCAAAATGTTAGCAACACACAAAAACTAAATTTAGATTCAGTTAGTTATATATTATTTCCTTTTAAGTGTTAAATATATAAAAACATGCAGTTATTACAAATTCCTGTGTAAATAAAGGAATAAATCCATGTAAAAGAGTTTTTCCCGATTAAATCCTACTTTGAAGTGAAAATTCTAAGGAACAATAAGAGATAAAGTTAATATCATATTCATCCAGAAAGAAAACAATTGCAATGTCTTATACATATATATGTATTGGCTTTAATGTAATTCTAAATATTACTGTAGTATATTTTAATTATATCACTATAGATATAGATATACAGTTATACAATTTCTACTTATACAAATATAGTATATACTGTATGCTGTATGAATATATATATATATATATATATATTTATATATCTACAAAAGCTGTGAACTACAGAATTTATATTTATAGATAATTACAAATAACTGAATAATATATTGTATAACACTTTTACACAACATATAATTTCATTTTTCAGTCAATTCCTAAACCAAATCTTATTTCTTTGTGAAAGATGTCCTGGAAAGCCTTTTTTATGATTCCTTTTTTTAATGATTGTTTGAGCAGCTCCGATAATGAGCTGTAAACTGAAGACTCAACTATGTCTCTTTGAAGAATCACCTGTTCCTGTCTTTCAATGTCCGCCATTTGTCTCTTTACAGAGAGGTCTGAACTTTGAATTATTAACTCTTTCTGCAAAGCGGACTCTTGGATTTTTTTATAGGGCTTATAACTAATATGTAATTTCCTCCGTATGTCATAGATTTGATTCCGGGGATGACTCAGTTTAGGAGATTTTGACACTGGCTTTTGAAAAGATCTTACTCTGTCTGTTTGATTTATTTTCCTATCACGATTCTCATGTTTTCTAGCAAAATCAAGGAATTGCGCACATTCAAATAAAGTATCTTTTTGTGACGCAATAACACGAGATACAGAATTTAGGAATCCAAATTTGTCCACAAAATACTTTATCATTGATTGTGTTTTGACATTGGTAATTAGAGTTTTGTACAACCTTTCAAATATGGACATGAATGTAAAAGTACATTCTTTCCGACCAATCCTTAATTTCTGAAGAATCTCAATATCTGGACAATTTTCATTTAAGGCACAGAAAATCAGAATTTTCAGTCTGTCTTTATCATCTAGATCTCCATGTAAGTTATCACAAGTCAACTTCAATGTTAAACGTCTGGAAAAGGTTGCAGGAAGCCACAATTTAAATAATTGATTTTTCTCAGCATTACTTAAATCAAGCTTGTCAATAAAGCTTTCGAAGATTTCAGAATTTCTGCATACATGGATTTTGTTATCATATGCAGGAATGATTTTGCATAATTTTAACAAATTTTTCCTAACTTTAATTTGGAGTTGGGCCTGTGAATTGTCTTCTATTTTTGGTGGCCATTGAACATCCGTCCCTCGTACGTCATCTGCATCAGTTCTGAAGTCTCCTCCCATGTTCCCTCCTACATCAGTTCTCAAGTCTCCTCCTATGTTCCCTCCTACATCAGTTCTCAAGTCTCCTCCCATGTTCCATCCATCTTTTTTTACGTCATCAGAGACAAGGTCACCTTGAGTAGCCATTACAGACACATGTCCCACATGTTGCTCAATTTCCTCATTACAGTCAATTTCGGGAACATCACTGGTATCTTCTGACACTATTTCTACACAGTCATCTTTCTCTAATACAAACTTGTGAAATACATGAACCAACTGTAATATGTTTTTTAATTTCTCTCTTTCCCTATTAAAGGACACCAGCTTAGAATCTAGCTTTAGATTTTCCATTTCACATTCTGCATATAAGCTGAGCCATAAAACTTCTAAATTTGACTGATCTACAGACATAAATTTCAGTCTACTTTGCTTAGAAAAAGAAGTAATGACATCCATTTTTCTTACCTTGAAATATCTCAGCTTGTAGCTCCTTTTTGGCAACGCTCTTGTCATCAGCACGTCTGATTCCTGTAGTCAACTCTTAGTCCTCATTCATAGGTTCTTTTCTTGATCCTGAAATATCGTAGTGTGATTTCTTTGACGACTTGCACATCTGACGTCTTTTGCTTCTATTCCTCCCTTTGCAAGTTTTCAAAAATTCACACTCTAAAAATCAAGTGTGACTGGCTGGCTCTCCAAAATGTTAAAAATGCTTATTTTAAGTATATTTTTCAAGGACTTGTTACCAGATGCGATACTTTAAAGAAAACGTCACGTTTCTTATAAAAAAAAAAATGTAGTGGTTTATTGGACTGTTTACCAAAAAAACATCATTACAGGAAACATAAAATGAGTGAAATAGTTACGTAGATATTGTCCATTTGTCCATAGCAAAGCTTGTACACATCTTTCCTTGGTGTCCTGAATGGTAAGAATGACATCTGTTTCTCCGCAGCGTCTTAAGGAAGCAACACGTGGTTACATGGCAGCTGGCTGTTCATTCATCATAGTTCTTGTCAGAGTAAAGTGTCTGTAGAGAAAGCACGAGCCCCCCCTTCATGTAGCCATTATATATACGTCCCTTATATCACGTGGTCTCTGTATATGGAGATGACACTTTACCATACAAAAATAGCATGTGTATGTCAGCGAACGTTAACGTGCTTGGTACAGAATTGAGTGTATAAAGAATAAATCCATAACTAAATATTAATATTTAACAGATAGACCCGAGGTGGGGGGGATACTGCATTCAGCACACATCTACGGAATCCAATGTGCGGTTCGTGGCCCTGGTTCACATCACTAGAGCAGAGACGTCTCAGCTAATATTAGGCTACCTCTTTAATATGTCGCTTTCCTTCACAAGTCTGTCCCGAGCGCTGACTGCGGAGCTGAAATCACAATGCACCATTTAAAGAAAATCTGTCATCTCTACTGGTTTGTCCTGATGAAGAACTATGTTTACTGCGAAACGCGTTGACTAATAAACCGTATGTCAACTATTCCGGTTTCCTGCTCATCTCTGGATCTTTGGCATGATGCGTTTTTATCAACTTATTTCCAGTCTCACAAGTTCTTCTAATTTGTGTTGTTCCTTCTGGAAATGTGTGAATAAATTGATTAGTGGGTGCTGGCATTCACCTGGCACAATAGTGACAGGTACTGAGCCATGGAAGGGAGGATTCTAGAATGAAAATCTACAAAAAAAAAAGAATAATTGCCCTTTTGGTGTAATTTGATGTGATTTTTCTGTTAATAGGAATGTGTCATCGGAGACAGGGCCGGTTTTTGACAAAGTAGGGCCCCAAATATTGCACCATCACACAGAAACATTTTGGTTGCATTTACATGCGCTGAGTCCAGGCCGTTAAACGACAATATTGAAGTCGTTCGACGCTTGTTTCCCGGCTTCTTTATACTGGCTGAGGAAGAATAATGGGGACAGAACAATCGCTAAAAGATCAATATGTCCCCATACTGTGTCATGTTAGCAGAATAGCTGCAGTTTTCACCGGACGATGTGCTGCTGAGAACAATGGATTGTTTATTCTGGAACAAAAATTAATCGCTCGATGAATAGGCAGCATTTTGCTTGTTTAGTATAATACACCTTATAGTCCTCCACATAGTATAATACACCCCATAGTTGTCCATATAGTATAATGCACCCCATAGTCCTCCATATTGTATCACTGAAATGGCACCCTAGAGCCCAATATGTATCCCACCAATTGTAACTAATCACTGACTGTAGTGGAAGTAAAACTAATTAAATAGATATTAAAAGTTACGTTTTAATTCCACTACAGTCTGATTAATCCTCCATATTGTATACTGCAAGCCTCATAGTCCTCCATATAGTATAATGTGCCCCATATCCCTCCATGTACTTTAATACACTCCCCATAGTCCTCCTTATAGTATAATGCATCCCATAGTCCTCCATATTGTATAATGTACCCCTCATAGTTCTCCATATAATACGATGTACTCCTCATAGTATTACGCACCCCATAGTCCTTCATATAGTATAATGCATTTTCCATAGTCTTCTATGCAGTATAATGAAAGTCCCATATAGTATAATGCACTCTCCATGGTCCTTAATAGAGTATAATGCAGCCCCATATAGTACATATAGTATAATGCACCTCATAGTCCTCAATAGAGTATAATAGAGCCGTCCCATATAGTATAATGCATCCCATAGTCCTCCATATTGTATAATGCACCCCTCATAGTTCTCCATTAAATACAATGTACTCCTCATAGTATTACGCACCACATAGTCCTTCATATAGTATAATGCATTTTCCATAGTCTTCTATGCAGTATAATGAAAGTCCCATATAGTATAATGCACTCTCCATGGTCCTTAATAGAGTATAATGCAGCCCCATATAGTACATATAGTATAATGCACCTCATAGTCCTCAATAGTGTATAATAGAGCCGTCCCATATAGTATAATGCATCCCATAGTCCTCCATATTGTATAATGCACCCCTCATAGTTCTCCATATAATATGATGTACTCCTCATAGTATTATGCACCCCATAGTCCTTCATATAGTATAATGCATTTTCCATAGTCTTCTATGCAGTATAATGAAAGTCCCATATAGTATAATGCACTCTCCATGGTCCTTAATAGAGTATATTGCAGCCCCCATATAGTACATATAGTATAATGCACATCATAGTCCTCAATAGAGTATAATACAGCCGTCCCATATAGTATAATGCATCCCATAGTCCTCCATATTGTATAATGCACCCCTCATAGTTCTCCATGTAATACAATGTACTCCTCATAGTATTACGCACCACATAGTCCTTCATATAGTATAATACATTTTCCATAGTCTTCTATGCAGTATAATGAAGGTCCAATATAGTATAATGCACAGTCCATGGTCCTTGATAGAGTATAATGCAGCCCCATATAGTACATATAGTATAATGCACCTCATAGTCCTCAATAGAGTATAATACAGCCGTCCCATAGAGTACAATGCAGCCCCCCTGTGGAGACACGGGGATCGGCGGGCGCCCAGGTCTGCTAGCCGGAGCCGCAAGGATCAGGGATTGTCTCGCCAAATGCCTGCCCTCCTTTTATCATGGCCATAACGCTACTCAGACAACACAGGGTGAGGGTAAAACAGTGTGCCAATACTTTATTGAACCACAAAAGAGTCAGATAACGTGTAGAACAGTCCCAGCACAATACCACAAGATGGTGCACATGACAGAGTCTCACCGTTCCTCTGACTCGCCGGGATAATGGCAGCTGTTACTTCAGAGCTTCCAGGGTCGACTACCTCACCTGTGGCACGCACACAAGAGAGGAGGTAACGACAAGCGTAGGAAGATGACAGTCCATTTAGGTACAAGGCCAGTTGACCGGAGGGTCACAACCTGGCTTCTCCAAACATCTCCATGGAGCCAGGTGACCGGTGGGTCCCAATCCTGGCTTTCTCCAAACGTATCCATGGTTCAGCGATGGTCAATGGAGCAGATCTGTATTCTTCCAACCGGGGCTGAGATTCCCTAGGCGGTTTCCTGTAAAATGATCGATCCGTGTCCCTCTTGATGGAGCCATGATGTTTTGGCAGATATAACTATATTTGACTTATGAAGGGAATTGCTCTTGCACCAGAATTTTTTATCGGCTTCATAGCAAAAGGACACATGCCAATTTTTAGTTTTTTTTGATCCCATAAATTTAATTTTTGCCTATATTTTTCTCACTTCACTTCACCAACTTTAGACCATTTAGTGCTGATGCATCATACACAAATCAGATTTTAAAATAAAATAATTTAACACAGGTTTTAATGTAACAAAATAGGTAAAAAGCCAACTGGGTGAATACTTTTGCAAAGTCACTGTAACTATATAGGAGACTCTAAAATTCGTATTAGTATAATTTAATTTGTACCTTTTGAGACTGTAACAGGATCAAAAAATGTAGTTTACTGAAAAAAAATGTTTTTTTTTATATTTTAACATTCCTCTGGGAATTTCTGAGATGATTCCTTCTTAGCTCTATTTTTATCCCTCATAATTCTAATTTATTTTCCTCATCAATCTGCATTTTTGGCTTTGAAAAATGTCCAGATTTTTTTTGAATGTCAAATCTGTAATAATGTAAAAAAAAAAATGCTTATGTCGAAATCTAAGGTTATAGCTCTAAAAACAGATTATAAATGTTGGCAAAAAGCCTGATCCACAGCTGAAGGCTTTAGTGCCACGATGTATTCAGTAATGCGAAATCGCTTATTATTTTGCATGCCATAAATCATCCGCACGGTATATACATGTATATGTATAAGACGCCGCGCGCATCTGAATTGTGCTGCAGAAAAAAAAAATGCTGCAGCTGTGCGACTCCATCATAATCCGCAAATGTCACAACACTTCTGCAGTAGATAAATAAAATAAGGATACTCTTTCAGGAGGCCTTCAACCCGAGCTCATTTTAGCTAATGGACAGATTTGTTTTACTTTCTATTTGGCAGCCTCTCTTGGCAGCACAATATGATACAGCTTAATATAGAGGTTGATTCAGCTTCATTTTTCATATCAACCATGTGGCAAAAAGAAAGCGCAGATTCTTTAAGTGTAAAATGTGATTAATAATTGATATCAGGAAAATATAAAGTTTGGACAAACCCTTTTTAACTAAGTGTAAGTTGTGGGTTGAATGTGACAGCAAGTTCAATTTCCCTACACTGCCCCCGCAGAAAAAATGAAGTATTGCACTGTCCTGTTAAAATTGATGTCCTGTAAATTCATGGATGTGGCGGAACCTCCAGACTGAGAGTAACTGTGACGCCGGGATTAGCTGTGAGGCTGAGTAATCAAAAAGTCCGAGGCCAAAAGCCAAGAGAGTACGTCATAGACAGAGGGGTGGGAAGAAGGCGTAGTCAGGTAAAAGTCTGAGGTCAGAATTCCAAAAAGGTAGCAGATCACGACAAAAGGGCTAGGTGTTATGAATGTGCTAGAGATGGTTTCTGTGCAGAGGCTCCCTCTGGTGGTTACAGACAGTACTGAACCTTTCAGCAAGGAGTGGCAATCAGGGATCACGGACTGGTCTGATATAGGGGAGGTTCCCTCCCATGATGGTTGCCGGTGATCAATTGTTCTTGTCTCAATTGTGGTTCCTGGTTCATTTGGAAGTTTGCTGGAGTCTTGACTGCATCTCCTGCTTTCAGATAAGATATTTTTTGCTTTTCTTTTTGTGCTTGCTTTTTGCATTGTTTTCTGCACTTTTGTGGAGGTCAGCCAGGTCCCCTCCTGAGGCCTGAGCTCCTCACAGTTTATCTGCAGCCACTGTTATTTGCTCATTTGCTTTTTCCTGTTTTTTTCAGCGGCTGCAGCTTGGTTTTGTTCACACTGAGATCTGATTTAGCGGGTGGCGAGATCGTGTGATCTCAGTATTTTTGTAATCAGAATTGTTGGATTTTTGTAGGGTTTTCTGGGTTGCAGAAAGTAAACTCTCCTTTCCTATCCTATTTAGTCAGCTTGTGGCCCCAGCGTTTGCTCAATCTATTTTCTGCCTATGTTTGTGTTTTCATCTTGTCTAACCGCCATTATATGTTTGGGGGCTTCCTATTTTCTTTGGGGATCTGCTCCGGGGCAGATAGCTTTCATCTTTCTGCCTTTAGGTGTAGTTATCTCTCAGGCTGTGACGAGGCGTCTAGGATCAACGTAGGAACGCTCCACGGCTACCTCTAGTTGTGTCGTTAGTTTAGGAATCTGCAACCCATCAGTTACCAACATCTCAGGTGTTCTGCTGCCCTGCTGTTGTTCCTGTCCTCCTCAGCTACCGAAACATAACAGCTAGGCAAACGGATGGTCAAAACAAATCCAAGGTCGAGCAGCAAAAATCAGAATACCAGACAAGGAGCACAGAGCACACACTTCTTGAACACAGCTACAATTGGCAGCAATCAAAGGCAGAGAACTGGTTAAATAGCCAGATAATTACTCTGGACAAGAGACACATGAATGAAGCCCCAGCACACCCTGGTCCTGATTGGATGGCTAAACTGTCACTCCAGACACTGTCAGCTCAGCATGCCTCAGCATCTGATTGGGTGGCTGTGCTGTCCATCACCATATTGACAGCTCAGCATGCCCCATTCCTATATTGGACAGTAGAACTGTCATTTACTGCAGACAGACACCCTGATAGGAGAAATTGTGACAGTAACAATTTTTAACATCTCTGTACTATGGATAATAAAAAAAATAAGGGGCTTAAACTTAGGAACTGGAGATGGCGAACCAGAACAGTAAAGTTCTGGGTCCTGTGCTATAAATAAATAATAAAATAATGTTGTGGGGTCTCTTCTATTTTTGATAACCAATGCAGGCAAAACTAATAGCTGCGTGCTACAACCCTGAGCTGTCAGCTTTATCATGGCTGGTTATTTTTTAAATTTATTTATAGCACAGATGCCAGCTCATGAATACTCCCATTAGTGGTGCCTGCTCTCACTGTTTTCAGCGACATCAGGAGTAGGCTGATGGGAGTAGTACTCACTCATCGACATCTGTGACCGGAAGTAACCTTTTTACCGCTGGTCACAGCTGTTGACTCACACTATCATCTAACAACGTGGGAGCTGCAGCTCTCTGACGGGCTGTGATAATCTTTCTGCTGATCAGAGCCTGTGTTTGCCATACTGTCTGGGTTACATGTTCGGGTCCTGGTAGCGAACCAAATTTTTTTTTAGATATTCGGTTGATCCATCACTATTATGAGCCCCACCCACAATAGTTCTTATATTTAAGGCATTTAAAGCTGGTTTCACTAAATAGGATAGTCGCATTAGGGATCAAGGTCTTATCAATCCTAAATACTGATGGTGGCCACACAGACAATAAAGAATGACAAAATATTAATAAAATATTTTTATAGTGGGAGTGTCAGCAACTGAGGGGTGTGGTTTTGCTGAGTAAGGTTTAGAAAGTTTCAAATTGTAACTTAATATACTAAAGATATAATAAAAAAACATACTGGCATAACAAAAAAAAAAAAACCTCCGCTACATAAAACACCATACAATACTGTATAACGCATAAATACACAAAATAAGGATGATTTCACACAGCCATAGTATGCTTTCTTTTTTAACATCCATAGTAAAACCTCTTATTTATCTGTCCCAGCTTTAGAACGGGGCTCTGCATCCTCCTTCTCAGGCAGCAGGCTACTCCTGCTCTTGTGTGCATCATGCACCTCTGATACCCATGGAAAGGTCTCACAGGCCGGCTCAGGTGCTGATTCACCACTTGAGTATTCAGGTAGTTTGGCATCTATGCTAAATCCACACTGATGTGCTCTGCTTTTCTTTGCAAGTGTTGCCACCTGACATACCCAGCTCTGCTACAACTATTGAGTTCTGCTACATTACACATCTTTACTATCGTGGTGCCTCCTAAAGTGCTGAGTTCTGCTACAAACACTGCTATTTTACCAGAAGTCCGACACCTAACAAAACCAGCTCTACTGTTTTTCCGGGCTCTGCTTTTTTTTAATGGAGTTCGGCCCAATCTCAAGCCATGGCAACTTGATGGATGAACGATCTGTAGGAAGATTGATCTTGGGCAAGCCTAGAGAGGTCCACCAGGGTCTTCTCCACAGTTATCTTGATAGTATCTAGCCATCTGGTTGCCTTTCTTCCTTTTCTCCTTGTTTCTTCTATTCTTCCCACCATGATGTCCTTCTTCAGTGATTGATCTCTTCGTATGATGGGTCCAAAGAAGGCAAGTCGTAGCTTAGTGATCCTTTTCTCGAGTGACAGGTCTGGCTTGATTTGTTCCAAATTTGATTGGTCTGTCCTTCTTGCCATCCATGGTATTGATAACATCCTTCTCCAGCACCACATTTCGAAGGCGTCTGATTCTTCTTCTCTCTTGTTTCTTTATCGTCCAGGTTTCGCACCTGTATGTTACTACAGACAAAAACAAACTCTGCAGGAGCAAAACTAATTGACTAACATACCCAGCTGTTCTGTGCTGCGGAATTCTGCTACTAAAACTGTGTTTCCATACAAATCCAGCTTTGGCTACATCGCTGGACTCTACTATATTACTAAAAATGTGTCTCTTGACAAATCGAGTTCTGCTTCGTTGCTGGGTCTACTATTTCATTCATATTCTGCTACTCAAATACTCTGCTGAGTCCCCGGTATTTCCATGGCTCACTTCAGCCTTCATTGCTCCAAGAAGTTCTTCTTGCCCCATCAACGTCATGAGTCTGCGCCACCACCTTACCAGGTGAGACATAACAAAACTATCGTGGAATGATAATGCCATTTCGTTAGTTTAGTCATACATTTCCATGAAGAGCAGTAAAGGAATAGCAGAATGCAGAATTCTTAGAAAAGGGGCTTTAGGCCATGTTCACACCCGGAGTGGGTGATAAATACAGAAGTGGTGACATGTTCCAATTTTGGTTTTTGGCTTACAAATACTGATGTAAAATACTGGCCAAATACTGAACGTGTGAACTTGGCCTTAATCCCTTTTTTTTAATGGAGAAGACAAGTATTTAGTAAAACAGATATGTCGGGAATCGTACGTTTCCTCTTTACCATTATATTTCTCTGATGTCCAGAAATTCAAAAGATCTGTTTTTAAGATATAAAGAGGAAAGAAGAACAGAGCCGTGGGCGATTGCAATTTTCAGATTTTTTTTTTCCCCCAAATGTATTGAAATAGTCATTTTGACCAATGTTCTTGAAGGCGGATAGACAGTGAGAATAAAGTGCCCTTTAATTACCATGTGCTGGATCTTGATGACATCGGCTGATCGAGCGCTGCTCTTGTCACGGACAATTTATATTGTTTTCAGCTCACGAAAAAAAAAAACTTAAATTACTTCAGTCCCGTCAATCATGGTTTGGAAGATTGACAAATTAACAGACGTTTAGAGATTTCCGGTATGCAGCTCTTAATTATTTAAGTCTCTGATATGAACAGGAAAAAAAAAACCTGGATCCTTTCAAATGAGTTGTACGTGATTATAAAAAAAAAAAAATCACTTTGTTTTTTTTAGAAATAGTGCCCCATTTTATCCGTGGTTGCACCCAGTATTGCAATTCAGTTTTATTAACGTGAATGGGTATGAGCTGCAGTACTAGATGCAACCTGTGGACAGAAGTGGCGCTGTTTTAGCAAGAAAGCAGCTGTGCTTCTCTAATCATGTAACACCCCGTTAAAGGGAATATGAGATGGTACTCTGTTATAGGAGGGCGAATAGTTAAAGGGGCTGCCTTTCTCTGTGTGTTCAAGTGACATGGGTGAAAAATCAGGACTGTTTGCAAGTAAATTTGTAGGATTCCATCGCTACGTTTCATATCAATGGAAGAATCCTAACATTGGGCTTATTAGGATGTGTGAGGCTCGCCGTGTGAAGTGGAGCCACCAGGCCCTAAGTGAGGGTGGGTATGAATATCCTGGGCTGTGGTGCAACTGGCAGGATAGCACGTGGGGAGCAAGGACGTGGCACACTCAGGAATCTTGGGAGTAACAGGATGGACGAAGTGGAAGTCAGCAGAGACTGAAACAGGTTGTTCACTTGTAATAGGAAGCAGCGATACCCTTGAAGAGCCCTTGCGTGATGTGACATTAGTGTGGAAAGACCACCATCTTCCGGGCAAAACCTGGTGGAACCAACTTGTACTAGAAGAATTGCCGAGGGATCTAGTGCCTGTGCTGTACTGGTCAGGTGGCCCGCATGACTGAGTGGCTGGATATAAAAAGCCCTGAATGCCAAACCTCGGATTTGGCGCCAAGAAAGAGAGCTGAGCAGACGAGGACCAAGGATGGCGCCAAGGCCAGCATAACAGGCCTCATTCAAAAACCTATGCCACTAAAGTGCCGGACATTGCCTGAAATGGTCCAGATGATGCCCAGTGAGACCCAGAGTCCCGAACTGCACTGGTGAAGACCCAGAGGCCAGACTGTGCTGGTCAAGACCAAGACCTGTGTCCTACGTCGACTTCCAGGGACCAGACATCAGACAACACTCGTCAAGAGTCGAGACCCAGTTCTTCCTGCCCCAGACCCATGGTCAAGCACCGAAGGCCCGTGAGGGGATGGTGACCAGAAGAGCATGCCTGTGGTTGCAGAGGGACAGCGCGAGTGAGCAAGGTCATCACTTCCAGATATAACATAAGGTACCGGGGATGGACTGGGCTAGAACATCAGATGGAGAGGGGGCCGCTTGGTACATGGGAGGCTCAACGCGCTATACTAGACTTTGTCCAGAAGGCTTGCGGCCTAGCGGAAAAACCCAGTGACCCACGCTAGGGCCAGAGTTGCAGGAAAAACTTTTTGTGGTAATTTCCGTGAACGGTCGTAACCACCTTTTAAAGAGAACATTAGCATTATATACCGAAAAGCTTTCATTGTTACTACAGTTGCATCATGATATGGTCCATTGTTGATTTGCATTGTTAAATATCACCAATTGTCTTATAACTACTGCTAATTTCACCTTTCACTGACTGTTTTTGCCTCGTGTCCTCTGTGCGTTGCATCTGGTCACCTGTATTACACACTGAAGGTGGTGTACACCAAACTAGGGTCTTGAATCTCAATCCTAAAACAGTTGAATCTTTTTATTTTGGTCAACAGTGTTGTATTAGGAATTATTTTTCTACTGGACGAGCTGTAGTTTTTATTGGTACAATTTGGGGTCCATACAATTGTCTGATTTCTATTTATTTCACTTTTGGGGGAGGTAAAGGGATCTAAAAATAGCAATTCTGCAATTTTTATTTTTTTCTGTTCTGCCATTCATTGTATCGGATAAATATCATAATCGTTTATTAGTTATTAGTTGTGAATAGGTTTAAAGAAAATTAAGTTTATTTGAACTTTTTTTTATATATTTTTTAAATTTTTTTTTAAAAAAAACACTTACTAAAACTCCGGAAAATCTCCTAAAACAAAATTTTTGCATTTTTAGAATAAAACAATAACGATGCCCAAAACACTTGATATAAGGAAATGTAGTCAATGAAACATTTTCCCATTTTCTTTATAGAACTGAGCCCTGGGGCAGCAGGAGACCTGTTTTAGTCTCTCTGTTTTAATGGCAGAGTTAAGAATATCACTTGACACACACATAAAACATTTCTGTTCTGTTTAGTGCTCTTTTTGGTGATGTCTCCCATCCTCCGGAATGCAATATACGGAAGAATTCATTGGGAACATCAGGAGATTCAACGTAATTCTTCGCTTCTGCTTCTGCCCCCGAGCAATAAATCCAATGGGCAATGGAAATGAGATTTTATTATCATTGATTATAGAAGGAAAGTGAATGAATAAAAAATATTCTCATATATACAGTATTATATCATATTTTATTAGGGTATATTGAAGATCCTGAAAGTATGGATAACAAAACTGGTGCTGAATCCCAAATACCCACAACACAATGCAACACAAAATTAATCACCTGTGGTGCCATTCTGGCACTACAGCACAAAACACCTCCCATGTGGTACCTGTACCAAACTACAGCATAAAATACCATCCCTGAGATGCCTGTACCGAGCTACAGCACAAAATACCTCCCCTGAGGTGTCTGTACCACACTACAGCACAAAATACTCCCCTGAGGTGTCTGTACCACACTACAGCACTAGGCCCCTACCCTGAGGTGCCTGTACCATACTACAGCACAAAATACCTCCCCTGAGGTGTCTGTACCACACTACAGCACAAAATACCTCCTCTGAGGTGCCTGTACAAACTACAGCACAAAATACCTCCCCTGAGGTGTCTGTACCACACTACAGCACAAAATACCTCCCCTGAGGTGCCTGTACTACACTACAGCACAAAATACCTCCTGAGGTGTCTACCATACTACAGCACAAAATACCTCCCTGAGGTGTCTGTACCACACTACAGCACAAAATACCTCCACCGAGGTGCCTGTACCACACTACAGCACAAAATACCTCTCCTGAGGTGCCTGTACTACACTACAGCACAAAATCCTCCCTGAGGTGTCTACCATACTACAGCACAAAATATCTCCCTGAGGTGCCTGTACCGAGTTACAGCACAAAATACCTATCCTGAGGTGTCTGTACCACACTACAGCACAAAATACCTCTCCTGAGGTGTCTGTACCACACTACAGCACAAAATACCTCCCCTGAGGTGCCTGTACCACACTACAGCACAAAATACCTCCCCTGAGGTGCCTGTACTACACTACAGCATAAAATAGCTTTCCTGAGGTGCCTGTACACACTACAGCACAAAATAGCTTCCCTGAGGTGTCTGTACCACACTATAGCACAAAATACCTCCCTGAGGTGTCTGTACTACACTACAGCACAAAATACCTCCCTGAGGTGTCTGTACCACACTACAGCACAAAATACCTCCCCTGAGGTGCCTGTACTACACTACAGCATAAAAATAGCTTCCCTGAGGTGTCTGTACCACACTATAGCACAAAATACATCCCTTGTGGTGCCTGTACTACACTACAGCACAAAATACCTCCCCTGAGGTGCCTGTACCACACTATAGCACAAAATACATCCTGAGGTGCCTGTACCACACTACAGCACAAAATACCTCCCCTGAGGTGCCTGTACCACACTACAGCACAAAATACCTCCCCTGAGGTGCCTGTACCACACTGCAGCACAAAATACCTCCCTGAGGTGCCTGTACCACACTGAGCCTGGGGCAGCAGGAGACCTGTTTTAGTCTCTCTGTTTTAATGGCAAGTTAAGAATATCACTTGACACACACATAAAACATTTCTGTTCTGTTTAGTGCTCTTTTTGGTGATGCTCCATCCTCCGGAATGCAATATACGGAAGAATTCATTGGGAACATCAGGAGATTCAACGTAATTCTTCGCTTCTGCTTCTGCCCCGAGCAATAAATCCAATGGGCAATGGAAATGAGATTTTATTATCATTGATTATAGAAGGAAAGTGAATGAATAAAAAATATTCTCATATATACAGTATATATCATATTTTATTAAGGTATATTGAAGATCCTGAAGTATGGATACACAAACTGGTGCTGAATCCCAAATACCCACAACACAATGCAACACAAATTAATCACCTGTGGTGCCATTCTGGCACTACAGCACAAAACACCTCCCATGTGGTACCTGTACCAAACTACAGCATAACAATACCATCCCTGAGATGCCTGTACCGAGCTACAGCACAAAATACCTCCCTGAGGTGTCTGTACCACACTACAGCACAAAATACCTCCCCTGAGGTGTCTGTACCACACTACAGCACTAGGCCCCTACCCTGAGGTGCCTGTACCATACTACAGCACAAAATACTCCCCTGAGGTGTCTGTACCACACTACAGCACAAAATACTCCTCTGAGGTGCCTGTACAACACTACAGCACAAAATACCTCCCTGAGGTGTCTGTACCACACTTACAGCCAAAATACCTCCCCTGAGGTGCCTGTACTACACTACAGCACAAAATACCTCTCCTGAGGTGTCTACCATACTACAGCACAAAATACCTCCCTGAGGTGTCTGTACCACACTACAGCACAAAATACCTCCTCTGAGGTGCCTGTACAACACTACAGCACAAAATACCTCCCCTGAGGTGTCTGTACCACACTACAGCACAAAATACCTCCACCGAGGTGCCTGTACCACACTACAGCACAAAATACCTCTCCTGAGGTGCCTGTACTACACTACAGCACAAAATACCTCCCTGAGGTGTCTACCATACTACAGCACAAAATATCTCCCCTGAGGTGCCTGTACCGAGTTACAGCACAAAATACCTATCCTGAGGTGTCTGTACCACACTACACCACAAAATACCTCTCCTGAGGTGTCTGTACCACACTACAGCACAAAATACCTCCCTGAGGTGCCTGTACCACACTACAGCACAAAATACTCCCCTGAGGTGCCTGTACTACACTACAGCATAAAAATAGCTTTCCTGAGGTGCCTGTACTACACTACAGCACAAAATAGCTTCCCTGAGGTGTCTGTACCACACTATAGCACAAAATACATCCCCTGAGGTGTCTGTACTACACTACAGCACAAAATACCTCCCTGAGGTGTCTGTACCACACTACAGCACAAAATACCTCCCCTGAGGTGCCTGTACTACACTACAGCACAAAATAGCTTCCCTGAGGTGTCTGTACCACACTATAGCACAAAATACATCCCCTGAGGTGTCTGTACTACACTACAGCACAAAATACCTATCCTGAGGTGTCTGTACCACACTACAGCACAAAATACCTCCCCTGAGGTGTCTGTACCACACTACAGCACAAAATACCTCCCCTGAGGTGCCTGTACTACACTACAGCATAAAAAATAGCTTTCCTGAGGTGCCTGTACTACACTACAGCACAAAATAGCTTCCCTGAGGTGCCTGTACCACACTACAGCACAAAATACCTCCCCTGAGGTGCCTGTACTACACTACAGCATAAAAAATAGCTTCCCTGAGGTGTCTGTACCACACTATAGCACAAAATACATCCCTTGTGGTGCCTGTACTACACTACAGCACAAAATACCTCCCCTGAGGTGCCTGTACCACACTATAGCACAAAATACATCCCTGAGGTGCCTGTACCACACTACAGCACAAAATACCTCCCCTGAGGTGCCTGTACCACACTACAGCACAAAATACCTCCCCTGAGGTGCCTGTACCACACTGCAGCACAAAATACCTCCCCTGAGGTGCCTGTACCACACTGCAGCACAAAATACCTCCCTGAGGTGTCTGTACCATACTACAGCACAAAATACCTCCCCTGAGGTGTCTGTGCCAAACTACAGCACAAAATACCTCCCTGAGGTGTCTGTACTACACTACAGCACAAAATACCTCCCCTGAGGTGCCTGTACCACACTACAGCACAAAATACCTCCCTGAGGTGCCTGTACCACACTGCAGCACAAAATACCTCCCTGAGGTGTCTGTACCATACTACAGCACAAAATACCTCCCCTGAGGTGCCTGTACCATAATACAGCACAAAATACCTCCCCTGAGGAGCCTGCACCATAATACAGCACAAAATACCTCCCCTGAGGTGCCTGTAAAACACTACAGCACAAAATACCTCCCCTGTGGTGCCTGTACCATAATACAGCACAAAATACCTCCCCTGAGGTGCCTGTACCATAATACAGCACAAAATACCTCCCCTGAGGTGCCTGTACCATAATACAGCACAAAATACCTCCCCTGAGGAGCCTGCACCATAATACAGCACAAAATACCTCCCCTGAGGTGCCTGTAAAACACTACAGCACAAAATACCTCCCCTGTGGTGCCTGTGCCACACTACAGCACAAAATACCTCCCCTGAGGTGCCTGTACCATAATACCGCACAAAATACATCCCCTGAGGTGCCTGTACCATAATACAGCACAAAATACCTCCCCTGAGGTGCCTGTACTACACTACAGCATAAAAAATAGCTTTCCTGAGGTGCCTGTACTACACTACAGCACAAAATAGCTTCCCTGAGGTGCCTGTACCACACTACAGCACAAAATACCTCCCCTGAGGTGCCTGTACTACACTACAGCATAAAAAATAGCTTCCCTGAGGTGTCTGTACCACACTATAGCACAAAATACATCCCCTGTGGTGCCTGTACTACACTACAGCACAAAATACCTCCCCTGAGGTGCCTGTACCACACTATAGCACAAAATACATCCCCTGAGGTGCCTGTACCACACTACAGCACAAAATACCTCCCCTGAGGTGCCTGTACCACACTACAGCACAAAATACCTCCCCTGAGGTGCCTGTACCACACTGCAGCACAAAATACCTCCTGTTGTGAATGGGTTTGAGATGAGTTCTGAGCAGAGGCTCCCTCTGGTGGTTACAAGCGGTACTAGTGAAGATTGTGAGGACTGGGAATCAGGTGTTACTGACTGGTCTTATATAAGGGAGTCATTTTCCCATCAGGGTTGCCGGTGATCAATTGTTCTGGTCTGAATCCTTCATTCCAGTTTCCCTTGTAGCCTGCTTTGTCGTGTCTGCATCTCCTGCTACCAGATAAGAATTTTTCTTCTTTTGTGTTGTTGCTATATTTTTGCATTTTGTCCTGCACTTCTTTGGGGGCCTTCTGGGTCCCCTCCGGGGGCTTCTGCCTTCTCAGTTTAGTTCAGCCACTGAGTTTTGTTCTTTTGCTTTTTCCAGTTTTTTCAGTGGCTGCTGTTTTGATTTTGTTACACCAGAGAGCTAATTTAGGTGGTAGAGGTCGTGTGATCTCAGGTGATTTTGAAATTAGTAGAGTTGGTGTTTTTTAGGGTTTTCTGGGATTGCAGTAAGTACCCTTCCTGTCCTTTTCTATTTAGATAGTTTGGGCCCCAGCGTTTGCTCATTCTATTTTCTTTCTGTGTCAGTATTTCCTCTTGTCTAACCGCCATTACATGTTTGGGGGCTTTCTATTATCTTTGGGGTTCTGCTCCGGGGCAGATAGCTTTCCTATTTCTATCTTTAGGTGTAGTTAGTTTCTCAGGCTGTGACGAGGCGTCTAGGACCAACGTAGGAACGCTCCACGGCTGCCTCTAGTTGTGGTGGTTAGTCAGGGTACTGCAATCCCATAGATTCCAACTGCTCTGGTGTATTGCCTTTTTTACCTGCACTCCTCAGCTACCGAAACATAACAACCTCCCTGAGATGCCTGTACCACACTGCAGCACAAAATACCTCCCCTGAGGTGTCTGTACCATACTACAGCACAAAATACCTCCCCTGAGGGTCTGTGCCAAACTACAGCACAAAATACCTCCCTGAGGTGTCTGTACCACACTACAGCACAAAATACCTCCCCTGAGGTGCCTGTACCACACTACAGCACAAAATACCTCCCTGAGGTGCCTGTACCACACTGCAGCACAAAATACCTCCCCTGAGGTGTCTGTACCATACTACAGCACAAAATACCTACCCTGAGGTGTCTGTGCCAAACTACAGCACAAAATACCTCCCCTGAGGTGCCTGTACCACACTACAGCACAAAATACCTCCCCTGAGGTGCCTGTACCATAATACAGCACAAAATACCTCCCCTGAGGTGCCTGTACCATAATACAGCACAAAATACCTCCCCTGAGGTGCCTGTACCATAATACAGCACAAAATACCTCCCCTGAGGTGCCTGTACCACACTACAGCACAAAATACCTCCCCTGAGGTGCCTGTACTACACTACAGCACATAATACCTCCCTGAGGTGCCTGCACCATAATACAGCACAAAATACCTCCCCTGAGGTGCCTGTAAAACACTACAGCACATAATACCTCCCCTGAGGTGCCTGTACCACACCACAGCACAAAATACCTATTATGTGGTGGCTGCACCACACTACAGCACAAAATACCTCCCCTGAGGTGCCTATACAACACTACAGCACAAAATACCTCTCCTATGGTGCCTGTACCACACTACAGCACAAAATACCTATCATGTGGTGGCTGCACCATGCTAGAGCACAAAATACCTCTCCTGTGGTGCCTGTAAAACACTACAGTCACCTCCCCTGAGGTGCCTGTAGCACACCCTGCAAAATACATCCCCTGAGGTGCCTGTAGCACACCCTGCAAAATACATCCCCTGAGGTGCCTGTACCACACTACAGCACTAGGCCCCTACCCTGTGGCGCCTGTCCCATACTAGAGCACAAAATACCACTTGGAAATCATCAGATTCTACTATGGAGTGTAAAGTACATCCCAGCTATGTGCTCACAACATTATCCTATAATTATCAGCTGCAATGCTCTATAAGTGACAGCCACACTGCCCATGAGTGTCTGCCAAATTGTCCATGAAGGTAAAACAAATCATATGGCCCTATAAGTGTAAGCTTTGTCTGTCACCAAAATGCCCTATGAATGCCAACCATACTGCCCGATGTGTTGCCCAGGTACTTTATTCCTATACATACCAGCCTCGTACAGCCCCTTACACACCACGTTGTTCTTCTTGTACCCATGTCATGGGGCTGCTATTAGGCTTTGGTACATCCCTGATAGCCTCATATTAAAGCTGTTGCTTACTGCTTTATGTGCTCCAGGCTTATCAAATTTTAAGCCACCCAGTTTGATAAGTTCTGGTCCATAAGAGACCATCCTAACAGCTTTGGTGATAGGTGGATGACGTCCCAGTGTTCACCCCCATAGATAATTTTTTGAGAGATATCTTATCCTATTGACCACTTGATCTGTAGGAAAATCTGTTAGGGCTCATTCAGACTGATTTTTTCGTGCACGAGAAAATCGGACCGATTATTCTGATCTGATTCAGAGTTTGACCAAAGTGTGGTACGAGTGTTATCCGATATTCTCGTACGTAGAGAAATGTAAAAAAAATAATTCTCTACCTTCTCCTTTCTGACAATCGGTGAAAATCGGACTGCACTCATATGTCATCCGAGTGCAGTCCAATTTTTTTTTTTCACAGTCACATTGACATGCATTGCCGATTTTGATTTTCACAATTGTGCCGACGGTGCTCAGTTGACACTACAGTTGTTCATTTCCAGGAGTAATGCTATAAGAATGATGCAGTGTAAAGTTTGAAGAAAAATTGCTCCAGATTTTTTTCTTTTTTTTGGAAGGTAAAGGAAACATTTCACAGATGTTAGGAGAGCAGATACTTTAATGTTCAGACCTTGAGCCTAAGTTCAGAGGAGGGGACAAGTTAAAAAAAAAAGGTTTTTATTTAAAGTACTTTCAATGATGGTCTATAGAGACTATGCACTGTCCATTGTTAAATGCCCTCTCGACTCTAAAGGATTCTTCACGGTCTTCAGGTGGGTTAAATATAACTTTTTGTAATACGCCTTGATCTGCAAGAAAGGTGAGAATAGAAGCATGAAACAGCCGACAGGAGCAGAATAACCGCAGGTTCATTTAAGAGCAGGAGGGCTGGTGCCAGCCGAGATTACTGAACTGCTTAAAGCCTTTTAGTGATATACATGAATTTAATTAATGATATGGAGCACTCCAGCAATAATCATATTCCTCTATGCGGTATTGTGTTTCTGGCTGTCAAATGCATTGGCATATACAGCCTGTTCTTTGCATTAAAGGGAATTTCCCACCTTTAACATACGGCATACCCAAAGAATACCCATCGCTGGCAAAGGGGCAGATTACTGAAGACTGTATTTTTTAAGCTTCAGTACAAAACCATACCTCTTTTAATTAAAATGCACCTCTTAAAGAGGTTGTCCGGCCTTGGGGTACAAGTCTTCAGTCACTCTATGTCAGGGATGTCAAATGTAAACACACAGAGGGCCAAAATGAAAAACTTAGGCAAAGTTGTGGGCCAACGAGTATACAGTATAATGGGCCCCACATACAGGTCCTTCTCAAAAAATTAGCATATAGTGCTAAATTTCATTATTTTCCATAATGTAATGATTACAATTAAACTTTCATATATTTTAGATTCATTACACACCAACTGAAATTTGTCAGGTCTTTTATTGTTTTAATACTGATGATTTTGGCATACAACTCCTGATAACCCAAAAAACCTGTCTCAAAAAATTAGCATATCAAGAAAAGGTTCTCTAAACGACCTATTACCCTAATCTTCTGAATCAACTAATTAACTCTAAACACATGCAAAAGATTCCTGAGGCTTTTAAAAACTCCATCATGGGTAAGACTAGCGACCTGACTGATGTCAAGAAGGCCATCATTGACACCCTCAAGCAAGAGGGTAAGACCCAGAAAGAAATTTCTCAACAAATAGGCTGTTCCCAGAGTGCTGTATCAAGGCACCTCAATGGGAAGTCTGTTGGAAGGAAACAATGTGGCAGAAAACGCTGTACAACGAGAAGAGGTGACCGGACCCTGAGGAAGATTGTGGAGAAGGACCGATTCCAGACCTTGGGGGACCTGAGGAAGCAGTGGACTGAGTCTGGTGTAGAAACATCCAGAGCCACCGTGCACAGGCGTGTGCAGGAAATGGGCTACAGGTGCCGCATTCCCCAGGTAAAGCCACTTTTGAACCATAAACAGCGGCAGAAGTGCCTGACCTGGGCTACAGAGAAGCAGCACTGGACTGTTGCTAAGTGGTCCCAAGTACTTTTTTCTGATGAAAGCAAATTTTGCATGACATTCGGAAATCAAGGTGCCAGAGTCTGGAGGAAGACTGGGGAGAAGGAAATGCCAAAATGCCTGAAGTCCAGTGTCAAGTACCCACAGTCAGTGATGGTGTGGGGTGCCATGTCAGCTGCTGGTGTTGGTCCACTGTGTTTCATCAAGGGCAGGGTCAATGCAGCTAGCTATCAGGAGATTTTGGAGCACTTCATGCTTCCATCGGCTGAAATGCTTTATGGAGATGAAGATTTCATTTTTCAGCACGACCTGGCACCTGCTCACAGTGCCAAAACCACTGGTAAATGCTTTACTGACCATGGTATTACTGTGCTCAATTGGCCTGCCAACTCTCCTGACCTGAACCCCATAGAGAATCTGTGGGATATTGTGAAGAGAAAGTTGAGAGACACAAGACCCAACACTCTGGATGAGCTTAAGGCCGCTATCGAAGCATCCTGGGCCTCCATAACACCTCAGCAGTGTCACAGGCTGATTGCCTCCATGCCACGCCGCATTGAAGCAGTCATTTCTGCAAAAGGATTCCCGACCAAGTATTGAGTGCATAACTGAACTTTATTATTTGATGTTTTTTTTGTTTGTTTTTAAAAAACACTTTTATTTTATTGGATGGTTGAAATATGTTAATTTTTTGAGACAGGTTTTTTGGGTTATCAGGAGTTGTATGCCAAAATCATCAGTATTAAAACAATAAAAGACCTGACAAATTTCAGTTGGTGTGTAATGAATCTGAAATATATGAAAGTTTAATTGTAATCATTACATTATGGAAAATAATGAAATTTAGCACTATATGCTAATTTTTTGAGAAGGACCTGTAGTCCTCCATACAGTATAATGGGCCCCACATACTCTTCCATTCAGTATAATTGGTCTCACATAATCCTTCATACAGAATAATGGGCCCCACATAGTCTTCCACACAGAATAATGTGCCCCACAAAGTCCTCCATACAGTATAATCAGCCCCACATAATCCTCCATACAGTATAATGGGCCCCACATAACCCTTCATGCAGAATAATGGGCACCACAAAGTCCTGCACACAGAATAATGTGCCCCACATAGTCCTCCATACAGTATAATCAGCCCCACATAATCCTCCATACAGTATAATTGGCCCCACATAACCCTTCATGCAGAATAATGGGCACCACAAAGTCCTGCACACAGAATAATGTGCCCCACATAGTCCTCCATACAGTATAATGGGCCTCACATAATCCTCCATACAGAATAATGGGCCCCAGATAGTCCTCCATACAGAATAATGTGCCCCACATAGTCCTCCATACAGTATAACGGGCCTTACATAATCCTCCATACAGAAAAATGGGCCCCACACAGTCCTCCATACAGTATAATGGGCCCCACATAATCCTCCATACAGAATAATGGGCCCCAGATAGTCCTCCATACAGAATAATGTGCCCCACATAGTCCTCCATACAGTATAACGGGCCTTACATAATCCTCCATACAGAAAAATGAGCCCCACACAGTCCTCCATACAGTATAATGGGCCCCATATAATTCTCCATACAGAATAATGTGCCCCACGTAGTCCTCCATACAGTATATTGGGCCCCACATATTCCTTCATACAGAATAATGGCCCCATGTAGGGGTGGCTGTTTGGGTATCGAGCGCCAAATATAAACACCCTGAGGGCCAGATTTGTCCCATGGGCCAGAGTTTAACATGCATGCTCTATGTGAAAGCAAACTTGTGAAGCCTCACAGCGAGCAATGTGCGTGCTGTCAGGATTCTCTGGTGTCGGGATAAATTTGCAAACATGTTGTCACGTGCCGACTAGACGTGCAGCCTCACTCAATGACATGTCTAGTCGGAATGTGGCCGGAAATATGCAAATTACATACTTGTGGTCACAAGCCTGCCCGCTTCCAGTTGTGGAGAATCCAGACAGCATGCACTGTGTGCACTGTGAGGATTCAGAAGTCACATAGAGTGACTGCAGACATGTACCCCAAGCCCACCTGGACAACTTCTTTAATAAATTTGCCACAAATAGGGGCTCACTCTTACCACAGAATATAGGGTTGCCAACTTGAAATTTTTTTATTTTTTTGAACAGCTTATCAAAAAAATCATGGACAGCCGACATTTTTTTACGGACACGTTGGAAAACCAAAATAAATCATTAAGATTTTAGGTGATCTATGTCTCCATTTTGTAGTTCTGAAATGAAGACATATGCTATATTCACTGGGATCTACACCATGACGACAATTAGAGGCATAATGATCTGTTCAAGTTTCACCAATTTCAAAAAAATCTGGGACAAATCAAAGTTGTTGTTTTTTTCCGGACAGGAGTAAAAAGTGCCCTATTTTTTAGGAATTTCTGGACTTTTGGCGACCCTCACCAGAAATGACCTAGGTTGTCCATAACTTGAAAAACTATGCTGCACACTTTTAAAAACAGCGCCACTCCTATCTACTGGTCTTGTATGGTATTGCAGCTCAGCCCCATTCACAACCTATATATAGGTGTGGCTATATGTTTTTTTTTTTAGGAATAAAGCATGTTTTTCTAATCTTGATAAACCTCTGTAAGACCTTCGTCAATTTCATCCAGTCCATTATTTCGGGAAACAATGACCCATAATATCCAAGCATTGCCATTTATAGTTGCACACTGTACATTTCGGCTTTATTTTACCGTCATGCAAACAACATCAGTGATGAACATGTCTACCAAAGCGTTAATTACTGTCAATGCTCTGGATGTAACGTGTGCACCTGCCGGCATCCTTTCATTATTGACGGCAATTAAAGCCAAATTTAAGCTTCATTTCTGTTGATTTTTAGGCAATGCATCTTCTTTTCCAGCACCTGGGTGTCCCACGCCTGTTCCTGGAGATAATACATAGACAGCTGGTAAATGACAGTACTTTAATTACTGTCACCTTCTTGGTTGCATTCACCATGGCAAGGCCTGGAGTTGGGACCAATAAATCCACATTCGAAATACAGCACAAATATTTTGGGCCATTGAACAATGAGGAAGAAGAGGTGAATTTGCTCCTCCATTCTCATACAAGAGGTTAAATTGTTAGTCCCTCTAATAGGACCCGGGTCTATCATGAGAAAGAGGTCCTAACGCGCGTCGCGGCATCGCTGTCAACGAGGAGATAGTTGGAGGTTCCATCATTTGTGTGGAAATTCTGATCACCTATCCACGAAAGGCAGTTCATGATGGGGTCCAGTTCTTGAGATTAGTGAGATCTGCATATAATACACATTTATGAAAATAGAATGACCTATGTTTAGACTAGACCATCAATATCAGATTAGCAGGGATCCAATTCTTGGTCTTGACAATCGAAGGGCCCAATTTATGCTCTCGAATGATTGGACGCCCACCAATGATTAAGGAAAAGGATAAATTGAAAAATGCTTTGCTATTAGAACAGAGCTGTCACGGGGTTACCGCGACAGTGTGAAGCCAGAACACCACAGCGTCTGATTGCTCTTACTCTGCCGCTGAGAAGAAGCACTTCTCCTTTATTTTAAATGTGTTTATTTCTTTTGGCAGAACAGGAGTTAATCGACCATGTTGGAAATCTCTGTGCTCACAGCTGAGCTCGGTTAGCCACTCCTTTCCCTTCTATAATCTGAGCTCTGTGACTAATCCTTGTCAGAGCTAGCATTTGCTGCATGACTAATGGAGGGAGAGGAGTTCTTATGAGAAGGAGAGTTGAAGAAGTTATCTGTGACTGTTGCTTGGTTTGTATGTGTGGTAATTCCTTATCCTTCCCTATTTTGGTTTATTTCCCTACCTTCACACCCCGGTGCATTCCTCTGTTATATGTGAGTGAATATTTTGTATGCCTGGAGTTTTCTGTTAACACTTGTCTGTGTTGCCTTGTTTGTCGGGTTGGTGTACTACGAGGCACAGTAGTTCCCCCTCTTCCCTTGGTCGGGGAAGAGAACAGATGGAGGGCTAATTCAGGAGATAAGGCAAGGGTGAAGGCCCCAGCATCTTCACCTTCAGGAGTATCCTGAGGAGTAGGGTGAGCTAGGGCGCCCCCTAGCATTAGGGACAGGGACACCTGTCACCCGACAGCTGTGTCGTGACAAGAGCTGCAAAAAAACAAAGTGTCTCTATCTAAGAGTAGTATTGACTAGGAGGCAGGAATCAGGACCAACCCTTCACCTTTAACTATTGTGCAAGCGGTGAGCACCAGTCCACTGAAAGGTTGGCATTTAGTCTAAGTACCATACATTCCCAGAGTAACAAAACGTTGTCCAACAAAGCCTTTGGTACTCGGAAAGCAATGGATATAAACTGACAACGATTCATCGGCGATACTCAGTGCAATAAGCTACAACGTGTTTCAGCTTATGTGAAGGTTTGACAGCATAAGCCAAAACGCGTTGTATAAATAAAACTCACCATCTTTTTGACCTGAGTATCAATGATGAATAATTAGTAATCCTAAGGAAAAGTCATCAGTATGGAAATATGTATATGAAAAATGTGAGAGACCTAAAACTCAAATTTAAGCTGCGCAACTAACTACAACAACATGGAAGGGCGCCCCAAAGGGTAGAGATGGTGGGTCTGATGTTGCTTATGTCACATGCTTCTGTGAAAGTGGAGGAAGAAAGGATCTCTATAGACAATAGAAAGAGGCAAAAATATTCACGGGTACTCTATGAAGACCCTCATGAAATGAAGCCATTACCCGCTACCTTGATCCAGATTCTGGGCAGCAACAGAGGACATAGGACCGAGCTCCGTTCCATCTGAATTTGAATCAATAAGGATGGTCCTTTGGTGATGAAGACAGATGTAGTTTTCTTAATAGAGCAAAATGTGTGTTGGTTGTGCCGAGGCCATTACCTATTTTCTTGGACGGGTGCTGCGCATCCTCCTTTGCAAAAAAAAAGGGAATATTTTACAAACATCCGAAGCAATTTCTGAGTGTAGTAATAATAAGAAAGGATCTCTCCAGCTTGTCAATCATTAGTAATATTTCCCTCTAGGAGATGGAGCTATTTAATATCATACACGGCAGATGAAATGTCTGAGTAAAGGGCACAAATGCTGCTACTTGTCATAAAGGCCTTTGGTGCATGATTGTTTCTGGCATCATGTATATAGTTACATAATAATATCACTGGAGCTAATAGCAGTCTGTTGTGTTACTGAATGCGGCAGATGCTCCCGTCATAACATAGGCATGCGAGAAATACAAATAGTAGATACGGTATATTCATCTCCTTCTATTAAAGGGGTTGCTCCAGGAAAGCAGTATTGATGACCCATAGGTCATCAATATCAGATTAATGGAGACCCAACACCCACTTATCAGATGTCTCCCAGAAGTACACAGTCTAGGAAGACAAAAAAAAACACAGCTCAGTATATAACGTGGTGCCTGATCTCGAGCTGCAGCTCAACACCTGAAAGGGGCGTACTAGATACACATCAACCACCCTAAACATCAATGAAAACTAACCTCTGATGCGCGTGTGATGTTTTCTGTGGCCGACTGTTCCCCAGGTGGCCATACACCCTTACATGACACTGATCTTGGGGATCCTTAGTTACAGCAGAATAAGAGAGACTCTAGATTGTAAAAAAAAAACTCTTTACTGTAGAACCTGGTTAACAATATGGACAGAGAATAGCAGGCACAGTTCATAGAGGGGTTGTCCAGGACTTTAAAATTGATGTACTGTATTATCCTTGGGCTAGTGGGTCTGAGGTGGGCCCAAAAAAAAGTTTTTGCTTTAGAATTTTTCCTCTCTTTTGTGGAGATATTAGCTTGTAAAGTTTGGCTTATAATGTATGCGTCAAAAGGTCATTGGAGTATAAATTATGATAAGCTCAAAGGGGCGTTACCAGAGATTTTTCTCTGGGGGAGTGTTTTTTTTCCCATTCATGACACTGACCAATCAGAAGTAGGAGGCATGATGCAGGAGAAAAAGTACACGCCCCCAGAGAAGAATATCTGGTAACACATATTTGCGTCATCTTTAAATTTAGCCCTTTGAAAGATCTTTTCATTTCAACTTGCTTAACTGTTCACAACAACAATTATTTTTTACCAGGGGTGCCCAAACTTTTACATGCCACTGTATATATCAAGCAGATTAAATCCTTCGGGGTGTTAAGAAAGTGATATAGAGCACAATAGTAAATTACAGTAAATAAGCACAAATCAGTGGTTCTCAGAAAGCCAAAAAGTCACGGTCTCTTGGAGTATGGTCAACATATTTGCGAGTACGTCTGCGTATCTGAGGTGTGAATCTATGCAAGACATATTTTTGTTCCAGCACTTTCATGCTACCTCTCTCCCAACCAGTGTGTCCTAAAGTGTTGGGTATACACAAAACCATGCATCTCACAAATACATCCTACATCAATTCCAGTGCGGTTAATCCAATATGCAAAACATTTTGTTCAATCCTATTAAACTCATTGTTCCATTAGGTTCCATAAATCTGATAAATGGAAGTCAAATGGTTAAAACATTGAAGCAGATCTTCAGAGGGTGTTACTATTCTCTACTGCTCTGACTTCAAACTCTGTGTAGTTCTGACAACCAGCAAACAGCTGATCAGTGCAGTTCTAAGGGTATGTGCACACGTTGCGGATTCTGCTGCAGATCCGCAGCAGAATTGCAAGTGATGTACAGTAGCATTAGAGTCAATGTTAAACAAAAAACGCAGTGCACATGCTGCGGATTTCTCCGCGCGGAATTGGGTGCGGATTTAAATCCGCAGCATGTCACTTCTTTTGTGCAGTTCGCAGCGTTGTCAGACCTGCTCTAAATAGAATTCCGCAGGTCTGAAAACACAGGGGAAATCTGCACAAAAACCGCGGAAAATCCGCATCAAATCCGCAGTAAATCAGCAGTAAATCCGCAGGTAAAACCCAGGTCATTTTACCTGCGGATTTACCAAAATCTGCGCGGAAATTTCCGCAGCACAATCCGCACCGTCTGCACTTAGCCTAAGTGTCAGTTCCCCACCGGATGGGAAGAAAAAAAAAAAAGGACCACTGACAATTATGCACACCACAACAAGATAATCAATCAAACATAAGGAGAACTTTATTAACACATACTTAAAAACATTAAAAACAATGTGGACCCTGCTAGGACCCTGATAACATATAACGATTGTATAATTTGCCAAAGCACATAGCCTGGAAAATGCAACAAAGGACCAGTACAATAGATGACAATGCAAGGTAAAAAGATATATATATGAGTCGCACTTAGTACCAGGGCAATGGGGTACTCGGCACCGAGCCCATGAAAGTCTATGGGGTTTGTCACTGGCAGCAGGACTCGGTCCGTGGCCCTGGGCGCTTATACAATGGGGGATATTTACAGGGGATTATTTAGGATAGGTAGTTCGTGACGCCACCTGTGGTCTCTGGTAAATTGTACCAGTGCTGCTATAAGGGTCTTCACAGGGGATGTTATGGGGCAGCTGGGTGGTAAGTCTCCCACAGGTGAGACTGGTCCCTGGAAGTCTATGGTGGTGATGATGTAGGGTGTAGATAAAGATTCAGTCACACACATTGCAGTTTCTTTCCATACCTTTTACTGGCAGATGACTCAAGCAGATCCTGGGGAGCTGGTCGGGGTGGAGAATGCACATTCGGGTAACCGCTGAGCAGGTTAGAGGCCTCCTTTACTTCGAATGTAGGTGAGTCCAACTTGCCTGAAGCGAAGTTAACTCTGAATCTCCAGCTTTCTCAATAGCTATACATGCCCGGCCAACGTTGTGGTGGAAACTTCTAAGTGGTGAAAACTAAGTCTATATTTGCTGATCAGGCTAGACTCCTGTTTTCCCTGTCTCCGGTTACGTATTGACACTTAGGGCTGCTCTCTGCAACCTGTAGTCCAGATGCCTCCGGTAATCTTGTTACTAAGCTTGAAACTGTAGCAACGCCTCGGACTCCGGTGTCCGGCAATTTAGTGCAGGCAATCCAATACCTAAAGCACTTCTCTATCTTCTCCACTGCCCTTCGCCCTGCTCTCGCTCTTAGCACAAGCAATTGTAACTTCGATGGTAATGTCAGCTTTCTTCTAGAGCTCGCTGAGCAGCTCTCAGTATCCTCCTTCCTCCAGCTTCTGTTGAGGTACTGATTAAGGGTAGCTCTGACTAGGCTAGGATGATCCACTTCACCCGTACTAGCCTCCACTTGCTTGTCAGGTGAGCTACGTTAGCTCTGCGAGGATTCAGTCCTCCCTTCTCTCTCTCTCCAAGTCCAGACTCCACTGGACTGAACTGCACTGTCCGAAGACAGGAAACTGACTGAACTGAGATTGCTAAGTGTCACTTCCTCTTGTACCCCTGATGGGTGTGTCTAAAAGTGTGAGTGACAGTGAATGATAACAAGCTTTTGTGGTTACCTTCCTGTGCATTCTCCTGGATTTTATGTGTGTGCCTGCGTAGCTGGGCTACACATCCCCCCTTGGTAAAACACAGCACTCCCGGGCTGTAAAAGAGAAAAAAGAACATTTTTGTTTTGCATTAACATCAACATATTAACACTTCCCATCCGGGAGGTAAGACTTCTTGAACGTTACATTTTGTACAATGAAGAATACAAAAGTATCAAAATATCAAACATGTTCATAAATACAAGATACTTGTGGAGGACCCGCACCAAAAACCTCCCACGTGGGTCCTGGGTGGGCTGCAGGACTTCTGACTGCAGACCTCACTCTAGGCCACACCATACGGGTTTTTCTTCAGAGGTAGATAGTAGTGGTTTCATGTGAAACCAAGATAAAGCACCGTAGCGCAACTATTTACAAGTGAAAGTTTTTGGGCTGGCATAGTCCACAGCCACGCAGTCCATTGGCATGGTTAAAACACATTTCAAATAATTACATTAATACTTTTTCAAACTTTATACAATTTTTCAGATGCAATAAACCCTATCTGGGTCTTGCTAACTAGTCTACTAGGACTACTCCTGATAGTGAATAGGTAGTTTACCTTTAGTGATACGTTCTGACCTACGTGGGGTAGCGTCAGGTATGGTATTCTCTAACCTTTCTGTTCTGCGTAACGGCAAACGATAATACTGTCTCAACCTTTCTATGGATCTGGCAAGCGTGCTAGTGACTGGACGAGGCGGTACTGCTTCACCAGCTTCACCAAGGGATTCCACTTCTTGTGGGGCTTCTTCTTGCGGGTCCGCTTCTTGGGGTTCTAATGGTTGAGGGTCTGCCGGAACAGGTTCTTCTGGAACTGGCTCTACTGGCACAATTGGTATGATCGGTTGTAGAGACTCCTCTTGCGGTTGATAAAACTGCAGCACAGGAATAATTACAGCGTCTCCTAATCTGGGCCAATCTGCAGGTAAATCTCCCAAATCCGTGTGTATGACCGCTTCAGCACTCTCTTCTTGATGAACAACAGGGTTTTCTTCACGGAGCTTCAATGGGCCAGGACACAACTTCAAATGATCTCTAGACACAGTTGCCGTCGTTTTTTCCTCCATCCTTACTAATGGTACAGACCTTTCTGTTATCAAAATTGGAATTTTGCACGACGTAAGGCTCCTGTTCCCACTGATCATCCAACTTGTGTGTTCTTCTTTTCCTTTTGAGCACCATTTCTCCAGGCATTAAAGGCTTAGCAGGAGCATTTTTGTTGTAATTCATCTCTTGCTTTTCTCTTACTTTGTTGAGACTGTCTTCTACGCAGGCTTGTACTCTCTTGTACTGTTCTTGTCGATTTGTGTCCCAATCTTCAGCGTTGTTATCAGCCTCTGGTTCTACCACACCGAGTTCTAAGTCCATAGGCAGCCTTCCCGGTCTTGCTCTCATAAGGTAGGCTGGAGTGCAGTTGGTGGAACTTACTGGGATGTGGTTGTACAAGTCGACCAGGTCAGGTAACAAGTCTGGCCACCGATTTCTTTCTTCCAGGGGTACAGTTTTCAGTAAATCCATGACAATGTGATTCATCTTTTCACAAAGGCCGTTGGTCTGAGGGTGGTATGGTGTTGTTCTGATCTTTTTACATCCATACAATTGACAAAATTCCTGAAACAATTCAGCTTCGAATGCAGGACCTCGATCAGTCAGCACCTGCTCCGGATATCCGTGTGGTCTGCAGAAACTTGCTTGGAAGGTTCTTGCTGCTGTCTCTGCTGTCAGATCTTTGACAGGGGCGACCACCAGAAACCGGGAATAGTGATCCACCATGGTCAGGGCATATGTGTATCCTGACCTGCTTGGGGACAACTTGACGTGATCCAATGCCACGATCTCCAAGGGACGAGTCGTCCGGATAGGCTGCAAGGGTGCCTTCTGGCTACTGTAGTCTTTTCGCCTGAGGCCACAGGGTCCACGGTTCCGGCACCACTTCTCGATGGAGCTGCGCATCCCTACCCAGTAGAACCGGCACCTCAACAGGGTCTCCAGCATTCTCCAGCCAAAGTGTCCTGCTTGATCGTGGTATGCTTCCAGCACCATTTGGATGTCTGCTCTCGGGACCACTATTTGCCAAACCATCTCATGGGTCCTTGGGTCGACGTATCTCCTGCACAACTTCTCACGGTATATGAACAACCGGCTTCTCTCGTTCCACAGGAGCTTTGCTGGCATGGATGCATCTTTCTCCAAGGAGGAACCTTCCTGTTTTATCAACTCCTTGATACGGCTGACCACGGGATCGCTGTCCTGAGTCTCCTTCCAGCTGTGATGAGGTAAAGGGTTCAACATCTCACCACACCGCTTCCTGTAGACTCGTTGCTCTTGGACCATCCCATTTCGGTGGAACGCAGGTAGCTCGATTTCTTCCAGATCGTCTGACTCTTCCTCCGTGTCAGATTCATGCGGCATTCTGGACAAGGCGTCCGCGTTAGCATTTTTACGGCCCGCTCTGTATTTGATGGTAAACTGGTAGTTTGATAACCGAGCCATCCAACGTTGCTCCATGGCTCCCAGCTTGGCTGTTTCCAGATGCGTCAAGGGGTTGTTGTCTGTAAACGCAGTGAACCGGTTGGAGGCAAGGTAATGTTTAAATCTTTCGGTAATGGCCCAGACCAGCACCAGGAACTCCAGTTTGAAGCTGCTATAGTTTTCCGGATTCCTCTCAGTTGGCCTGAGTTTTCTGCTGGCATATGCGATGACTTTTTCTTGGCCGTTCTGCTTCTGACTGAGGACCGCTCCTAATCCTTCGTTACTGGCATCTGTGTATAGCAGGAACGGTTGGCTGTAATCTGGGTAGGCTAAGATTTCATCGCCGGTAAGGATCTCTTTCATCTCTTTGAATGCCTCAGCTTGTTCTTTTCCCCAATTGAATGGAAGGTTTCTGCTCTTAAGAGGTTGTCCTACCAGGAGGTCCTGCAAAGGTGCCGCTTTCTTAGTGTAATCTTTTACAAACCTCCTGTAGTAACCTGTTAATCCCAGGAACTGACGCACCTCTTTTAAGTTCTTCGGCTCTGGCCATTTCTGAATAGCTGTGACCTTTTCGGGGTCCGGCGCTACTCCTTCGGAACTGACAATGTGTCCCAAGTACTGTACCTTCCGTTTGAGCAGGTGGCATTTAGAGGGCTTTAGTTTCATCCCAAACTTGGACAATGACTCAAATACCTCCGCCAGGTGCTTCAGATGATCTTCATATGTCTTAGAGTACACAATTACGTCGTTCAAGTACAGCAGCACAGTTTCGAAGTTGAGATGTCCCAGACAGCTCTCCATCACCCTCTGGAATGTTCCTGGGGCACTGCTGAGACCAAACGGCATCCTATCGAACTCGCAGAGTCCCATTGGGGTGGTGAAAGCAGTTTTCTCCCGGTCCTCCTCAGCCACAGCCACTTGCCAGTACCCACTAGTAAGGTCGAGGGTAGAAAAGTAGTTAGCCGTTTTCAGAGCAGCTAAGGATTCCTCTATACGTGGTAATGGGTATGCATCTTTATGTGTTATACGATTTACTTGCCTATAGTCTACACACATTCGCATGCTACCATCCTTTTTCTTCACTAGAACCAGAGGTGCTGCCCAGGGGCTACAACTATCCCTTATCACCCCGGCTTTCTTCATGTCGCGCAGCATTTCCTTAGCTTTCTGATAATGGGCTGGAGGTATAGGCCGGTACCGCTCTTTGATGGGAGGATGACTGCCTGTAGGGATATGATGCTGTACTCCCTTAATGGTCCCAAAATCAAGTGGGTGCTTGCTAAATACTTGTGCGTACTCTTGTACCACCCGTAGTACCCCCTGTTTCTGGTGGACGGAAGTGGTGTCTGTCCCAATATGAAGCTGCTGACACCAGTCCGCTACCGGGGTTGCCGGATCATTATCCTCCGCTGGCTGGCGGGAGGCTAAGGACTCGGTTGTGAGGATAGAATTATTATCTACGGCATGTAATTTAGCAACTGTAGCATAACGTGGCAAATTTACTTCATCGTCCCCCCAGTTGAGAAGTCGTACTGGTACTCTCCCATTTACTACTTCCACTACCCCTCTAGCAATCATGAGTGTAGGTCTGTGTTCTGAGCGATGGGTTCTACTACTGCTTGGTAGTTCTGTCCTCTCAGACCCATGGCTGCTCTACACCATATTAACATTTCACTCATTGGGGGTATTACAATGGGGTTCGAGTCTGTGACCCGTACATTACCGATTTCACCATCTGTAAGCTTCGCTTGCTGCTGGCACATCAGGGCCCGGGATCTCCCTCTGGATCACTCCCTTCTGCTTTGGCTTGGCAACTTCAGCGAGCTGTTGGAGCAAAAACACAACTTCTCCCAGACAGTTACTGATAACGTTAGTACCTAGTATCACATTTAAGGCATTCTCCTCATTTACAGTCTTTACCACTAAAAGTCCCTGATCCTTCAGCTCCACCCTGCCCACTTTTACATTTACGTTTTTGGCTCCAATTACTTCAACAGGGAGACCATTGGTAGCGTACACTGTCAAGTCAGGGCTCGGGGGCTGGAGGCTGTCCATGGACCAAAATTTATTGTAAAGGACGTCAGGTATGATGGTCACCTGAGATCCCGTGTCCAGCAGTGCAGGGATTGCAATCCCATCCAGAATCATGGACAGGTAGGGCCGTCCACCCACGAACCTGCGGTTCCAGTCTAAGGGGCCTGATGAGTCTACTCCTGGGTGTTGGCCCTCTGACCCAGGATCGGCTCGTTTAAAGGACATTGCTGAGCCATATGACCTTTTTGGTTGCAGCGGTAGCAGACGATCTCCGGCGAGGATGGTGTTGCTCCGGAGTCGCTCCTGGGGGTGGCGTGGTCCTCCTCCGGTGTGGCGACGTCCTCCATTTCCTCCGGTTCATCCAACGGACATCCTCCGGACAGTCGGCTAGTAGGATCTTTCCTCCTTCCTCTTTCGCAGTTGCAGGGCATCCATTACAGTGGCCAAGTTCTTAGTCAGCTGGCGCACTTCTGAGCGTAGACATTCCAATTCACTAGGGGGCGCCACCTGCGTTTTAGCTTCTGCCACCTGCGGAGAAAAGGTGGGTACTGCCGGCTTAAGAGTGGCTTCACCCGGGTGATACTGCTTTGCCACCTCAGGCTTTTCCAGGGGTCGCAGTCCCTTTATTGCCATGTCCTTTAGAGCATCAAAAGTGGCATCTGGATGATCCAAGGACCACCAGTTTACAGTCCTGCTTTCCTCTGGAGACCTTAGTCCCCACACGAATTGCTCTTTTAACATTTGGCTCTCATCAATGGGACTTGTGGGGTTAGCCTGTTTGAGAGCTCGCAGGGCCCCCTGTAGTCGGCAGGCGTAGTCCCTAATACTGTCACCCGGTCCCTGGAAGCACTGATAAAATGCCATCCGGAGATCCGTTTCTGTGTGGTCCTCGAAGATGGCCTGTAGCTTTAAGAGTATCGCAGGTACCGACTCCTGGCTGCAATGGGCCAAGTCTCTACTTCTCTCTCAGCCGCACCAGCTAACTGTCCTATTACCACAGCAGCTTTTGCTTCTCAGTCATGGAGTACATATCCAAAATACTACATATTTTCCGTTTAAATCCTGGCAGGGTGCCTGGCTCGCCGCTGTACTGGGGGAGCCACTTCGCTCCAGGCATGTATGGGAGGGTTAGCGGCATTAGCGGGACCACCGGGCCAGGTGAGGGGCCTGCACCCCCATCCTGCGGTACGACGCCAAGCGGTAGGCTATTGGGGCCTCCGGCGGGGGCCGCTCCGTCTGCCGGTTGCTGCGACATATTGGTGCCCCCTTGGTTAATCTGAGCCTACCTCTTTTGCAGGCTGCAGCGTCGCAGGCACAGCGGTGGAGACAGGACCTTCGTAGCAGGCACAGCGGTGGAGACAGGACCTTCGTCGCTGGACTGTGATGTCAGAGCGTTCACTTCCTGTTTCACAGGACCTGCCGCCGCGTCAGAGCTGGGGGCGGAGCCAGGCAACAGCGCGCTTTTACAGGTACGCCCCCCTTCTTCACCAGCGCCTGAGGGCGCGAATTTTGCGGTAAAGATGGCGGTATTTTGGCGCCAACACAGCAAACAGTCTTTTTCTCACAAAACAGTTCAATAGACACACAGGACTCACAATTGCAAGTTTCGCATCCTGTTCGTGACGCCAAAGATTGAGTCGCACTTAGTACCAGGGCAATGGGGTACTCGGCACCGAGCCCATGAAAGTCTATGGGGTTTGTCACTGGCAGCAGGACTCGGTCCGTGGCCCTGGGCGCTCATACAATGGGGGATATTTACAGGGGATTATTTAGGATAGGTAGTTCGTGACGCCACCTGTGGTCTCTGGTAAATTGTACCAGCGCTGCTATAAGGGTCTTCACAGGGGATGTTATGGGGCAGCTGGGTGGTAAGTCTCCCACAGGTGAGACTGGTCCCTGGAAGTCTATGGTGGTGATGATGTAGGGTGTAGATAAAGATTCAGTCACACACATTGCAGTTTCTTTCCATACCTTTTACTGGCAGATGACTCAAGCAGATCCTGGGGAGCTGGTCGGGGTGGAGAATGCACATTCGGGTAACCGCTGAGCAGGTTAGAGGCCTCCTTTACTTCGAATGTAGGTGAGTCCAACTTGCCTGAAGCGAAGTTAACTCTGAATCTCCAGCTTTCTCAATAGCTATACTGCCTGGCCAACGTTGTGGTGGAAACTTCTAAGTGGTGAAAACTAAGTCTATATTTGCTGATCAGGCTAGACTCCTGTTTTCCCTGTCTCCGGTTACGTATTGACACTTAGGGCTGCTCTCTGAGACCTGTAGTCCAGATGCCTCCGGTAATCTTGTTACTAAGCTTGAAACTGTAGCAACGCCTCGGACTCCGGTGTCCGGCAATTTAGTGCAGGCAATCCAATACCTAAAGCACTTCTCTATCTTCTCCACTGCCCTTCGCCCTGCTCTCGCTCTTAGCACAAGCAATTGTAACTTCGATGGTAATGTCAGCTTTCTTCTAGAGCTCGCTGAGCAGCTCTCAGTATCCTCCTTCCTCCAGCTTCTGTTGAGGTACTGATTAAGGGTAGCTCTGACTAGGCTAGGATGATCCACTTCACCCGTACTAGCCTCCACTTGCTTGTCAGGTGAGCTACGTTAGCTCTGCGAGGATTCAGTCCTCCCTTCTCTCTCTCTCCAAGTCCAGACTCCACTGGACTGAACTGCACTGTCCGAAGACAGGAAACTGACTGAACTGAGATTGCTAAGTGTCACTTCCTCTTGTACCCCTGATGGGTGTGTCTAAAAGTGTGAGTGACAGTGAATGATAACAAGCTTTTGTGGTTACCTTCCTGTGCATTCTCCTGGATTTTATGCGTGTGCCTGCGTAGCTGGGCTACACACTATATATTATATATATATATATATATGTGTGTGTGTGAATGACTCAAATTGAATCTGTGCACAATAATAACATACGAAATAATTGCAAATAATGAAACTGCAACACAATGATTGTACAATAAATCAATACATAAATTAGTATAGTGCACTAAAATAACCAACCTTGCTAAATAGTAGACAAATAATAAGTCCTAATGGCCAGTACTCACAGATGTTAAATATAACACATGAATAAGCACCCCACAAAGTAGCCAAAAGAATGACCCTAAGGGTGAGTTTCCACGATCAGTAAACGCTGCGTGTTTGGCGCTGTGCGCTGGCGCAGCGCCAAACACGCAGCGTCCAGATGTTACAGCATAGTGGAGGGGATTTTAAGAAATCCCGTCTCCACTATGCGTAACAACACGCAGGTGGCAGACCTGCGTAAACGGACATGCGGCGCGTCTTTTCAGACCGCAGCATGTCCTCGCGTGTTGCGGCGACGGTGCGTCGCCGCAACAGAATTTCACACAGGGCTATGTAGCCCTGCGTTCTTTCCGGAGGTGTTCCGGAGGTGTCCTGAACACCTCCGGAAAGAGCGCGCGTCATAAAGGGGGCGGGGCTTAGACGGAGCGGAATTTCCGCTCCGTCCAAAGCGCTGTGGTTCCGGACCGTGGAACCACAGCCTAATAGATCAAAACAAGGGGTCCAATATAAGGTGATGTTAATCTCCAAAGTGGAGCAATCATGCGGACCCTAACATAGCCACTGAAAAAATCCTCAGAGGCTGTAGAATGCCAGCAATGGATAAAAAAATGGCTCACATGTGATAAATGGCACAAATGGGGTCCAAATGGTGAAGGGAGCAGAGACCAGACCAGAAATGATAGCAGGGCCCAGCGGCATGGAACCCCACGTGTATCGCCGTTACAAGGACGGCTTCCTCAGGGGAAAGTGACGAGTCTATTAACAAAGCTCGTATAAATACCTGATGTAACAACATAATAACTGGCAGGTGTGTGGAGAGCTCAGGATAGAGACCGGAAGTAAAGCAGAAAGTGAGCGCCAGGCAGACGTCTCTGCCGACAGTAAACACTGCGACAGCCTCAGTAAGACGCTGCACAGCGGTTACTATGGTGAAAAATAAGGCGCATGCGCAGCTCCCAGAAGCAAGGTATTAGAAATTGAAAGAGACGCTGCAGAGCGGTTCATATGGAGAATGGTAAGGCACGTGCGCAGCTGAACAGGAACAGGGATTTAGAGACAAAAAGGTCAGGGGCAGTGGCAAGGAATGGAATATCACCATGAAATAAGTATGAGGCCGGGATCACACATGCGAGAAACACGGCTGAGTCTCGCATGTGAAATCCCAGCTCTGGCGCCGGCACTCGGGAGTGGAGTGTGTGGCTGCATGTATTTATATGCAGCCGCTCGCTCCACTCCTGAGTGCCAGCGCCAGAGCTGGGATTTCACATGCGAGACTCAGCCGTGTTTCTCGCATGTGTGATCCCGGCCTAAGGCCGGTGTCACACACAACCACAAAAAATCGGTCCGTTTTAGACGGTCGACAATCGGATCAAAATAAAAACATCACACATCCTTCTGGCATCCGATTTTCCTTCAAAGATGCGATTTAATCGCATGTGTGTGTACCTTGTAACATCCGATTTTCATCCGACTTGCGAGATTTTCTCGCAGGCTTGCAAAACTGACATATAATGGATACAAAAGAATAGTATTTAAATGCCAAAAGAAAGAATAGATATATACACATAGAGCACATATATATATATATATATATATATATATGTCATTGTGACATGTATATATACATATATTTATAGTTCTTACACTTCTACATACTGTTATAGCCGCTAATTCAATTGCCGGCTTCAGTGAAATCACAGAAGCCGACATGAAATGATACATTGTTTCCACACATTTAACCATGTAATTTCATATATTTTTTTATATGTTTGAAACATACAATTACATGAGTATATGTGTGCTAAATTTCAGACATGTAGGGGTTAATTAAAGGTGTAAATTCGTTGAAAAAAAATGCGTGGGCTCCCGCTGTATTTTCTCCACCAAACAGACAAAGCAAAGCGAGTGGGGGCAGATAATAATAGCCTAGGGAGGGTACATTTTTTTTGTGCCCCCCCTGGCTACTAACATCTGCCCCCAGACACCCCAGAAAGGGCAAATCTATAATTAGATTCGCCCTTTCTGGCACTTTGCCCGTCTATTCCCATTGCCCTGTAGCGGTGGCGAATGGGTTAATAAGGGGTTAAAATGACCTTGCAATTGAAAGGTCACTTTAAGCCAGATTAATAATTGAGAGCTGTCAATTAGACAACTATCAATTATTAATCCTATTGTATGAAAGAAAAATCAAACACACACAGTTTAATAAAAAATAAGTTTAATGAAATAATCACACAGTTTTTGACCATATTTTATTTTCCTGCTAAAACCATTTCCTGTAATAAAAATAAAATAAAAAAGCAAAATTATACTTACCAATCCGATGTACAGTCAGGTCCCACGCTGTAATCCATCAGAAAGGGTTAACAGGTTACAGGTCGCAGAGAGCTAATAATGCTGTCTCAGACCTGTATTCCCCTGAATGAATAAGTTCCTCTCCCAGCGAAAGTAGAGGAATAGATTCATGAATGGAGCTTAATTGATTTATTGGCAATTTAACTGTAGTGACCTGACCTAAAGGGAAAGTGGACACAATCAATTAAGCTTCATTCATGAAACACATCCTCTCCTGTCGCCAGGAGAGGAACTTATTCATTCAGGAGCTTTGAGCTGAGCATGCAGGATTACTTGCAGTGCTTGGCTCAAAGCTAGTTAACCCTTTGTGAAGGATTACAGCGTGGGACGTGACAGATCAGCGGAATAGGTAAGAATAATGTTTTATTTATTTTTCTTTATTTTAGGAGATCAATGGCTTCGCACGGATTAAGTGTAAAATAAAATATGGTCAAAAAAATGTGTTTTTATTTCATTAAAATTATTTATTCTTAAAGTGTGTGTGTTTTTTTATTTACTTCAATAGGATTAATAATTGATAGTTGTCTAATTGACAGCTATCAATTATTAACCTGCCTTAAGGTCACCTTTCAATAGCAAGGTGACAGTAAGGTGAGATTAACCCATTCGCCACCGCTACAGGGCAATGGGAATAGACGGGCAAAGTGCCAGAAAGGGCGAATCTAATTATAGATTTGCCCTTTCTGGGGTGTCTGGGGGCAGATGTTAGTAGCCAGGGGGGGCACAAAAAAAATGTACCCTCCCTAGGCTATTATTATCTGCCCCCACTCGCTTTGCTTTGTCTGTCTGGTGGAGAAAATACAGCGGGAGCCCACGCATTTTTTTTCAACGAAATTACACCTTTAATTAACCCCTACATGTCTGAAATTTTGCACAAATACACTCATGTAATTTTATGTTTCAAACATATATAAAAATACATGAAATTACATGGTTAAATCTGTGGAAACAATGTATCATTTCATGTCGGCTTCTGTGATTTCACAAAACCCGGCAATTGAATTAGCGGCTATTACAGTATGTAGAAGTCTAGGAACTATAAATATATGTATATGTACATGTCACAATGACATGTATATATATATGTATGTATTCTATGTGTATATATCTATTCTTTCTAGTCTTTATTAAAGCTGTCAGTGTGATTTTACAGTATAGCAGGGGATGAATTGCCGGCTTTTCTAAAGGACACCGATGCGATTTCATCGCAAGTCACACATGCGGTCCGTTTGTAATCAGATTTTTCATCGCTCCCATAGACTTGCATTGGCGATTGTCGACCGACAATCGGTGACAATCACAGCATGCTGCGATTGTACACGGACGTTTAAAACGGACCACAAAAAATCTGATACTGGGAGCTGCTCCATAGATTAACATAGGTCCGACTGCAATGCGATTTTTCATCGCATTGCAGTCGTCCGATTCTGTCGCCAGTGTGACGCCGGCCTAACATGAAAACACAGCAATTACAATCAAAGCAACTGGATTGCCCATATATGAAAAAATGGCAATAATTCATTATGAAAAAAGAAAAAAACAAGAAAAAAAAATCATAATGATAAGGAAAAAGGAAATGCATAAAAAAACTGTATATTTTTTTGATAATGGAAAATTATTGTAAAGAAAAAGAATATATATATACAAAATAATAATGAAACAAAAAAAAGAAAAAATAAATAATAAAAAATAAATAAAATAAAAAAATAATAAAAAAATGAATAAATGAAGACAAAGTCAAAAATAGAATAAAAACTAATATGTAAGTGAAGAAACAAAACACAAAAGACAAAACAGAAGAAAATAAAATAAAAAATAAAAAAATATGTAAAAATAAAAAATAAATAAAAAATAAAAATAAAAAATAAATAATAAAGAAATAAGAAAAATTAATTAAACGTATAAATGATAAACAAATTATAAATCAAGAAAATAAAATAAAACAAAACAACACAAAAAGAAAATAAAAAACAAAATCCATAAATGATGAATCCATAATGCATTCCAATCCATGTCAGTTGCAACGAAGGGTAAAAATGGATCCTATATATGAAATCCCATGTTCAGAAGACGTCAATGCCGATGAGAGTTCCAGATAAAGAGTGATGTCAAACGTTCTTGATCACGTAGAAAATCCATAGAGTTTTAGGGCAATGCCTCACTAAGTACTGCATACCAGTTCCACTGATCAGAGGGCATGATGAAAACAGTGACAATAACCCTAATGGCAAAAAATGGAAATCTGAAAGGAAAAAAGTCAAAAAAGGGGGAATTAATATGACCAAATTAAAAACTACCCAAAAGCCAAAATGGCACTGATACAAAATAACCTGAATTTGCACCAGTCTAGTTGGATGTAAAGAGATCGCCAAAAATCAATCTAACCAAAACCTGATAAACGTAGCCCATGAACATTAGCCCAAAAAACCTGTGAATAACAGATCTTCATTGATGCCCTGGGGTGCCACAGACTGCAGCAAGAAAATCCATCTTGCCTCAATCTGCAATAGTTTCTGTCCAAGGGACCCTCTCTGTCTGAACCAAGGACATTTTCCAAACCAAACACTCGAGTACCCGACAGTGTACCCGCATAGTGAGCGAGATAATGGGAAGCCACTGAAGTAAGCGTATTACCCTTACGAACGTCCGTTGCCGCCAAACTGATGGTAGAGAAATGTTTTTGTATTCTCCTACGCATCTCCTGTGAAGTTTGCCCCACGTATACCTTAGGGCATGGACATACAATGGCATAAATGACGTTAGCCGTCTTACAGTTGATGTATGTTTTGAGTTTGTGTTGAGCATGAGTAACCGGATGACAGAAAACATCCCGTGTTGGTAACATGAATGGACAAATGTTACAACTTCCACAAGAGAAGGAGCCCCTCAGACGGCTACCACGGTTCAGCCGAACTGTGGGTCTCCTATAGTGACTATTAGTCAAAATGTCCCTCAAATTGGGTGCACTCCTCGCGGTTAACAAGGGCTGTTCACTAACAACCTGTGCCGTTGTTAAATCAGTAGTCAGAATATCCCAATGTTTCTGCAATACCTGCCTTACCTGCGGCCAATGCGTGCTGTAGGTAGTGATAAATCGAGTCTGATTTGCCACGGGTTTGTTGTTCGGGTTCAGCAATGCTGCTTGGGATTGTCCACTAGCTCTCTGGAAAGCCTGAGAAATGTGTCCTCCTGAATCTTGTAGTAAGCTCCCAAGCTTCACGACGGAAATCAGAGTCCTCTGTGCAATTCCTCCTGACTCTAAGAAATTGGCCCACAGGGACCCCTTTCTTGGTGTGGCTAGGATGAAAACTGTGGTATTCCAGCAAACTGTTGGTGGCAGTGGGTTTTCGATATAAAGATGTTGATAAGATGCCATTCCGACAGTGTAAGGTAAGGTCCAGAAAATTGACTGCAGAAGATGAAAAATTATAAGTCAAAAACATGTTCAAAGCATTATTGTTCAGGTCACCCAGAAAGACCAAACATTCTGCATGGGAGCCTGACCAAATAAAGAAAATATCGTCAATGAATCTGGACCACTGGCGTACCTTGTGTTTGAAACACTCTGAGGTGTATACCACTGTCGCCTCCCACCATCCTAAGAACAGATTTGCAAAAGCTGGGGCACATCTGGCCCCCATGGCCACACCTGAAACCTGGAGGTAATAATTTCTGTCAAACAAAAAGAAATTGTGCCTCAGAACAAAATCCAAAAGGTCAATCAAAAAGGAATCATGCATCCTATCAGAGTTGGGAAGCTGATCCAAGAAAAAGAGGATAGCCCTCATACCATCCTCATGATTGATATTCGAATATAAAGATTCCACATCACATGTAATCATTATTTCACCTGGAGCTAGGGCAGCACCCTGATTAACTGAGATGAAGTGCGAAGAGTCCCTAATGTAAGAGGGCAACCCCAAAACCAACGGCTGTAGAAAGAAATCAATGTATATGCATGCCTTTTCGCACAAACTACCAATGCTGGAAACAATTGGTCTCCCAGGAGGCACATTCATGTCCTTGTGGACTTTGGGCAACATGTAGAAGGTGGAGGTCACAGGTTGCTCCACCCAAATGAAATCACGTTCACTTCGATCAATGATACCCAATTCAAAGGCCCTGTCAATCAAAGATCTCAGTTTAACAGAATATGGGCCAGAAGGATTAGAAGGGAGCCTGTGATATAATTTAGGGTTGCCCAATTGCCTGTGTGCTTCCTGCTGATAGAGAACATGGGGCCACAACACTATATTTCCCCCTTGTCCGCTTCTCTGATGACAAAGTTTTGGTTACCTTTGAGACTGGCCAAGGCAGATTTCTCAGATGGTGTGAGATTTGAAGCAAATGGTATCCTTGAGGGTAAGGCCTCTATGTCCTTCTTGACCATCTCAAAGAAAATTCGTACCGCCGGTACAATAGAAAAGGGCGGAGAGATGCGGGATTATTCCTGTGTGGAAATCTAGGTCTGGTAGTATCCATATCATTCTCACGTAAAAGCTCCATGAGATCCTGAAAGACCCTCTCATCAGTGTGTTCCAAAAAAGGGGAATCCAGTGGCCTGTTATGCAGTACCTGAAGGACTATCTTCCTACAAAAAAGAAACAAGTCTTTGATGAGTGTGAATTTACCAGCATGCTGAACAGGCGAAAAAGTAAGCCCCCTGGCCAGAACTGAACGCTCGGCAGAGGATAATACATGTTGGGACAAATTGATAATTTGAAAGGAATCCATGGCATTGGTACTATTATACTCACCGGTGACTGGTGGTGTGGTAGTCCCTATTTGCGATGTTGTCTCCGTGGGTAATACCGTTGAGGTCTGTGCCCCCTGTTCCTGGTCACCCGGGCAAACAGTCCTGCGCCTCCTGCGCCCTCTCCTGGTCCTGGATCGGATTCGCTTTCCGCGGAAGATAAAAATCACTGGACGTGTGCCCTTCTTGAGAAGACCGATCCCTTGTGTTGGAATTAGTACCACTAGCAAAGGTATGGTTATCAGCCAAAACCCGGCGCCGATTTTCTTGGTGCCCCAGTTGAACACCCTGTGTTGCTCAAAATCAGACTTATCTCTCAAAAATTTTGATTTCTTCCGGGTCATGATTTCCTTATCGTATTTGTCCAATACCTCCTGTAGCTTGGCTTTGAAAGGCTGAACTTGTGTAATGGCATCAAAATTGTTCAACTTCCCCTCAAGGGTTTTAATATCTGAGTTGACCTGGGCCAAAAGCTCTCTATCGTGTGTAATTAATAAATTAATCAAAATTTGGGAACATCGCAATAAACCCTGTTCCCAATTAGCACGAAAAGTGGGAGAGGGCTCCAAGGCTGGAAAAAGGGAAACCCTGAGTCCTCGAGGTACCATATTCAACTTCAGATATTCTTCTAAACAGCGAATATTCCATAGTAATCTAATACCCTGTTTCTGTGTAGAAATAAGATTGGTAGTAAGAGAAGAAAAATCCGAGTCCACTACAATGTCAGGTGAATCCAAGAACACTTTGGAAGCTGAGGCCTTCCAAGCCACTTCTCTCGCGTCCCAATCCATAACACTAAACAACACTGCCAAAGATAACAATAATATTCCAAACACCAGAATGGATTGCGTGCTACCAATCAGAAAGTACCAAAAAAGTACAGAAAACCTAAGGATAGGCATCCATATCTTAATCCTTGTAGCGCCAGCGTCCCTGCATGAATCTCTCCTAACCCGGCAGGGATGCTGGCTCACTCCCCGCTGCGACCCCCATCCCACACTTCCTCCTCCTTCTCCGGCTGCTGCCCGGGTGCTGCGCATGATGTGCAGATCCCCTGGCACTGTGCTTAGGGCATGAGAGCGCGCGCTCCTTGCTTCTTCCTAAAGTGTCCCCAGACATTTAAGGCACCTCCACCTGAATGGAAGTGCCTGAGCAATTTGTATAGTTAGTCCCTTGCACGCTTGCTTGTTGTTAGGTCCCTAGCACCTGACAATCAGTCTACCTGTCTAGTACATGTCAGCGCATACTTGCCTTGTCTCTCTGTATATCAGCCAAACTAGCCGTACCAGCCTGCACCTGCCAATGCCTATCTGTATATCAGCAGTGTGTCGACCCGCCACCACAATTGTGGGTTACCAGGGCAATGGGGTACTCAGAGCCGAGCCCGTAGAAGTCTATGGGGATCTTGTCACAGGTAGCTGTGGCTCGGTCTGTGGCCCGGGCGGTCTGGCGTATGTTGGAGATATATTTACAGGGGATTGATTATGTACAGTTCGTGACGCCACCTGTAGTGTTCTGGTAATTAGTACCAGCGCTGCTGTAGATCTCTGAGGGGATGGTGAGGCAGCTAGATGTCAGGTCCCCTACAGGTGGGACTGGTCCCTCAAAGTCTATGTGAGTAGTGAAGTCGAGTGCGGTTAAAGAACACAGTCTCACACGGTCAGCGTCTTTCCATACCTTTACTTGCAAGATGTTAAGGCAGGTCCCAGGGAGGCTGATCCAAGGAGAGTGTATCTTGAGACGGCAGCTGGACAAGTTAGGGGCCTCCTTTATCTCCAATATGACGAGTGCAACTAGCATGGAGCGTAGTTCCCTCAATTCTCCAGCTTATCCAAAGCTGTACCTGCCCAGTCAGCTTAGTGTTAGGGGCCTTCCTGTGAAGGAGCTGAATCCTTACGTGGTCCTGCAGAACTCCAAAGTCTTCACTCCCCCTGACCCCAGCTACGTACTGACTATAAGGGGCTTGTCTGCCGCGACCTAGGGTCCGGTAGATTCCTGGTTTTCCTGTCACCGTGCCTGAAACAACAATGACTCTTCGGTCCCCAGTGACCGGTAGTAACGTGCTGGACTTCTGTAATCCTGTAGCACTAATTCTATAATCCACTTGCCTTTCGCCTTGTCCACGCTTGTAACATAAGCACTCTTACTAGCCCAGGGTCGAGCAGTCACTTCTTTCCTTTTCCTTCCAATGAAGTCAGCCACGGATGCTCAGTTATCACAGGCAGGAGCACGTCACTGTACCTGATACCGTCCTCTAGACAGGAATGCTGATGACTTTCCGTGCTATTACTTCTCCTTTCTTCAATGGGTGCTGAGAGGGTGATACAGCTCTGACCAGACTAAGGTGTATTCCAAACACCTATACCAGACTCCACTAAATGAACTGGGATGAAGCAGGCTAGACTCTTTACTCCCTCCAAACGTCTTCTCACAGATGTCTAAGCTCTACTCCACACGTCCTCACTGTCCAAAGACAGGAACTAGAATCTTCACTCTAACACTTACTACTTTGACCACTCCTCTAGAGTACACTTCACTACCCTAGGGGTGTGTCTAATGTGTGTAGAGTGAATGCATATTGAGCATTAAGCCGCCGTCTCGCCATACACTCTCCAGGGTACTGCGTGTGCCTACCACCAGGGCTACACATTCCCCCATGGTAAACGACAGCACTCCCGGGCTGTGAAATACAAAAGACATTTTTGTTTATGCAATAACATTTAACAATAACATCTTCCCATCCGGGAGGTAAGAATACTTTGAACGTTACAAACTTTAATACAAAAATACAAATAGTATCAAATGACATTCAATAAATAAATATACAAGATACTTGTGAAGGACCCGCACCAAACCTTCAACGTGGGTCCTGGGTGGGCTGCAGGACGTCCAATTGCAGACCTCACTCAGTGCCACACCACACGGGTTTTGTTTTTCAGAGGTAGTTATGGATGGTTTTTTGTAAAACCAAGAGAAAGCACCGAAGCGCAACTATGTACAAGAAAGTTCTGGGTTAGCATAGTCCTCAACCTCAAAAGTCCATTTGCAAAGGAAGACATATCACATTAAATCACATTATCAAAGTGCAACTGTTTTTCATCTATCATTTACCAATTATCAACTACCAATTACCCAGCCGGGCATTCTATAATCAGAAATATATATTCACTATATATAACCTGTGCAAAACTTTTTCAAAAACATTTTAAACTTTTTGCTATAGTACTGATGGTAGACCCGATATGGATCTCACCAACCCTTTACTATTTATTCATTTTCTGCAAATACTTTTTCCACTACATTTTCCACCCCGGGGGCTGGAACGATGCAATGAGCCCTTGATCCCAAGACCAGCAAATCATGTGCTGCGATCAGGGTCTGGGTTGCGACAGTTCTGGTGCGAACCTCCAGGGGCGCAACTGGTACAGTCTCTCCACATGACACCGATTGCGTCTCAATTACTGTTAATGATATAGACCGCGTTAGGGATTGCGATCTAGACTGGGTCGCATGTGGCGATGTAGAGGTGACTTTAATTCGTGATGCACTCTGGGTCGCTAGTTGCGATGACTTTGAAGGGGGCGATGCTGGGGCACGGCCGGATGCTGCTTGAGCTGGAAACGGGGACGCTGCGGCAATGGTGACGGTACCGGCGTCTGGGACGGGGTCGCGGACGATGGCGACGTTCAGGGCATACCACCCCTTCATTCCCCAATGCCGCGTATAGGTGACTATATCTCCGTTTACTAAGTCCCTCCCGGGATGACCTTGCGGCAGGTGAGATTCCACGTCACGCCTGCTGACGAAGACCCCCGGGTAGAGGCCCGGTTCACGGATAAAGCCCCAGCCCTTCCGGAGCTGGAACTCAGTCACACACCCCCGCCGCCGCGGTTCCCGTAAGGTACCTTTGTCGCGACGGACAGTCTCCTTGTCGGCAATCAGCTCGGCATACTGTCGCTGGCGGTTCTTCTGGATTTCCCGCTCTTCCTCCTGCTGGCGCCTCTTCGTCTCCTCACGACTCTGCCATTCTTGCTCCCACTGGGCGGTGTAGGCGACGTCATCCAGGCGCGCCATTTCGTCCCAGTCGTCCCAGTCGATGTCTGGTAGTGACGGACAGGACCCCTCCGGTGTCCCTGCCGGGGACCGATAATCTGCTGCGGCCTCTTGGCCGGGCGGCCGTTCCGGGATTGGCTGTACCTCCTCAACCTCCTCCGCATCCACCGCTTCACCAGTGGGATCGGGAACGGTACTTTCGGGGGCAGCCTCCGGTTGCTCCTTCGCCTTGGGCAGCAGACTTTTCGGTTTTTGGAATCGTGGGGGTTCGTTGAGGGGAGAGGACGCCGTGTTCGTCATTTGCCACTTCAGCAGGTTACATCGGCGTCTCTCTATCTCCTCCAGTCCAGGTTGGAACATTTTCTTTAGGCGTGAGTTCTCCTCCCGAACCTCTAACAACGCCTGTTGCAGGTGCAGGATTGCATAAGTCCTCCGATGCCGATGGCAGCTTGGCGGGGGCACGGGGCCTGCCTTCCTCCGCTGCCCCGCTCGGCTGCACACGTCCTGCCTCCATCATTTTCCAGAAGATTCTTTCTTCTTTCTGCGGAGACATCCGGTCTCTTCCGTGGAGGTGGGGTTTGCGTCTCCTCCTCCTCGCAGGGAAGGTGAAGAGGAGGCGGACCTCCTTTGCTGTAGGGCAGGACCGCATGTTGTAGTAGCACTTTGAGAGGGCAGGCATTTTCTTCGCGCCACAGGGGGGGTAGACGCCCACGAAGGTACGCCCACCTTCTTCTCCAGCGCCTGAGGGCGCGAATATGGCGACAAAAATGGCGATTTTGGCGCCAAAAGTGCAAACAGTCCTTTTCACAAAAACAAGTTCTTAGGCACGCAGGGCTCGCAATTTCGCGAGTTTCGCATCCTGTTCGTGACGCCAAGTTGTTGTGTCGACCCGCCACCACAATTGTGGGTTACCAGGGCAATGGGGTACTCAGAGCCGAGCCCGTAGAAGTCTATGGGGATCTTGTCACAGGTAGCTGTGGCTCGGTCTGTGGCCCGGGCGGTCTGGCGTATGTTGGAGATATATTTACAGGGGATTGATTATGTACAGTTCGTGACGCCACCTGTAGTGTTCTGGTAATTAGTACCAGCGCTGCTGTAGATCTCTGAGGGGATGGTGAGGCAGCTAGATGTCAGGTCCCCTACAGGTGGACTGGTCCCTCAAAGTCTATGTGAGTAGTGAAGTCGAGTGCGGTTAAAGAACACAGTCTCACACGGTCAGCGTCTTTCCATACCTTTACTTGCAAGATGTTAAGGCAGGTCCCAGGGAGGCTGATCCAAGGAGAGTGTATCTTGAGACGGCAGCTGGACAAGTTAGGGGCCTCCTTTATCTCCAATATGACGAGTGCAACTAGCATGGAGCGTAGTTCCCTCAATTCTCCAGCTTATCCAAAGCTGTACCTGCCCAGTCAGCTTAGTGTTAGGGGCCTTCCTGTGAAGGAGCTGAATCCTTACGTGGTCCTGCAGAACTCCAAAGTCTTCACTCCCCCTGACCCCAGCTACGTACTGACTATAAGGGGCTTGTCTGCCGCGACCTAGGGTCCGGTAGATTCCTGGTTTTCCTGTCACCGTGCCTGAAACAACAATGACTCTTCGGTCCCCAGTGACCGGTAGTAACGTGCTGGACTTCTGTAATCCTGTAGCACTAATTCTATAATCCACTTGCCTTTCGCCTTGTCCACGCTTGTAACATAAGCACTCTTACTAGCCCAGGGTCGAGCAGTCACTTCTTTCCTTTTCCTTCCAATGAAGTCAGCCACGGATGCTCAGTTATCACAGGCAGGAGCACGTCACTGTACCTGATACCGTCCTCTAGACAGGAATGCTGATGACTTTCCGTGCTATTACTTCTCCTTTCTTCAATGGGTGCTGAGAGGGTGATACAGCTCTGACCAGACTAAGGTGTATTCCAAACACCTATACCAGACTCCACTAAATGAACTGGGATGAAGCAGGCTAGACTCTTTACTCCCTCCAAACGTCTTCTCACAGATGTCTAAGCTCTACTCCACACGTCCTCACTGTCCAAAGACAGGAACTAGACTCTTCACTCTAACACTTACTACTTTGACCACTCCTCTAGAGTACACTTCACTACCCTAGGGGTGTGTCTAATGTGTGTAGAGTGAATGCATATTGAGCATTAAGCCGCCGTCTCGCCATACACTCTCCAGGGTACTGCGTGTGCCTACCACCAGGGCTACACAGCAGTACCAGCCAGCACCTCTTAGTGCCTATCTGTATACCTGTTGTACCAGCCAGCATCTGTGGTTCCTGTGTTCCTGCCATGCCTGCCTGTTTCAGCTGTAATCTCCTACCAGGCTGTTCCAGCTACCTATCCCTTTGGGTCAGCTGCCGTGCGTCTGTGGTCTGTCCTGGCGTAGCACCTGGTGTCCATCAGGAGTCAAGCCTAACCCCACCACCAGGGGCTCTAGTAAAGAGTCAGGTGCTCACCTAGTCACGCCACTCCAGGCTCATCTCGGACCACGGCACGGTCCTGCACTAATCTTTTGCTGTCCATTGAATTATGACAATGGGACTTGCCATGTACCGTAACCATAAACATGTGAGTTTACGAGCCATAAGGCTTGAAGACTAATTTCCTGAAATATTCTGTGCTGGTTACAACCTTCTTGATTTCCTTATATTTTGTTGGATGTTTACTTGTTTTGTTGCTATTCACAACATGATGCTACCCCAATCAAAAACAACCTGGTTCACACTAGTGTAATCATATTAGGGGACAAGTCACCGTATTCATCAAGATCAACATCCTCATTATCCATATCATATTATGATTGATATCAAAGTATTCTGGTTCCACCCCTGCATAACTTATCGATCTCTGATTGATATATTATATATATATATATATATATATATACACCATGTTCCAAATTATTATGCAAATTGGTTTTAAGTGTCTTGGCGTTTTTGTTTTTTTTTTGTAAATGAAACCCATTGATGGTATTGTGTCTCAGGGTTCTTTGGATCACTGAAATCAATCTCAGATACCTGTGATAATTAGTTTGCCATGTGAGTCCAATAAAAGGAAAACTGGATGTTCCACACTATTAAGCAGGCCAGAGTTTTCAAGTAACATGGGAAAGAAAAAGGATCTCTCTGCTGCTGAAAAGCATCAAATAGTGCAATGCCTTGGTCAAGGGATGAAAACATTAGATATTTCCCGAAAACTTAAGCGTGATTATCATACTGTTAAGAGATTTGTTGCTGATTCTGAGCACAGACGTGTTCGTGCTGATAAAGGCAGAATGAGGAAGGTTTCTGCCAGGCAACTTCATAGGGTTAAGAGAGCAGCTGCTAAAAAGCCATTGCAAACCAGCAAACAGATATTTGAAGCTGCTGGTGCCTCTGGAGTCCCTCGAACCTCAAGGTGTAGGATCCTTCAAAGGCTTGCTGTGGTGCATAAACCTACGATTCGGCTACCCCTAAACAGTGCTCACAAGCAGAAACAGCTGCAGGGTGCCCAGACATACATGAAGACTAATTTTCAAACAGTCTTGTTTACTGATGAGTATCGAGCAACCCTGGATGGTCCAGATGGATGGAGTAGTGGATGGTTGGTGGATGGCCACCATGTGCCAACAAGGCTGCGACGTCAGCAAGTAGGTGGAGTCATGTTTTGGGCCGGAATCATAGGAAAACAGCTGGTAGGGCCCTTTAAGGTTCCTGAAGGTGTGAAAATGATCTCTGCAAAGTATATAGAGTTTCTGACTGACAACTTTTTTCCATGGTATAAAAGGCAGAAACGTGCCTTCAGGAGCAAAATCATCTTCATGCATGACAATGCACCATCTCATGCTGCAAAGAATACCTCTGAGTCATAGGCTGCTATGGGCATAAAAGGAGATAAACTCATGGTGTGGCCACCATCTTCCCCTGACCTCAACCCTATAGAGAACCTTTGGAGTACCATCAAGCAAAAGATCTATGAGGGTGGGAGTCAGTTCACATCAAAACAGCAGCTCTGGGAGGCTATTCTGACTTCATGCAAAGAAATACAAGCAGAAACTCTCCAAAAACTCACAAGTTCAATGGATGCAAGAATTGTGAAGGTGATATCAAAGAAGGGTTCCTATGTTAACATGTAACTTGGCCTGTTAGGATGTTTTGGAGTTAAGTAGCTTTTTTTGTTCAGTGAATGTGACCTCCTAATGCTGCAAATTCCACAAATGAGCATTTTCAGTTCTTTAAAACATATCAAATGTTTTGAAATTCTACTGTGATTAATAATTTGGAACAGTGCATTCTGAGTTTTTATTCATTTTGGAGATTATACTGTAATCATTGGGAGGTTTCTTCAATAAAATTTGATGTATACTCTAACGCAGTGTTTTTCAACTCCAGTCCTCAGGACCCACCAACAGGTCATGTTTTCAGGATTTCCTTAGTATTGCAAAGGTGATGGAATTAATGCTTGAGCAGGTGATAAAATTATCACCTATGCAATAATAAGGAAATCCTGAAAACATGACCTGTTGGTGGGTCCTGAGGACTGGAGTTGAGAAACACTGCTCTAACGGGTGATGACTTTTATTAGACTGACTGTCATTTGCACCGACCACTTAGGAAAATCAGAGAAAAATATCATTTGCATAATAATTTGGAACATGGTGCACAGTACAGACCAAAAGTTTGGACACACCTTCTCATTTAAAGATTTTTCTGTATTTTCATGACTATGAAAATTGTACATTCACACTGTAGGCATCAAAACTATGAATTAACACATGTGGAATTATATACTTAACAAAAAAGTGTGAAACAACTGAAAATATGTCTTATATTCTAGGTTCTTCAAAGTAGCCACCTTTTGCTTTGACTGCTTTGCACACTCTTGGCATTCTCTTGATGAGCTTCAAGAGGTAGTCACTGGAAATGGTCTTCCAACTATCTTGAAGGAGTTCCCAGAGATGCTTAGCACTTATTGGCCCTTTTGCCTTCACTCTGCGGTCCAGCTCACCCCAAACCATCTCGATTGGGTTCAGGTCTGGTGACTGTGGAGGCCAGGTCATCTGGTGTAGCACCCCATCACTCTCCTTCTTGGTCAAATAGCCCTTACACAGTCTGGAGATGTGTTTGGGGTCATTGTCCTGTTGAAAAATAAATGATGGTCCAACTAAACGCAAACCGGATGGAATAGCATGCCGCTGCAAGATGCTGTGGTAGCCATGCTGGTTCAGTATGCCTTCAATTCTGAATAAATCCCCAACAGTGTCACCAGTAAAGCACCCCCACACCATCACACCTCTCCTCCATGCTTCACGGTGGGAACCAGGCATGTAGAGTCCATCCGTTCACCTTTTCTGCGTCGCACAAAGACACGGTGGTTGGAACCAAAGATCTCAAATTTGGACTCATCAGACCAAAGCACAGATTTCCACTGGTCTAATGTCCATTCCTTGTGTTCTTTAGCCCAAACAAGTCTCTTCTGCTTGTTGCCTGTCCTTAGCAGTGGTTTCCTAGCAGCTATTTTACCATGAAGGCCTGCTGCACAAAGTCTCCTCCTAACCGTTGTTGTAGAGATGTATCTGCTGCTAGAACTCTGTGTGGCATTGACCTGGTCTCTAATCTGAGCTGCTGTAAACCTGCGATTTCTGAGGCTGGTGACTCGGATAAACTTATCCTCAGAAGCAGAGGTGACTCTTGGTCTTCCTTTCCTGGGGCAGTCTCGGGTGAGCCAGTTTCTTTGTAGCGCTTGATGGTTTTTGTAACTGCACTTGTCGACACTTTCAAAGTTTTCCCAATTTTTCGGACTGACTGACCTTCATTTCTTAAAGTAATGATGGCCACTCGTTTTTCTTTACTTAGCTGCTTTTTTCTTGCCATAATACAAATTCTAACAGTCTATTCAGTAGGACTATCAGCTGTGTATCCACCAGACTTCTGCACAACACAACTGATGGTCCCAACCCCATTTATAAGGCCAGAAATCCCACTTATTAAACCTGACAGGGCACACCTGTGAAGTGAAAAACCATTTCCGGTGACTACCTCTTGAAGCTCATCAAGAGAATGCCAAGAGTGTGCAAAGCAGTCATCAAAGCAAAAGGTGGCTACTTTGAAGAACCTAGAATATAAGACATAATTTCAGTTGTTTCACACTTTTTTGTTAAGTGTAATGTATAATTCCACATGTGTTAATTCATAGTTTTGATGCCTTCAGTGTGAATGTACAATTTTCATAGTCATGAAAATACAGAAAAATCTTTAAATGAGAAGGTGTGTCCAAACTTTTGGTCTGTACTGTATATTAATAGTACACATGAAAATAAGAAACTTTGAACTTATCTATTAAGTTAGGTCTCTATTTGTGGCCCCCAGGTCCATATACAGTACCCCAGGTCCTCATTATTTATCATTCTGCTTATCAACTGCCTGGATTTGGTTTTCATTCACAATTAAATATTTTACAGACGTGAATTTTTCCCAGATGATACTAAAACCATTAATGATTCTTCAAATCTGTCGCCGTTTACTCGTCTCTAATTAATTATCAAATATTTTAATTTGCAAGTGACTGCCGTTTGCACATAAAAAAAATGTTTTCAATTGGCCGCTACTTAGTAAATGTGGATGTAAATTTCCTATTATCAATGTAATTAACTTTTGAAATTAGGAAATTTAGAATGAAGCTGATGCCATGCCGGAGACGACGACGAGAGGAAGACAGCACGTGAAATATGACAGATGTCTCATGTGCGGGAATAAATATTAATCAAATACATGTTTTCTCTAGGAATAGATAGATAGATAATAGATAAGATAGAAGATAGATAAGATAGATAATAGATAGATAATAGATAAATAGATAGATAGATAATACATAGATAATAGAAAGATAGATAAAAAGATAGATAGATAGATAATAGATACTTGAAGAACAAGTGTAATTGTAATGTATAATTTGAATTGTGCTACACATTAATGCTGTTAATGATGTGTGTTACTCAACAGTAGGGTGAGCTAGGGTTAAAGATTGGGATTAGCCCAGAGTGGGAAGGGGCTAAGCTGAAGGGTCAGAGACAGTTTCCTGTCAGAACATTAGAAAGAGCCCAGAGTGTGTAGAAAGAAGACCTAAGGTCTGATGTGAGCAGTGCTGCATGACGTGGGTCAAAGACAGCGGATAGTGAAATTCTAGTGGAGAGTAAGAGAGAGAAGTGACCAATAGTACGAAGTGATCGATCAGAGATGGGTCCCTAGTCCCGATGCATAGCAGTATGGCCTAGGGTTTATTAACTCCTAAAGGTAACGGGCCTTAACAGGACAGAGTAAGTAAGATGAAGAGAGTGCCCATGGCGGGAGCTCCAGGGCGTCAGCATAAGAGAAGTTAAGTGCAGACCATAATGGGAATATGGCTCCCTAGAGGGGAAAGAAGACGCGGAACCTCGGGTTGACAATAGGACTCTTGCTAACTCGAGTGTAGTACTGAGCTGGGCTGTGGTGAAGTAGAAAGGAACGTTAAAAAAAAAAAAAGAGAATAAGCGAGTAAAGAGAAAGGAAATGAATCTGTGTGCAGAAAATGCTACGTATTGTGAAGGAAACAACCATCAAGTTGTGAACCTGCTGTCTACTGTATATAATTCCCAACAAGTTGTCATTAAGTAAAAGGTTTATTTTTGAATGGTGGTCTCACTCTTTGAACTGTCAAACGTCTGGTCCTGGCCCACCAACGTCATCAGTTAGTTACATGCAGCCTGCTCGGGCATAGTGCCCCCACAGCACCCAGCCAGGACCCCCACTTTCATGTAACATGCCTGGGCGTAAGAGATGAGCACCTCACCTACAGCTACCACCCGTGCCACATTACAAATACATATTTTTGTAAATATTTTATTATCTCTTTTCATGGGACAACACTGAAGATCCGACACTTGGATGAAATGTAGTCAGTCTACAGCTTGTATAACAGTGTAAACTTGGTGTGCCTTCAAAATAACTCAACACACAGCCATTAATGGCTAAACTGATGGCAAAAAAGTGAGTACACCCCTAAGTGAAAATGGCCAAATTATCTCCCCGGTGTCATGTGACTCATTAGTGTTACAAGGTCTCAGGTGTGAATGGGGAGCTGGTGTGTTAAATACATCGCTTTCACACTGTCTTACTGGTCGTTGGAAGATCGATATGGCACCTCATGGCATAGAACTCTCTGAAGATCTCAAATAAAGAATTATTCCTCTACATAAAGATGGCCTAGGCTATAAAAAGATTGCCAATACCCCGAAACGGAGCTGCAGCGTGGTGGCCAAGAGCAGACAGTGGTTTAGGAAGACAGGTTCCTCTCAAAACGGCCTCGTCATGGTCAACCAAAGAAGGTGAGTGCACGTGCTCAGCGTCAAATCCAGATGTTGTCTTCACAATAGAATGATGAGTGCTGCCAGCATTGCTGCAGAGGATATAGGGGTGGTGGGTCAGCCTGTCAGTGCTCAGATCATACGCCTCACACTGCATCAAATTGGTCTGCACAGCTGTCATCCCAGAAGGAAGCCTATTCTAAAGATGATGCACAAGAAAGCCCACAAACACTTTGCTGAAAACAAGCAGACTAAGGACATCACTTACTGGAACCATGTCCTGTGGTCTGATGAGACCAAGATAAACTTATTTGGATCAGATGGTGTCAAGCATGTGTAGTGAGAACCAGGTGAGTAGTACAAAGACAAGTATGCCTTGCCTACAGTCAAGCATGGTGGTGGGAGTGTCATGGTTTGGGGCTGCATGAGTGCTGCCGGCTGTGGAGAGCTATAGTTCATTGAGGGAACCATGAGCTGTGACATACTGAAGCATAGATGATCATCTCCCTTTGGAAACTGGGCCACAGGGCAGTATTCCAACATGATAATGACCCCAAACACACCTCTGAGACGGCCCCTGTCTTGCTAAAGAAACTGAGGGTAAAGGTGCTGGACTAGCCAAGCATGTCTCCAGACCTAAACCCTGTTGAGCATCTGTGGGGCTACCTCAAACAGAAGGATGGAGGAGAGCAAGGTCTCTAACATCCACCAGCTCCATGATGTAATGGAGGCATGGAAGAGGATTCCAGTGGTGACCTGTGAAGCTCTAGTGAACTCCATGTCCAAGAGAGCTAAGGCAATGCTTAATAATAATGGTGGCCACACAAAATATTGACACTTTGGGTACAATTTGACCATTATTACTTAGGGGTGTACTCACTTTTCTTGCCAGCGGTTCAGACATTAATGGCTGTGTGTTGAGTTACTTAGAGGACACACAAAATTTACACCGCTACACAAGCTGTACTGACTACTTTACATTGTGTCATAGTGTCAGATCTTCAGTGCTGTCACATGAAAATATATAACGTATTTACAGAAATGTGAGGGGTGTACTCACTTTTGTGATTTACTGTAGATACTAAAAAGACGGATTTTATTTAAAAAATTGCAAACTATTTTTTTCTGCCTCTTAATCAAGAAACATAAAAATAAAAGCATAAAACATTTTATAGGATTGGAAAGTAAAGTTAACATGTCAGAGTTGTGAAGCCGGGGATGATATCAGGTTTTTTTTTTTAGGTTAATGCATTCAGTTCCTCTATTAAAACAAAATTTAATTGCTCTCCCCCCTGTACACCCCTGGCACATGTCACTTTCCCTTAGGAGATGTACGCTAGAACATGATATAACAAGGCAAGAATACTGAAGAGCTAAACAGAACAGACGCATACTTAAAATTAATGTTGAGAGTAGCGTCTGCTCCATCTCGAAAACAAGCTGTGCCCATTTTACAGATGCATCACCCTAAATTATAATATGTTCCATTCATAAGAATGTGAATTATAATTCTTATACAGCTGGATGCTATTTATTCTAAAGAGTGAAGTATGGGGTATACAGTACTTTGCCTTTTGTTTAGAAGAATCCTTTAAAAAATAAGCTGATCCTAGGTTTTTCTACTTCTGAGATCTTCAGGAATCTGCAGAAGAACTCAGCAGCAAGTGATTGATTCTACTGCAGCACTTCAACAGGTGAAATAAGGAATTACACCGTGGTCATAAAAATCATTGGTGAGTTAAAAGATTCAAGGTACTCAGTACTAATCTTCGGGCCGGTGTTGCAGATGAAGTTTACTTCTGTGGCCATCCTCCTTGACCAGACATCTCTTGGAACCTCTGTTGTGAGGCTAAGGAGGCAACAGAGATGCAGGACCAATGATGCCGGACACAGACGTGATGTCCATCTGCAACAGTGGACCTGATCAGAGAACAGAACGGGGTCCCATAAATCATGACACTCCCACCACCATGTTTGACTGTAGGCAAGACATATTTGTCTTTCTACTCTCACCTGGTTGCCGCCACACACGCTTAACACCATCCGAACCAAATAAGTATATCTTGGTCTCATCAGACCACAGGACATGGTTCTGGTAAGTGATGTCCTTAGTCTTTTTGCTCATCTCAAGTGACCAGTCCATGTATTGCATGGATGGTCTACAAGACCAAGAGTTTTCCTGTGTTTGTCCATTGACAGAGGTCTTCAAAACATGAACCCTCTAAGTCCCCTCACAGCGGCCATTTTTTTGCCTTTATTTTATCCTTCCTGTCTTACAAAAGTCAGAACTATTTAATATTGTCAAACAACACACCAATTACAGGACTAACTGTGATTTTGAATAACAGCATGTAAAAAATCATATACTGTGCCGAAAAGCAGGAACAATTCTTTATGGAATGAAATGGTGAAAAAAAATAACTCTTCCATCATCACGCAGATTTTCATTCTTCACTGTGCTGTAAAAATTGACTTTGTTCCTCAGGTCAGAATGATTACATCTACACCAGATTTCTATAGTTGTTTATGTTGTATGTAAAAATTGAAAATTCGGTTTGTGTCTCCATTTTCTAAAACATTTACAGTATTTTTTTTTGTTTTGCTTTTGTTTTGTTTGTTTTTTTGTTGCTGGGTTCACTATAGTTTTTATTGGTACTATTTTGGGGTCTATATGACTTTTTGAACCAATTTTATTCTACTTTTTAAGGTAATCAAAACAGCAATACTGGCATCTTTATATATATATATATATATATATATATATATATATTATTCATGGCATTTATCAAGAATATTTTTAAAGTTTAGACTTTTATGAAAACAATGATTCCAAATATAGAATATAATATATATTTTTTTTATTTAGTGAAAGAAAAAAAGAGGGAGACTTCACAGGAGTACAAAAATTAAAGACACAAGGCTTTGTACAGGACTAAATTATTATTTTTTTACTATGAGCCAACAAATTAACCGGCCGGTGGTTGCCAAATAGTTAACTACCTGCCGGAGCTATCCGGCACCGGCTCACAGTGTTCACTGACCGCTCTTGCCAGTGATTCAGCTGTTCCATGTCAAAAAAGCAGCTCTTCCTCTTCTGACTGCCAACGTCATGCTGATTCGACAGCTGGCTCCCCGCAGTTATGCAACTGGGAGCCGGTTGTCAATCACATGAGGTTGATAGCCACGCCTTGTCAACAGAGCAGAGTGGATGAGAAGCTGTTGCTCTGTTGACATGATGTCAGCAGAAGTTGCTGAATTACCAGTAGGAGCGGTCCGTGACCGCTCTGTGCCGGCAGAGATCTAGGCTTGGAAGAATAGTCAAGTAGTTAGCGACTACCTTCCTGATTGTTCTTAGGCCCACAGTAAAAAATGAATATAGCCCTGGATAACCCCTTTAAGTAGAGACTTCCTTTGTCCAACCACTTAGATTGACATCTTTGGATTATTGAGTGGTTCTTCACACTACCTGGTGGAAAGCATTTTGAAGATATGGGGCTTAATCCAACCTCGAGTGGATATAAAAGCTCTCAGATACCTGTAGGGTGTTGCTGTAACCAACCAAATCCATTTTATTTTTCCGTATTGATCCAGCGGAGTGTACTTATTGCCTGTTGGCAGGAGCCGATCTGAGCAGGAGGTTATTACAGAAGTGCCTTGTTGGCATTGTTTCTGGATTAAATTAGTTAAGTGGATTTTGCAGGTTACATTAAATCACTACATCGTAACAATGCAGATTGTGTCGAGAGGAAAGAGTGGGAAAAAACAAATAAATGCGTATATTCCCCTCTTGTGGCCAGTAAAGAAGCCATCATCAAATGTAGAATATATCTCAGTGATTAGCTCATTATTATATACTGAGAGGGGTAAATTGCCTATAATAGTGGGGTCTTCCAGTAGGCTCCAGGGTCCATGCATGACTGATACTTCTGCAACACTTCGAATTATGCTCTTCTGAAGTGTCTGTTCTGATACTGATTTCCTTTTCTAAGGATACATCATCAATATCTACAGTGAAGGAAATAAGTATTTGATCCCTTGCTGATTTTGTAAGTTTTCCCACTGACAAAGACATGAACAGTCTATAATTTTAAGGGTAGGTTAATTTTAACATTGAGAGATAGAATATCAACAATAAAATCCAGAAAATCACATTGTATAAACTTATATAAATTTGCATTTTGCAGTGAGAAATAAGTAATTGATCCCTCTGGCAAACAAGACTTAATACTTGGTGGCAAAACCCTTGTTGGCAAGCACAGCAGTCAGACAATTTTTGTACTTGATGATCAGGTTTGCGCACATGTCAGGAGGAGTTTTGCTCCACTACTCTTTGCAGATCATCTCTAAATCATTAACATTTTGAGGCTGTCGCTTGGCAACTCGGAGCTTCATCTCCCTCCATAAGTTTTCTATGGGATTAAGGTCTGGAGACTGGCTAGGTCACTCTATGACCTTAATGTGCTTCTTTTTGAGCCACTACTTTGTTGCCTTGGCCGTATGTTTTGGGTCATTGACTTGCTGGAAGACCCAGCCACGGCCAATTTTTAATGTCCTGGTGGAGGAAAGGAGGTTGTCACTAAGGATTTTACAGTACATGGCTCCATCCATTCTCCCATTGATGCAGTGAATTAGTCCTGTGCCCTTAGCAGAGAAACAACCCAAAAACATAATGTTTCCACCTCCATGCTTGACAGTGGGGATGGTGTTCTTTAGGTCATAGGCAGCATTTCTCTTCCTCCAAACACGGTGAGTTGAGTTAATGTGAAAGAGCTCAATATTTTTCTCATCTGACCACAGCACCTTCTCCCAATCACTCACAGAATCATCCAGGTGTTCATTGGAAAACTTCAGATGGACCCGCACATGTGCCTTCTTGAGCAGGGGGACCTTGCGGCGCTGCAGGATTTTAAACCTTTACGGCGTAATGTGTTACCAATGCTTTTCTTGGTGACTGTGGTCCCAGCTGCCTTGAGATCATTATCAAGTTCCCCCCGTGTAGTTTTAGGCTGCTCTCTCACCTTCCTCATGATCAAGGATACCCCACGAGGTGAGATTTTGCATGGTGCCCCAGATCGATGTCGACTGATAGTCATTTTGTATTTCTTCCATTTTCTTACTATTACAAAATTACAAAGAAATGGCTGCATTTTGCAAATAGCTATCAACTAAAATTAAAAAAAAAATGCTGCACAAATAGTCAATGTCTTTGTAAGAGGGGGGACAGGCCGTTATGTCCCTCTCATGAAGACATCACTGACGTGAATGTTAAAAATATGTTTTGTTATGTTCTTAATTATTATAAATGTAATGCCCGCACTGTCTTAAAAGGGCAGTGAGCACACCTGCAAAAATGCCACCAGCCAATTGCTGTGAAGCATCTTGTATATAAGGCACCATTCCTAATTGGGAGGTGCCTAAGAAACCCCTATAGTTAGTTTGTAGTGGTAGTGTGTGCATCTGTGTGTTGCTAGGTCCCCTGTCCTAAGTGTATATTAGTATTCCCCTATTCAGTATATTACCTATAGCCCTGTGTAGGCTGTATGTGATCCAGTGGCCTCTCAGCGGTACCCGAACCCTGAAGCCGCATTGGTGTTATCTGAACTGTTTCCCTATAAACTGTGTGTCTGAAAGTGAACCTATCTCTGAGATTCACGTTATCCAGGCTGTCCGTCAGTCTTCGAATCCTGCTTGCCAGTGACTCCAGTCAAGTCACCCCATCCAGAGAACTGATCCATTGCGCTCAGCAGCTGTGGTACAGGGAACTACCTGAGAGTGGTACCTGGTGGCTACCTGCAGGTCAAGCCTGACTCCACCATCAGGAGCTCCAGAGAACACCAGGTAGCCGCTTAGCTATGCTGCTCTCAGGCATGTCTGGTCCCGTGGCACAGACTCACAAGCACCACCTGCAAGCATGATAGTTTGCTCAGGCCATGGAATCCGCTAATCCCAAGATTTCACATGCCTCGGAGCTGTACCAACAGCAGACCCATCAACGAGATCAGCAAGAAAAAGTATTGTCGTATCTATGAACTGTGAGTAGCTGCTTGGATGTTGTGACCATGGTCTCTTCTTCCACTCCAGCTCAAGTTGCCACAGCTACGTCCGAGTCTACTCTGCCTGCAACCTGTGGTTGCACAGTTAATCTTCGTTTATCTGCTCTTCCACAATTCAACGGAGACCCTAAGAAGTGCTGTGATTTCTTGAACCAGTGCACCTGATCAGGTTAGAGTGGGATTTCTGATGTCCCACCTTACAGGAGAAGCTCAAGCATGGATTAACAATTTCTGCTTCAAGGATGTCCAGTTGGTGAGAAGCATCTTGTCCAAGAAGAAGGGGTGAGATGCAACCTGTGTCTTGGAGAGAATGTAGTCCAGAAGAGAGTCGTGGGAGTTCAGGAGGAAGAGTTTGGCTCCATCGTCTCTACATGGTATCCTTGTAAGGAAGAAGACCGGGCTGTGGGTGCTAACAGAGCACCAGGTCCGAAACTGCTGGGGCTGCGCCTCTTGTTGCAGGGGGGAAGGACCCATGGCAAGCTGAGAGGGGGCGTGGTAAGCAAGGTAGAGACACGGGGGTTTTGCGCAGGATGAGGGAGAAGGTTCCCACCAGAGAGAAGGGAGAGCAGGGGCCTGTTATACGCTGCGGGTAACGTTAGTCTGTGTGGTAGCGAGAGGGGACAAGTGCAGAAAGGACCAAGCAAGATATTGTTGTGTGGGACTCCTGATTGCAGAGCACGCCGAGCGGGGGGTTGTTGTGTGGGACTCCCGACTGCAGAGCACGCCGAGAGGGATATTGTGGTGGAAGACTCCTGGCTGCCGAGCAGTGTGATGGACTAGGGGCTCAAGGGGTCAGACCGGTGACCGCCCGTTGCCACCAGAACAGGAAGACTGAGCTGTTAGGCGGGAAAGCTTGAAGATTTCAGCACCGGCCTCAGCTGGCATCCAGCCTCCACCCCAGAACACGTGACAAGCATCGGACTCACGATAAGTGAAGCAGACATATTCATAAACTGTTGACTTAAGTTACTCAGTTCTTTTGTGATTCTTAGCTTAAATCTGATTTGCCTCCTTGTGACTCCCTGCGAGGAGATTCCTCCCTGCAATCATTAAATCAAACCACTGTTACTCCTGTTAACCCTTGCTCTGTGCCACTGTGTCGCTGAATCCAGTTACCTGTCCCAGGAGATATTAGGCTGGTATGTGCACCAAAAGATAGGAAGATAAGTTTTGACACAATCTGCTGGTCTTTGAGGGCACTTGAGGCATAACTCGGCATTAATTGGGTATTCAGAAGAATCTGGAAGAAGGAGAGTGATTTAGTCTATAAAGAGACACCAAGGTGTTGCTATAGTTCAGTATAGAGGGCACAAGTGGAATGTGACTGACGAGGCCCCACAGTGTATGTGGGATTGAGAAACAGTGATAGCAAAAAAGTAACTTGTAGAAATGCCAGTTTTGGTTCCAGACATGGCCAGAACACCATTAATGCCCTGGATTAGAGAGAAAGTATAGGTCAGCAGCATTGGTTTTAGAGCTGGGAGTCCAGGAAGGTGTAGATGTGGGTTTGTAGGGACCCTGAGACAGCAAAGGAGAAGTTGGAGCTGTGGTAATGTGTAAGACTGACTAAGATGTTTTAGTGAAAGAATACTGGGCTTGCAAGCCTAGAGCATGGGTACAGCACAGAAGAGAGCTGTGGGCAGAAGAGAGGAAGGATGTATGAAAGTTTGGAGTGCTCAGATTAGCTATGCTGTATGATTGAAATGTTGCTCACAAGTGATGTGCTGCCACATGTAACCATTAGGGTCTGTGCACACGTTGCGGATTCCTAGCGGTTTTGCAAAACCGCTTACACAATACAACTCATTAAGGCCTATGGAATTCCGCAATGCTGTGCACATGCTGCGGTTTTTCCGCGGCGGAATCGCATCGCGGGAGAATCCGCAGCATGCTCATTCTTTTTTGCGGAACCGCGGCGATTCCACCGCCATAGGAATGCATTGAACCGATTACTTTCCGCATGTGGCTGTGCCCACCATGCGGAAAGTAAGCGTTCATGTGCGGATGGTACCCAGGGTCTGGAGGAGAGGAGATTCTCCTCCAAGCCCTGGGTACCATATCCATGTAAAAACAATAATTAAAATAAAAAGTAGTGATATTCTCACCTTCCGGCGTCCCACGCAGCTTTCCCGCCTCTTAGCGACGCTCCCTGCCAATCCCGTTCCCAGTAATGCATTGCGAGATCACCCAGATGGCGTAGCGGTCTCGCGTGATGCTACGTCATCGGGGAGATTGTCGCAAAGGACGCCTGGGAACGGGATTGGCCGGGAGCGTCGCTGAGAGGCGGGAAAGCTGCGGGGGACGCCGGAAGGTGAGAATATCATTATTTATTATTTTTTTTATTATTTTTACATTAGATCTTTTTACTATTGATGCGACATAGGCGGCATCAATAGTAAAAAGTCGGTCACACATGTCAAACACTTGTTTGACTCGTGTGACCAACCTGTCAGATAGCTTGCAAAACGCTAGTTTTTAGCGGGAATACGCATACCTATAATATGCGTATTTCCCGCGGCAGGGAGGTGCGGAATTGCCACGGAAATTTCCATGGCAATTCCGCAACGTGTGCACATAGCCTTAAACCTATGCCTGTGTGTGAGGTGGCCAGGGTGGTAATCATGGCGAGGGGCTGCTGTTCCGGCACACTCTAGCACCTCGAAAAGAAAACACAATATACCATTTGCTGTGTGATTTGTGTGCAATGCAAATCACTCACTTTTAGATTGAAGTTGTCCTCAGGTTGCATGGTCCCAATTCCAGATATCATCACACACTGAATGACAGAGTCCAAGTCCATTTTTAACAAAACAACTTTACTCAGCAAGTTCAGCTCAGTCAAAGACATCACACAGTAATTCTCACTGACCATAGATCCTCTCCTCTGTGCTGTACCTTGATCTCCTGGCAATCTTTGTTCCAGTAACGTACCCTCCGGTAGCGAAGCTTCTTGACTAGCCAGACTAGTTCTTGCCTGGGGGTCTCAAACCCATTTTCCACGCCGAGGGCGAAATAAAGGATGGCTTTCCCAAACCTTTTCCAGACCGTAGGTCTCGGACGTTCCGGGATTTCCGACTGAACCTCACGTAAAACTTACCCGTTTTACTAGGAAGGGATGCAGGGCCTGGCTTGACCCCCAACACATCCTTATATCTGTTCTATAGAGAACCACTAAGCTTTGTACCTACTACCAACTGCATACATGTTTCATCAAGTACCACAGTAAAATCAAGTTTATTTCTGTAAAGTGGAGTGACTCTTTCCTTTGTCACATTCAAGTCTGCGGCCAAAGAGGGAAACACCTGCATACACCGTGAGTATTCTTATTTTCATGGTTCCTACTATTATTGTGTTGTATAGCAATAGTATTGTAGCACTTTTTATCATGTTTTATATGTTGTTCATGTACACTTCCTATATATTGCAATTATTATTATGTTTCTACTATTATTATTGTTATTATTAGTATTATTATATCTTAAATGCTTTTTGCATTGTACCTAAAGTTGGTATATCTGGCCTATTTTATTGAAATCAGGGTGCGGGTAAAATATTAAAGTTTTGGTATATATATATATATATATATATATATATATATATATATTATCAAATAGCTATTTCTAATCACTGATACCATAGCCCATGAAAGTCTATTATGCATGAAGAATATAGGTAATTATAAGAACAGATGTACCTACCAATAAATAGGGTGGTAGTAAATCATCTCCCACGGCTTCCACTACATGGTGCCTCTTGATGAATTAGGTGATTTTTACACTAGTATACTACGGTAAATACATTTTTACTGTCTGGAGATACTAGTTTTCAGTGGGATCAGGCAATAACCTAATGTCTTTGGGAACTGGTCTATATCCCCATATTGAAAGAAGGTTGGATGGCTCCCAACATCTAATGATCCCCTTTGCACTTTCAACTGAGTGAATATACTGAATATGAAGGAGTTGAGGATGATAGATAAGTCACAATGTCTTCAATTTTTCTAATAGAGGTTGTCCAAGATCAGACAACTATGGCTGCTTTTTTAGAAAAACAGTAGGTAGCTGTTTTTTTGGAAGAAATGCCAAGAAGCCATGTTTTTCTAATCTTGGACAACCCATTCAATATTCGCACCCAACTTGATCGATCACCAAGTAGCCATTTTGCCTTTAAGTAGCATGCTTTCATGTGACTAATTAGCCTGACCAAGGAAGAGTGACTTCTTCTTACTCCCATCTGGTACTCATCAACTCTGGTGCATTTCCCGACAAATTCTCCATCTACGACTCGAAAGGAGACTGAACATCATCATCTATACCTAGTTATGGGGGCAGATACATTTGCCTAAATTGATTTATTTAATAGGAGCCACTTGGACTTGGACAATGGAAAATATATAGTTAATTGCTCTCAAAAAGTGTTTCAGGCATGCCTAGTAATAGTTCATTGACTCCTACGGGAGAGTGTTGTGGGCATGCTCAGTGATCTGTGTATCTGTATGTAAATGTTAGTTTTCATTGTTGTCTTGCTTGCGTTCATAGCAAGATGACCGCTGAGAAGTGATCTCTAAGTGTAAGCCTATCAGCAGACATATTGTACTTCATGATAGTGGTAAAATTTCTTTGATATCACTTATGTTTATTTGTGAAAAAAATCGTAACTTTGGCGAAAATTTTTCAAAATTTTGCAATTTGCAACATGATGCCTGTATTGTTAGGATTAGAAATAGTGCTGACTACTGGGTTGCCACTCCACGGTACAAGAGTAAATTTTGCCAGATGCCCCCTCTCCTAGAAAGGGACGTGCGCATGCTGGAGTATCTATACACACTTGTAGACAATCTTAAGAGTGGTTTTCCCCTAGACAGCAGTGAGGCACTCAGTGTACGTCGCAATTATAGATCTCCAACCCCTGGAACGTCGAGTCGTCAACGCAAAAACATTAGCAGCAGCAGTGTAAGTGGCATAAGCAATTTCTGTGAGTCATTTCACACATTTTTTGGACCAGCCCGTGCATCAGCAGAACAGAGTACAAGTCTGACACGTTGTGAATGCCTGGAGAGGATGGTGCAGGAGTATCTCGAGTACAATATCAATGCCATCAGGGGGAATTTGGACCCTTTTGCATTTTGGACTTCAAAAATGAAAGAGTGGCCTGAGCTCACCTGTCACACCTTGGAGGTATTGTCATGCCCGGCAGCAAGCGTTCTCTCAGAACGTGTTTTCAGCACTGCTGAAGCCGTCCTGATGAATAAGCACATCTGACTGAACCCTGAAAGTGTAGACGACCTAACTTACATCAAGATGAACAAGTCATGGATCGCTAATAACTTTTGCACCCCAGTCACAAACTGGGCAGACTAGGCGATTGTATAGTGTGATGCATTATAGCAGTCTTTGTCACCTTCGTTGTGAATTCTGTGCCTGCTGTTGCAATTGCTGCTGATGTTACAAGCAATTTTGGAAATGTGGAGACTCCAAGTTGGGTCTCCATCTGGTGGGTTGCCTGTAGTGGAAAGAATCTCAGAGCACCATTATACTATTTCTACTCTGGGGAAATTGATGCCAGTTTAGTGGTGTGTGACAATCATTGGTGTGTCCTTCATGTGTGTTTCCTGTAGCAGTAGGGCTCCCAGTCCGGCTGGCCTGCACTTACTTTCAGTCAAATACCTGTGTTACTATCCTTAAATGTTTCTAACAATAGTAGTCTATGAAGCTGATATTTGTGCCACCTGAGTGTGGCTGAGCAGAAAAGCAGTTTGAGCTGTTGCATGAGGTATCAGGGCTCCCAGCACAGAAGGCCTACACCGGTCCCTCAACCACCTAGTCTTAATTTTAACTTAAATTCAATGCTGTAAATGCTGGCCCAGACCCTGATACCTCATGCATGGCCCATGTCTGACTGCTGCTGTGCCATTATCAAATTTCTACTGTGGGTCAATTGATGCCACTTTCCCTGGTGTCTGCACCTAATTTTTGGAAATGTTTGGACTCCAAATATGGTTCTCCTTCATGTATGTTGCCTGAATTTGGCAGACCTCTCAGAGCACCAGGCCTACACCTGTCACTCATCCACCTGTTACTGATCAATATTTCAGCTAGAAATGCTGGTCCAAGCCCTGTTCCATGCATCCATGCCTGCACAATTATGTTATTTGTATTTTGGGTCAATTGATGCTACTTTTCATGGTGTCTGCCCCTAATTTGAACTGGTTTGGCAGCTTTTGGGCCCCCCTGAAGGTGTTGTCTATGTGTTTGGCTTTGCCTCCCATTGAATTCAATGGGGTTCGGATACGTTTGGCGAACTGATATATTTCGCCGATCCCAGCCGAACCTAACCTTAAAAGGTTCACTCATCTCTACCAGTAAGGACTGTTTTGTAGCTGGCCAGGATCATTGGAGCGCGTCATTACTTCCTACAGTCATGGCCAAAAGTTTCGAGAATGACACAAATATTAATTTTTACAAAGTCTACTGCTTCACTTTTTCTAATGGCAATTTGCATATACTCCAGAATGTTATAAAGAGTGATCAGCTTATCAGCAATTACTTGCAAAGTCAATATTTGGCTAGAAAATGAACTTTATCCCCCAAAACACATTTCAACATCATTGCAGCCATGCCTTAAAAGGACCAGCTAACCTCTTTTTAGTGATTGCTCCATTAACACAGGTGTGGGTGTTGATGAGGACATGGCTGGAGATCAATCTGTCATGATTAAGTAAGAATGACACCACTGGACACTTTAAAAGGAGGCTGGTGCTTGGCATCATTGTTTCTCTTCTGTTAACCATGGTTATCTCTAAAGAAACACGTGCAGTCATCATTACAATGCACAAAAATGGCCTAACAGGGAAGAGTATCGCAGCTAGAAAGATTGCACCTCAGTCAACAATCTATCGCATCATCAAGAACTTCAAGGAGAGAGGTTCCATTGTTGCCAAAAAGGCTTCATGGTGCCCAAGAAAGACCAGCAAGCACCAGGACCGTCTCTTAAAAGTGTTTCAGCTGCGGGATCGGGCTCCCAGCAGTGCAGAGCTTGCTCAGAAATGGCAGCAGGCAGGTGTGAGTGCATCTGCACGCACTGTGAGGCGGAGACTCTTGGAGCAAGGCCTGGTCTCAAGGAGGCCAGAAAAGAAGCCACTTCTCTCCAGAAAAAACATCATGGACAGACTGATATTCTGCAAAAGGTACAGGCAGTGGACTGCTGAGGACTGGGGTAAAGTTATTTTCTCTGATGAATCCCCTTTTCGATTGTTTGGGACATCAGGAAAACGCCTCATTCGGAGAAGACAAGGTGAGCGCTACCACCAGTCTTGTCTCATGCCAACTGTTAAGCATCCTGAAACCATTCATGTGTGGGGTTGCTTCTCAGCCAAGGGAATTGGCTCTCTCACAGTCTTGCCTAAAAACACAGCCATGAATAATGAATGGTACCAGAATGTCCTCCAAGAGCAACTTCTCCCAACCCTCCAAGAGCAGTTTGGTGATCAACAATGCCTTTTCCAGCATGATGGAGCACCTTGCCATAAAGCAAAGGTGATAACTAAATGGCTCAGGGAACAAAACATAGAGATTTTGGGTCCATGGCCTGGAAACTCCCCAGATCTTAATCCCATTGAGAACTTGTGGTCAATCATCAAGAGACGGGTGGACAAACAAAAACCTAAAAATTCTGACAAAATTAAAGCATTGATTGTGCAAGAATGGACTGCTATCAGTCAGGATTTGGTCCAGAAGTTGATTGAGAGCATGCCAGGGAGAATTGCAGAGGTCCTGAAGAAGAAGGGTCAACACTGCAAATATTGACTTGCTGCATTAACTCATTCTAACTGTCAATATAAGCTTTTGTTACTCATATGTTTGCAATTATTATATTTCTGTCTGTGATAAAAACATCTGTCAAACACACATAAAAACCAGAGGGCAGTAGATCATGTGAAAATATAATATTTGTGTCATTCTCAAAACTTTTGGCCATGACTGTAGTCCCGGCAGTGTTTACAAACTAGAAAGCAGCGGTGGTCGGCCTCCTAGGCAACCAACTGTAAACAAAAAAAGAAAAGTGTTACTATCTCAAAAAAAGGCTGCAAATATTAGCAAGCAGTTGATTGCAAAAGTGCTGGGTTTTACAAGCACTACAAGCACTATACAACAATATCCATCTATAAAAATGGAATAACCCCTTTAAGTGTCAAGTTAGTTTCCAAAAAAAATGAGGCACTGGAGGCAAATATATCCTTCATCCAGTAGATGGCAGCAGTCAACTACCATTGCCGCTCATCTCTACATGGAAAAAGTTGGAGCGCCTCCAAGTAAAAGTTCAATTAGTTTTCCTCCTCATTCTCTGAAACTATCATAACACAGGATCTGCTTCAGTCAGCCTAATGATGAGACATGCTCGTTAAAAGCCGCTGTCTCATGCTCAATAAAGCCACTAGCTCTTGGAAAAAAAAAACCCTTCATCATTGATTACACTGTGTTTAGTTCTGTTTCCGCAGAGGACACATAAAAATTCTCCTGTTCAACAGTAAACACAACAAGGCGGTAAGTGAAGACTGCAGAAGCCGACGCTATAATACTTTAATACTGATTATAATAGTCCTATTGTCGTTACACTTATGTGGTCATTGTAGATATGTCCTTTGGGTTAATAGTATCTGTGTATAGATGTAGCAGAGGTGAATGTGTCATTTAACTATTTCGCTTGTGCATGATGATTACTCTGCAGTCCTTAGTGAAATCACATAATAAGACCTTGTTGGCGGTTATATAGTATATCGTGGAGAAGGTCAGCGATTTGGATGTAGTTAAACCTGATTCATGTTAATCTATGTGTCTAATTAATATTTTATACTTTACATAGTTTTGCGTTCTTTTATCTTCAATATTGGGAACACGTGTGGTGATGTAGCAGAGCTGGATGTCATTTAACTGTTTCACTTGTGCATGATGATTACTCTGCAGTCCTATGTAAAATCACATCCTGTTGGCGGTTATATAGTATATATGAGCGATTTGGATGTAGTTAAAGCTGATTCACGTTAATCAATCAATGCTTTTAATCACCATATTGTTCTTTACATAGACTTGTCTTGTTGTGCCTTGACTATGGGAACACGTGTGCTGATGTAGCAGAGCTGAATATGCCATTAAACCCATCAGGGCTGCATCGCTGAGTACCATAAAAGCTGCCTAAGTGGAGATAATGTGTGTAGGATTACATGCATAATGAAAGGGAACACATCAATATATCACAACCTCATAACTCTATTACCTTTTTATGATTTATGCTTTAATTTTGACATAATCTACTATCAAAAATACACTTAAAAATAGATTATTTTTTTAATGATTTCTCTACACCGTTATGTGCTTACAGCTCGGATGAAGAGCAATATGTCTCGACGGTTACAGAGTAGTAAATAAGAAGCAAGACCTTTGTATAGTCAAATTCTGCAGCCATGTGTTTGGCTTAGTGAACACCATGCTTGCACCCATTGTCAATATACTGTACATTGGGAAGATTTCCTAATATGTACCTCCTCCGTATACCATTGTGTAGGCATACATTGGTATACATCACTCATTAGGGCCAAAGAAAACCCCATATTCTGCACTTTATTGATTTTTTTTCCCAGTGTCTGTAGAGTAATGCACAATTTGCTACCATAAATGATTGAAAAAAGATTTGAATACCACCGGATAAAATCCAAAGAGTGACTATTTTGGCTTCTCTTCGGGGAGTAAATTTGTATGGATTCATTTAACATATGTAATCCTGAGTTTTTTCTCTGGTAATATGTTAAATGTAAGTCTATAATGTAATGTGCGCAAGTCTTACCCTCTACTAGCTACCGAGATGTAGTGGGAAGGCTTATGTAACGCTATTGCCGGCGTCCCTGCATGGTGTCCCCTTCCCCCTCCATGCAGGGATGTCGGCATACTCACCACTCTGGCCCAGGCATTCTCCTGCCTCCTGCTTTCTGTTTCTGTGCACACCGCGCAGAGTGTCAGCAGCGAGCCTAGTGCACGCATGTGCGCGCTCTCCTGTTCTTAAAGGGTCAGCGCGCACATATACTAAATGTCCTCAGCTTGTTGCTGAGAGGTATTTAGTATAATGTAGTACAACTGCAAGATGGCTCCCAGCCAATAACTGGAGGCATCTTGTATAAAAGACTCCCTCCCCACTAGGTAGTTGCCTGGACATCCCCTATAGTTTTTGTTAGGTGGTTTAGAGTGTGCAACTGTACATTGCCCGGTCCCCCATCTCTACTATGTTAATGTTTCCCGTGTCTTGTATTGTGTGTCCCATTAGTCCAGTATAGCTAACCCTTGTTCCGCTTTGGCGGTGTCCATACCTTGAAACCGCATTGGCGGTACCCGAACTGTTTCCTGAGACTAGTGTGTCTAACCTGTCCCCGTGGCCGTCCAGTCTGCTGTTCAGTAACTGCACAGTCTGAACCTGTCCCAAGTGACCATCCTGTTGGCACAGTCCGAACCTGTCCCAAGCGGCCGTCCTGTCCTGTCTAGGAATCTGAGGAAACGGCTAGACCTGTGGGATCAGCTGCTACTGTCAGACGTTGCCCTGGAGCAGCTACCTGCCACACAAACCTGACCTCATCACTAGAGGCTCCTGTGAACACCAAAGTAGCTGCTTAGTCATGCCCCTCCAAGGTAAGTCCGGTCTCTGGCACAGTGAGTCCACGAACCATGTGCGCCACCTGCGTGCGTGACAGCTTAAAGGAGTTGTCCAAGTTTAACACAAAAATCTGCAGTCACTCTGTGTGCAGTCGCTCTATATGTACAGTGTGGCAAACCTGGACAACCCCTTTAAGACCTCCATGCAAGTTAGATTAAAGTCAGCCGAACCCACCCATTTTGGCAGGAAAACGCATGAGTGTTCGGTCCAGTCAAGCTTTCATGTGTATTGAGAAATAAGGAGACATGCCCTGTATCAATGGTGTATGGACACTTTTAGGCAACATCTAAGATTGTCCTTTTAACCACAGATATCATTGTTGTCGTCACATAATGTGGGACGGTGTTATGATCTGCTACAAGCACTAAGGAAAGAAGGGAGGTCTGTCCCTACAATAAAACTAAGCTGGATCCCTACGATGTAACGGGGCACCTGATCCTGCGATCAGACCCGCTAAAGTCCTCAGCTAGTCTGAACGAAGACCTATAGATGTGAGGGAGGGATCCCTACAAGGACTAGGGACTGGGAGAAAAGATGGACACCTCCTAACAGAAGTTGTAGCAGCAAAAGGCAAAACAAAGAACATAGAGGTCAAAAGACCAAGCAAAAACTGTCTGAGTTAGGTAACAAAGCACCCGGCTAGCTTAAGAGTATAAGTTACAATGAAGTCCAGCAAAGCCAGAAGGGTGGAGACGGATTAAATAGGCCACAAAGGTCATGTGACCAGCAAGATAAAAAAAAAACTAACAGGAGAGTTCTAACAGTACCCCCCTTTCTAAGAGGATCCTCCGGATCCCCTAGGACCAGGCTTATCCGGAAACCTCTTGTGAAACGCTCTGACAAGTCTGGACGCAGAAACATCATCCGCCCTCACCCATGAGTTATCCTCGGGTCCGAAACCCTTCCAAGCGACAAGATACTGCAAACTCCCTCTCAGGGCCGGCTCCAGGTTTTTATGGGCCCCGGGCGAAAGAGCCTCAGTGGGCCCCTTTAACACAGACCACGATTCATGATGCACAGATACAGCAGAGAAATATAGGTACAGTACAATGCCAAATACTTCACTTCTTCCATTACATGAGTGATATCTATTGTAAATTCTACAATAGCTCAAAAACTGCCAAATCCTCACAGCGCACAGAACAGACTGGACAGTACAGTCCTCCATACAATATTATGGGCACCACAGTCTCCCCCTCATCACCCATATAATACCCCATGCAGGATGTCACCCCCCATATAATGCTCCATACAGAATACTGGACCCAAAATAATGCTCCATACAGAATACTGGACCCAATATAATGCTCCATACAGGATACTGGTCCCCATATAATGCTCCATACAGGATACTGGTCCCCATATAATGCTCCATACAAAATATGGAGCTCTCCTCTGCGCTGTACTGCGTTCTGCACTGTTACGGCTCAGGAAAGGGCGCTGTGGAAAGACTCCCCATTATCATCATGATTGCCACCTTATCATCATCATTGCCTCCCCATCATCATCATGGCCTCCCCATTATCATCAATGCCTGCCCATCATCATCATCTCCTCCCCATCATCATCTTCTCCCCATCATCAATGCCTGCCCATTATCATCAATGCCTGCCCATTATCATTATCTTCTCCCCATCATCATCAATGCCTCCCCATTATCAGCAAAGCCTGCCCATCATCATCTCCTCCCCATCATCATCAATGCCTGCCCATCATCATCTTCTCCCCATCATCAATGCCTTCCCATTATCATCAATGCCTGCCCATTATCATCATCTTCTCCCCATCATCATCAATGCCTCCCCATCATCATCAATGCCTCCCCATTATCAGCAATGCCTGCCCATCATCATCTTCTCCCCATCATCAATGCCTGCCCATTATCATCAATGCCTGCCCATTATCATCATCTTCTCCCCATCATCATCAATGCCTCCCCGTTATCAGCAATGCCTGCCCATCATCACACACAGACAGCCCACAAGCACTCTCTCACATACATACACACACACATACACACACAAAGCACCGCACTACATACACACAGACACACACAGAGACACACACACACGTCTTACCTGTCCGGCGTCCCCGCGCTTTCTGCCACAGCCGGCCGCTGAATGATGACGTCATTCAGCGGCGCTGCTGTGAGAGGAAGCGCCGGCGCCCCTGGAGCCCGGAGCTGCGGCAGCGGAGGCACGGGAGAGGTAAGTATTGTGCTGTGTCGACCCGCCACCACAATTGTGGATTACCAGGGCAATGGGGTACTCAGAGCCGAGCCCATGGAAGTCTATGGGTTTGTCACAGGTAGCGGTGGCTCGGTCTGTGGCCCTGGCGGTCTGGCGTATGTTGGGGAAATATTTACAGGGGATATATATATACAGTTCGTGACGCCACCTGTAGTCTCTGGTAATTTGTACCAGCGCTGCTGTAGATCTCTGAGGGGATGGTGAGGCAGCTAGATGTCGGGTCCCCTACAGGTGGGACTGGTCCCTCAAAGTCTATGAAGTTAGTGAAGTCGGGTGCAGATAAATAACACAGTCTCACACGGTCAGCGTCTTTCCATACCTTTACTTGTAAGATGTTCAGGCAGGTCCCAGGGAGGCTGATCCAAGGAGAGTGTGTTTTGAGATAGCAGCTGGACAAGTTAGGGGCCTCCTTTACTTTCAACACGATGAGTACAACCAGCCTGAAGCGTAGTTCCCTCAATAACTCCAGCTAATCCATAGCTGTACTGCCCAGTCAGTTTTGTGGTAGGAGCCTTCCTGTGAGAGAGCTGAATTCCTATCTTGCTGATCAGGCTCAAAGTCTTCACTCCCCCTGACCCCAGTTACGTACTGACTATTTGGGGCTGTTTGCCGCGACCTAAGGTCCGGTAAATCCCTGGTTTTCTTACCACTATGCTTGAAGCTAATAGTGATCCTTCGGTCCCCAGTGACCGGTAGCAATGTGCAGGACTTCTTCAATCAAAAAGCACTTTTCCAATAATCTTTCCACTGTGCCTTTCGCCTTGTCCTCGCTGGTAGCATAAACACTCACACTTGCAAAAAGTCATGTAATCACTTCCTTCTTCTCTTCCTTTAGAGTTAGTTAACAGATTCTCAGTTATCCACTAGGCAGGAGCACGTCTCTGAACCTTTCACTGTCCTTAAGACAGGTGACTGAAGTAATTCTGCACTAAGCTTCTTCTTTCTTTGTCAATGTATTCAGGTGAGGTACAGCTCTGACCAGGCTGAGGGGATCTATATCTCGCCCGTACTGGCCTCCACTTTCTGAACTGATGAAGAACCAGGCTGGACTGCTTCCTCCCTCCTAGTCCCAGCTAGACTCCACACGTCTGCTCTGTCCGAAGACAGGAAACCGACTATACTAAAATCACTCAACCAATATACACCCTGACCACTCCCTAACAAGTAACTACACTTACCCTAAGGGTGTGTCTAGTGTATGTTGAGTGAATGGGTATTGAGCATTAAACTGCTGTCTTGCCACACACTCTCCAGGGTACTGCGTGTGCCTAACACCAGGGCTACACATTCCCCCATGGTAAAAGACAGCACTCCCGGGCTGTAAAATACAAAGAGACATTTTGTTTATGCATGAAAACATCAACAATAAACATTAATTCGTCCCATCCGGGAGGTGAGGATATCTTGAACGTTGCAAACATTATAGAAAAATACAAATATTAAATAGCATTCAATAAATATACAGTATTCTTGTGAAGGACCCGCACCAAACCTTCAACGTGGGTCCTGGGTGGGCTGCAGGACATCCAAATGCAGACCTCACTCAGTGCCACACCACACGGGTTTTATGTTCAGAGGTAGTTGTGCTGGTTTTATGTAAAACCAAGATAAAGCACCGAAGCGCAACTATATACAAATAAGTTCTGGGCTGGCACAGTCCTCAACCTCAAAGTCCATTATAAAACAAAGACATATTATATTACATTATAATAATACTAAAGTGCAACTTTTTCTCTGTTTACCCAGCCGGGCATTCTACTGTTAGAAATATATATATATATGTTATATACGTTATACTCTTCAACTTGTGCAAAAATTTGTAAACATACTTAAACTTTCTACAACTTTACTTATGGTAGACCCTATATGGATCTCACCGATTCTTCTTTACTGTTTAATTACTCATTTACTTCAAATACACTTTCCACCCCGGGGGCTGGAACAATGCGATGGTCCCTAGATCCCATTACTAACAAGTCATGCGCTGCTATTAGGGTCTGGGTCGCCACAGTTCTCGTGCGAACCTCTAGGGGCGCAACGGGTACCTTCTCCTCACGAGACACCGATTGCGTTTCAATCACAGTTAACGATATGGACCGTGTCATGGATTGCGATTGAGACTGGGTCGCATGTTGCGATGTAGATATTGCTTTCATTTGCGATGAGCCTGCAGGGGGCGATGCTGGGGCACGGCCGGATACTGCTTGAGCTGGAGACGGGGACGCTGCGGTAGTGGTGACGTTACCTGCGTCGGGGACGGGGTCACGGACGATGGTGACGTTAAGGGCATACCATCCCTTCATTCCCCAGTGCCGTGTGTACGTGACAATGTCTCCATTAACTAAGTCCCTCCCGGGATGGCCTTGCGGTAGGTGGGATTCTACGTCCCTGCGACTAACAAAGACCCCTGGGTAGAGGCCCGGTTCACGGATGAAGCCCCAGCCCTTCCGGAGCTGGAACTCAGTCACACACCCCTGCCGCCGCGGTTCCCTCAGGGTACCTTTCTCTCTCCGGACACTCTCCTTGTCCGCGATCAGCTCTGCATGTTGTCGCTGACGATTCCGCTGAGCTTCCCGCTCTTCCTCCTGCTGGCGTTTCTGCTTCTCCTCACGACGCTGCCACTCATATTCCCACTGGGCGGTATAGGCGACGTCATCCAGGCGCGCCATCTCGTCCCAGTCGACGTCTGGTAACGACGGACAGGACCCCTCCGGTGTCCCTGTCGGGGACCGATCATCTGCTGCGGCCTCCTGGCCGGGCGGGCGTTCCGGAACTGGCGGTACCTCCTCAACCTCCTTCGCCTCCACCGCTTCACCGGTGGGATCAGGATCGGTACTTTCGGGGGCAGCCTCCGGTTGCTCCTTCGCCTTGGGCAGCAGAATCTTCGGTAACTCGAATCGTGGGGGGTCGTTGAGGGAGAGATCACCGCGTCCCACAGCCGCCGCTGCTCCAGGGTACGCCGGCGTCTCTCGATCTCTTCAAATCCAGGTTGGTGCTGGACCATCTTCTTCAGGCGTGCATTTTCTTCCTGAATTTCTAGCAACGCCTGCTGCAGGTGCAGGACCACGGATAACTCCGGTGCTGGTGGCAGCTTGGCTGGGGCACGGGGCCTGCCTTCCTCCGCTTCCCTGCTCGGCTGCACACGTCCTGCTTCCATGATGTTCCAGAAGATTCTTTCTTCTTCCTCCAGAGACATCCGGTCTCTTCCGTGGAGGCGGGGTTTGCGTCTCCTCCTCTTTGCAGGAAAGGTGAAGAGGAGGCGGACCTCCTTTGCTGTAGGGCAGGATCGCATATTGTAATAGCACTTTGAGAGGGCAGGCATTTTCTTCGCGCCACAGGGGGGTACACGCCCACGAAGGTACGCCCACCTTCTTCTCCAGCGCCTGAGGGCGCGAATATGGCGACAAAAATGGCGATTTTGGCGCCAAAAGTGCAAACAGTCCTTTTTCACAAAAACAATTCCATGGGCACACAGGGCTCGCAATTTTGCGAGTTTCGCATCCTGTTCGTGACGCCAAATTGTGTCGACCCGCCACCACAATTGTGGATTACCAGGGCAATGGGGTACTCAGAGCCGAGCCCATGGAAGTCTATGGGGTTTGTCACAGGTAGCGGTGGCTCGGTCTGTGGCCCTGGCGGTCTGGCGTATGTTGGGGAAATATTTACAGGGGATATATATATACAGTTCGTGACGCCACCTGTAGTCTCTGGTAATTTGTACCAGCGCTGCTGTAGATCTCTGAGGGGATGGTGAGGCAGCTAGATGTCGGGTCCCCTACAGGTGGGACTGGTCCCTCAAAGTCTATGAAGTTAGTGAAGTCGGGTGCAGATAAATAACACAGTCTCACACGGTCAGCGTCTTTCCATACCTTTACTTGTAAGATGTTCAGGCAGGTCCCAGGGAGGCTGATCCAAGGAGAGTGTGTTTTGAGATAGCAGCTGGACAAGTTAGGGGCCTCCTTTACTTTCAACACGATGAGTACAACCAGCCTGAAGCGTAGTTCCCTCAATAACTCCAGCTAATCCATAGCTGTACTGCCCAGTCAGTTTTGTGGTAGGAGCCTTCCTGTGAGAGAGCTGAATTCCTATCTTGCTGATCAGGCTCAAAGTCTTCACTCCCCCTGACCCCAGTTACGTACTGACTATTTGGGGCTGTTTGCCGCGACCTAAGGTCCGGTAAATCCCTGGTTTTCTTACCACTATGCTTGAAGCTAATAGTGATCCTTCGGTCCCCAGTGACCGGTAGCAATGTGCAGGACTTCTTCAATCCAAAAGCACTTTTCCAATAATCTTTCCACTGTGCCTTTCGCCTTGTCCTCGCTGGTAGCATAAACACTCACACTTGCAAAAAGTCATGTAATCACTTCCTTCTTCTCTTCCTTTAGAGTTAGTTAACAGATTCTCAGTTATCCACTAGGCAGGAGCACGTCTCTGAACCTTTCACTGTCCTTAAGACAGGTGACTGAAGTAATTCTGCACTAAGCTTCTTCTTTCTTTGTCAATGTATTCAGGTGAGGTACAGCTCTGACCAGGCTGAGGGGATCTATATCTCGCCCGTACTGGCCTCCACTTTCTGAACTGATGAAGAACCAGGCTGGACTGCTTCCTCCCTCCTAGTCCCAGCTAGACTCCACACGTCTGCTCTGTCCGAAGACAGGAAACCGACTATACTAAAATCACTCAACCAATATACACCCTGACCACTCCCTAACAAGTAACTACACTTACCCTAAGGGTGTGTCTAGTGTATGTTGAGTGAATGGGTATTGAGCATTAAACTGCTGTCTCGCCACACACTCTCCAGGGTACTGCGTGTGCCTAACACCAGGGCTACACAGTGCCAGCTGATGCCGGGGCCCTGAGCAAGGGGGGGGGGGCCCAGTGGCGGCGCTGACACCGCTCTCCTCCACTAACGGGCGCGGGGTGCCAGACTGCGAGTGGGCCCCCCCGCCTGCTCAGGGCCCCGGCACTTACCCGGGTGTGCCGGGTGCTGACGCCGGCCCTGCTCCCTCTATACCGTCTAGAATTTAGGATGCGGGAAATTTCATATTCCCCGTCCTCCACCCCCGGGGGAACAGTGGCAGCGGAGTCTCCATCCGACACATCAGCTCTTTTCAACAGAGAAACATGAAACACCGGATTAATCTTCCAGGAGGTAGGAACCTCCAACCTAACAGCAGATTGGTTAACAACCTGAAGCACCTTGAAGGGCCCTACAAACTTGGGACCCAATTTTTTAGAAGGAATCCTCAACCTCAGATTCTTAGAGGACAACCAAACCATGTCACCAATAGCAAACAAAACCTCTTGCCGTTTCCTATCAAAGTACCCTTTAGATTTTCTGTTAGCCTCCTGAAGATTACCACGCACCTCCGTCCAAACTCTCTCCAAATCACCAGAGAAATTTTCCTCTTCAGGCACGGCCGATGCCAATTTGGAGAATGACCCAAACGACGGATGTCTCCCAGTACAACAAAAAAAAGGCGAACAACCAGCAGAGGAGGATGTATGATTGTTAAGAGCAAATTCAGCAAGTGGCAGAAACTCAGACCACCCCTGTTGATTATCAGCCACAAAAGAACGCAAGAACTGCTCAACATCCTGGTTTTTCCTTTCTGTCTGGCCATTAGATTCAGGATAATATCCGGATGAAAACGACAAATGAACACCCAACCTGTCACAAAAGGCGCGCCAAAAACGAGCCACGAACTGAGGTCCCCTATCAGAAACAATGTCAGTAGGAACGCCATGTAGTCTGACAATTTCATTGACAAAGGCCTTAGCGAGAGTCTTAGCGCAAGGCAGTTTGATGAAAGGAACCAAGTGACACATCTTGCTAAAACGGTCCACGACCACCCAGATGACAGTGAAACCCTCAGAGGGGGAAGGTCAGTAATAAAGGCCATAGCCAAATGTGTCCAAGGTGCACTAGGAACCTCCAGAGGGCAAAGCAACCCCGCAGCAGGAGTATAAGAAGACTTAGATCTAGCACACATAGTACACTGACGCACCCACTTAATGACTTCCTTCTGCCATCCAGGCCACCAAAAACTGCGACCCACAAGTCTCTTGGTCTCAGAGATTCCAGGATGACCTGCCAACCGAGACTCATGACACTCCACAAACAAATCTCTCCTAAAGGTCCCAGGCACAAACAACCTCCCATGGGGAGTGTTAGATGGGGCATTCTCCTGTGCTTTAAGAATCTCATCTTCCAACACAGAGTCCAAAGCAGCAATCACAACCCCTTCTTGTAAAATGTTCTCCTCCTCCTCAGCACCCACCATAGGAGAAAAGCTGCGAGACAAAGCATCAGCTTTAACATTCTTAGTACCTGGGATGTAAGTGACAGAAAAATTAAACCGCAAGAAAAACAGTGCCCACCTAGCCTGACGGGCATTCAAGCGTTTGGCAGCATCAAGATAGATCAGATTTTTATGATCAGTGAAAACCTGAACGGGAAATTCAGCACCTTCCAAAAGATGCCACCAATGTTCAAATGCGAGTTTAATGGCCAACAATTCCCGATTACCAATATCATAATTCAGTTCAGTCTCAGAAAATTTTTTTTAAAAAAATGCACAAGGATGTACTCCATCCGTCTTTTCCTGAGACAACACCGCGCCGACCCCCACAGAAAAAGCATCAACCTCAACCAAAAATGGTTTAGTCACATCAGGCTGCATAAGGATGGGAGCAGAGCTGAACCTCTCCTTTAAAAACACAAAAGCTTCAATAGCCTCAGTAGTCCACTGAACCGCATTAGCACCTTTCCTGGTGAGATTGGTCAGAGGTTTGACAATAATAGAAAAATTTTTAATGAATTTTCTATAATAATTGGCGAAACCCAAAAACCTCTGTAACAATTTCAAACCAATAGGCCTAGGCCATTCCTGCACAGCTTGAACCTTCACCGGGTCCTTCGCTGGAGATAATGTAGCCCAAAAAACTAATTCTCTGTACAGCGAACTCACATTTCTCCAGCTTAGCAAAAAGCGAATTGTCCATTAACAACTGTAATACCTCACGCACGCTCCGCCAATGAGACTCCAGATCCAGCGAATAAATCAAAATGTCATCCAAATACACAACCACACTTTTGCCGATCAAAGGTCTAAGGATGTCATTAATAAGATTCTGAAAAAATGCCGGAGCACTGGAAAGTCCAAAAGTCATAACCAGATTCTCAAAATGCCCCACAGGAGTGTTAAATGCAGTCTTCCATTCGTCACCCTCCTTCATGCGCAACAAATTGTATGCCCCCCGAAGATCAATTTTGGAAAACCACTTGGCCCCCACTAACTGATTAAACAAATCAGGAATCAATGGCAGTGGGTAAGGATTGCGTACAGTAATTTTATTAATCTCACGAAAGTCCAAACAAGGACGTAAACCGCCGTCCTTTTTTTTAACAAAAAAAAATCCAACAGCCACAGGAGACTTAGAAGGTCTAATGTGACCGGCGGCCAAGCTTGTCTGTATGTATTCCTCCAAAGCTTTTCTCTCAGGAATAGTCAAATTAAATAAACGACTTTTAGGAAGAGTCGTTTCAGGGACAAATTCAATAGTACAATCATAGTCTCTATGGGGAGGCAATACCTGCGATTCCTTCTCAGAAAAAACTTTCCAAAAATCCTGAGTAGGTACAGGTAATTCCCCTTTATCCACAGCAACAATACGCCCGTTACAACATTTGTCATAACACTTGGGGCTCCAGGACTTAATTTCATTGGTAGACCAGTCCAGTACAGGATTTAACCAGGGTAACCCCAAAATCACTGGAGAAGGCAAATTATTCAATACTACCAAATCCAAATTCTCTTGGTGAACACCATTAATAGTGAGAGGAAATTCACAGATCTTGTGAGTAACATTCTTGAAGGGAGAACCATCAACAGAAACCACAGCAATAGGGGATGACAAAGGTTTAGGTTTTAATTTAAGTTTTTCCAAGAATTCCCCATCAATCACATTCAGAGTGGAACCACAATCGACAAATACCCGAAAACCCATTAATTCTTCCTGAGCAGCAGTAGTAGTGGCAGAAAGAAAAACGTCCTTAGTATTTAAACAGGTTATACGGGCAAAACTGACCTTTTTTTTTTCTTTGTTCATACGAAGAACATAGTTCTTAATGAAATGGTCAGATTTGCCGCAATAAAAGCACAAACCTTCAGAAAACCGGCTGTCTTTTTCCTGAGAGCGAGATGCCATCGCTCCGATCTCCATCGGCTCTCCAATGTCAGAACAGAAACTCTCAAGACTTGGAGCTGACATGGCAGAGGATTTACTCTCATTAACCCTTGCACGCAGTCTCCTATCCACCCGTATGGCTAATTGCATAGCCTCTTGCAAGTTACCAGGTATGGGATAAGCAATCAGCAAATCTTTAACCCTTTCACTTAGCCCTGCAAGAAATAAACTTTTCAAAGCTGAATCATTCCACCCACCTGAGTAGACCACCGACGGAAGTGAGTACAGTATTTTTCCACATTACCTGATCCCTGTCTCAAACGTCTCAATTCTGTCTCAGCTGATGAAACACGATCAGGATCGTCATATAATAACCCCAAGGCAGAAAAAAACTATCCACTGATCTAAAGCATGGATCACTAGGTTGCAGAGAAAAGGCCCAGTCCTGAGGTTCTTTGCGCAAAAGTGACATTATGAACCCTATGCGCTGAGATTCATCACCAGAGGATCTGGGTCTCAAACGGAAATACAACAAGCAAGCATTTTTAACAGAAAAAAAATCTTGTTGTTCACCAAAAAATAAATCAGGCAAACATACCTTTGGCTCCACGAAATGTGCTCCAGAACAACTACTCACATGTTGCTGGATCTCAGCCACCTCCAGAGAGAGTCCCTGCAGGCGTTGAGCCAAATCCTGAACCGACACCATGATGAAAACTGGAAATCTTTCCTTAGAGATATTTTTGGGCTGGACTTACTGTTATGATCTGCTACAAGCATTAAGGAAACAAGGGAGGTCTGTCCCTACAATAAAACTAAGCTGGATCCCTACGATGTAACGGGGAACCTGATCCTGCGATCAGACCCGCTAAAGTCCTCAGCTAGTCTGAACGAAGACCTATAGATGTGAGGGAGGGATCCCTACAAGGACTAGGGACTGGAGAAAAGATGGACACCTCCTAACAGAAGTTGTAGCAGCAAAAGGCAAAACAAAGAACATAGAACATAGAGGTCAAAAGACCAAGCAAAAACTGTCTGAGTTAGGTAACAAAGCACCTGGCTAGCTTAAGAGTATAAGTTACAATGAAGTCCAGCAAAGCCAGAAGGGTGGAGCCGGATTAAATAGGCCACAAAGGTCATGTGACCAGCAAGATAAAAAAAAAACCTAACAGGAGAGTTCTAACAGACGGTCTGTCTTAAATTTCACATTCTGGTATGAAGTTTTCTAAGTTTTGTTTTACAAAGAAATGCAAGTGACTTCTAATCGAAAAGCACACACAGATTCCTCCATCTTACAGGACAGGAGGTATACAGAACTAAAATGGAGTCAAGATAGACAAATAAATCCTGCTATCACATCATCAAATTAGACATATATGCCTGAATGCTTCTCAATTTCCTTCTTTATCTCTACCTGGGTGAGAGTATAATGATTAGGTCTTGTTGCCCATTGTTATCAATTTAAACTGATCTTCCCAATATTATTTTAATATCCTTCTCTATTATCTTGGGTGACAATCATTTGGTCATATAGAGTGGTCAACTTTGTATTGTCAACCTAAAGAGATCTACTGAATAGTATCTCAAAATCTACTCTCTTATCAATGGTGGCAGCAGTGTGGGCAAATAAAATAGGCAACTTAAGGTACTGCCACACTAAGCAATCCCGCTAGCGATCTCGTTAGCGTTGCATACTAATGAGATCGCTAGCGGGATTGTTTCTATATCGCTAAATGCTACCGCATTTAGCGATATAGTTAACGACGCTATCGCCGTTAGCGATCTTCTTAACGACTTTAGCGGTACAAAAGTACCGCTAAATCGCTAAGAAAAGGTGCCACACAGCGATTAGATACTTACCCAGCGGGAGCGCCAGCGATGAAATAGGGTCCGGAGCGATTCCAGCGACGAGCGAGATCACAGCAGGAAGCTCGTCGCTGGAAGCTGCCGCACTGAACAATATCGCTAACGGGATCGCTAAATAGTGACGTTTTTTAGCGATCCCGTTAGCGATATTGTTTAGTGTGGCATACCCTTAACTCATGAGCGTTGTCAACCTGTCCAAAGCTGCCCAAATCAATTGTCTTCCACATTACCAACGATCATAACATAATATAGATTAGGCAACTCAACCATTGGTGTCATCAACAAAAGTTTGACCAATATTTCCTCAATATTCCATTCTATTGCCATGGATGGCAATAACGTGTACAAGTAGAAATGGCAACCTACTCATTGTTATTGCCAACGTACACAGATCTGCTGACAGCTGCTCAATGCCTTTGTCTATTACCAGGGAGTCCAGCAGGGCAAGCAAATAAAATAGGCAACTTATGCATCAGTATCATCAACCTAGAAACATTTGCGCAGCAAATATAGTTTATGCAAATGGAGTAGGAAATTCAGCCATTGGGACAAAGATTTGCCCAAAGTATCTTTCGCTGTTAGCAGTGGTGTCAACTCTGTGGGTCAACAGAATAGTCAACTATCTCACTTGAGTCTTCAACACAGGCAGAGCTGTCCACTAGTTAAGAATAGAATCAGCAACCAACCTACCCATTGACATATAAGTCATAGAAAGAGTTGCCCAATATCTTCTCAATGTCCTTCAATACAAATAGCAAAGAGTTTCCCAATACCTTCTTGATGTCCTTCAAGACATACAGCAAAGAGTTTCCCAATATCTTCTCAATGTCCTTCAAGATACACAGCAAAGTGTTGCCCAATATCTTCTCAATGTCCTTCAAGACATGCAGCAAAGAGTTTCCCAATATCTTCTCAATGTCCTTCAAGATATACAGCAAAGTGTTGCCCAATATCTTCTCAATGTCCTTCAAGACATACAGCAAAGAGTTTCCCAATATCTTCTCAATGTCCTTCAAGATATACAGCAAAGTGTTGCCCAATATCTTCTCAATGTCCTTCAAGATATACAGCGAAGTGTTGCCCAATATCTTCTCAATGCCCTTCAAGACTAGCAGCATTTAGGTCAAGTAGAATCCTCAACCTACTATCAGTATCGTCAACCTAAGAAGATCTGCACCAATGGATTCTTAATGCCCTTCTCTCTCTTGTCAAAGGTGAGATAAAGAAGAATAGGCAACTTATCCACTGGCTTTGTTACACAAGACGGATAAAGTCAATTCCTTCTTACCTGAGGGTTATCGGCAGTGAGTCACAGAAGGCCAAGAACTTCCTTTAGGAACCAAAGAGATGGCATATACCAGCACCACTTATTTTTACATCTTTTATATGCATTTCTGACTAGAGGTGAGCAGATTGAATTCATGTCCAATGTTTAAGAATTTGCTATACCCACCATTTTGTCATTGCATCAGGCAGAGAAATATCACATAACCTCTGGTTGGCTGTCCCATAATGCCTTCCATCTATCACGTCACCTGGTGTAGCACAATCCAATCAGAAAGGACTATCGGAGCCAGTACAAAAACAGAAGAAGGAAATGCAGCAGTCACTTATGGTGAATCTGGATAGTGAGAAGACATCACAGCTCACAGCATAGCTGTAAAGATAGGTAGAAAAAAACATAAAACAATGACGAAACTGTAAGGCCACATTCACATGTTGCAGCCGCATGACATAACTGATGCAAAAACACATCGATTTTCAGAAATTTATAAAATGGCAATGTGTGAATGCAGTGTAAAGAAAGTATTTGTGACATTAACTTTTGAAGAAGACAGAATAGTGTCATATACAGTTTTCTGGGCAACTGATGTGTCATGATCCAGGCCGGGGTTTGTTTCATGTTAGTCTCTCCCCGATCTGGTCATGCGGGGGTTAACCTTCTCCGCTTTGTTTTGGGTTCTATGGGGATATGTCAGTCTGCTGTGGCCTGCAGACCAATGTCAGTGATATTTCATGCTTCCAGGCTAGAGCAGCTGACCCCTTGATACTGTGTTTTGTCCTCCGTTTACTCTGTTCCCGTGACTTCCCTTTCCTGCCACGCCGCTGTTCTTAGTGTTCGCTCCCTGTGCTTGGACCCTTGGTATGTGACCCGGCTTGTCTTCTGACCTGTTTTACTGTCTCTCGTCTCAGTCATCTTTGCTCCCGTCTGGCTATGACTTTTGGCTTGCATTTGACCATGTGTTTTGCTGTGACCTCTGATACTTCTTGTCCTGTTTCTGACTCGGCTCGTCTGACCACTTTTCGCCACCTGGTGGCGCTTGTCCTGTTGCTCAATGGTGTTATGTTGTGTGTGCAACCTCTCTTTCCTCACCAGCATCCCCTGGTGGAGGTTGTGCTATACTGCACTGCAGCAGCATTACATGATGGCTTTGGAGAACTTTTGTGTTAGGCTCACCGTATGATATCCCAGGTCCGTGTGGGTACACAGGCTCTGGGTGTGGTGCAGCAGGCAGAAAGATACATGGGGAGCAAGGACTTGGCACACTCAATTTCAGAAGTACAGGTGCGGTAGAATGAAGCTTTCTATAAATGCAGAGATGGCGGAATGAGGGTTAACCCACTGGATTGTGAGTATGCAGAATCAGAGAGTTAGGGCACAAGTGGTGGGGCATACCAAACACAGGAATCTAGATCCTTACTCCTAAGACACAGGTTAGTGTCTTAGTGGGCCTTCAAAAGGATTAGGGATATGACATCATTAAGCCACACTGGGAAACCTTCAAAACCTGACTGGAGCACAACAGAGGGCAATAGACCCAGGTGAAGGAAGCAGATACACATGTACAACATTTTGATTCCAAATCTGATCAATTTAAATTTGGAAAGATTCGCTCATCTGGTAAATGGTAAGTCAGGATGTTGAGAAGGCTGAACTTTTAAATTCCTATTTTGCATCTGTTTTCTCTCAGAAAGGAAATGTAACATCAACTGATCTTCACTGTCCTATTAAAGGAATAGAAGAATCCAGGATATCTATAAACAGAAAGACAGTGAGGAAACACTTAGCTAACATAAATGAATTCAAGTCTCCAGGTCCAGATGAATTACACCCCAGGGTACTGAAGGAGATAGCAGAAGAAATTCTTGAACCACTGTCCATAATCTTTGAAAATTCTTGGAGAACAGGAGAAGTCCCAGAAGACTGGAGAAGAGCAAATGTTGTTCCTATCTTCAAAAAGGGGAAGAAGGTGGACCCAGGGAACTACAGGCCGGTGAGTCTGACTTCTATACCAGGAAAGATCTTTGAACAAATTATTAAAGAACATGTATGCAAGTACCTGGATAAGAATGAAGTGATTAAACAGAGTCAGCATGGGTTTGTAACTAATAAGTCATGTCAGACTAACTTAATTTCCTTCTATGACAGAATCACTGACTGGGTGGATCAGGGAAACGCTGTAGATATAGTATATCTTGACTTCAGCAAAGCATTTGACAAAGTATCTCACACAATCCTTATTGAAAAAATGACTAAGTATGGAATGGACAAGGCAACTGTTAGGTGGATTCATAACTGGCTTAGTGATCGGACCCAAAGAGTGGTTGTAAATGGCTGCACATCCAGTTGGAAGAATGTCTCAAGCGGGGTACCACAAGGCTCTGTTTTGGGCCCTGTATTGTTCAACATCTTTATCAATGATTTAGATGAAGGAATTGAGGGTAAACTGATCAAATTTGCTGATGACACAAAGCTAGGAGGGGTAGCTAATACTAGAGAAGAGAGAGAGAGGATTCAAAAAGATATACATAAACTGGAGCAGTGGGCAGCAACTAACAGAATGGATTTTAACAGGGAAAAATGCAAATTACTACATCTGGGCAATAAAAATGAAAAAAGCATATACAAAATGGGGGGAATAGGGCTAAGTAACAGCACATGTGAAAAAGACTTGGGTATACTAATTGATCACAGACTTAACATGAGTCAACAGTGTGATGCAGCAGCAAAAAAGGCAAATGCAATTCTAGGATGTATCAACAGAAGCATACAGTCTAGATCACGTGAGGTCATTATTGCCCTCTACTCCTCTTTGGTCAGACCTCATCTGGAATACTGTGTCCAGTTTTGGGCACCACATTTTAAAAAAGACATCAACAAACTGGAGCAAGTTCAGAGAAGAGCCACCAGAATGGTGACCGGTCTGCAAACCATGTCCTATGAGGAACGGTTGCAGGATTTGGGAATGTTTAGCTTGCAAAAAAGAAGACTGAGAGGAGACTTAATAGCTGTCTACAAATATCTCAAGGGCTGTCACATTGTAGAAGGATCATCTTTATTCTCATTTGCACAAGGAAAGACTAGAAGCAATGGGATGAAACTGAATGGGAGGAGACACAGATTAGATATTAGAAAAAACTTTTTGACAGTTAGGGTGATCAATGAGTGGAACAGGCTGCCACAAGAGGTGGTGAGTTCTCCTTCAATGGAAGTCTTCAAACAGAGGCTGGATAGACATCTGTCTGGGATGATTTAGAGAATCCTGCTTTGAGCAGGGGGTTGGACCAGAAGGCCCAGGAGGTCCCTTCCAACTCTACCATTCTATGATTCTATGATTCTATGATTCTATCTCTACCCCCAACTATGTTGTGTACCATAGTATCGGAGATATATTCCAGTTTCGACTACTTTTCCACGGTGCACCATTTCAGAGTAGGCACCTCCAAACCTCATCATCACTGTAAGAATACGTTATCGCACCCTCTCATTTTTATTAACGAAAGGGAATGAGAAATTCCCTGCTCATTTTTTAGCCCTTATATTAGATATACTTTACCACGTAACGAAGTTTCACACCTGTCTACTCTCTTCTTCGCTCGGATGTATCTCACCAGGCAGAAAACACTTATTGAGTTCATGAATTATTAAAATTGCAATTTACCACGAGGGGAATCGGAATTGCACACAGATGGGGTAATTTAAGTTAAAAAGAACTCAGAATTGAATGTGTTATTTTCCTTCTGTTTGTTCGAGATTCTTTTCACTACTTAAGAATAGGTAATTTAGTTGCGGAAGAAACTGCAAATTCAGGTCAACAGAGGTTTTTATTCTCCCCATCTCGTGTTAGAAATATACGTAATTACACAGAGAAAGATTCTGTACAATCGTAATGATCGGAAAGATAAAACAGGTTGGATCTGTGAACTTCCTTTCATTGACTTGACCCCATAGTTGTACAAAAGGGGATCACATCATTACATTGCGCTGCTGGCAGGGACGGACTGGGGCTGACATTCAGCCATGGCATTTGAAGTCACACAGGCCCATGTTGTCCCCATCCCCAAGCACCAGATGAGGATATATTACTAATATTACCCTAGATGGAGGAAAGCAAGATTTACTACAAGACCAATATTTCTAATGATACCCGTGGCCTGCTGGGGTAAGCGACTTTGTGCTCCATCACAACTCTTAACAGTATGGGTGACTTGAGAACACAGGATCTGCTAACAACATAGCAGACAAGGCAGCTCACGACCAGACCGTCCCTTCTGGAATTTGCCAGAATTGCCGGATGGCCAGTCCGGCCCCGGCTGCTGGAGTGCAATGCACTTTCTTCTATAGACCAATGGCCTACCCCAGTACCAGAGCACCCAACCACGGGATCTGACTCTGATGCAATATCGGACCACAAAAGTCAGACAGTACCACATTCGGAGTTAATTTTTTTACATTGATCCAAATTCTTGGTCATATTCTTTTGGAAAATCATGGTATATTAATAGATAGAACAGATTGTTACAAAATCAACATTAAGATTGCAGTTCGTTAAGGACAATTCTTATGGTATTAGACCATCTTCAAACTCTTCTCCAAGATCTGGAGATAGGTAGTGGCTCCATACCATTGCAAAGTCAGTGAAGCTCTAGGAATCCTATAGGTTGTAGGAGATTTTGCTACATGGATAGGCAACCAAAGGCAAAGGAGGTACAGTTGATCAAAATTTTAAAGGAAGTATTAGGCCATCTTCAAATTCTTTGTCAAGATCTGGAGATAGGTGGTGGCTCCATACCATTGCAAAGTCGGTGAAACTCTAGGAATCCAACAGGTAGTAGAAGATTTTGCCACATGGATAGGCAACTAAAGGGAAAAGATATTTGGTCGATCAAAATTTTAAAGGAAGTATTAGGCCAACTGCAAACTCTTTATCAAGATCTGGAGTTAGGTGGTGGCTCCATACCATTGCAAAGTTGGTGAAACTCTAGGAATCCAACAGGCTGTAGGAGATTTTGCTACATGGATAGGCAACCAAAGGCAAAAGATATACAGTTGATCAAAATTTTAACGGAAGTATTAGGCCATCTTCAAATTCTTTGTCAAGATCTGGAGACAGGTAGTGGCTCCATACCATTGCAAAGTCAGTGAAACTCTAGCAATCCAACAGGTTGTAGGAGATTTTGCTACATGTATAGGCAACCAAAGGCAAAGGAGGTATGGTTGATCAAAATTTTAAAGGAAGTATTAGGCCATCTTCAAACTCTTTGTCAAGATCTGGAGACAGGTAGTGGCTCCATACCATTGCAAAGTCAGTGAAGCTCTAGGAATCCTACAGTTTGTAAGAGATTTTGCTACATGGATAGGCAACCAAAGGCAAAGGAGGTACGGTTGATCAAAATTTTAACGGAAGTATTAGGCCATCTTCAAATTCTTTGTCAAGATCTGGAGATAGGTGGTGGCTCCATACCATTGCAAAGTCGGTGAAACTCTAGGAATCCAACAGGCTGTAGGAGATTTTGCTACATGGATAGGCAACCAAAGGCAAAAGATATACGGTTGATCAAAATTTTAACGGAAGTATTAGGCCATCTTCAAATTCTTTGTCAAGATCTGAAGATAGGTGGTGGCTCCATACCATTGCAAAGTCAGTGAAACTCTAGCAATCCAACAGGTTGTAGGAGATTTTGCCACATGGATAGGCAACTAAAGGGAAAATATATTTGGTTGATCAAAATTTTAAAGGAAGCATTAGGCCAACTGCAAACTCTTTATCAAGATCTGGAGATAGGTAGTGGCTCCATACCATTGCAAAGTCAATGAAGCTCTAGGAATCCTATAGGTTGTAGGAGATTTTGCTACATGGATAGGCAACTAAAGGCAAAGTGTAATGTATGTAGTACAGTTCATATAGCGTCTTGTGCTTGGGTGCGATGAAAATACATGAGACACAGGTTTGATATAGAAAGTCTTGTATTACTTCATACAAGTTGGCAAAAATAGTCACACAGTTTGCAGACACAGAAGCAGGAGACACAGCAGGCCAGAGTAATCTAAGCTCAGCAATCACTCTCCACAACAGGTTCAGGATCTTCTTCTCTGTTACCGTAAGTCATGCAAACGTGGGTCTTTCAAAGAGCAGGGTTCCAGAGTCCACAAGTGCTTCAGAGTTCCTCAGTAGGAATAGCTGGAGTACAAGGTCCAAGGCTTTAAGAGTCAGGTCACAGGTTCACTGCAGGCTAGATTCTGAAGCACTGATTGCTCAGCTGTGGCTGCTTAAGAAGCAAAAGGAGAGAATCAGGGCGGGAACATGCAAGCTGGAAACTCCATTTTGACTGAGGGCAAGATAGCTGCAGCAAGACAGAAAGTAAAATGGCTGACGAACAAACTGAGTTTCAGGAACATGTACACAGAACCTTACATTACTCCCCCCTTAGGGACAACCTCCGGATGACCTCAGGCCAGGCTTGTGTGGGTACCTCTGATGAAACTGACGGAGCAAGCGAGGAGCATTAACGTTATTGACTGGTTCCCATGAGTTGTCCTCCACTGGGTAGCCCTGCCATTTAATCAGATATTGTAACTGATTTCTATACAACCTGGAATCTAAAATCCTTTCCACCACAAATTCTTCCTGACCATCGACTAGCACTGGGTCAGGGCAAGGAGAAGAACGTCCAGGAAACGTATTGGGTGTCGCAGCCTTTAGTAGGGATACATGAAAGACAGGGTGAATTCTCATAGTTCTGGGCAGTTGAAGACGACAAGCAACGGCACTTATAATTTTACTGATTTTATAGGGTTCAATGTACTTATGTCCCAACTTAGACGATGGAATCCTTAACTTAAGATTTCTGGTTGACAGCCAGACCAAGTCTCCTACCTTGAAAGCTGGTGCAGGTTTACGAAATTTATCTGCTGCTTTCTTGTACCTTTCCTGAGCCGATTCCAGATTCTCCTTTAGAAGATCCATATTCTTCTGTAAAGACGTGATTCTTTCAGCCACTGCTGGTAAAGGCGTTTCTATGGGAAATCGTGGTAGAATGTTAGGATGATAACCTAGATTAGAGTAAAAAGGAGACTGCTTAGTGGAGGCACTCTGAGAGTTGTTATACGAGAACTCAGCTAATGGAAGTAGATCCACCCAATCATCCTGTAGGTGGCAGATAAAGCAGCGGAGATACTGCTCCAGGGTTTGATTGGTTCGTTCGGTCTGTCCATTAGTCTGGGGATGAAAAGCAGAAGAAAGGTTCACTTTAATGTCCAATGCTGCACAGAAATTTTGCCAAAACCTAGAAGTGAATTGCACCCCTCGATCCGAAATAACCTCATCCGGTACTCCATGTAAGCGAAACACATCTTTAATCATCAAATCTGATGTCTGTTTTGCAGTGGGTAAGCCGACACAAGGGATAAAATGAGCTGCCTTTGTTAGACGGTCAACCACCACTAGAATGGTGTTGTTCCCTTGAGAGGTTGGTAACTCCACAATGAAGTCCATAGAAATGGATCCCCACGGGCGGGACGGGGTGGGAAGAGGCTGTAACAGACCAGTTGGTGAGGAGCGAGGTGTTTTGCATCTTGCACAGACTTCACATGAAGTGACATAGTTTAAAACATCCTTCCTGCAAGTGGGCCACCAAAAGAAACGAGAGAGAAATTCCTGTGTCTTTAGAATTCCTCTATGCCCAGCTATCTTGGAATCGTGAATGAGTTGCAATACTCTCAATCTGACTGTTTCAGGAATATACAGGCGTTGTCCCTGAATCCACACACCATTCTTAAAGACAAGACTTACGTCCCTTGGGGGTTGTGCCAAAAAGGAATCCTTAATCAGTGGAGATAACCCTTTTCGAAAAATAGATTTTTTGGCGGAACTGTCCCAGGTGGTATCAAGGGCCCATCTCCTGAAATCCAAGGCATATTCAGCTACCAAGTGCTTACCTTGGCGTAAAGCTAACATGGCTGCTTCAGCTGTTGCACCTCGATTGGGGTCATCAAACACCTGCCCCATGGCTGAAATAAAAGCATCAAGGTGATTCAAACAATCATCCTCAGTCTCAATCAGAGGGTTTGCCCACATCAAAGCCTTGTTGGTAAGCAACATAATTATAGTAAGCACCTTAGATCGTTCAGTGGGAAATTGTGAAGCATGTGCAGAAAAAAAAAGATTGCATTGATTAATAAATCCCCTGAATTTCTCACGTTCACCGCCAAAACGAAAAGGGGGCAACTTGGGAATCCCAGAACTCGGGGCTACGGCAGGAGCCTGGACTCGCTCTTCTAGAACCTCAATCCTGGCTCGCAAATCCTGGGCAGTCTGTCCAACACTTGCAAATTGTGATTAGTGAGGTCCTGTAGGCTTGAAAAACGGGTCTTTATATTCTGCAAATCTGCAAGGATATTATCAGTCACTCCGCAAAGTTCCTTTATGCGGGCCTCCATTTTCCAGATCTTTTAAGACAGGAGTACTGGAAGAAGAGGAGAGGAGAAAAAAAAAAACAATAGTGTTTACCTGTGGTAACACTGCAGAGAGAAAAAAAAATTAAGGGAACTGCTCACCTGGAATGGTTGTGAGAAGTCACAACCACTATCATCACAGAAAGTTCACCCGGACATCTGATATCCACAGTTACCGCAGACAAAAAAGAGAAAAGAAAAAAAAAACAATAGTGTTTACCTGTGGTAACACTGCAGAAAAAAAAAACACTTAAGGGAATTGCTCACCTGGAATGGTTGTGAGAAGTCACAACCACTGTCATCACAGAAAGTACAACCGGACATCCGATATCCACAGTTACAGCAGACACAGCCTTTCCAGACCCAGCAGACACTAACGTTTTGGCTTCAGAATCTTGTAATGTATGTAGTACAGTTCATATAGCGTCTTGTGCTTGGGTGCGATGAAAATACATGAGACACAGGTTTGATATAGAAAGTCTTGTATTACTTCATACAAGTTGGCAAAAATAGTCACACAGTTTGCAGACACAGAAGCAGGAGACACAGCAGGCCAGAGTAATCTAAGCTCAGCAATCAGTCTCCACAACAGGTTCAGGATCTTCTTCTCTGTTACCGTAAGTCCATGCAAACGTGGGTCTTTCAAAGAGCAGGGTTCCAGAGTCCACAAGTGCTACAGAGTTCCTCAGTAGGAATAGCTGGAGTACAAGGTCCAAGGCTTTAAGAGTCAGGTCACAGGTTCACTGCAGGCTAGATTCTGAAGCACTGATTGCTCAGCTGTGGCTGCTTAAGAAGCAAAAAGAGAGAATCAGGGCGGGAACATGCAAGCTGGAAACTCCATTTTGACTGAGGGCAAGATAGCTGCAGCAAGACAGAAAGTAAAATGGCTGACGAACAAACTGAGTTTCAGGAACATGTACACAGAACCTTACACAAAGGAAGTACAGTTGATCAAAATTTTAATGGAAGTATTAGGCCATCTTCAAATTCTTTGTCAAGATCTGGAGATAGGTGGTGGCTCCATACCATTGCAAAGTCAGTGAAACTCTAGCAATCCAACAGGTTGTAGGAGATTTTGCTACATAAATAGGCAACCAAAAGCAAAGGAGGCTTGGTTGATTACAATTGTAAAGGAAGTATTAGACCATCTGCAACTCTTTGTCAAGATCTGGAGACATTGCAAAATCATTGAAGCCCTAGGAATCCTACAGGTTGTAGTCGATTTTGCTACATGGATAGGCAACCAAACACAAAGGAGGTATGGCTGTTTGAAAGTTACCATGATAAATTCCTCACGCTGACATGGCTTCCAACAAGGTCTTAAGTAAAAATGTGAATAGAGTTTAGGCACAGCTTGGGATAGCATAGTGATTTCTTGTCGTATGTCATGATCCCACCTTGGTAGATCCTTGCTTTCTCAATTGAATCTCTTGTGGGGCACAGCACCTTTGAGATAGATTTTGTAATATTCCAATAGTATGAACATTATGGGATGTAAAGACCAAAATAACAATGAAGAACATATCTTCTTGAAACAACCTTCTTTTATGGGCTCACAACAAGTGAGTTCTGCATCAGTTCTTGGATATATCGATCGGGCTGATGAATTATATATAAGCTGAAATGTTCTTTAGATAACTGTCTTCCATCAAGCTACGAGCTGGAACCATTTTTTAGGTAAAATGCCAAAATTATGTCTATTATTAATAAGATCTTTAACTCTGAGAACTCCACTGGCTTCACAGATTGTACCAATTTATCAATATTCTTAAAGGGAACCTGAGAGCTGACACATGTCGCATTATCCAAGGACAGCACGTATGAGACACTGAATGAATTCATACGGGAATGTTTGCATCTGAAACTGCGGCATTTCAAAGAAAAACATATTTTAAAAGCTGGCTGGGGACTAAGCCGCACGGGAGACTAGTTGGACTGGCTCTTTCTCCCTGCCGGCTGTGTTTCAGAGTCAAACATATATGGCTGAAATCATACAGCAAAGTGACCTATAGCTTAAATCAGGTTTTTGTGTTAAATGTACTTTTGATAATTTGTTATTTTTCATATCCCGATCTTTAAAAAGAAAATCTTGCAATTTCCAAATTCAAACCTAACATATTAAACTCATTCTTGGTGTTCTTTACATGGACATTAGTAGCAACAAACAGACTCAATGTTAGAAGTGTAATCTGGGCATGCTCTAGTCTGGGCCAAAGGTCATTGTGTGGGTAGGTGGAGGAAGTGAGCTGTAACATCTGCTATTGTGAATAGTGGATCCTGTGTTATCTACTGTATATAGAGGTGTTATCAGTCATTGTACAGGAGGAGGAGGTGAGCTGTGATATCACCTATTGTGAATGATGGATCCTGTGTTATCTACTGTATATAGAGGTGTTATCAGTCATTGTACAGGAGGACGAGGTGAGCTGTGATATCACCTATTGTGAATGGTGGATCCTGTGTTATCTACTGTATATAGAGGTGTTATCAGTCATTGTACAGGAGGAGGAGGTGAGCTGTGACATCACCTATTGTGAATGGTGGATCCTGTGTTATCTACTGTATATAGAGGTGTTATCAGTCTTTGTACAGGAGGAGGAGGTGAGCTGTGATATCACCTATTGTGAATGGTGGATCCTGTGTTATCTACTGTATATAGAGGTGTTATCAGTCATTATACAGGAGGAGGTGAGCTGTGACATCACCTATTGTGAATGGTGGATCCTGTGTTATCTACTGTATATAGAGGTGTTATCAGTCATTGTACAGGGAGGAGGGGAGCTGTGACATCACCTATTGTGAATGGTGGATCTTGTTTATCTACTGTATATAGAGGTGTTATCAGTCATTGTATAGGAGAAGGAGGTGAGCTGTGATATCACCTATTGTGAATGGTGGATCCTGTGTTATCTACTGTATATAGAGGTGTTATCAGTCTTTGTACAGGAGGAGGAGGTGAGCTGTGATATCACCTATTGTGAATGGTGGATCCTGTGTTATCTACTGTATATAGAGTGTTATCAGTCATTATACAGGAGGAGGTGAGCTGTGACATCACCTATTGTGAATGGTGGATCCTGTGTTATCTACTGTATATAGAGGTGTTATCAGTCATTGTACAGGAGGAGGAGGAGGTGAGCTGTGACATCACCTATTGTGAATGGTGGATCCTGTGTTATCTACTGTATATAGAGGTGTTATCAGTCATTGTACAGGAGGAGGAGGGAGCTGTGACATCACCTATTGTGAATGGTGGATCTTGTGTTATCTACTGTATATAGAGGTGTTATCAGTCATTGTACAGGGAGGAGGTGAGCTGTGACATTGAATATTGTGAATGGTGGATCCTGTGTTATCTACTGTATATAGAGGTATTATCAGTCATTGTACAGGAGGGGGAGAGATGAGCTGTGATATCACTATTGTGAATGGTGGATCTTTTGTTATCTACTGTATATAGAGGTGTTATCAGTCATTGTACAGGAGGAGGTGAGCTGTGACATTGAATATTGTGAATGGTGGATCCTGTGTTATCTACTGTATATAGAGGTGTTATCAGTCATTGTACAGGAGGGGAGGAGATGAGCTGTGATATCATATATTGTGAATGGTGGATCTTGTGTTATCTACTGTATATAAGGTGTTATCAGTCATTGTACAGGAGGAGGTGAGCTGTGACATTGAATATTGTGAATGGTGGATCCTGTGTTATCTACTGTATATAGAGGTGTTATCAGTCATTGTACAGGAGGGGGAGGAGATGACTGTGATATCATCTATTGTGAATGGTGGATCCTGTGTTATCTACTGTATGTAGAGGTGTTATCAGTCATTGTACAGGAGGAGGAGGTGAGCTGTGACATCTTATGTTGTGAATGGTGGATCCTGTGTTATCTACTGTTATAAAGGTGTTATCAGTCATTGTACAGGAGGAGGAGGTGAGCTGTGACATCTTATGTTGTGAATGGTGGATCCTGTGTTATCTACTGTATATAGAGGTGTTGCCAGTCATTGTACAGGAGGGGAGGAGGTGATCTGTGACATCACCTATTGTGAATGGTGGATCCTGTGTTATCTACTGTAATAAAGGTGTTATAGACATTGTACAGGAGGAGGAAGTGAGCTGTGACATCACCTATTGTGAATGGTGGATCCTGTGTTATCTACAGTATATAGAGGTGTTATTAGTCATTGTACAGGAGGAGGAGCTGAGCTGTGACATCACCTATAGTGAATGGTGGATCCTGTGTTATCTACTGTATATAGAGGTGTTATCATACATTGTACAGGAGGAGAAGGAGGTGAGCTGTGACATCACCTATTGTGAATGGAGGATCCTGTGTTTCTACAGTATATA